>JAAALK010000288.1:619379-1219379 GCA_019279435.1 Zizania palustris | reverse complement strand
ATCGACTCCACCGCCAGGTTCGCAAACTGGCGCTCTGATACCACTTGTCAGAGTTTGCCGGGGATCTTCAACCACCAGGAAGAACACCGATGACCACTGTGTAGATTAAGCAACAAGACACCCAGTGCAGAGAATTTCACACACATAGGATTTTGGTGCTGCGAACTAGCGGCAGCGTTTTCAGTCTTTCTTTACTCAATATAAAACAATAGTACAGACTCCAGACTCAAACCGCCATTACAGCTACAACAGCGGCACTACGTCCATGACTCAGGACGTGGCTCAACCGAGCACCATGACGCGCATGCAACAGATCATGCTCACATTTGCAAAGCAGTAAAGCCTACAAGACCGGGTAAAATGCTGACCAAATGAAATGCAGGAAAGACAAACTGACTTATTTGAAAACACCCTAAACACATGACAAGTATTATATGACAGGCCGAAAGTAAAGAAGAAGAGAGCGAATGAGATTTCTGGATAAAACTTGCTTCTCTCTGAAAAAGTTCAACCCCAAATAGCTTAGACTCAATAAGTTTCAGAGGCAGCAAAAACAATTACACAGAACTAATCTGGGCAGAAAATTCATGCAAGCAAATCCTTGACAGAACTCAAAATGTTCCTATCACTGAAACGCTACAGCCATGGACAATACTGTGCTAGGTAATAACCATCCTATTGAAGCACAGAATGATTAGGCTGAAAAGAGATAAAGCTAGAGAGAGAGAGATAAATTTCGCACGGCAAAGATGATGAACAGGCCTAGAAAATAGTCTTAGCCGAAAGAACACATGAGGCGACTCTGGAAAATTTCAGCAGAAGTATCTAATCCACAGGAATCAATTCAATCAGTGAATCAAATGAAAATAGGCTAAAAGACACCAGGAATTTTGCCTAAAGGATAAACAGGAGCAGCATCCTGTATTACTTCAAGTGCATGGCGCTGCTCTTGTAGCAAATCCCCGGCAAACATTCAAACAGCAGCAGACAGTGAACAGAAATCAAAACCAGGGCAAAATCAAATAAAAAAACTGGTAAAGTAAACCTAAAAAAACAGCAATAGTACCTAGATTGAGTCCTGTTGCTTTTTGCTTGATGTGCTACAGTGATTCGACGGAGATACTGTTCACAGCGAATAAACTTGAACCGAGGCAGCGCTTGGCAGAGAATTGCAATCTGTGGCTGCCACTGTCTTGTTTCCGGAAAAATCTACAGTGCCCAGCCAAAAACACTGTGCGCAGAAATTCAACTCAGAAAAGAAGATAGCAAGAAGAATGACTCAAATTTCTGGAATATAAAAACCCCAAAAGATTCAGCTTCTCTTTCAAATGTTCAGACCCCAAAATTATCTCTCTTAATCCCCTAGGCATGGGGTCCTTTATATAGGCAAGCCCATCAAGATATTCCCCAAAATGCCATTAGGGTTAAAAGACCAAGTATTTACCTAATTGCCATTATGTATTTTTATAATTATTAATTCTGAAAATACACAAAGGTATACTCCTAATTTATTACATCATTGACTCTATTCTTTTAATATTTTTCAGAATTAAGAATTCTGAAAAATACTAAAAGATTATACTTAATCTAGACTACTAAACAGAAAATTAAACTCCTATTTATTGAAATTTAAAAACACTTTCTGATACGACAATTTTCAACCGAAACCGACAAAGCCTTCTCGATCGCCGACATGTGACACCAATCCGTGAAATCGACCGTCAGCAAGTCTCTCCCGCTCTTGATCCCCTCGAGCAGTCTGATCACTTGCACTGGCCTCCCTTTCGCTGACCTGGTCGCCACGCTGTCTCGATCATCCGTTCGTCCATGTCTTGCTCTATCTCCTCGTGCACTCCTGAGATCATCTCCAATTTCACTCGGCCTCCTTGATCCTCTGGCATCGAGCTCCCTGCTTGACACTTGATCACCCGTCGTTGACAGTTGGTTAGTATCTCCACCCTACACACATGAGACAAGCCAAAACAAGAAACGCGACGCACACCGATCCCCTCGGCATACACTCTCCACTCACACATCGATCCCATCGATGCAAGCAAACCACTACTCACTCATCACTCCCGCTCATCACTCTAGATCGAGCAACCTTGTCAATCACTCATCACTAAGACAAAAACCACAGTGCGACCTCACTTGGTTTCACATGACTATTCATGGTGGTGCTCCTTATCGGACACTGCCATGATGCTCCTGCTACTACCCAATGGGCTTCTGTTCAAGCTATCCATGGTAGTGGTGGTGGAAGTTCGGATAGTGATAGGATACTATCCAAGCTCTCGATATCGCTATAGGTTAGCTATTAGTTATTCAAAAACCATGAAATCGTCTTGTGTCGATTTTGTTTTAGCCATTTTCCTTGAGATAACGAGTTAGAAGTTAATATATATGATACTAATTTGGTAATAAATCTTCTGTGATGAATTATTTGTGATGTGCTTTAGATGTTGCATATGTTGGCTTCAAAATCCTGGCTGTGATTCAGGATGCAGCCTAAATTTTTTTTTTGAAAATGATCATGTTATTAGTGACGGGTGTAAAGTACTCCCCGTCACTTAATATGACCTATTCAGGATACAACCTAAAAATAATTATTTTTTAAAATATGACCATAACATTAGTGTCGGGTGACATTGGTGACCCGTGACTAAAGATAACCTTTAGTGACGGGTAACATTGGTTTACCCGTCACTAAAAGGGGGCATGCTAGACGCAGAGGGGAACTGGAGAGACCCTTTAGTGACCGGTATTTACTCGTAATAGGACTTTACTGACGCGATAAGGGTGATGGAGGACATACCCATCACTATTGTACGTTATGACCCGACACTAATGTATGTTTATGCGGTAAGCATTGATTACTTGATTTAGTATTCATCTTATTTATTTAGTTCTATAATTATTGGTTTACGATAGAATTGAGAGAAAAGGTAGGTTTAGAAGCATTTTATACTTAGAGCATGTTTGTTTAAGTTTGAGATTATAACAATCTAACATATTTTTATAAGCTAAAATAAACAATCTAGTTTATTATAATCTAGAGTGCAGATTATAACAATCCAGTAATCTAGTTCAGCTTAGCTTTTTTCTATAAGTTGAATTGTTATAATTCCAAACTGATGCAAACAAGTCCTTAAGCTATTAGGCATTTAAGCTAGTCTTTTTTTTCATGAGTTGCATTGGGTCTCCGAGGTGTGGGGATGGGCAGTTAGGCTATTAAGTTGGTGTGAAGGGGGAACGACTCCTCTAACATCTGGGGGCTTCGACTGTCTTCTACAGTCGCGATCTGAGTCATTTATTACGGATCCGATGGTGTGGAGGCTCCCGACGCTTTGGAGATGGGCCCCGTTCCGTACAGAGCAAGCTGTGAATCCCCTCCGACATACATCAGATCGAAATCCGATGGTGCAGAGGAGTCCACTGTCCTCTGTAGAGTATCTCAATTCGAGTGAAGGTCTCATAGCCGTCCCACCAGACCTGACAGGAACATTTTTTTCTTCTATAATTTTTCATAGGTAAAATATTTCAATGCAAGGCTGTCGGAGAGGTGCACGGTGCTCACGCACGTATAAACCATCCATCGCATCGGCAATGCAAGGCTGCGACTGATACACGAACGCGTACTGTACACATGAAATGGGCTGAAACGGCAAGCAAACCACAGGAAGGCAGGAAACCACTCAAGGATATGGCTATGGCTAGCTATAGGCAGATCACTTGTGGACGGCGGCGTGCGGGGGTGCTCCGCCGGTAGGGGCGGTGGCGGTAGCCTGGAGCATGCCGTCGCGGACCTGCGCGGCCATGTCGCGGACGGCGTTGGGGCCGTGCGGGATGAAGACGGTGGACGAGCGGGAGGTGGCGCCGATGTCCCTGATGGTGTCGAAGTACTGGGTGACGAGCACCATGTCCATGACGTCCTTCTCGTTGGGGACGAACCGCTTGAGCCCCTCGACGATGGCCTGCCGCTGGCGCGCCACGCCGACGCCGGCCAGGTACTTGGCCTCAGCCTCCCCCTCGGCGCGCTTCACCTGCTGTATCTTGTCCGCCTCCCCCCGCTCCGCCGCCGCCACCCGCAGCCGCGCCGCCGCGTTGATGTCGTTCATGGCGCGCTTCACCACCTCGTCGGGCTCGATGTCCACGATCAGCGTCTGCACGATCTCGTACCCGTACATGGTCATCGCCTTCGCCAGCTCCTCCTCCACCGCCCTCGCCACCTCCTTCTTCTGCCCGAACACCTCGTCCAGGTTCATGTTCGGCACGCTCGCCCTGATCACTGCACCCACATACAAATGTACACTTAAAAAAAAGATTTCATTTTACAACTTGAACTGTGCTTTTCGATGCTTGTTAATTACTTCCTCCATTTAAAAAAACTTTATTTTAGCAATTCTTAGTTTCTTACATATGTTAAAAAACAAAACTTTGTAAGGTGATTATTACCGTCGAAGACGTAGGACTGGATTTGGGCGCGGGCGTTGGTGAGGCGGTAGAAGGCGTCGTAGGCTTTGTCGGCGAGGGCGCGGAACTGGACGGAGGCAACGACGGTGACGAAGACGTTATCCTTGGTCTTGGTCTCGCAGCGGACGTCGAGCTGCTGCACGCGGAGGGAGAGGTAGCCGGCGACGCGCCGCCCGACGCACCACGGCACGAAGTGGCAGCCGGGGCCCAGCACGGCGTCGTACCGCCCGCACGTCTCCCCCACCGCCACCGTCGACTGCCCCACGCACGCGAAGCACAACGCCTGCGCCGCGCCCCCTGAGCAACCGCTTGCCTCCGCCGCCGCCGCCGACGTCGTCCCGCCCATGTGGACTCAATTCTCGGTCAATATCGATCCCTTGGATGGACAGCTAGACGAGATGAACACTGGATGCATGCGTAGCTAAGCTGAGAATTTGTAGTTAGATACGACTACCAGAACATTTTTGTCGGCTAATTTAATTTCCGTCGACTTTAAAAAAAGCGACGGAAGTTAAATGGGTAGAGACCTGCTGGGGATTATATCCCTTAACTTCCGTTAGCTTTAATGCGGCCGACGGAAGTTAAGGGATATAATCCTCAACCGCGCACGCGTACAGGGAAACCTAATCCCTGCGCGCGCCCAAATCCCGCTGTCGCCCGCCGACGCCGCCGATGCTGCCCGCCGCCGCCCCCTCTCGGCCGTCACCACCGGCCGCCGCCCACTCCCGGCCGTCGTCACCGGCCGTCGCCATCCGTCGCCCACCACTGGCCTCCGGCCACTGTCGCCCGTCGCCGCCGTCCGCCGGCCTTCAGACACCGTCGCCACCGCCCGTCGCCGCTCGACGATCAAGTAAATTTTTTCGGCTTTAATTTTTTTTGCTTTTTATTTTTGAATTTTGTCATTGGTAAATATTCAAAAGAAGGCCGAATTTAATTGGTAGAGATGTATAGATAGATATGGATTAAATTATGTCATTTGATGAATTAAATGATTGGTATGGATTCCAATATTAAATTATGCAGACATATAGATAGCTTTATAATCCACTAGTATCTTTTTTTAATTTGTACTATTATAATTAAGAAAAAAACACTTGTATATGCATTCTACAAAAGGATTTAAAACACTCAAATTAAGTGGCTTTGATTATTTGATATCCTAGACCGTCACGATCATACATATATATTTCTAAATGTCTAATAATTAAATAGCCGCTTGTTTTGAGTCTTAAAACATCAAATATTTATTGTATAAATGATATGATCTTATTTCCTTGAATCTTCAACGGTCCATTTGATCTGGACCATACAACTAAAATGTAGAATGCATATGTAGAATGCATATGTGTAGCACGATTTTGTCATATGATGAGTAATGAATTTTGTGAATTTTGTCTTTGGTATGCATGAATTCATTGGGTGACTAGTATTATATATATACTTTCTTATATATATATATTTCTTTTTGTATGTAATTTTTTATTTGACCATAGCCGATGAAAGTTAGCTGCTTTTGGTCACGTGGGCAGAAAGGCTAACTTCCGTCGGCTAAGGCCAAAGCCGATGGCCGTCGGCTAGACTGGCCGATGGAAGTTAGTGCGCCTCTCCTGACGTGGCAGAGTTCCACGCTAACTTTCATCGTCCACGTTAAGTCGACGGAAGTTAGCTAACTTCCGTCAGCGGCCGACGAAAGTTAGCTAACTTTCGTCTACCTGCTTCCGTCAGCCATATGCCGACGGAAGTTAGCTTCTTCCGTCGAAAAAAGGTTATCGGAAGTTGTCTGGATTATTGTAGTGTACGAGTATATGTTTGTGGAGCAAGGCGAGGAGAGAGCAGACTTCACTGCCAGGTTACAATTAAGTTATTAAGTACTGCCAATATGCCACGCTTAGTCAAACAACGAAAGTAATTTATGCAAACAGATACACTTGAGCAAGTAACGTCCTAATTAAATCACTTCTAGCCGGTTTAAGAGACGGTTTCAAAAAACTCTAGATTCTAAGAAACAATAAGCGAATATCTAGTAGCACTACAAGAAAACAGGAAATTTTCGTCGGCAATTTTAATTTCCGTCGGCTTTCAGAAAAGCCGACGAAAGTTAATTCACTTCCGTCGGCTCCTGTAGGCCGACGGAACTTAAATTAACTTTCGTCAGCTTTTGACTGTGGCCGACGGAAGTTAAAGTAACTTCCGTCGGCCAACATTAAAGCCGACGGAAGATATTTTTTCAGCAGCGTTTTTCCAGCCTGCGCACGCCCTATTTTTCCCCGCACCTCGCTCCCCTCCCCGCGCCCTATTTTTCCCAGCCGCGCCTTAGGGTTTGCGCCGCCGCCTCCGCGCCTCCCCTCCCCGCTTCCCACCTCCCGGCCGCCGCCTCCACGCCTCTCCCCTCCCCGCTTCCCCGCCTCCCGACCGCCGCCGCCGCGCCTCCCGGAATCGGCCTGCACCGAGCCGTCTTCGCCCGCCCCGACACCCGCCGACTCCCCCTGATGCAGCCGATCTTTGTGTCCGTCGAAACGACAACAGGTTGCCGGTGAGGGACGAGGCGAAGCATGGGCGGCGCCCTGGCGCTGCGCGGTACTCGTCGAAGCGGAGCGATGAGCGGCCTCGGCGATCGAGGAACCTCGTCTTCAGCCGTGGCCGTGCTACCACCCGCCGCCGCGCGCCCAGCTGCTGGCCTCCAATGCGCCAAAAGAGGTCAAGACGAGGCGGGCGTTGCAGAGGTGTTCGGAGAAATGCCGCCGCAGCTGACAGAGATTTTGTTCTCACAAATGCGGTGTCCGTCGAATCCAGAGTTCTCGATCCGCACATCATCGTGGATTCAACGATCTTCAAGCAAAGTAATTCGTCACATGTAGCTGTTTGGGGTAAGTCTCTTATACAATCTAGACATCCTTTTTTATATATAAAAAAATGCACATATGTTTTAGTTGAGATGTGTGTAGAGAGATGCTACTAGATTTTCTTAACACGAACTTCGCTATTAGACTAGTAATAAGCTAAGGTACACAACAAACTGACTGATCATGCTGCTCGCAAACTACAATGGTGAGTTGCAAAAAAATATGTACAAGTCGCAGTAAAGCTAAGTCTTAGATATGTTCAGACTAGGCTTCTCTTAATTTCTCGTGTATATAAAACTAGTGGATTTAGGTAGGTTATGAGGTCTGAGGTCTCTTATTTGACTCTCTTTGCTCTAAAATAACAGATGGTTTGGTATTTAGATGTGAAATTCTGTTCTGTTGGAATGTTCTAAAAACAATTCCATTTTGTTTTCTTCTTTTATATCAATATTATCAATTAAATTGCAAGCTGATCATAGGATTTCCTTTTTTAAGGTTTGGATTAAGCCCAAGGAGCAAAGTGAACATTCAATTGTCACAAAGAGTAATTTCAAACATCTTCTGCAAATTACTTGAGAGTTCAATCTGTGTTGCTTTGTGTTGCTTTCCCAAATTAACAGCTATTGTTGTATACTGTATTTGAATGAGGATACTAGATGTGATTCATGTTGTGATTAATTCTTTAGAGGATAATTCTGTATAGAGGATATATTTGGATGGATTTGAATGTGAAATTCTATTCTGGAATGTATAATCTGAAATGTGAAATTCTGATGAGTATGTTTCTAAATGAATTTGAATTGGTATGCTGCTGTGATGCACGTCTGGATAAAACAAAAATACAAAAAGGCTTAATTTTCGTTGGCTAAAATCAGCCGACGGAAGTTACTGCTTTTTTCACGTCAAACGTATAACTTCCGTCGGTGATGCCTAGCCGACGGAAGTTAGCTAAATTTCGTCGGCGGCCGACAGAAGTTAGCTAACACTTTTGTCGGCGGTCGACGGAAGTTAGCTAACTTCCGTCTATTTGCTTCCGTCGGCCAAAGACCGACGGAAGTTCCATGTTTTGTTGTAGTGTAGAATATCCAGTACGTAAGAATTTGATGAAGCTAGCATCTATAGATTCTAGATTTTACGACTAGTGAATTTCGCACACTAAAATTGGAATCTAAATTATTTGAAAAAATAGATTATAAAGGTAAATACACGACTTTTAGAATCTTTCCTTAAATTGACCCTAAGGTGTAAGACAGGGGCGAAGCCAGGATAATTTGTCACTGGGGTCAGGCTAAAACTTATGGTACTAACTTAGATTGAAAAATATAATATCATGCATTTTCGCTGGGGTCTTAGCTGGTAAAAAAACATAGATACAATACGCTACGACGAAATCATCGGGGTCGGCTGACCCCGACGCTATAACGTGGATCCGCCCCTGGTGTAAGACCGAGTTAGCTAGCTACTTCAGATTGGGACAGAGGGAGTAGATAGTGTGAAGGTGGTGTGGTTGTGCGAACAGATGAAAAAAGAGGGGATCGAAAATGATTAACTTGCTGATTATGATCTATCCGTTGACCTGACCGAATAAGCACATATTTTTGAGACTTTTGAGTAACACTTGTCAGACTAGGCGGCATTCGGCGGAGTCGTCCAAGTCGTCGGCCTCTCTGGGTCGCCATCAGGATGTCAACAACCAGTGGCATCAGCTAAGCGAACGCGGCTCACAGATTTGCCTTAGCTATAAGGTAGAGTTTGATTCAATTGATGAGACGGGATGAGATGGACAATATGGGTGTAATTTTTTACGGTGTTTGGTTTAGTGTCGGAGGTAAGTTTATCTAAAAAGAGCTGACGAGTTCGTCTCATCTCATGCGTGGAGGTTTCAGCACTGACCGTAGGTTTCGGGGTGGGCTGGAAATTTTAGAGCATATGCTCCCAGAATGTGATAGAGGTTTCAGATGGATGGAGGTTCCGGGCTGATGTTTTATTTCTTTCAACCTATTAAATATGAAATTGAGATATATGCATCGCTCGCAATTAAACATGAGACGAGGCGTTAAAAAAACTATAACATCTCGTCTGCACAAAATGAATCCAAGAAAATCGCCCCGTCGCGGCCTTATCTGCATATATTTTATCTGATACGATGAAACGTATATGAAAGGGATATGATATAATCTGTAGAAGAGTGTGAATGGAACAAAAATCACATCACATGAAAAATCGAAGGCATGTTTGGACAAAATAAATATATTAGATTTTTATAAAAAATACACTAAATCCTTTAAAATTCTTTTTAAAAAACTCCAATCCAAAGAAGCCGTATTTTTCTACAAGTCAAAGTGTGATAGAACTTTTGAGGATAAATACAGATATCTCAGTGTCAGCAGGGAACAAGCCAACTCAAACCAAACTTTCCATTAGCCAAGTCAAACAACCAAAATAGAGCTCGCTAAACCCACTTAGAACCTGTTCGGTTAATTCTCTTGGGAAAGGGGATTGAGGAGATTGAGAAGGAGTGCATGGAATTTATACTACAATCCCCTCTAATCTTCCTCAATCTCTTCTAATCCTCTTCGATCCCCTCCTAAGCGAACAAATCCTTATCATTGAGATAATTAATTAGATTTAGACTAGAGTTAATATAAGTACACATATTATATTTTATACATCTAAATATATACATGCAAACATGCATAAAAAACTTTTTCTCTCCATTTATACGAGACCAGTCCACAAATATTGTATTTACATAAAAGATATATAGTCATATAGATATACATCAAACTATCTCAAGCTATTAATTAATCACCCACACGAACCGGGGTTTAAAAACCGACAATAATGTTCAGTTTTTGTGGTTTTCAATAATTTCTCTAGTGTGACTTTAGAAACAACTTGGTAAAGTGACCAAGTTCAACAAAAATCAAACTGAAAATCAAATATTTTGTAAGATTTGTTCAAATTTCATCGGTTTTGTGAGAATTTTTTGTGAAAACCGATGGAACAGCTATGTATTTTTTTCTGAACAATTTGATATGAAATAAGAAATCAGTATCAAATGTAATATTTGCTATGTATTTTTTCCTGAAGTTTATTTGTTTTATCATCCGATTCATGTTAGAAATTTTAATGTTGATGAATGACAGTTATTGTTCTGTGATGTTTCCGTCGACTATTGTTTGTGATGTTTTAGTCGGCTATTGTGTGTGATATTTAGTCAGCTATTGTCTATGATGTAAGTTATTGTTCTCTTTCAACGTCACAGAAAAAACAAAAAGGAAAAAAAAACGAAAAAGAAAAAAGAAATAAAAAATTTAACTTTTGTCGGCTATTGTCAGTTGACTGTTAACTTCCGTCGGGCATACTTAGCTGACGAAAGTTTCTATTTCCCTCATCAAACATATAACTTCTATCGGCCACACATAACTGACAGAAGTTAGAAAGATAGTCAACTAACGTGTGCAAATTGTTGTTAACTAAAAACTGACGGAAGTTAGTGTTTTGCCGACGGAAGTTAATTTCTTCCATCGGATCTAACTTAGCTTCCGTCGGCTTGGCCGATGGAAGTTTGCAGTTTTCTTGTAGTGGCATGGGAGCAATATTCGGTGAGGAAACAATTTTGTGAATTGTCTTGAGGATTTTCATGTTGATTTGGTGTCAAATTTAAAAGTTGATAAGGGCAAAACGTATGCAATAGCTAGCTATTGAATGAGCTAGAAATTTTGGATGTCATTCAAATATTCATGAAAAAATGTCAAGATAGATCAATATTTGATGTCACTCCACGGACATATAAATTTTTTTGAAAAGAAAGTGAGAGAGTCGCTTGCTTGCATTAAGGAGAGGCTGAAGCCGAAAAGGAGTTGTTACAAATAATAGAAGATAAGGGAAAGGAGTTTAGAGAGATGGGAGAATAGAGATACAAATAGAATAGAGGTATAATAGATTAGAAATTAGGTAGAGTTTAAACTTTAGAGACGATAAGATGTACAAGATTAGCAATAGATTATATGCATCCATGAAAGATTCACCGATTTTGCTCCTTCCAAACGTTCCGCCAAGTGATGATCAAAAGGCCATTGAAACCATTTCGGTCCTACTTTGGGATGGATTGTAGAGCATGATGCCACCATTGGTCGAGAGTTTGGGGGAAAACTCGAGAATTTGAAATGATGAAGCACTTTCGACCAAACCTATTGTGTGAAAGAGGAATGACGGGGTAAATGGTCTGAAGTTTCAAGGTGGGATCGGCAGAGATAGCAGGTCAGAGCACATGTCAAACACCTCTTAAGGAGGAGCGCATCTCAAACCCCTCTTAAGGCTAGTTTGGGAGCCCACAATCCCGACTCATTCCCTGGCAAAATTCCGGCCCATCCCCAGGGAATAGGTTGGGATTGTGAGTTCCCAAACAAGCCCTTAATGAGGTTATCTGCGGTGAGGAGCTTCTGTTGCGGAAGCAGTCAGCCAAAAAAATCTACATTTTGGAGTTGTCTTGGCTTCCAGAGAGCATTAGAAATGATTGGAATAGATGAACCAGCAAATTGAGCAAGATAGGTTGATTTTGTTGTGTAGCCGCCATGCGAGATCCAACGCCAAGAAATGGAGTCATCAGTGTGGGGCTGCAAGAGTACGCTCTCTAGAAGGGAAGCTACAACGATGAATTGATCCAACAGGATGTTAGTTTGTAGGTGCTTGAGCCATTTTATCCAAGTGCCATTCTGCATAGCTTGCTGGACAGAGGAGTTTTTTGCATTGTTACCCACTGAGATTGTTGTTGAAGCTCGGAATAGATCCATGTCTTGCTTGTTGCACAGGGAAGATAAGTGCAACCAAGGTCGAGTCTCAACTGAACCACAACCAGCACGGATCATGAGTTCAAGATTCAAAATGCCTAGACCACCAAAAGCTTTGGGACGACAAGTCGCTTGCCAGTTAACCAAAGAAAGACCCTTGAAGTGCTTGTAGAGTTGTTTTTCCTCCGTAGAAAGGCCCTCCTCATTTGATCCATCTTTTTGATAAGCCACTTGTTCTCTTGGAGGACAGAAAGATGAAAGATTGGAATAGCTGAAAGGGTTGATCGGATCAGCGTTTCCTTCCCTGCTTTGGAGAGGAAAGTTGTTTTCCAGGAGGCCAATCTGCTGCTCATCTTGTCAATAAGAGGTTGTAGTGCGAGCTTACGGATTTTCTTGTGATGGAGGGGAAGGCCAAGATTAAGTGCAGAGGAAGTTGCTGGGGTGGCAGGAAAGATCTACATGAATGGTGTGAGGTCTGAATTATTTAAAGCGATTGGGAAATTTTCAGTTTTCTGAAAATTTACCCTAAGACCTAAAACTTTGTTCGAAAAATGCAAGATCTTCGTGGCTCGCAGTTCAAAGCAATCGATATTTAAGAAGAATCCCACATCGTCTGCATAGAAAGAGACTTTGATGATAAAGGACTTTGATGAAAAAAAGGCCAGCTAACGGAGTCGAAAGCCTTAGCTATATCAAGCTTGATGAAGAGGGAGGGAGTTTTTGTTGTCTTGAGCTTTCGCAAAGCTCCTTGCACCAACAGAAAATTATCATAGAGAGCCCTAGTTTTAATGAATGCCGATTGATTTGAATCGATGAGTTCATGAATCACTGTGCAGAGTCAATTAGCAAGCAGCTTAGTTATGATTTTGCCAAAACGGTGGATCAGGCTGATTGGTCTGTAATTCTGGGACAGCAACAAGTTCCCTTTTTGGGGGAGAAGAATGATGTAAGCCGAGTTAAGGAGATGCAGATGATTCGATCAGTGCGCATTGTTGATCAAATGATAAAAAATGAGGACATGCAAATTAAAATGACCTAAAAGTTTGAGGAAGATGAATGAGAAAAAGCCTCGGGCTGTTAAAGGAAAGAAAAAAGTCCCTCCTGTTGCTGTCCGTCAAAGTTTGAGGATCAAACGGGATGGTGTCCCAATTCAGTTAAAAGCACAGATGAGGGCAGATCAGAAGAATGAGGTGTCAGGTGTGTCCCGTTACACTGTTTTACAGTCTATTGCTCCTGACCATCTTGTTTCGATTGCTGTGGGCGCGAGTATTAGTTTGGGGGATTCTAAAGAGGAAATAGATACTCACATCGAGTTAGTTAAAGCGAAAGAATTAGCTCAGGCGCTCATGTGTGAGGCTAGAAATAAGCCTCCCATTATTGATGTGGAACCTAGATCTGATGTTAATTCCTATGGGGCTCACCTGTTGGAGTTGGTGGAGCCTCAGGTTGATCATGATGATGTGGGGGTGGGAAGTTCCTCTGTTATTACATGAAGGTCCTTTACTGGAATGTGAGAGGGTTGGGTAATGGTGGTAGACAGAAAATGTTGATTGATTTGATGTACAAGCATAAGTTTGATTTTATTTGCCTTCAGGAAACTATCCGTGTGAGTTTTACTTCTAGAGAGTTGGATGCGTTCTGCTTAGGGAGAGATTTTTTCTGGCTCACTAAACCTGCTGTTGGTCATTCTGGAGGGCTGCTTTTGGGGGTTAATCTAAATGTGGTTAAGGTGGTTAGCTCTGATCTTGGGGAGTTTTTTGTTAGTTTAGTCCTGGAAGGAATTGATTCGAAGCGGTGTTGGGAGTTGGTTAATGTTTATGGTCCGGTGGATGTTGAGGCTAAGAGTAGGTTTGTGTTAGAATTGTCTGTTAAAGTGAAGAACCAACAGAGTCCGCTGATGTTAGGGGGTGATTTTAACATGATTAGGTACTCTTTTGAGAAATCTAGGGGGACTTTGCATTGGAATTGGATGAGAACCTTCAATGATTTCATTAATGAGGGGGAGTTATGTGAGTTAGTGAGATTGGGTTGTAAATTCACGTGGTCGAACAAACAATCCCCTCCGACCCGTGAAGTGTTGGATAGGGTGTTGGTTTCGACGTCCTGGGATAATCTTTTCCCGCTTTCGGTGGTTTACACTTTAACAATGGTGGGTTCAGATCATTGTCCGCTGATGGTGGATTTGGATAGAAAGATAACTCCGTGCCATCCTAGGTTTAGATTTGAAAATTCATGGTTGCAGATGGAGGGTTTTAAAGATTGGGTGCAGCATATTTGGTTGAGTAGGGGTCTTGATAGAATTCTGGATTTCTGGAAAAAGCAAGGCAACTATCTCAGGAGAAAACTTTCTGGTTGGGGTCTAAATATTAGAAAATTAAATCTTGAAGAGAAAAATCACCTGCTGGACAGAATTAGAGAGTTGGAAGAGAAGGCTGAGCGGTTTGATCTATCTGTTGACGAATGGTCGGAGAGGTATCAATCAGATCTTAAGCTCTCGGATATTTATCAGAGGGAGGCTGAATATTGGAGGAGACGCAGTGGCCAGCAGTGGTTGCTGAAGGGGGATGCAAATACGAACTATTTCCACAAAATAGCTACGGGTAGGAAGAGGAAAAAGACATCGATATGCTGGAAGAAAATGGGGTGGTTGTTCAGGGTGAGGACGATCTGAAATCTCATATCTATGGTTACTACAAAAAATTGTTTGGGGCTGAACCTATGAACAACTTTCATCTGGCTCGGGATATGTGGGAGTCGAGGAGGAGAGTCGAGGCGGATGATTGTGTGGAATTAGTCCGTCTGTTCTCTCTAGAAGAGCTGGACTCGGCTTTTGGGGGAATGAAGGGGAATTCCGCTCCAGGCCCGGATGGGTTTTCGGTGCTCTTTTACAAAGCTTTCTGGCCTCTTTTCAAGGTCTAGTTCAAAGAAATGTTAGATGATCTCTTTGATGGTTCTCTGGATGTTGGCAGAATTAACTATGGGAGGATTGTGCTTCTTCCAAAAACTAATGATGCTTGCTCTATTAAGCATTTCAGGCCAATCTGTCTGCTGAACGTTTGTTTCAAGATCATTACTAGAGTTCTCACGCTTAGGTTGTCCAAAGTTGCGGATAAAATTATCGACCCTTGTCAGTCTGCTTTCATTCCCGGGAGGAATATCTTAGAAGGGGTGGTTTCGTTACATGAAATTTTACATGAGGTTAAGGTGAAACATCAGAAGGCTGTGATTTTAAAACTTGACTTTGATAAGGCCTATGATATGGTGAATTGGGGGTTTCTGTTTGAGGTGCTGTTGAGGAAGGGGTTTCCTCAGAAATGGATAAAGTGGATCGAAAAAGTGGTGGTTGGGGGTAGAGTGTCTGTTGATATTAATGGGACTGAGGGGGGTTTCTTTAGAACTTACAGGGGTGTTAGGCAGGGAGATCCTCTTTCCCCCCTGTTGTTCAATTTAGTTGGCGATGCCTTGTCTGAGATTCTTCTTAGAGCTAAAGAGAATGGCTTGCTGACAGGCTTGGTTCCACATTTGGTCCCAGGTGGGGTATCCCATCTTCAGTATGCAGATGATACAATTTTAATGATGGGGTATTCGGAACAAAACTTTGTGACTGTGAAGTTCCTCCTATACTGTTTTGAGGAAATGTCGGGGCTAAAGATTAACTATCAGAAGTGCGAGGCTTTCACTATTGGGGTTTTGGGGGACGAAGCGAAGAGGGTGGCTGATGTGTTCAATTGTAAACCTGGGGTGTTTCCGATGGTTTATCTGGGGTTACCTGTCAGTCATTCCAAGCCTTCTAGATCTGATTTCCAAGGCATTATCCAAAAAGTCGAAAAGAAGTTGTCCACCTGGAAATGTGGCCATTTGTCCTTTGGGGGGAGAATGATTATGATTAATTCGTGCCTCAGTAGTATTCCGCTTTATAGTATGGGTGTGTATCAGCTTCCTGAGGCTATCCACGGGCATTTGGACAAAATTAGGGGCAGATTCTTTTGGGGGGGTTTGGGTCTTGCCAAGAAATTTCATATGGTGAATTGGAAAACTCTTTGCTTACCTAAAGATTTTGGAGGGTTGGGGTTTCTGAATACTAGAATTATGAATGTGGCTTTGTTGTCCAAGTGGCTGTTCCTGTTAGGTGATGGCAAAAAAGGGCTTTGTTTTGATATTTTGAGGAATAAGTATGGTTTAGAGGGTAGCATCTTTAACACGCCAAAGGTCAAAGGGTCTTACTTTTGGACCAAGGTTAGGAATCTCGCTAACCTGGTCCAGAAGCATTGTAGCTTCAAGTTGGGCGATGGCAAAAAAATTATGTTTTGGGAGGACGTTTGGGTGGGTGATGTTCCTCTTAAGTGAGATTTAACCAAATTTACCGGATTTGTGAGGAGCCCTTTGTGCTAGTCAGGGAGGTCTGGAGTAGGGATTGGGAGATTTTAACCAGAAGGACCCTGTTTGTTGCGGAACATGAGCAGTGGACTGAACTTAATGGGTTAGTGAATCACATTACTATGATCGATCAGCCTGACCAGGTTAGGTGGTGTGAGAGTAATAATGGTTTCTCTACCAAATCTTTGTACAATTGGCTGTCTTTCGGGGGGTGAGGGACGACACCTTCAAGCATATTTGGAAATGTGCCGCCCCGCTAAAAAACAAATGCTTTCTCTGGCTCGCCTTGAAGTGGAAAATTCAGGTGGGAGATGAGTTGTGTAAGAAACATTGGAGAGGTGATCCCAACTGCTCGCTGTGTGGACAGCGTGAGACAGTTGACCATGCTCTGTTCCATTGCGATTTGGCGCGTTTTCTGTGGTGCGTTATTAGAGATGCGTTGGGTTGGTCCCGAGTGCCAAATAGCTATCGAAGTATCTGGGAGGTGTGTGATTTCTCCCTTAGTGGCACAAGGAAACAAAGCACGCTGGGAATTATTGCTGCGGGTGTTTGGGTGCTTTGGATTATGAGGAATAACTATATCTTCAATAACTTGTTGCCTGCTAATGTTTTTGATTTGCCTTACAAATTAACAAGTCTTGTTTCTCAGTGGAGGATGTTGGCTCCGACTCGACTGCGGGCCGAGACAGAAAGAAGCCTCAGCTTGCTGTCTGCAAAGCTCCAAAGCATCGTGTCGGAGGCAAGAAGAGAGAGTGTTCTGGCTCACTGACTTGATGGAACGTTGCGCTGATTTTTGGTTGCCTCGGCCTGGTTGTCGGGTTTCTGGTCGAGCGTTTTTTGGGGCTTCGGTTGTTTTGGGTGGTTCTTCTAGTTTGTTTGGGTAAAAAGTTGTCGTTGTATGGTTCTGGAGCTTATTTTGGTACCTCGGTGTGGTCCCATCCGTTTTGGGTTTCGTTGTCACTTGGTATATCTCTAGGTTGTCTTCGTAATCAGGTGGTTGTCGTTTTGGGTGCTCAGACTTGTAAGCTGGTCTCCCCAGCGTAAACTTTGTTCTACTTTCGGCTTTCAATATAAGCCAGGCATAATCCGTTTATGCCTGTTTTCAAAAAAAAAATGACCTAAAAGTTTGAACAAAAATAACTAAAACAAATATGAACAGTGCGCACTGTTGATAGTAATATTTGTTCCTTGTCTTAACTTGTATAGATTGAAGTTTAACTTGCACGCAAATTCGTTGAGTGGCATACGCCTATTGATTCATCCTAAAAAAAATCTTGAGAATTTTTCACGACGATTTAGAGGGCATGAAAAAAATGCCATTTTTACTCCATGCAAGCATGGGCCAGGCCAATTTTGGTGCCAAAGTTCACAGGGCGGTGATCTATGTATTCTGAGGGGCGCCACGGGCTGCAGTTTCCATGCCAGTTTTGGGGGGTTAAGTCAGGCGGGTTCATACTTCTTTCCTTGCATCTGAAACCACGGCGTCTCATCAATCGTGCTTGCATGGCATTGATTCTGGTGCTACGGTACCGTCCATGTACGTATCACCAGAAACCATATTGCAACAGTCTACGACACGCACAAGCTCCAGGCAAGCACCAAGCTTATACTACCTTACCACCTGCAGAGATGGCCCTCTCAAAGAAAAGGAAACGGCGCAGTACAGGCAGCAACAATCAGGGACAGACAAGTACCAGGAGATGAAAAGGACCCTAAATGATCAGTAGTAATGGCACGTGCAAGCATCTAGAATGCTAACCACGCATGCATTGCATGATCATGATCTGTCAAAGGGCGTCCCGCAACTTGCAAGAGAGCTCTGTCAACCCATCAATGGCACATGCGCCTTAACTGAGCTGCCTGCCCTTCCTCCATCCCTCCCTCCCTCAAGCATCATCATGGATTCATGGGATGATGATGGCGACGACGATGGTCTTCGATGAACAATTTGCCACCTTTTTTGCCATTTCTCCACATGGCGATTAATTACAGAATAACTGACAGTTTGAATAAAAAGGCCCAGGGAGCAACTCTTCCCATGCCCAACCCCCTACCCAGGATTCTCCAGAAAGAAGCAACTCTAACCACCTGTCTGAGCATTGTTCAGAACACAAGCAAAACCCTGTTTGGTCCCCCTCTCCCAAGTCAAGATAGCTAGAATTTTAAATGTAGAAGCCTAAGTGACAAGAAGAAAACCTGCACATCATAGATGTTTCCACGCAGTTCAAATCATCCAGGAAGGCCGGTTTTCTCTGCATCATAGGGTGCTCCAGCACCATGGTGGGTAGGCCGCACCTTCTATCCACCAGTCTGGATAGAAAGGTCAATCTTGCACCAATCCTTGTGAATGGATGATCAGCCTCATTGTTTTTTGCCATTGGGTCTTGGGGATTGCTGGTATGGGGAGGCATGCGGGCCATAGGAGAGGCTCCTCATTGGCTGCTGTCCGTTGCGAGCAAAGGTGCTGTGTGCCTTCATGCTTTGGCTGCCAGTTGGGTTGCCAAGGCTTGCGGCTCGCTCCTGCTGCATGGATTGGAAGAAGTAGGAGGAGCTGGCCATGTCTTTGAGGTTCAAGAGGGGCTTGAGAACTTCGACCACTTGACTCATGAGAGGCCTAGCCTTTGGATCCCGGCTAAGGCAAGCATGGGCCAGCTGAGCTGTCTTCTGAGCGCCTTTTACGGAGAAGTTCCCCTCTAAACGGGGATCTACAAGTCTATAGAACCGCCGTCTTTCTCCAAGATAAGGACGTGCCCATTCAACCAGGTTGTGTTCCCCGTTTGGCCTGTTCTTATCCATTGACCTTCTGCCTGACATCATCTCTAGTAGCACCACTCCAAAGCTGTATACATCGCTCTTTGATGTTAAATGACCTGGAAAAGAAAAGACTGATAAAGCGGTCCAGCATATCAAGTGAAATGCAATTCAATTCTCGAAGAAGCAAATAAATGGCAAATTATGTTTCTTATTGTGGTATATGAGAATATTCATTCAACTTAGATGAGTCAAAGGAATCAAGTTCAACACTCACAATCAAAATGGGCAACATAATTTGAGCCGGTGCAATTATGATCCTTTTGGACTACCTCAGAGAGAGAGAGAGAGAGAGAGAGAGATTCACATAAACAGCTAGTGCACCACCACAGAACTACAGAAGCACATGGAGTGCCTTAAATATATGGGAGATTTGCATTCATGCCACACATAAGTTGGTGGAATTTGCTCTTTTGTCCCATATGAGTGTATGACATGTGACCCTTGGGCCCAGTTGTTAAACACACGGGACGTGGCAAAAAAAATAAAAACTACTCAACTTTGTGGCATAAGAGCAAAAATTCCTAAATATATCTGTAATCACATAAAATTATGGTGGTGTGCCATCATAGCACCCAGATCAATGTGAATGTGACCAAAAAAAGGTGCAGGCTCTAACAAAACACTCCATGAACATATCTTTGTACCACCGATTTCATCTCTATGTCAAGTCACTGAAATTCTGCACTCCTAGAAACCTATTTGTCAAAGGGAACATAATGCACCATGAAACATTTACTGCAGTATGCAAGTTCGAATATAGTTCAGCACTTCAGCTTCAGCATTATAAAGTGAATTTCAAGATTATTCAAGCAAGCCAGCTGCCAACTAATGAAATAATGATCAACTCACCTGTCATGACATACTCAGGAGCTGCATATCCATATGTACCCATGACTCGAGTAGATACATGAGTTTTATCACCCTCAGGGCCATCTTTAGCAAGTCCAAAATCAGAGAGTTTTGCATTGTAGTCCTGAAAATGAATGTTTAGGAATGGGAGATTGTTACAGTCTAAATGAAAATAGTATACATGTTTCAATTCTCAAACATGGCTGCATACCGCGTCCAAAAGAATGTTCGAAGTTTTGAAATCCCGATAGATTACTGGCCTTTCAGCCTCTTCATGAAGAAAAGCAAGGCCTTTTGCAGCACCAAGTGCAATTTTCATTCTGATGGCCCATTGGAGAGGCAATGCCCCTGTTTAATGCAATTGTCCAAAACAGATATCAGATGAATACTAGACACTTCAGAATAGAGCTATATTGGCACAAAAAGGTCAAATTTAACATATAAACATATCATCATAGCAATGACAGGCTGACAGCACATTGATGATTGATTACAATGTCAAGAGGAGGAGCACAATAAGTTTCCAGTCAAGCCATTTAGTCAGTAATAACAAAATACCAAAAAAATGTAATGGGGATTTGGAAACATGCAAGCTAACAGCACCTAACATGGTTATTGACAGCCAGAAACTATAATAAATGGTCATTACATACATTAGGCGTTAGCCACTTCCTAATGAACTCGTAAATGCCAAGCTGTCAGACATTCAAGTATAAGCTACAACAGGATTACTACTTATGAAATAAATAATCAACCATGTTGCTTCTGCAAACTATAGAAAAGAGAACTACATGCAAACCACTGGTCAGTTAAAAATGCAGGTTAAAACACAGGTGCTATAAGAAAAACAGCTACCATTGACAAAGAAAAATTCCAAACAGTCGATAATAGATGGTATTATGGTAAATAAATCAGTTTACAGTAAGATATGGAAATTCTTACTCCTAAAAAGATGGTTCTCCAAACTTCCACGAGGCATAAATTCATATACTAGCAACCTTTGGTCATCTTCAATGCAGTAACCAACCAACTTCACTAGGTGTGGATGTTGAAGGTTTCCAAGGAAATCAACTTCTGCCTGAAAATAAAATAATGATAGTTTAATCGATGACATATTAAAGACAGCCAAAACCTCCTTGACAGAAACATACCACCCACTCTTTGTGCCCTTGCAACCCATCATGGTTGAGTGTCTTGACAGCAACAGTTAATCCTGTACCGGGTTTTACAGGAGCAGTTCCATTTTCCTCAATCCATCCTTTAAATACACAGCCAAAACCTCCTTCACCAAGGAGACTCTCAGGTCGGAAGTTTCTTGTTGCACACTTAAGTTCATTAAATGTAAATCTACGGAGTCGGAAAGCTAGTTTAAGTTCCTCTCCAACTATGGAAGAAGGTGAGCCACTTCCAGTGTTACTGGACGTTGTCGAACCCGAGGCTATTGCTTGAACTGATTGGTCACGACAACCATCATTAGCTGATTTTCTTTCTGCACATGAAACATAATGCCTGTTAGGGGAATAACTTAAAAATTATTTACATTATTGAAATATGGTAGCACTTATTAACTTGAAATAACTTGACAGAAATAAGGGCCTATACTTGTTTCTTAGAAAATGATGACAACTTGGGAAAGGGTTGCAGCAGAAATATCAAATATGTAGTAAGCTCTAGATGTTTGATTTAATGATACATTTTGTAGTATGTTTCAGATTGTATGATTTGTTAAACGTTTTTCCTTCCAAATACCAAATTGCTGCACTGAAATCCCACCATCAGGAGGAGTAATATGATGTGGAGCTCTCGTGTGACTTCTTTTGCACTAAGCTTTTACGAAGAATAAGGATCGAAAAATAATGTTTCTTTCCCAACAAAAGCAACTAATTCAGTGTGATACCAAGAATAGATCAGTGGGCTTTTCCCCAACTTCTGGTTCCTGAGAAATCTATAAAAAAACACTATCAGATAAGTGACCTTCCAACTTACAAGAGCTATGCTAGTATTCAGGTCAGAAAATGGAAATATCATGGCGGCGATCAGATTGCACTTTTACCCAATTTGGGAATACATTCATGGACAAGTGTGGAAAATGATCACTCCTTTACTCTAATGGAGCTGGACATGCATGTCATATACTCATATTCAGCCACACCTCCAACTATCCATTGATGCAACCCAGATGCTAGACTGCTAGTAGATGGCAAAGAGGACATGTATGGTCTTGCTTTTGTGACCAGGTGGAGACAATGAAGCTCTTGTCTGGAGTAAGGGATTTTAGAGTTCAGAAGATCCACAGAGATCAAAATAAAATTAGTCGTGAATTAGCGAACATGGTAGACGCTCAGAAACTGTCTAGGTTCTGATTGGGCCAAGAATGTAATTATCACTGTTAGATGATCCCCAAGGATTGATCTGTGATTCATATTTAACAGAATCCCTTTTTCCCGTGAGAAAAAAAAATAGTGTTTCCCACTTGAACGTCTCACTTGGCACACCTGAGACACCACTCAGACACATTTGCTTGTCCATTTTCAGAGCATGCCTTATGTACTTAATTACAGCCAAATATGCAATCTTCCATGCGCCCACAGACCAACTAACTGTAAGCATCTACTAGTACAAAATGAAAAGAGTGAAAGTACAGGATGTTTGGTTTTAATTTGCTCCTGTCAACCATAGGTCGTCTACTAATCTTACAGATACGAATCTATCACCATCATATCCCCCACCCACACGTTTCAGTAACTTCACCCACAATAGAATCCCCTAGCATCAGCAACTCAGCAAGCCATGAAACCTACAACCAAAAGCACAAAGGGCACACAATTGAACACCAATGACAGCACTGAAAGCCCTAGACGGCTAGACCACCCAACTCGTACACAACAGCACCGCACTACAGCTTGCAGCTCCCATCAATTCATCAGATACCGTACGTGAGTGAAACAGAGCCATCCCGTCCCATCTTATGCCAGTATGTATGCCACCCCGCCCCACCCCCACACCAACCACTGCATTCTATCCAACTCATGCTCTTGAATTCGTACCACGCTACCACCCACCAGAGACCTCAGCGCACTGCGCACACCAACAACACACATCCAATTCCATCATGGAACACTCCCATCGCAATCAACCCTAACTTCAAAAAATAAAAGTAAAAAATAAGCATTGGCCGCCATGGCGCCATCTCAGGCGCTCGCGTACAATTCTCTCACACCCGTGCACCCAACTGACCCAAGCAAGCGTCCACTGAGACAAGCATGCGAACAAACGAAGGCGCAAGCGGAACACAAGGAAGCAGGCAAGCAAAGTACAAGCGTGAGGCGTGCGTCAGTGTGTGTGTGTGAGAGAGAGAGAGAGAGGCGGAGCATTTTTACCGCCGCCGCGAGCGCTGGCGCCGCTAGTGGACGAGTCGACCTTGGCGCGCGTCGACATGCAGCCGCCGCCCAGGCGCGGGATGCGGATCCAGCACCCCGTCGCTGGCGCCGCGTCCTCCTCCTCCTCATGCACCTCCGCCGCCGTCGCCTCCTTCCCCGTCCTTCGCTTCCCCTCCACCGCGCGCCGCTTCCCCTCCTTCCCCATCACCGCCACCCGTACACCACCGCCACCGCCCAGCGCGCGCGCACGCAAACCCTCACCGGAGACACCGTGCCGCACCGGTAAACCCCTCTCCTCAGCGCGGCCGTTCCGGGGCTGGAAGCCGTCGCGCGCGGCCTACGGCGGAGAGCGCGCAGGGTGGCACGGAAGGGAAGGAGGAGCAAGTAGCGGAGGAAGAGTGCGAAGAGGGGTGGGGGTAGTGTCGGGGCAGGGGCAGGGCCGCAGGGGGGCAGGGGGGGCAGGGGAAAGGCGAATTTTCGGGCAGGGCGGGCAGGGAATTTGACAAAGGAGTGGAGAATAGACGCGGCTATGCGGCTTAATAATTTAGGCGTCGTTCGCACGTAGAGAAGGATTTAAGTGCAGTTGATTGTATAGCTCCTAAAAAAATTTCAGGTTAATATTTTTGTGTCATTATAATTTTTACGATTTGTCAATATGTCATTGATATGAAACTGATAAATAGAGACAGCCACAATCACTGACAATGGCATGTAGGTAATTTTTAAAAATTACAATGGTACGTGAGTAATTTTTCCAAAAAATTTAGATTCTAGTTTATTTTAAAATTTTATAATTTTTTATAGTCTAAATTAAAATTTGAGGAGTTATAGATTTTAAAATCACTTTAGTATAACGGTCTCTTATAAATTATAATATTACTCGCTTTTTGTCAAGGATATGATCCAACTATCGGTTTATCAGTCTAGACTAAGAGTAGAGAAGCTTAACATTAGAGTTTGGTATGACTTATGAAATGGTTTTAGACTAGATAAAGAATATTAGGTCCTTATATGGGAACTTAGCCTTATATGTGATAGAAAAAGATATACTTTATATCAGAATTCTTATAATTAGGGAATTTGGACCCGAGTTCGGCATGTAATCTCGTCGTAAGAGAAACTGACTCGGTGTAGAGTCATGGGTTATTGAGTTCGCTCCTTGACTATATAACAGGGTGAGACATTGATTTGTAAACTTGAACACCATATAATACACTGAAATATTATTATCTTTCGGAAAGTCTGAATCAGAATAAATCATGGATCTAGTTTCTTATAGTCGACTATCGGGTTTGAGGGTGCCACACGCTTCCCTAATAATCTATTCACTATCTTGATTACTCTTAGGTGGATTGCTCTGACACTTTTTTTATAGAGGATTTGCAAATAGCGCTGGATACAGAGTGTATTGTTGATGCTTCACTGATTTTATGACGGTGACATGTCTATAAACACTTCAGAGATGGCGACGGTTAAATGTGGGATGAAATGATAAAAGTGTTTCCTGCCAAGAAGTTTGAACCAGGGTTTTCCCGCGTAATTTTGCACCAAGCTTGTTATTTAAAAATATAGTTGAATTATCATATCGATCAACAGGGCTGACTCTGGGCCGATGTAAGAGGTGCATGGGCCTAGGGCCCATGGCCGAGGGGGCCCAAGGCCTAAGTATTTAGACTTTAGTAAAGGTTTTCTACTCAGTCTGTAACTGACTGTCGTGAGTCCAGAGTTTGGATTGGCAATTTAACATGCAAACAAGCGTCGGGCGAACAACCGACGAGCCAAGTGTATGTCCTCTTGTTTAGTGTTAATTAATCTGAAACTTTATTTCAGATGCAAGTAAAAATATGTATATAGATATGCATATATTATATATACACATAGATTAATAGGTATACTATATGTATACATATAGCGTCTTAAGCGTGGAATAGCGCCAAAACAATGAGCCAGCCCTATTGATCAATCTATATTATTATAATAGGGACCCATGTCTCCAATATTACACAAGGCTAGATATTTAAAAACAAAGTTAGATTATTATATCGAACAATCTACGTCATTATAAATGTACTCTCACAATCAAACAAACTCAAGTATTTTTGTTTTCAATTAACATGGCAGAAAGTGGCTCTTTTAAAATCTTATCTTAATAACACATTAGATGTTCTTGTATATCTAGAAAAAAATACTTCCACAAAAATCTCGCAAAGCACGAATCTGTATAAAGAAGTGCCAAACTTTTGTATTGGGGTATAACTAATTACCTTATCACACATTAACTATTATATTTGCTCATTACTCACATAAAAGGATAAATATAATAAACTTCTAAGGTATATAATTAATTACCTTACCATGTTATATTTGCTCATTACTCACATAAAAAGATAAATATAATAAACTTCCAAGGAGTATAACTATGAAGCAACATAGGTAGATTTATTTTGTTTCTGAAAAAAATAAGATTTTGGTTTTTTTATTAGTTTATTTTTAGATTAGGTAGGTATCGGTTTTTATGACTTAGAAATAAATTTAGGTACCGTTTTCTTTAGCTTAAAGTTTAGTCATGTCATATCGAATGTTTAAATATTATTTTAGAATATTAAATATAGATTATTTATAATTGATTTTTTATTAGTTTATTTTTAGATTAGGTAGGTATTGATTTTTACACCTTAGAAATAAATTTAGATACCGTTTGGTTCTTTAGCCCAAAGTTTAGTCCCGTCATATTAAATGTTTAAATACTACTTTAGAGTATTAAATATAGATTATTTATAAAACTCATTTATAATTGATTTTTTATTAGTTTATTTTTAGATTAGGTAGGTATCGGTTTTTACAACTTAGAAATAAATTTAGGTACTGTTTGGTTCTTTAGCCTAAAGTTTAGTCCCGTCATATCGAATGTTTAAATACTATTCTAGAGTATTAAATATAGATTATTTATAAAACTCATTCATAATCAGTGGATTATTCGCAAGATGAATCTAATAAGTCTAATGATACCGTGATTTGACAATATGATGCTATAGTAAATATTTGCTAATTATTGATTAATTAGGCTTAATAGATTTATTTCGCGAATGATCCTCCGATTCTATAATTATTCTTATAATTAGTTCACATTTAGTCATTCGAATTAATGTTCAAACATCCGATACGGTTTGGCCTAAAGTTTAGCCCATAGAACCAAATCCCTTATAGAGTAGTTGTAATTGTTAGGCAAAATATTCTTAGGGCTGGTTTGAGAGCCTATAATCCCGGCCCATTCCCTGGGGATGAGTCGGGATTTTAGTTCAAAATCCCGGCCAATCCCTAGAGAATGGGCTGGGATTGTGGGCTCCCAAACAAGCCCTTATTGTGTCAATGCCAATCGAATGAGCCCCGTTTGTTAAGGCAGAGATGTTTGAGGAATGTTTTTAATCCGCTAGCAAAATAAGTTTAAAATTACCGAGTATTGATAAGGATAATCATACTTAATTGGAATAAGTCTACGTAACCTTATCACAACATTAATTACTTAACCCCTTAATCTAATAAACTAGGTGTTTACTTCCCTTACATTTTAAATATTGTTTACTTAGACATTTTCGTAAAGCGGTTTTGCAAAAGCATGTTATATTGGACAAGAATACAAGATTGATTTTTTCTTGTATCATGAATACTGTACCTAGAATAATTTTCACATCATCTTGTCATTACTTGTTTCTAGACAATTTTTAATTTTTGTTTTTTGTGTTCTTTGACATATGGCCGAAAGAAAACCACAACTACAAAGTGTAAAAAGTCACCTTCAACTCATACCTCTATCAGATGGTTTACACCCTATAATCAGCTCGTCATTTGCCTAGCTGAAGAGGAAGGGAAGGAGGAGGAAGAGATGCCAGAGTGAACGAGGCACCGAACAAAATGTCTAAAGTACATGTATACTAGTTTTTTACATAGGTACGTGTAACCAATGTGAGAATCTTATATTGTCTAACGTAAACAATATTTAAAAAGGTTAATATGTTAAACACATAATTTATTAGGTTAGAAGTATAAGTAATCGATCTATTATAATACGTGAAGTATAAGGGCGTGTATAATACTATTTAATAGGTGGTCTCTTGAGAGATATCTAGAGAGTTACCTGAAAAAATACAAGAGACTAGCTCTTCGCGAAGAGCACGTCTCTACACGATTCTCCATACATATTGTCTCTTAGCTGCATTTATAATCCAAAGGCTTAGAGTTGTATCATGTACTTTTTTTATTGTCTCTTATACTTTGAAAACTGTTCCGCCGTCTCAGGTTGTACATACACTGATACGTTAAGAGATTACAGATTAAGTACTTATTCCGACATAATTAGAATTAGAGTTTCGAGAAACTGTGAGGCCTATTTGGCACTTTAATCCAGCCGGTCTTCCCAAACCTAAATCCCTAATCCGAACCCCCGACGATTTCTTCCCGATCGGTTCGGCGACTCCCCGGCGCGTGGCAAACCTAGGGTTCCGACGATCTCCTCTCCAGCGGCGGCGAGATGGGTGAGCGGAAGGTGCTGAACAAGTACTACCCACCGGACTTCGACCCCTTGAAGATCCCGCGGCGGCGGCAGCCGAAGAACCAGCAGATCAAGGTGCGCATGATGCTTCCCATGAGCATCCGGTGCGGAACCTGCGGCACGTACATCTACAAGGGCACCAAGTTCAACTCGCGCAAGGAGGACGTCGAAGGCGAGGTATATGGCGTCCACCCGCCGCACGGGCTCACCCGGCTGTCGTTATCAGGCGTAGCTAGCAGTTTGACTCTAGCGGCACGGCTGGTTGCGTGATTTGCGCTTCGGTTAGCCCTTAGCCGCTTGATTGCTCCCATTCACTGCAATGTTTTCTTGTTTGGCACTTGTGCTGGTCATGTCTTCAAGGTTTTTAGACGTAGCTTGTTAGAATCAGGTTGCACAGCATATCTTAAATATCATTGTAGCCTTTGTATTGTATTTACCATGATAAGAAAACGCTACATTAGTATTGTGTTTGCCATCTACCCACGACGTTAATGTCTGAATGAAGCATTGAAACATACCATGTTCATTGGCTGCCCAAGTCATATAATCCCTGATGTTTATATCACATATCAGAACTGAGATAGCTGCCAAGTCATAAAACTGGAAATTAAAGGTTTCACCAGTAAATATGCAAACCATTTGGCCCTTGATATGATTATTTTTCAGTATCTCAGAAATAGGATACTTACATGGGTTATGAAGTATGTCCATTAGATTGTGATTCAGTGCATAGAACGACCCACAAATTTTGGTTGGCCTTTTCCGTTAAAAAAATTGGCTTGCTATTCTGGATTGTGCATTCTTGACAGGTTATGTACTATTTGGCACCTTGCACCCCTCTTTATGATTTTCCAGGGAAAGAGCTGCTATTATTGTGGCATTTACCAGTATTTTATATTGAATACTAACCGTATATCCTTTTAATATTTTATATTTTCCTCACCATATAGTTAAACACAACATCTTTTTCGTTGTCATCTTTGTGCTACCAAGTTAAACTTTTAACCATGATTAGCATGGGTTGTTCATTGTTGTATGGGCATGCATGATCTTTTATATGGTAATTTTGTTCTTGTGTAATTGTAGAATTGCATATTTGCATATCAATATCATCTAGTGTGTGTGTGGGGGGGGGGGGGGGTGGGTTACTGATTTTAATACTAATTTATGCTAATGTGAATTCATTTTTTGTATGCAGAAATACTTGGGAATACAAATATTTAGGTTTTACTTCAAGTGCACTAGGTGCTCAGCTGAGATAACATTCAAAACAGACCCTCAGAATTCTGACTACACAGTGGAATCTGGAGCTAGTCGCAATTTTGAACCTTGGCGTGAAGAGGATGAGGTGGGTGATCTGGGGCATATTCGTAAGCACAGTTTACTTGTTCTGACCAATATAATCTTCAATGTGAATATGATGATGTATATTCCTTTGTTCAGGTAGCAGACAAAGAAAAGAGGAAACGAGATGAAGAAGAGATGGGTGATGCAATGAAAGCATTGGAGAATAGAGCAATGGATTCGAAGCAGGACATGGATATACTTGCAGCTTTAGAAGAGATGCGGTCCATGAAGGTAGGTTATAGACATCTGGCCATGTTTTTAGTTTGACTATGTTGTATATGCTCAGGAAATTTAGCCTGCTGACATTGCGTTCTTGTGCCTTTTACAGTCTAGGCATGCTGGAGTCACCGTTGACCAGATGCTTGAAATTTTGAAGCGCTCAGCACATGATAAGGTAAGTTCTCAGTTTCTCACAAAATTTCTTTGGCTTTTGTTCTATAAATGAGAATTAAAAAACCACCCTCAACCATGAAACATCCAGCATTCACTGATTAATTCTCAAAACTATGTCAAATAACCCCGTAACCCTGATTTTAATGGTGGTTTTGCCTTGTGCCCTTGTGGCGTATGAGGCTTGTTGGTGTTGCCACTCTGAACGGATGAACCACCATGTTACCATTTCTCGGACTGAATATGAATACATGATAGAACTCAACAAAATCTTTGTATCTTCTTTCTTCGGTGTGGCAAAAAAAGTTATACCACCTCCCATGCTGCTTATGGGTGTGTGTATCATTGCTCAGTAGGAAACATAGTTTTATGTGTTGGGAGTCAGAGGGTCTGGTCTCGTGGCCTTGTTTCTGCCTGTAGGATACACAACTATGGTGAAGGAGCAGACAGCAGAGGCAGCATCTGTAGCTAGACCTGAGGACAAGGAAGCTATGTCAGTGCCGATTATAAGATGGGCTTATCAGTGTTAGTTGGCTACTTGGCTTCAGTGATAGATTTTTTTAATCTGCAAGCTCCAGAAAATGGGGCAGTGTTGCTTTGATCTGCACTTATGCTTGTGCTCCTGCATCCATGTCCTCAACTCCTTGTCATAACTTACCTGCTGAGGCAGCAGCTTGCATGTGTGGTAGCATATGACATGATTTCTTAGCGGGGTGCAACATGCTGTGTTAGCAGCACTAGGGTGCAACATGCTGTAGGTTTGTCGTGGTAGTGTGATGTAAAGCATGATGGCAACATGCTCTAGTGTTAGCAGCACTTAGCTTCAGTGGCTGTCTCATTAGAAGATAAATTTGATCCCTTATTGAGGACAGTCGAAGGACAGTGTAAAGACCAGAATAGTAGATAGAAGAAAGAATCAGGAGAGGGGGGGAGCTTTTTTTTATTGTTTTAATTATCGCACTCAATTATGTTTTCCACCACAATACCACATAGATGTCATGTCAGCATGAAACCAGGTAGTATTGAGTGGAGGGGTTATCTTTATCTGTTCCATTTTTTTTGAAGGGTGCAGTTTAAGCTGGTTTTGTTGTAGAGGGTGAAAGCTTAACTCTCTTGGGATATTTGAAGGGGATAAATAAGGGACCTTTTTGTTTGATAAATGTTTCGACATATAAATTTCATTTATTTGGTATTATTTATGATAACTTTCTTACAACCATGGGTGGCCATGCTGTCATCTGCCTGCTTAAAATTGCTCTCACTTTTTCTCTAACATTGGTAATTTTATGCAACGACAGGAAGAAAAAACAGTAGCAGAACTAGATGAAGAAGACGAAGATCTGATCAAATCAATCACCTTTCGAGTAATCATCTATCACAAATTTCATACATCAGTACATCACTGCATGTTCAGACTTGTGTATGGAAAGAGGAATTTACATCATACAAATTACTTGGGAAGTATTTTTTTAATTTGTGATCCTATTGTTTAATGCAGAACTCTAAAGATTATGTAAAACGGATAGAAGATGACGACGATGATGAAGATTTGGTTATGCCAGGCCAGTCGAGTAGCACATCAAAGGTACATGTCTTACTGTATTTGTCCTTTTCTTTTATGTTCCTGTTTGATCCTGTGGGTTTCTATTCTTAACCATTGTCTATGGTAAGATCATAAACCATTAACTGGCATTTACATATTACCAAACTTGTCTTGACAAACCATCAATCACTTGCATGCCACAACCTCATAGTATGCCATTTCATTGTTTACTAATGCTTGCCAAGCATTTGTGTCCGTCCCACTTGACATGTAAACTGTAAAGTATGCAGCTTTTCTTCATAGCTTTACTGAATATATTAAAGAGATAATACCCGCACTCTCAGCACCAAAACTTGTTCTGGTGTGGATTTTTGGAATAACTTTTTAACATATTTTCATTTTTCATTAGATTTAGTGAACAGTTGGAGCTAGGGAAGAGGAAGGTCGTTTGAACATAAATCTAATGATATTGGTAAATGCTGGTTATCAAACAATATGTAGTTTGCATATTGGTAGCAAACATCGGTGTTGTGGTGTAGACATTATTGTAGCATTTTCTTTCAAAGCAATTCTGTATTTGTGCCACCAGTGTCAAGAGTTCACCAGTCAATTTTCTGTGCCAGTATAGAATTATTTTCGGATGTTTCCATTTGATATCTCTTGAATTTATTTGCCTGGTTGGGTAACATTTCTATTGTTCTGTAGATCAACGGATCCTCTGAGTCAGCAGTAAATCCAACAGATATTTTGACCAAAGCTAGTGGATCTGAGGGTGCCAACAAAGAAGGTAAAACTGAACAACCTTTTCTAATCATGGCAATTATTGTCATGACTTTGCAGCATTTTTTTCAATTTGGCACAGATGCTGTGTACCCATGTCATGGTCGAACAGTGTTCAATTTTAGAAACAAATGACCTGGCCCGTGTTATGATTAAACAATGTTCTATTTTGGAAACAAATAATCTGGCCCTTGTTCTTCTCTAGCGATAGCTTTGCGACGCATTGCCATAGCTTACTGTTGAACATGCACTGCAGGAAATAAGAGCTGGCCATCTAAGATGCCAAAATTTATAGTGAAGCCCAAGTCAACCGCCACAGTTCCTCAAAAGAAACAGAAGATCGAAGCGGCGTCTGCCTCAAATAATGATAAAGCGCCAGTCGCAGAAGAAATGAGTGAACCTGCGCCTCACAATGTTCTCCAGTCCCTCTGCCAAAACTATGATAGTGATGAGAGTGAGTGATGACTGACGGCGGAGGTTTGGTTTGGAGCCTTTACTGTCAATCACCTGTTACACATCATCCATGGCTGTTGACAGTCCAGGCGAGAGTTGTACGTGTAATCTCATGGTTTTGTTGTTGAATACGAAGATATTGAAGTAAGCTAAAATTGATAGATGAGGATATAGTTGTTAAAGATTTGAAATTGGGGGAATCTTTGCATCCCAGAAACATGGGCATGCTCTCATACTTGAAATATTTATGGATTAAAAGTTGGAATTCGGAGAAAAATGAAATTCTTAATACAAAATTGCAGTCAATTATTCTACCTGATCTTCATTATGTATCCCAATGAAAATATAGTAAGATATTTTTTTATATTATAGTTTGATATATTTTTGTGTAGTTGAGTCTTCTTTCATAAAAAATTCATTCGGTGCATGAAGTATGCTTGCACATAAGTGACCAAGACACACTCATACACAAACCATGTTCACCCATATATATATATATATATATATATATATATATATATATATTTGTACTCCTAAAATAGTATGTTATAATGGATTTGATAACAAATAGTAGTAGTGTTTAAGTAGGTGGTTAGTTGGACGGTAAATGAGTGCCTAGTGTTTAGGCGGCGCCTAGGCATTCTTTCCCGTTGATCATTTACCCTCCTAAGGGAGGGTTTGGGAGCCCATAATCCCGGCCCATTCCTTAGGGATGGGCTAGGATTTTGAACTAAAATCCCGGTCCATCCCTAGAGAATGGGCCGAGATTATGGACTTCCAAACAAGTCCTAAGTTTTTTTTCTCTGCTTTCTCTATCCTAGCTTCTCCTTCGCATGCATACTCCTTCCCCTCCTCTTCTCGTCTTTCTTGGGTGCTCATCGTCGTTGTTGAAGCCCCGACTCCTGTGTCGGCCACACTCATCGATGTACCGTGCACACCACCGTTCACCGGATTTAAGCTGTGCATTGCTCTTGGCCATCGGATCTAGGCTGCGCACTTCTCTTTGCCATTGGATCCGGGCCAGATTACCAGATCTACGCCGTGCACAGTCCCTGTCACCGGATCCAGGCCACTGGATGAAGTATCGGTGCATCAAAGCACATCTCCTGTGTGCCTAAGATATGATAACCATCTCTCAATTCTTGTCAAATTTGCAAATCCACATATATTGCACACGACACTACTGCAGGAACCTGATCTGACACTGCTCTTTTTTCTTCTACGGATGGTCTGAACAATTTGGTACCATGATTATGATTTGCAGAATAAATGGCTGCTTTTGATCATATATTCATATCCAAAAGTATAATAATCGTTTGATTACTGAACTGCCACATAGATGTCAAAGCATAGAGGAAACAACAACAGGGAATGCATCTGCATCTCTATAATGTACTACTAGTTACACCCTCTATGTATCTCTGAAAATATATTGGAAAATGGAAAAGGATCTGTGACATTGTGGAAGAACATGTGGCACAATGGCAACCAGTAAACATAAAACAGGACACTTCTCATCATATATCCCATATACGTGATAAAAAACTGCAGAATTTTGTCTACCTCCATCAGGAAGGGTAGCACCGGCGATGGCCTTGGCCCCCGTCCCCACCAGTGACAGACGATGGTACGGTGGAGTGCAAAGCTATGAGCCCTAATCCTTCCTAATGCGTGGATTTCATCGCTACTCTGAGCTCCCAAGAAGTGGGAGGGGAAGTGATCTTTAACCGCGTGCCTGTTGAAGATAGGTAGTGGCTCAACGATGGTGGTAGTGGCCACGACGATAATTCTGGTGAGGCGGTGACATTGATACGATGATATCTTGTTCCTTCAAAAAAAATTGCATGAGGATCTTAAGCGCCGAATTTTTAGAATTTCTCGATTATTTTATTATCATCACCATAATTTAGTAGTAAATCTGGTGATTAATTTCTATAAACCATCAACACTAATAATTATTATACCAATCATATTAGGAAAAATACATATAGAGTAGAAGAATGAATTGTTTTTAAATCCTATTAACTGATAATCATCATGGAATTTATAGACTTCATGGAATTTCTGATCAGATGAACAACACGAGAGATTGGGATATAAAAATGGTATATATTGTAAGTGGCACGTTACAAGTACTCATACATTGTGGTAGTATATAACAAGTAGAACCTCCTATAACTGAGGGGGCTTAAACCCGACAACTATAAGGTATAACACATTACATCTATGTATGTCATTGCTTTTAGGGAGGTCTAAACCTAAATAAAAATCTTGAGTTTTGATATGTTATAGAGATTTTGGTTTTTCGACGCTTGCTACTGAATCCTGAAATAAACAAAAATCTACCAACTAAAACCTCAACACAGAGTAGAATACTTGATGCTTTGATAGAAACAAAGCTAGTATAAATACATAATACCCATACAACATGCCAAGTGCTTTTTTTTAAAAAAACTAATCGATTTTACATATGTACACCCATAACCTATGGTAGGTTCCTATCAAATTGTACCATGACAGATTCTCTGTTTATATTGATAAAAATTCTAGCAACAAAAATGTGGACAAACCACAACATTGGCATGATATATCCCAACGATAAATATGTGAAATCAAACAATTTAAATAATCATGCAAAGATGGCTTGCTGTTTAGAATGCATCAAAATACCATGACTACTCTAGTAATAGCTTATAAATAGTGATCCTAGCTGTAAATAGTGACATAGAGTGGATGAGAAAGCTCACGTGCTTGTAATATTTATGTATTTGAAGTTAGAACTATAAAGTTGTAAGATGTTGGAGAAAAATAAATTGCTTATTATAAAACTGCAGTCAATTACTCTACCTAATATTTGAATTATATATCCCAATGAAACTATTTTTCATTGGAATTAGATAATTTTCCTATTTCTATTTTGTTGCAAGGGTGGATTCAAAGGTAAGGTACTGTTAGTATCTACCCCACCCTTTGATTTTTGCAAAACAAAAATCAAATATATATATCCATATCAAGTGTTTGAGAGAAGATGAGGTTGAACTGTTAAAAACGAAGTGTGTAGGGAGAGAGTGAGTGAAGTGACTGTAGTCTGTAGGTTGGGATGTCTCATTCGACAATATATGCCACAGGGCCGGGCCGGCATAATCCGAGACCATATATGTCATTTTAAATTGGGGCCTATACTCTTAGAAAAAATAAAATAAAAGAATAATATATATGTTATAATAGTTTACATAGCCATGGAAAAGGAAACATACCTATTCAATGCTTCGTTGTATCAAATTTATTTGAACAACTTCATTCTTTTGGCGTTCCTTGAAATGAATTCTTCAATAATATGTTCGTATTCAATCTTCTCCAACAATTCACTCTCAAGTGATATCTGGGCCAAATCAGTAAGTCTCTGTTGTAACATTGTAGAACACAAATATGACTTCAATAGCTTCAATTTAGAAAAGCTTCATTCTGCTGATGCAACTGTCACTGGAATGGTCAATAGAACTCTATATGCAATACTTGTATTAGGAAAATAATTATGGAATGAAAATTTAGAATTTCCAAAGGTCCCATATTTTCTTGTGGAATGAATTTTTTGAGAAACTTCAACTCCGCATACAATGCATTGGCATTGATATCAGATTTTCCATCCTTTTTAAGGGCAGCCTCCAAATTATCACAAGAGGACTTTAGGCTCTCATTATCCAATGACTGCAATGTTTCGGAAGTAAATAAGAAACCAAACATTTTCTGATAACCTTGGTATTGTTCAAATCTCCTTGTAAGTGGGGAAATTGCTTGATCAACAATAGGTATGAAATAACTTATTCTAAATGACTCCTCTGCAGATATTGTGGCAACATCTGGGACATCAGGGTTCTCATCAAAGTGTCTCTTTCTTTTAATTTCCCATCTTTTACGAAATGATGTACCAATATCCATCTCAAGTGCAATGCCTTTGGTTGTCTCTAGTGCTTCTAAGAAACCAGTTTCTTTGTAGTTCTGGAAGAAAGCAATCAACCCTTGAACTTTCTCAATAGCAACATCAATAAGCATATCTTTTGATTGCAATTGTTTGCTTACTAAATTAATAGCATACAACACCTCATACCAAATAATTATAGCCACTATAAACTCATACTCTCCAAGCTCATTATTTGCCAGACCTTTAGCTTCACTACTTGTTTTAGGATCGCTATCGATATCTGATACCTGAAATGTAAACAAATAAAATGTGTCTTAATAGAAACAACCAGATGAATTACAATATTAGATAAATATGATAATACAAGGCAGTGAGCACCTGAAGTAGAGCCTCTCGAATGTCTGCACATTGAAGTCTGATAGCTTTAACACTTTCAACACGACTCTCCCAACGAGTAGCTGATACTGACTTGGGAGTCAATCCTGTTATGTTATCTTTCAGAATCTGCCATTTCTTAGTGGAATTAGCAAAGATTGTATAAATGCGTTGGATGATTCCAAAGAAGTCTTTAGCTTTACCACATGTCTTAGCCATATCACATAGTGTTAAATTAAGACTATGGCAACTACAAGCAGAATAGAAAGCTCTAGGATTTAAATCCAAAAGTTTCTTTTGTACCCCATTTTTGCATCCTTCCATATTTGACTCATTATCATATCCTTGTCCTCTCACATCATCTATATCAAGATCAAGATTATTTAGCTCATCCTGTAGCACATCAAAAAGACCTTGCCTAGTCGTATCATTTACATCTAAAAAACCAAGAAAGGATTCTTCGATACTAATAGTACTCGAAGATGAATCCACATATCTAATAACTAAAGACATTTGTTCTTGGTGGCTTGCATCAGGGGTACAATCCAGTATCACAGAGAAATATTTTGCCTTCTTTATTTTCTTAATAATTTCAGACTTAATAGCAGAAGCAATCAAGTGTATCAACTCATTTTGAATCTTATAATCAAGATAATGAGCATGAGTTTTTTCATTTGTAATACGTCGGACATGCTCTTGAATAACCGGGTCAAATTCAGCCAACATCTCTACCAAACCCAAGAAATTGCCATTACTATCATCATACAATTTGCAATTAGTACCACGAAATGCTAGATTATGCTTGGCAAGAAATTTCACAATGCCAACAATTCTGAACAGAACTTTCCTCTAATGTTCCTTTTCTTTCTCAAGTTGCCGTTGAGCAGTTTTATCAATAGCCTGATCCGTTTGCAATCTATTACGTAACTCATACCAAGTGGTCATATTAAAAACATGATCAACACTTGTCTCATGCTCTTTAAGTCTAGCCCCAAGATGTATCCAATCATTATACCCCTCATTTACCAACTGACCTTTTCGATGCCTTTTTGTAAATAATTTACAACCAAAGCAAAAGACTTTATCAAGTTCCTTAGAATAAACAAGCCAATCTCTATCGCAATGCTCCCCATTTGATAGAATTCTATTATAGAATAATGCAGAAAACCTTCTAGAATATATATCCCTTGGACCTTTCTGAATTGATAAGTCTCTTTTAGGTCCCTTCTGTGCTAAAATGTCAATTTGTTTAGAATCAAGAGAATCCCAATATCTTGGATCAAATATATAAGGCTGAAAAGAATCACCATCATTCATAACCGCTGAAGTATTCAAATTATCACTATTATTGCCCATTCCTACGTCTGTGTTATCAATAGGAACATCCTCAACCTCGTTGTCAGCAGCAGCAGTACTATCAATTGCAGGGCCTCCATCAGCTGTCTGATTCACAGGGGATACTTGTGATTCTTTAATAACAAATCTATCCATAGCTCCTTTTTGAGACTGAATTAAACCCTCTATTCTTTTTTGTTTCTTACGCTTTTGAAAACCCGATTCATACTTCCTGGAAGACATGACTCTGTCTTCAAATACTAGGTTTCTAGACAAATTGATGCACACATATATAAATTAGTGTGTACCGCGTAGAACGAGTGGTACAAACAACAAATTGCAATTAGAAAAAAAGCTAACAAGCTTACTCGTGCGTTGGGTAGGGGGACAGACCGACGGCCGACGGCGGCAACGCGGCACGTGAGTTGCGATGGTGGCCGGCGACGCGATCAGATTAGAGATTACCAGAATGGCAGAACTCACGCAGAAGACGTAGCGTCCAGACTCCAGAGAAGAGATTAAGGGACTAATTGCCTAATGGCTGATGGGCTTCTAATGATGCCATAAAAAATAATATTTTATGGGCCTCTCTAAATTGGGGGCCCTGTTCTATCGAACAGGCTGCACATGCATGTGCCCGGGCCTGATAGGCCATACCACATTGGTCTATCTTCATATTAATAAAAAAATTAGATTCCTTAAGCATGTGTCATTTACAACTTGGACTCACCTACTATCAATTTTATGAAAAATCATGTAAATTAGAAAAGTAGAAAATTTTGACAAGTGATATCCATTATCAATTTAACACACTAAATTTTTGTAACATCTTCAAAATGAAGACTTGAAAAGAAAATTATGAATATCAGGCTATCTTCTTTCCAACTATATTTTTCGATAAATTATATATTTTAGTATGTAGATTAAACAATATAATAAGTTAGGTGGTTAATAAAATAAGCTCCATCAAAACTTGTCATAAATGTACCTGTTGACTTACTACTTTAGCTTACACTCACAAGTGATAAAATTGCTTAATTTGATTTATTGATAGATTTGCGATGGAGAAAAAGCAATATTTTATAATTACTTTACAAGCCATTCAAGAGACACACCCCCAAACCGATGAGAGCACAAACAGACAAAAAAGTTAGTAAGTTACTTATATTTTGTGTGATTTTTATTTGATAATGTATGTATTATATACTTTATTTTAACTTTACTGGCTTGACAACTTAAATTTAGAGTTGAACAAAGCTTGTCGTAGGCAGGTCTTTTTCCTAAAAAACTCGTTCGGAATATGATATACGTTCGTACATATATGACGATTATAAACAAATAAACCATGTTCACCCATGTATATATATGTATATATATATATATGTGTGTATTTTAATTTTGTACTCTTTAAATAGTATGGTATAATGGAATTGAGAACAAACACCATATGCTACTTTTTTTACTCTCCATTGAAACAAGGGTTCCCCATTCTCTTATCGGTACCAGCTAAGTTATGGTTTTCCTATCGGTTAGTAGCATGGTAACTTGTCTGATTTATATTATTATTGGTTTTAATAAAAACTAGATTGATTAGTACTTACTGTCAAACGAAAACTATGCTAACCGATCTGATTACTACTATTGTTGGATGACAAAACATGTTCAATTTATTCGATTCGGTTTAGTTCGTTGGTTTATAATTTTTTTTGAGGAAATAAACCAAACTACATGTTAAAATTAGTAAAACTGAAATAAAGAACCGAAATATTTTGGTTCGTTTTTTTTTTTTTGCAGTTTCCTGATTTTACCGAGGTTGCAGGCAGCGTCGCGCCACAGTTTTTTTTTGGTTCTTCGGTTTTTCATGAATGAAAACATTACCCAAAACCTACGTTAATGAAAATAAAAAAACCGAATATTATAGAAAAACCCTATTAGTATTTATTTCAATCTAGTTCGGTTCGATTTTCAGTTTTGATAACCGGTCTGATTACTTTACAACCCGTGCCAACTGAGCCTCCCTCCGGAGCATCGATCTTCCACCATGTTTGTGGTATTAAGGGTTAGTAAAATTTGATATATGTATTTCCAATGTCACCTCAAATTATATATAGATTAGGTAAAAGGCTATCTTAGAATTTGTCACTAAGAAACTTTCCACGAGAGAGATATGCATGCAGATTACGTTCCACAATCAAGATGGTTAACCCATTTTCCTTTTTAATAAATTATTTTGAACGTACTTAATCAATGATATATATTAATTTTAACTATGGATACCGTAAATAGACCCATATCATTACAATATACAAGACATTGTAACAACCTTCACAAATTAAAATGCGAATTTCTCACTAGGAACCCATCAAATTATCACTACGGGAAAAACAAAATTTACCGAGTGTCTGAAATTTTGCCGAGTGCATTATTTCGGGCACTCAGTAAACTAAATGTTTGTCGAGTGTTTTTTTGAAAAAACTCTCGGCAAAAAACGGTACTAACGGTCGTCGCGACAGCGTGCTTGCGTGGGCAAAATTTTTTCTCGGGTTTGCCGAGTGTTTTTTTAAAAACACTCGGCAAACCTATTTTTTAGCCTAAAAATTTCATTTTTTTTGTTTAGTTTTTTATTTTTAAATTATTAAGTATGTCTTTATGATTTAAATTAAATTGGTGAAATTGGAACTACAAGTGCCTAAAATAATAAACCCAAATTTATTAAAAAATCATATTCATGTTTTTAAGTCTATTTAGGGTTCTTGTGAACTGAATTAAAATAAATTTTGAACAATTTAGGGTGCGACACTCGTTCGGCAACGTGAAGCTTAATAGTTTTTTTAATTATGAAAAAAATCAAATAAAGTCTGAAAAATATTAGACTTATCATGGTGTTAATATATGATACATAGATATTGTGATAAAAAATTAAAAAAAATCGAGAAAATTATCGCGTAGAGTGTTTAGAAATCAGAGATTATGAGAAGAATGAATTAGGGTTCAGAGAAGAAATGAGATAGATTTGAAAGAAGTTTGATGAGTAAATCATTTTTTATACTCGAAATTTTTTCAACACTCAAAATACAACATTTATTATCTCACGTAAAAATTTCACATTTTTTGTTTGGTTTGTTATTTTCAAATTATTAAGTATATTTCTACGGTTTAAATCAAAACATGTCAAAGTTGAACCACGAGTGCATAAAATAATACACTAAATTATCCAAAAATTATATTTATGTTGTTGAGTTTATTTTTAGTCCTTATCTACTATATTTTCACAAATTTTGTCAAGGAAAAGATTCTAAAAGAAATTAAACAAAATTTATTTATTTTATAAAAAAATATTTGTCGAGTGCCAAATTTGAGGTAGTCGACAAAGATCTCTTGTTTGCCGAGTGCAACACTCGGCAAACAAAAATTCTGCTTCCCATACATTTTTCCCGTAAAATTTCAAACTTAGCGCCATTTTTTCAAAATTTTCACATACTTCTTTTGAAATACTCCCCACCCTCCCTCCTCTTCCCTCACTGACCACCGGCAAGAAGCCGCACCACCGTCACTATCATCGCCATGTTGTCGCCGTTGTCACACCCCGCCTAGAGCTCCACGCGTCACCGCCGCCCCCGGCATCACGCGACGCACCCGACCCTGCCCTGCCCCCAGCGCCGCGTGGCGTGCCCCGCCCCTGGCGCTGGCACCGCTTCATGCCGTGCACCGCGCCCAGCCCCGCGCCTATCCCCGCGCCATGCCAGGACACGCCCCTAGCACCCCTCCTCGGTCCTGCCGGCTCCGTACCATCGTCGTGTGTTGCGTCATCGTCTCGCCACGCCATGCCCACCAAGTGTTCGACGAAATGGGCTACGACCACAGTCTATTTTTTATTTTTTTCCGAGTTCCATAATTCGACACTCGACAAACCCGCCATCCTAGCCGTGTACGCACCGTTATGTCAGTTTTATTTGTTGAGTGTCGTTTTTGGCACTTGGTGAAGTGTTTGCTGAGTGCCCAAACAAATACACGCGATAAACCCTTCGCCGAGTGTAAACAAGATTTCGCCGAGTGCCCGAGGCATTCGGCAAACATGTGTTCTCCCGTTGTGTATACTGGTTGATAATTTGTTGGTGAATTTTCCAAACATATACATGGCGGTAATTTTGGGTCATGGAAGTGAAACTCAGGGTTACCCATTGTTTTAAATAACCGGCTAATAGCGGCTATTTAGCCGGCTATAGCTTTTCAGGAGGTCCGAGGCTAAGAAAAGCACTATTTAATGCTAAACGAAATATCCCGCTAATAGCCTTATTTAGCTGGCTAAAATTGCAAATTTAGCTGCCTCTTAGCACTGCTAGTCCTGCAAGACTACACCCTTTATACTGGGCTAAAAGACTGAAACAAAAAGGCCCAAAATACTACACATTTTTCTACACATTCAGAAATCAGAAACCCTAGCATCCACTCCACTGTCCACTCCAACGGCTGTGGCTGAGCTCCGTCGAGTTTCTCTTGGTGACCTGCGGCTTGCCCCTACTTCGGCCACCCGAGCCTGCAGGCACCCTCTGCCCTGCCCCTGCTCACTCTGCCGATGGCCCAACGCCCTCCGCCCCGCCCCTACTCGCTCCGCCGACGGTCCTCCGCCCTCCGCCCTGCCCCTGCTCGCTCCATCGACGGTCCTCCGCCCTCCCCCTTGCCCCTGCTTGCTTCGCCGATGACCCGACGCCCTGCCCCTGCTTGCTCCGACGCCCTTCGCCCTGCTCCTGCTCGCTCCGCTGATGGCCCGACGCCCTGCCCCTGCCTGCTCCGATGCCCTCATCAGTCATCACTCCTCTACAACAATGCGATTGTGCTAGCGCCCAACTCATCATCATGTCTGATTCCCAGATGTAGCAAGTACGTAAGTTCCCATGTTCTCTATTTTTTGCTAGATGTTGTTGGTAGCCTGGTATACAATATACATGACATAATTCATAGACAAAGATGGATTATATTTTGCTGGTATACATAACATAATTCATTTTTTTCCTGCAAGTATTATAATTTGGGATTAGATCTTGAACATGAATTTGGGATATTAGAATTAGATAGACAATCTTTTCTCTTGTTTGTTGTCATTTACTTCACAAATCACTACAACAATTAAATGTGGTTGGTTATTATATTGTAAATTAACATCTTTTTTAATTTATAGGTGATCCATCAAGTGTTGCCTTTGCTTCAGTAACACAAACACCAGCAACATCTATCAAGTCAGATGATCCTACATGGAAGCATTGTTCTTGCCTAGATTTAAAGAAGAAGCATTCACTAAAGTGCAACTATTGTGATAAGTTGATTAATGCTGGAATTACAAGAGTGAAGTACCACCTTGCTAACATTGCATGTTTCAATGTTTCTAAGTGCAAGAAAGTTGCATGTATTTTGAATTTTTGATATGTTATTGAACTACTGAACTATGTTTAGGACTATGTTTCAGTGTTGAATATTCCATCTATAGGTATGGACTCATGTGTTTGTGTTCATCTGTGTGTAAACTGTAAATATGCTTATGCAACGGTGGGGGAGTGGGGGATTTGTGTGTCCACGGCAGCAGCAGCAAGTGCTCCATGGCTCAAGCTGCGGCAGGCACTGCTACTTCAGCTATTCTATATTGTTGATATTCTGAATTTGCATGATAAGTGTTGTTCAAATGAAGGCATGTCTTGTTTTTTTAAAAAAAAATGCTAAATGGCTTAGTTGTCCGCTATAGCCGGCTATAGCCTTTTTAGCTTATCCGGGAGCTTGCCGCTAAGGGCCTTAGCCAGCTATTTAAAACATTGGGGTTACCACACTTAATCAACCACACAATATTAAAAATGCACGTGTAGTTGTGTCGTTGTAATTTATAATCACAAAAACATAATCAACCTCATATAAATTAGGAAACCAAACTGAAGCATGCCACGATCACGAGCATCCAATGATCAGATGATTAGTTACTTGAAGATTCTACAAAACATGCAATTACAGACAGTTTCTTTTACATATATATAAGGTCCTCATGATTAAACCACTGTAAACCACCCATTTAGTTGTAATTAATTACCCAATGCCTCCCTTAATTTAGACACGGTTCGACCTCTTCAAAACATTGTGCAAATGGTTACTGATTTGAATATTTTTTTAAAAAATAATTGACAACATGATACATTACAATATGCATGCATGCTACGAAACCGCCACATTCGTTGTTGCACACATATATAGATTAATTTAGTTTGCACTGGACAATTGATATCCCAATGATAAAAAGAACATGCATGCACCGATGCACCGCTAACTAGTTGCTTAGAACAAGCAGACACTGTGATTACTCTACTCCAATATGCAGCACCGACATAAATACAAACCTGAATTGTTGTGCATCAACTCGCTATGGACATCCTCCTCTATATGTCATATTCACATATAATCATGGTTATGATGGTCATGCTAGAGACTAAAATGAGATGCTAGAGAAAACTGACATTGTGATTACCCTTTATGGCGCTGACAATAAATACATATGGTGATGATGTACTATTAGAAAGAAATCCCCGACGATATATCATATCACGAGAATGAGTAGTTTCATTGAGATGCTCCGTATGCTGACCCGGTTCCTCGGTTTCAAGCACGAGCTAAAATTCCAAGTCGAGTTCACAAGTGAGGGAGATGATACCTGCGAGGTTGATATGTTTGTTCGGCACTGACGAGGAGCTACAATTCTTCACCACCATCGCCATGGTCAAGGGATTCAAGATGACCTATAAGGAGGCTGCACTTCAGATGATCAGCGAGCTCAGGCATCACTATTACGATCATTTCCAGCTTTTAGTGTGTCACCGTTTATTGTCCAGGGAACTGGACTCTGATCGCAACGTCTACATCAGGCCTTCAAGCGCGAACGATCCTATAAATGCTATGATCATTCGTCTCCTTGCTACCATGAACGATCTGTACTCCAAGGCCATCTTCACCTTGTCCAATTCGGCTTTACGCTATTCGACGATGATGATCGGCTGCCAGATTTGATTTAACTTTTGGGAGATTGATGTCCTGCACCACCCGCACACGCCAAAGTCAGTCGTGTTGCTTTGGACAAAGGGCATGGACTTCAACTGGTCACACCGGCACGACATCGACGTGGAAACGTTTGGGTGCATCTATGCAAGTGGTTTCATGCTGGGCTCGGACACACTGGCGTGATCACCTTTAGTGGCAACTACGATCTTGCCTACATTATCAAGATGATGTACATTCATGGCTACCAACTGCCCGATATGATGGAACAATTCGATAATGTCGTGAAGTCGACAGTTGAGGAGATGTTGTATGAAGTGTAGGAGATGGCGCGGCACTGCCCTAGCGACCTCCGCGGTGGGCTGGAGCTCGTCGCTAGGAAGCTTGGCATGCAGCGCGTCGTCAGCGAGGCACACCAGGCTGGGTCTCCGATAGACTTCTCACGTACCAAATATTCATCAAGATAAGGAAGTACTAATTCGGCGACGACAAGCTGACCAACATCGCCAACATGATCACCGGGATGACAACATGTTGTTAACGCAGCTCAACTCGTTAAATAGTACAACTTAGTTGTGTTCATGTTTAGCGATTAAATTAGGTATTAAATTGTTAATTAAGGATGCTAAAAACCTTTGATTTTTATTAAATTGATTATGAGGTGGAATTGGGTCTGAGAAAGTTTAGGTTTCACCCTAGACTTTTTTAACCTTACAATACTTAACTTTTCTGAAAAATTAAATATTAAAGGTCCTCACTACGGGAGAACAGGATTTCGCTGAGTGCCTAAGGCACTCGGCAAAACTTCTTTTGCGCTCGGCGAAAGGTTCGCCGAGTGCTACACTCGGCGAAATATACACGACAAACTCATTATCGGCAAAGCGAGGTTCACCGAGTGCCATACATACACTCGGCGAATAAAAGTAACTTCACGGTGAGACAACATACATGACAGACAAGTTGCCGAGTGCCCAAGGGTTGGCACTCGGCAAACAGAAAAAGCGAAAATAAAAAAAATGTGTGTCGGGGCGGCATCGGGGCGGGGCTGGGGCGAAGCGGCGTCGGGGCAGGGCTGGGACGGGGCGGAGGCCGTGGCAGCGGGTCTGGCGGCGGTCGGGGCGGCGGGCCGGGGCGGTGGGCCGGGGCGGCGGGGCTAGTCGGTCGAGGGCCGGCGTCGGGGTGGGGCCGGGGCAAAGGACGTCGCGACGGGGCTGGTCGGCCAGGGGCAGGGGCTGGGGCGGAGGCCGGGGCGGCGAGCTGGGGCGGCGGGGCTGGTTGGCCAGGGGCGGTGGGACGGGGGGCCATGGCGGCGGGGCGAAGGCCGTGGCGGTGGTCAGGGGCGGCGGGGCGGGGCGGGGCGGCCAGGGGCGGTGGGGCGGCGGGCTGGGGCGGCGGGGCCGGCAGCCGGCGAGGCGGCAGCTCGGTGGTAGGGGAGAGGGCGCCGGTGGGAGGGAAGAGATAGAGGAGAGTGGAGGGAGAAGGAAAGGAGGGGTGACTTTTAAAAGAAAATTTTTGAAATTTTTGAAAAAAAAGTGCGCCAAGTTTGAAATTTGGCTGAAAAATTTGTACGGGAAAGATTTTTTTGGTTTGCCGAGTGCAACTGCCTCAAATTTGGCACCCGGCAAAGAGGTTTTTTTATTTTTTTTATTTTTGTTTAATGTGTTTTACAATATTTTCCTTGATAAAAGTTATAAAATTATATTGCATAAGGATTAAAAATAAACTCAACAACATAAATATGATTTTTTAATAATATTTTGTTTATTATTTCATGCAATTGCAGTTCAAATTTAATCTATTTTTGTTTAAATTCTAGAAAAATACTTAATAATTTAAAAATAACAAATTGAACCAAAAAATTGTGGAATTTTTACATGAGATAATATGTGTTGTGTTTTTATTATAGAAAATAATTCAAGTATAAAAAATAATTTAGCCATCAAACTTCTTTCAAACCTATCATATTTTTTCTCTAAACCCTAATTAATCCTCTCGTAATCTCCTATTTCTAAACACTATACGTGATAATTTTCTCGAAACATTTTTAATTTTTTATCATAGCATCTATGCATCATATAATAACACCATGATAAGTATAATGTTTTTAGAGTTAATTTGATTTTTTTATAATTAAAAAACTATTAAGCTTCACGTTGTCGAACGAGTGTCGCAACCTAAATTATTCAAAATTTCTTTCAATGCAGTTGATAAGAACTCTAAATAGACTTAAAAACATGAATACGATTTTTTTATAATTTTTTGTTTATTATTTTAGGCACTTGTAGTTCAAATTTCACCTATTTCAATTTATATTCTAGAAACATACTTAATAATTTAAAAATAACAAACTGAATCAAAAAAATGTGTAATTTTTACATGAGATAATATGTGTTGTGTTTTTATTGTAAAAAAAATTTCAAGTACAAAAAATAATTTACCTATCAAACTTTTTTCAAACCTATCTCATTTCTTTTCTAAACCCTAATCACTTATCTCATAATCTACGATTTCTAAACACTCTACGTGATAATTTTCTCGAAATATTTTTTAATTTTTATCACAGCATCTATGTATCATATAATAACACCATGACAAGTCTCATGTTTTTTAGACTTTAGTTGATTTTTTTATAATTAAAAAACTATTAAGCTTCACGTTGTTGAACGAGCGTCACACCATAAATTTTTAAAAATTTATTTTAATTCAGTTTATAAGAACCATAAATAGACTTTAAAACATTAATATGATTTTTCCATAATTTTTGGTTTATTATTTTAGGCACTTGTAGTTCAAATTTCACCTATTTCAATTTAAATCCTAGAAACATAATTAATGAATAAAAAATAGATAAATGACTTTAAAAAATATGAAATTTTTACAAGGAATCATATATGTTGTATTGTCAGTGCAGAAAAAAATTCAAGTTAAAAAGAAATTGCAAATACCACATAGAGTTGAAACATGGTTTCACATAAAAAAAAATTTGTTTGCCGAGTGCTTTTTGAAAAACACTCGGCAAACCATGTGTCTTTGCCGAGTGTTTTTCAAAAAACACTCGGCAAATCCTCAAAAAAAAATTTACCGCAGAAGAACGGCGCCGTGACGTGCCCGTTAAAATCATTGTTTGCCGAGTGTATCTTCAAAAAACACTCAGCAAACAATTGATTTACCGAGCATTTTTAGTTTGCCGAGTGTTTTTTGAAAAACACTCGGCAAACACATGTTTGCCGAGTGCCCGAAATAATACACTCGACAAACAATGTGACACACTCGGCGAATTTTCATTTTTCGGTAGTGCCTGCCCACTCTAAAAAAATTTACCCTTTTCTTTTATAACATTTACTCCTAGCTATTTGGGCATTGTTTTAAAATTTCAGTCTGTCAAAGGTACCTGCAATCATCTAACAGTATAATCAATAGATCTCATAAGTATATATGTGCTTTGAACTTATGTAATATTTAGAGAGTCGTCGATTTCTTGAGATGGAAAAAAAGTGTCACATGACTCATGTATTTCTGCTTCCCTGCTCCATGTGGTGTGTTATGGACTGGCACTTGTGGATATATATTGATGAAAGAACCATACTTTAATCTTTGATATCTTGTGCTCCGAGCAAATTGCACATTGATTTTTAAGTTATTATTAGAGCGGACGCCAAGCACAAGCGTACCATTCATGCCCTGTCAGCTGGAAGGCGGGAATTATTCCCGTTTTCTGTGGTGTCATGTGTGACAGGAGTTTCTCTACTCTTGCAACCTTAGCTTTAGGCACGAAATGCATGAATGCACAAATGGTTACTGTTGGGGGAAAATACTTCACCCTCAGAACTTTAAAGATTAACAGTCAAAAATAACTCATCGGTTTCGAAGCTTGTGCTTATGTCCGAAGGTGGTAAAGTTTCTAAGCCGAAGGGTGCTTCGGCTTACAATTTGAAGGTATCCTCTATAGGCTATGAAGCTTCGGTGGAAAACAGCAAGACTGATAAGATGTTTGTCTTATCTTCCTTCTCTGGGTAGATTTTACTATTTTAACCCTATTTGGGTACCGAATAGTTTCCACTATGTCGGTTGTAATTGAGGGATAAATAGGTCTTTTCCTTAGACTTTTTGCCTATAAATACCCTCCTTCTTACCCTGTAATAGGGATCGAATACTCAGCTATTCAATATACAATTTCGAACTACTTAAGCTATTATCCAATTCAGAGGCTTGAGATAGTTCTCAACACAAATTCACTGTTTGTTAGTTCTTAATTTTAGAGAACCTGTTAGCGTAATATTTTACGCCAACAGTTACTGATTTGAATAAACAATTGACAACAGGACACAATATGCATGCATACATGCTAGCGTACGGATCGCCGCCACGTTTGTTGTTGCACGCATAGATTTAATTTTCCACTGCGCAATTGATACTCTCCAATGATAAAAGCTGTGAAGACGCAAAGCTATGAATCAGTTGAACCTTGTGAACATGCACGGGTAAACTAGTTAATTGCTGTGATTACTCTACTCCAACATGCAACACTGACCATAAATACAAACTTGCATCATCAACTGGCTATGGAGTATGGATATCCTACTCCTCTGTATGCCGTGTATAGGTATCACATGTAATCATGGTTATGATGGTCAAGGAGACAACAATGAGATGCTAGAGAAAACTGACATTGTGATTACTCTATATGACGCTGATAATAAATACATTTGGTGATGACGAGTGTACTACTAGAAAGAAAATCTCCAACAATATAGAAATCTTTTAAAAAAACATAAAAACGTCCATATGACATATATATATTTAAAAATATAAAAAAGATATTTGGTACCGAAGAGGAGAAAATACTACAACGGAGCATATGAAGCAAACATTTGCAGATTTTTGGTTGAAACATTTATGTCTGAAACAGAATTCCGGGAGTTGAAGATTATATTTTCATAAAAAAATATAAAAATAGATATGCTCTATCTAATGAGCAATTCATAAACTAAAAAATAGTATTATTTAATTTATGGAACTAGTATCCATACATAGAACTCATGTCTTATCTTAATTTATTTAGCACCACCCTTCTAATGTATAAAAATAATACAAGGCGAAAAGATTGTTTTAGCACTACCTCTTGTTTTAATATTGTGAATGTTCTTACTATCTTCTGTGGCATTAATTTTCTAACTCATCAATGAGGCAATTTCCAAGACACAATATCCATTTGATCCTAAGTGTCAATAACTTCACCATACTATCATTAGTTTTCCTTAGTGCCTACAGAAATCTCCTCAGAAGTGGGTGAAGATGATTTGCACTAACAGTTGGGCCCTACCTGGTAGGGGTTGTCCATGATGACAGTGTGCTAGGACAGTACCGACTGTCACGAGCTAAGGAGTCAGGATGAGCTAAAGGGAAAAGGGATTTTTTTATTAAAATTAAATGTTAAATGTTGTCCCATTTATTTAAAATACTTCTAATGCTGAAAATATAGAATTCTCTATAAAATAGTAGAGGACCTAAAGTATGTTTTAAAAAAATTTATCTACACATTTTTATGTAGTAATATCATCATATCATATGGTTGTATTGGTTCCTTTCTTTTATTCTCCTTTATTAAAATTTCAGTTAGAACACCAATTTAATTACTCTTAAATTTTAGGTTATGGCAAGCATATCTCTTAAATAGAATCTCATCCTCGAGATTCAAAAGAGCTAGCATATATAGTAAAGAGGCGAGGGTTATATATGTGTAGACTTCAATTTATCCTCTTGTTTCCAAGTGGTTGTATCATCTGAATTACTTCACTGTACTATATATGCAAAACCCCATGACTTGATTACAAGTTTTTTCATGAGTGTCGAGAATACGAATATATAGACTTCACATATGTAAGACCCTCATGGATTTCTATCTTCTATGGATTGGCTTTCTTGGTAGGCACACACATAATTTCTCCTTAGATAGATCTTCATACATCTTTATACTACTAGGGTAAATGGAATATTGGTTCTCGTGAGCTTCTCAAAGTATGAGATCTTTCAAGTTTTTTCTAATTAATACCTATATACAATCACCTAACCAAATGTTCATCTTCGATGTACCGAATAAACAACCTTTCCTTCGTCTCATTTTTCATAATCTCTTGGATATCGAGATCATTGATCTATGCTTGCCTAACATGATCTAATAAGCGTTGATTAGGCTTTCAAAGTTACCATGAATTTATATTGAGCAATACCCAAATTTAATTTCTCAAATTTACGTTGCAGCTCTAACTATGAATAAGCTTTTGCCAACACCACAATATTATCATAACTCTTTCTGCTAAGAGCTTCTAATACAACATTAGCTTTACTAGGATCACTATCGGAAAGAGAACATTTGTCAAGTGCATTTCATCGGGCACTCGTAAACTCTAGTTTACTGAGTGTACCATAAAATATACTCGGCAAATATTTTACACTCGGTGTCGAGTTCCACGTCTAAGGCACTCGGCAAACAAGCTGAAAAATCCAGCGCCCCTGTTTTTCCTGCCGCCATTATAACGGCAGAGGGGAAAATTAGGGTTTGTCGTGTGCGCTTGCCCCTGCGTGGCTTCGCCGAGTGCCACGTGGGGCACTCGGCAATGGCTGTCATCACCCCCGGCCGTTAAACGACAAGTTTTGCCGAATGCAGCGTCGGGCACTCGGCGAAGCCAACGAGACACTCAGCAAAGTCTTCGCCGAGTGTCCAATAAAAAACACTCGGCGAAGTCCCTCTCTGCTGCCGAGAGACCTTTCGCCAAGCGGAGTTCGCCGAGTGTGGCACTCGGCAAATAACTGTATTCTCATAGTGGATGGTCATGTATACCAAAATCATAGTCCTTGACCAACTCTAATCATCTTCTTTGCATTGGCATAGATTTAAATCTGGCTAGTACTAAAACCCTGTGTTAGTACCAATTATACCTACCAACGATTTTTCATGTCTTTTTTAACCGTTGTGGAGACTTTTAGTATCAGTTGTGTACTAAAGGGGTTGTGATAGAAAGATGGTTATGATATCATCCTCCTCTTTATGCCATGTATGTATGTATCACATCTAATCATGCTCATGTAGATGTAGACAATGAGACGAGCTGATGGAGAAAACTGAGTTTGTAAGTGCATAATTTCCAGCCTCCTCTTGTGATGAATAATGCTGCCCTACCTCCATTGAAATCTAAAGAATTAATATTGATGCCCATGGTCACATATTTTTATTTCTTCTTGTTTCTGTTAATTTAGTTTGTTAATTAGTTTCATAGTATACAATTTTTTATTCTGATGTGATCGGGACACATGGGTTTTTTATTTCAAAATCATTTTTGTACCGGTCGGATGGGTTCATATTGATCTTCACATTTTAAAATATTTCATTACTGATGAATATTAAATATTCACACCAGTAATATTTTATGAGGGTCTATTTATTGTACCTAATATTTTATGAGGGTCTATTTATTGTACCCCGTTATCTCCTAAGGTAATAGTTGAAACTAACCTACATTGATTAAGTATATTTAAAATAATTAATTAAAAATAAAATGGGCTAACTGGTTGTATATTGCATCGATCACGGAAAGTAATCTGCATATAAGCTCATACATATTAAAGGAATGTTATATGATATGGTAATAGGTCACTGTTTTTAAATCTGAGCCGTTGGATCGTACAGATTAGATGGTCTAGAAAAATTTGGGGGCGCAACAAATTTTATGTATTTTATAAAAAAATAGAGATTTAATTAATTTTTCGTTTAGTTTTTAGTTTGAGAAAAATAAATATAATAGCCCAGGCCCATTTGGGCTTCTCAATAGCCCATAAAGGCCCATACGTGGCACATCCCATCGTCGCCTCTCCCTCCAACAATTGCAAGCCCAACCCATCACACTCTCCACCCTTGTCTCTCGGTCCCCGCGCTGCCGTCGAGATGTTTCGGAGCCCAGCCGCCGCCGCCGTCTTCCTCCGCCGCATAGCCCCTCGCATCTCAGGCGGCGGCGATGCCACTCACCGGCGCTTCCCTCCGCCGGTATCTGCCTCCAGCCTCGCCCGCTTCTCGTCTACGCCGACCTCGTCCCCTTCGCCGCCGCCGCCGCTCTCCGTCGCTGCCCGTGATGACGAGGCGGGGGATGGAGAACACCAGGAGGAGCCTAGAGATTCCGGCGCCAAGCTCAGCATCACTGTCGACCGCTCCGGCCTGTACAACCCCCCAGGTCTAAACTCTAAGTCTCTCTCTCTCTTTCTCTCTCTCTCTCTTTCTCTCTCTCTCTCGCGCGCACCCATGCACGCGGTTGTCTGGGTTTAGGTTTTCTCATGGTGCGCGATTGGGTTTATGCGGCAGAGCACTCGCACGAGCCGTCTTCGGATTCTGAGCTCGTCAAGCACCTCAAGAGCATCATAAAGGTGTTTGCTGTTTTTCCCCTCGGTTAATGAGCCTCTGGTAAGCTTTGCTCCTTGCAATGTGGAAATGTGATTTGATCTGTGAAATGTGACCCTGAGGTTAGTTCCGGAGTGGGCCAATCAGCGTAGCTGAATACATGGAGGAGGTGCTGACGAACCCGCAGTCAGGGTTCTATCAACCGCGATGTGTTTGGGCCGTCTGGAGATTTCATCACCTCGCCGGAGGTCAGCCAGATGTTTGGAGAGGTAAGTGATGCTGTCTAATTCACTGCTCTATCAGCATTGTTAGGGGAATGCCATATCGTTTGCTTCACAGAGCAATTTAGTGAGAACTTGGTGTGGTTGCAACATAAGATATTTTGTCAGATGTTGTGGTGGATTGTATTACTGAAGTAATAATTGTTGTTCTGCTGGATATCGTTTTTAATGCACACTGTATTTTTACTTGAATTGATGGCATTCAGGGTCAAAATGATTATCATGATGATTAATTCATTTGCTCAGTTGGTTTGGGTGGCTGTCTTATGCTATTATGCTATGGGGGTGCTATGTGAGAACAATTAATGATGTTACTTTTCATCAGATGATCGGTGTGTGGGCAATGTGCCTATGGGAGCAAATGGGGCAGCCAGAGAAGGTCAACCTGATTGAGCTTGGTCCAGGGCGAGGAACTCTCTTGGCAGATTTACTTCGTGTAATGCTTTCCTAGTCCCTACTTGCATCTACCTTATTTTGTGTGGTCCTTATTTTGTTTCTTTTACTGATGGATCCATTGCAACAGGGCTCAGCAAAGTTTGTTAATTTCACCAAAGCACTTAACATTAACTTGGTAGAATGTAGCCCTACCTTGCAAAAGGTGCAATACAATACTCTGAAATGTGAAGATGAGCCTGTTGGTGATGAAACAAGGACAGTTAGCAAGCTTTGTGGAGCACCTGTATCATGGCATGCCTCCCTCGAACAGGTTCCTTCAGGATGTATGGGATTCTTTCATTGATAACTTCGTCTCTAATGGATTAAGCTTGGGAAATTTTGTTTTTTCTTCAGAAAAAAGTGTGATTTCAATTTTTCCATCCAAAGATTGTGCATTTCATTTTCCCACTGCTATTCAAAAGTCCATTTTATTTTTGCCATGCTAGTTACCATCCGGCTGTTTACTGACAATGATTTGCCATGCATTGTGAAGTACATTAGAGAAAGCTTCTAGCTCTAGGGCATTAAATGCATAAGATAAAAGGAGTTTGATTATTTTATTATGATACAGAATGTGCCATCGTGTATAACATTGAGTAAGTGGTTGGGTTTAGTTAATATGTGGTTGATCTCTCAAGGGACAAGGAACCACAACAGTTACAAGCACCAACTGGCTAATTTTCCAAACTAGCTGTCTTATGTACTTGCACTCATGTTGTTGTTTCTTATTCAGTTGTTCAGTTACCTTTGCATCTGTAAAGTGTATAACATGCTGATGCAATATGTTTATTTTTTGATGCTTTTCCGTAAGTTTCATTGTTGTCTATGGTTGCCTTTATTTGGTTGTCTTTTTATTCAAGTTATTTTTCTTTTCAACATATTTATTATGTTTCTTATGCTTGCGCTGTTTGTATCTGTAATCTATGCAGTTCCAACTATAATTGTCGCGCATGAATTCTATGATGCCTTGCCAATCCATCAATTTCAGGTCTGGTGATCTGGTCACATGAGCAATTCTACTGCTTGATGTTTATGGCATGAACCGGTTGAGTATTATGTAGGCTTTCCACTGAACCATCCTTTGTTTCTCTTCAGAAAGCATCACGAGGCTGGTGCGAGAAGATGGTGGATCTCAAAGAAGACTCATCGTAGGATTTACAAATTTTATTTTAGTGTGCTTAACCTTATGGAAATGTGTAATTCTTACTTTGTAGCAGGTTTCGCTTTGTTCTATCTCCACAGCCTACAGCCTCTTTACTTTACCTCTCCAAGCGGTGCCATTGGACTAGTTCCGAGGAACTTGAGAAGGTTGAACATATTGAAGTCTGCCCAAAAGCAATGGAGATCACTGAAGAGATTGCAGAGAGAATTAGCTCTGATGGAGGGGGTGCACTTATCATTGACTATGGAAAAGATGGAATAGTCTCTGATAGTCTTCAGGTTTGGATTTTAAATCCGTTTTACTATAAGAGATGAACCCATGGTTCCATCAAATATTGGTCGAGTGCCTTTGTAACATAACTATGAAAGTACAATAGCTAGTCTTTGATGTTCTCACAAGATCTAAATGCATGTCCTGAATATATGCGTTATTTGCATTATGTATGTTGTGCTTTTTCTTACTGAGCTTGTACTATATTTTTTATTAAGCAATATAGCTTAACGAATGGCCTTGCAACTAACAAAACCATAATGCATGCAGGCAATCCGGAAGCACAAATTTGTGCACATATTGGATAACCCTGGTTCAGCTGATCTGAGTGCCTATGTTGATTTTGCTTCAATCAGGCACTCTGCTAAAGAAGTTTCAGGTTTGGTCAGATATCTTTAATTCTTGTTGTTCTTTCATGCATGACAAACATTTCTTACTAGGGCTCTCTTGAGATTTCTGCAGATGATATTTGTGTTCATGGGCCAATGACTCAGTCCCAGTTCTTGGGCTCTCTTGGTATCAACTTTCGTGTAGAAGCCCTGCTCCAAAATTGCACTGAGGAGCAGGCTGAGTCTTTGAGAACAGGCTACTGGCAACTCGTCGGTGATGGGGAAGCCCCATTCTGGGAAGGACCTGATGACCAAACCCCTATTGGCATGGGTACTAGGTATTTGGCCATGGCCATTGTCAACAAGAAGCAAGGAACACCCGTTCCGTTCGAGTAAAAAAACAGGATGTGTTCTCCTTTCCTCGTGTAAAATAACACGGCACTCTGTGTTACTCTTGTCGTGCTGCCAATGAATTCTGCTGGCAGACAGTCCCCCGGCTAAAGGCAAATTCTGGTCAAACTTTTTGTAACACGCCATATATGGACTCGTTCATATGTGTGCTGCTTTTTGAAAGGAAAGATGTGTACTATTTTGTACTTGCTGGACGGAAAGAATTTGTCGGTTTGACATTCTTGCTTCGTCCGTTTCTTGGTGCAAGATGGGAGAGTGGTTGTACCGCAGTTTCTGGTACAATTCCAAACTTGCAACCTTGAGGCACGACCTGTGCACATTGTTTATATCACTTCGGCTGGTCCTAAAGAGCCTATAAATTACTATGACCAGTTTACCTTACCTGTCTTGCAGGCTACAAACTTTGTGTATTTGTATCACTGGATGCCACCAGACAAGTGGAAGTCAAATATGTAATCGGTACTAATCTTCAAAGTCACTGTATCTTTTTTCTTCAGTCAAGTTGGTATATGTTCTATATTAACAAAGCATCATGTTTGACATCCTAGAGCCTAATGCCCAAATCTCCTGTAAAATATAGATTCCCGTCAGACTTGGACATCCTCATGTGCAACCCGATCAACCACTGGCAACATTTTCAGTTGATCATTTTAAAAAAGAACAAATTGCATTTTACACCAGGTAGAGAGTATCTAGTTTCATAAAAAGTCCCATCAGTTTCACTCAAATTTTATAAGGGACTGTTTGGATCCTACATATTGGATTCATAATTGAAAAATTGGAATTCAATTATATGATCTGAGTTATTTTGACCATTTTAGAATTAGAATTATGAAATCATATCTAGAATTTAACCTAGAATTCACAATTTAGCTCAAATCTTCTTCTATAAAAAAGAATTAAGCAGAATCCCTACATCTCCTCTCGTCTTAGATAGACTTACATTAAGACGATACTTTTCTTGTGATAAATGGAATCGATTTCATGGTTTGATCATTTAAACATGTTTTAGAATTAGTTTGTAGATTTTAATTATACAGAATGTCCAAACAGACATATTAGATTTCAATTGAATTCAACGTTTTATAGAATCTGAAATGGATTCTAATTCTTTCAATATCTATACATTAATCCCGATACAAAACGAAGTAAGATACACTCTACTATACTATACTCTACTCTACTCGGTATAAAGTACAATCTAGTTCTAGTTTTTTTTAAGAACTCCCGCAGTTGATCCTTTCAAAAGGCCAGAGTTGGAACCACCAACAAATCCTCCGCCGGAAGCCATCGAAGAAAGAGGTCGGTAAAAAAGACGTGAAGTATCGACGGCAAAACAAAAGCGACGTGCCAGTTATATCGGCGAGCAAATGCAGCTAGCAGCGACGAAAGCAGCAGCAGGAAGCCCACGCCGGAAGTGACGACTTCGCTGGGACCTAGACGGCGTCGCCGTCGCCGTCGCCGTCGCCGTCGACCGTGTGCCTGCTGGTCCCAGAAAACTACATCCTTCCCATTCGCATCCTCACACTAGAGAAGTAGAGATAGGATCGAGGGAGAAAAAAAAAATACGGTGTCACAGACGGCAGCGCGTCGCCGTCTTTGCTCGCCGTGTTTTGTGGATACCGTGTGGTTACTAAAAAAATTCTGTAAACATGCGTGATGTGTATAGGTTGACATAATGTGATCCATGCGGAATTAGTGTATTGAATATCAGCATGATTAGATTCTTTAACTTTTACAAAAGAGCAAGGCCACGTAGGCTGACAAATATCATCCACACGGAATTAATATAGTGAATATCAGTATGATTCATTTTATAACTTTTAGAAAAAGACTTTCTAGTTGCATGCCAGCTACTCTTAAGCCTGAAGTTTTGTAAACGATCTAAGACTAGGTTGGGAAATTCATTAGCAGTAGAATCTGAAAATAAAATAAAGTAAAATGTTAGAAAATATTAGATTCTATAGATTTTCAGCGGCTAGATACTACTCACTAGTTTCTCTAGTCTCTAGATTTTCATCGGCTACATACTCACTCACAGACTTTTCCAAGGGTTTGTCCGAGTACATCCTGGATGACTCTAACCTTTGTAATTAGAAATTAGCTCACGTAAATATTGATTTTTAGCAGATTTATGAAGTTACGAGAAACAATTTTTATATTTATGGCGTATTTAAAATTTTATATTGCATTTTTAATTTTATGGACTTATGAGTTTTGAAAATATAAAATAGAAACACCCGCCAAAAAGTACTCACTAATTGTTTCTCCGAATTTAAAAATTCCCAAAGAAACCCTAAGTTTAATTTAAAAAAAGTACATGTGTTGTTAAAACTAATAGTTGTGGATAAATGAGTTAGATACCTCTTTTTAATCACATCATCTCTAATTTCTAAATAATACATTAGTTTTTATAGGATGCAGAGTAATTTTTTAATATAAAAAAGATGTGTTTAATTAGGCCGTGCCAAGAATCAAGAATGAAACCTGACCTACATCAGGAGGGGGGAGGGGGGCCCACACGTTGGAGATCCTCAGGAATTCCAACGGTCAACGTCGCCTTTGGAACAAGAAAGCAGAGGAGCCCAACCAACCGGAGGCGCGCGACAGCCGGCAACGGCGGCACGTCCCAATCCATTTTCGTCGCCGCGGCGAGCCCCACCGGTGTCATCCTGTCCCTTGCCGACATCCCTCGGCCGGGTGCCGGCGACAGGTCCCATCGCTGCTGCCGACGGCCATGACGAGCACATTTCAGCAGCGACACAGGGCGCGTGTGTGCGTGTGACATTTCTCCTTTTTGTCAGGAAATGAGATAAGAATCATTTGCACACAATGTGTTCCTAGTACAGCCAGGAATCAGTGCAGCGCTGCAAGAATCGGCACAAACAGGACAGAATTTGCAACATCGTGGAGAAGATAGACTGATATGCTACTGACATACTGCATATACATATTCCTTCTATCTAGTGGGGGGTGGGGGTTGGCGCCAAAAGAAGAACATGAGGCTAACAGTGTCCCATGATATTGCCAAAAGATCATCGGTGCTCTAGGTGACCGTCTATGGCTTTCGGTTAGCTGTCACTGCTCCTCTCCTGGCTGAGAAACAATTCCAGGATCATGTTCGGCTTCGGAGCGAAGGTGTTGCCGGCCGTCCACCGCCACCGGTTAGAATCTTGGTAAGAATTTGGCCAAGAGCGGAAAGATCAGGATGAGGTGATCCTGGTCTCAAGGTCAGGCGCAAAGCTGTGTGGCATCTGATCGTCCCAGACCAATCCGACCTCATACTCCGGCACGTAGTACTGAAATTTCCACAGGGTGCAAGTGGCGTGTAATGGTTAGGTAATTTGCAGGACAACATTCTTGAGACATGTATGGGAAATCAAACAGTGCAAGAATTGATTTTTTTTATACCTCAAGCTTCAGAACTAGCTCCTTGGCAGTAGGAGCTGAGATGATAATGCGCCGCGCATCCTCTTTGATGAATCCTTCACTGACAGCCAAGTCAATGAAGGATAGCAAGGGATCGTAGAAGCCATCCACATTCAGAAGGCCAACCTGGTACAATATCGACAAGCAGTTCAGACAGTAGAGCTAGGAATGCAGGATATGCATTGGAAGTTCTATAAAGATCTCAGAGGATTCCTCTAATATCATGAATCCACGAGGGATCATTATCCTAGTTAGCCCAGCAACGTGACATCAGATGAATTTGGCGGCGACAATCACAGACGATGAACAATGTTAAATGCATTGTTCCGATCCATTGGCTCATTAAGCATTTATTAAGCATAGGTGCAAACAATATATTCCTTTTAGACTTTAAAATTCGACAGGTACAAGATCCTGCAAACACCATTCTACTGGCTGAATTGGAACATTCATAAAGTATAAGTATACCATATGAACGCAAAAGTATGAAGTTTAAACAATTGGAAGTGCGGATCTCATGATCCCGTAGCTGTGTTCCAATGTAAGATCTGCCGACCGTGGACCGCTTAAACTATTGGTCAATAATTTGTTTGATGGCAAAACCTTCAGACAACCACATGGGAGCACCACGAAGCCATAATCAAAGCAAGATGTTTAGCATAAGATCACAATGGATCCAACGACTTTGCGATTATTAATTGCCTCAATTGTAGCCCGGGACAAGAAGGGAATTCGGGATCATGCAGGCACCACACACATGGCCACCAAATTATCACGCAATAATGCCTACGTTTTCTTCAAGAATCTTGCAAGATATACCAGGTATCAGAGCTGGTTGCTACTTACCGGCTTCTTGTGGATCCCTAGCTGGGCCCAGGTGATGACCTCAAGCAACTCCTCCAATGTCCCGTAGCCGCCTGCCTCGCGAGGAAGAGTGTCAAATTTTGCATCCTATCACCATCAGTTCACTGAAGATGTTGCCACAACTAAATTATCATACCAGGCAGTGCGATGAAAGCATCGGCAAACCGGGCCATTTCGGCTTTTCTCTCGTGCATGCCAGAGACCGCTCTAACTTCCCCCACAGGCTCTCCAGTTACCTGCAAATCAAATCAGTCTTCAACCCTTTTTATGATCTTTCATCCTAGAAATTTGACAAATCCTCTGAACTGCAACTAGAAATGCACAAGGAAGCCATTGGAGAAAATCATGGCCCACACATTTTGATGCAAAGAACAGCACACAAGAGTCGTTCAACGTGAGCTCATCATCCTGATTAGAATACACAAGAAAGACAAGTTCTACGTAATGCATTGGTCAAAGATCACGACAATTACCAAATCACCACTCTTTTTTTTTACATATTCTACTGCTGCGTGAGTACTCCAAGTTAAGTACGAGAAGTAAAGAATCATGTAACTGCACACAAAGTCCAGTTATTGTCTAATGCGAGTCAAACGGCAGGTGCTACGCCTCCCAAGCTTAAATCCATTTAAGGAGGAGCATGCAATGTTGTTGGATAGGCGCATTAGATTCATGTGATGAACATAAATGCATCCTGTCCCCCCCTAAGCAGAACGTCCCTTGCTTGGCACTGTACTTTATTACAACTCCTATTTCCAGCTGTAGACGAAGGCACGGCAGGAGGAGAGAACTGAGAGCATTCAATTTCACCCAAACAAAATGGAGCAGCACGTCCATAGGAAAAAGAGCAATCAAAAGATAGTTTCCAGCAGTAGACCACTCACCTCTCTGGGCATCAAGGATTTTGGGATGACCCTGCCAAAAACACAAAAGAGAGAGCAAACAGAAATGCACATCAGTTTTTTTTGGAATAAAGCAGTCAAACATGTAGAACAAGCAATCCGAATAGTACTTTTTTCTCCCATGGCAAGAGACTGGCAAACCAAGGCCGCAGCTATGCACAGCTACACTGCTAGCGAGAGAGAGAGAGAGAGAGAGAGAGAGAGAGAGAGAGAGAGAGCTGGACTAAATAAACACTGCACAATAGTGGGAGCAGACGAGAAAGGTGAAGGCACTAGCTAAGCTAAGCCAGCAGCAACAGGAGGAGGCCAACTGAAGTGAAGTGAAGTGCATATTTGAAGGATGCAAGTGAGTAGCTTTTGGGTAGCGAGGCCAAAAGGCAGTTCCACTCCTGTGAAACCCAGATGCATTCAAAATGCCTCCCACTGAGACTGAGAGATGATATGGCCAAGGATTCAGCACCTACTACTACCCAAGAGGACACCGTCTCCGGCGATCAAAAGCTGCCATTTCCATACAAGATGGCGAACTACGCATGCACTCACAACTAAAGCACTCAACGACGACGCACTTGGCAAGCAACCAGTCCAGAGAGAAAGGGGGTGGAAATGGAGCTCATCGACTCACCCAATGACATGGCGGCCTCCATCATGAACTGCATGGGAGACGAGACCCATGAGGCCAATGGAGCCACCACCGTAGACCAGGTCTATGCCCCTCTCCACCTGCAGAAAAACGAGAGAGCAAAGGGAAAAAGAACAAGAACACAATCAATTCTTGCGTCGACAAGAAAATTGCAAAAGGTGGGGGTTTTGATGCATGAAGGAAGCAAAGATTGCTCCTTTTGGGGACGCAAGTGACGCCCGGCATCATGATTGTCCATGACCCGAGTGCTACATAAGAGCAAAACGGCAACCAAGAGAGGGACGCGCGCACGGAGAACCGCCGCCGAATTACTCGCCGGCGGCGAGTGCTCGAGCTTCCTGGCAACACGCCATGACCATGATCATGCAACAGAAGGCCGTGGGCCGTGCTACCAGGAGCAATAGAAGGGGTAAAGACAGTATAAGTGCCTGTCCTTTCTTCGCTTGAAAAGGTTTGTAATGTATGGTGTTAATCTGGAACGACCGACAGGACACGGCGAATCCAGAGAAAAAGATTGGATTTTTACTGCGTTTGGCGCGTAAAGGCAGGATATCGGAGATTCGGAGGGGCGCCAGATTCTTACCAGCTCCTTGCCGAGCTCGACGGCGGCGTCCTGGTAGCTCGCCTTCCGGCCCTTGGCGCTGCCGCAGTACACGCAGATCCGCCGGAACCGGGACCGCCTCTCCCCGCCGCCGCCGCCGCCGCCGGCGGCGCTCTCCGGAGCCGCTCCTCCAGCGGCGCCGGCGGTGCTCCTCTCCACCGCAGCCTCCATTGCCATCACCGGAGTCCCGTGGTGCTCAAATCAGCCCACCGGTCGAGGAGAAGCGGGCGAAGTCGTCCGGAGTCCCTTTGGCAGGTGGGCGCGTGAGCGCAGCAGCGATTGGAGGGGGGGTAGGAAGGAGAAGAGGCAGACGGGCGATGGAACTGGAAAGCAAATTGCCGTGCGCGACTGCGAGTCCGGAGGCTTGAGTTGAGCCGGATGTTGTGGGGGAAGCTGCAATTTATAGGGGAAGATGGAATGGAAGGTGTAGGTCGGTGGGTCCAGCATTCTTGGGCGTGTGGGCCCCACTGGAAAGGATTGAGCTTTTTTTTCCTGTTCCATTTCCTTTTGCCCTTGTGCACAAAATGCATTGCTAAAGTCTGATTTCTTTTCAAATAATATTCTCATTACAAAATAACTGATTTAGGTGTCGTTTGGTTCTTTCAAATTTTTAGATACTATTTTAAAGTATTAAATGTAGATTATTTATAAAAAATCATTCATAATTGGTGGATTATTTACGAGACGAATCTACTAAGCTTAATTATATCATAATTTGAAAATATGATGCTACGGTAAACATTTGTTAATCATGGGTTAATTAGGCTTAATAGATTTTATCTCGCGAATAATTCTCCAATTCTATAATTATTTTTATAATCAATTCACGTTCAATCCTTTAAATTAATGTTCAAACATTGGATATGATAATTTTAATAATACAACCGAACAACACCGTAATAGTCAGAAGAATTGTCAGTCTAGCCGTCGATGTGTACTTACCCTATTTGGACTCATAGTATGCCCCCCCCGAATCGGTGTGAGATATAAGAGGAAAAAAGGTTAGGAATATGTTGAGATAAAATGAATGGTCAAATGTTGAGATAAAAAAATATGTTAAGATAAAATAAATGGTCAAATGTTAAGATAAAAATCAACTGTGTCATTTAAAAGTGAACGGGGAGCAGAACATATGTATATCTATGAAAAAGTCTATATATACCTCTATCCTTTACTGAGTGCATGCCTCACAAAAAGATTATGTTTGGACACATAACTAATCTGAGAAATACATATATTTATCAAGTGATCACAACAATAGCACGTACATACAAATTTTGCGTGCGATATTTTCCACGTGTGAACGAGCAGACAATGTCACGTCACAGAACCGACGATAGGGAGAGGGAGAGTGGTCCACTAGAGGGCGATTGAAACCTATTTTTGTATATTTTTGAAAGGAATTCTGTGTTTTTAAATTTGGAATACATGTGTGTAATGAGAAATTTTCTGATATTTATGCTCCTCTAGTTGTCCATCAGTTATTTTTTCTGTTTGTGCATATATGGAAATGTTCTCCGGTTTTTAGGGGGTCAAATCTGTAATAATCCTTGACCTTACTATCCTAATAGTAATAGGTAGTGGAGTAATTTTGAAGGGTAAGAAATTTTAAAGGAGCCCTAAGATTTAGGCAGAATTTTGATCTAATTATGTCTGCAATTTGGTTAGACTTGTTTGCCGTTCTTCCTCGCCTACCCAAAGAGATTTGAGAATTTGTCGACTAAATTCCTATAGGATTTGACCTATTATTCAATTATTTAGAACGAAAGATTGGTGTATAGAAAAAATGAAGAAAATTGTTCTTTTCCCTAAATTCTATAGGAAAAATATATGGATTTAAACATCCACTCCAACCTATTTTCCCTTTCATTTGCTAAGTCCAAAACAAATCAATGCATAAAACTTCGAATGAGAAAATATAAGTAGCTTTATTCTATTTTAATATGAATGGTTAGAAAAATAGTGTGTTGAGTTAATTCGCGTAATTCACTCGGAAAACTAATTGACTTGATCCATTTCTCTCGAAAAACAGAAAAAAATAACAGTCTCACCCGAATCAGTTTATTCCCGCCAGAATTAAACAGAATTGCCATTTGACAAACTGCTGTGTTCCAAACGAAATCCACAGAGCTCTACAAACAGAATTGCAAAACGGTCAATTATGGCAGTTACCAGCTTATTATCATCGGAACTAATCCGATTTAGGTATGAATTAGGTGGAAGCGAGTGGTTTCGTTATATTTTACATGTTTGACTTATAATTATACAGAACGGAAAGATTCTCAAAACAGAATATTCTTGTAGATCCAGAACTATCTGCTCTTAAAAAATCCACCGCATCGAACGATTCGCCTCTCATGCCTCCCACGTCATCCGTTATTCTTCTCATCTCATCTGCCGCTCTTCTCCGTTCTATCAGATTCCAAAACCCAAAAAAGACTAAGTGATTTCATTCTTGCTTCTAAACATGGAGCGGAGTCATTTCATTCTCAAAATCTGAAACAAAATCATTCTATTCTATCATATTAATGAACTAAATACCACCTTCTTAATTTTCTTAATGGTTATCGGATCGAATATTAAAAATCCAAATGTATGTCACTCTCTGGAGCCAAAATGTATTTGTTTGGCTGAAACACGCTAGCTCATTTTCCACCGCATATAATACGGCAAAAACCACGTGAAATTAATCCTGTAGGTCTCAAGCCACAGATTCACTGGAAATAAAACCGGCCGGCCGGCCGGGGAAGAGAGCACGACGGCGCCCTTCGCCGTTCGTCGCCGGGCAAACGCCAGGTCCAGTCAAGTTATTATGGGTGGTGACTGGTGACCGTTTGCCTCCCCTCCTCCTCCCGTTCTCCGGCGTACGTGGCGTGGGTGGCCGCGTCGTCGTCGTCTCCGTTTGCTTTGCCGATGACAATTAATGGGGGCGGGCGGTGGCTGGGGCTCGCGCACGCCGCCGCTTTGAGCGTCTCTTTCTTTCCTCTCGCTGTCCATGTCTTCTTCTTGTAAACACCGTGAAAGCTTCATCCGTTTTAGAATCCAAATACAATTTAGAATTTTTATCAGTTCATCAGCTTCTTGTTAGCTCTGTTATACTAGCCGGCGGCCGGACAAGAGATTTCTTCGAGTCTTTCTTGCTTTCCTTCGCGGTGGCCGGAACATTCATTGCGATCGACGACGCATCTTGTATTGTATTCTCGATCACCGTCTGTCTACTGATGTCTAGCGTCTACTGCTAGCTGCTGGGCTGCTGCTGGGCATGGACGGTCAAATCGATCGTATCTTGCTCCTCAATCAGAGAGTGGTCCAATCGTATCATCACGAGGCAGCCATTAATCGGAGGAGGAGGAGGAGGGGCGTGCTTGTGCTCTTCCGGTTGCCGGCGAGCAAGGGTATGCGTATGCGTTGCTGCGTCTTCAATCTTTTTGATCTTGTGTTCTTAAAGGTGCATTAATTTGTGGCTAGGGTTTAGGGATGCACGCCGCGTTGGCGTCAATCGACTGTTTCGGTTGGAAAATGGAGCGCATGAATTGAATCGCTCTAAACAAAAGAGCCTCTTTTTTTACCTTTTCCCAATTGAAAAGATCCATTTTTTTCTTACGCACGGCAGGTTTTGTCTAAAACGGTTCATTGTTGGTGTACAAAGAAAGAGATAAATAAGTAAAAAAATCCTTACATTATGAAAATGATTAAGGCCATGTCTTTATCTTTAGTTCCGAATTTTAGTCCCATCACATCTGATGCTTGGTTACTATTTTATAGTATTAAATGTAGACTATTTATAAAACTCATTCATAATCAGTAGATTATTCGCGAGACGAATCTAATTAACCTAATTACGGCATGATTTGACAATGTGATGCTACAGTAAACATTTGCTAATCATGGATTAATTAGACTTAAAAAATTGTCTCGTGAATAATCCTCTAATTTTGTAATTATTTTTATAATCAGTTCAAGTTTAATCTTTCAAATTGATGTTCAAACATCCGATGTGACACGGACTAAACTGTAGTCCATGATACCAAACATCCCCAAGACTATATTTTGTTGAGTTGTAGATTCTCAAAAAGTTGTTGTGAGTTGTGAAAGAAGCTGCTGTCAGCTATGAACTTTAGAAGCTGTTTAGTTAGAATAGTTGCAGATTTATATTTTGGTAGTTCATGACATCTAGTTACATTATTAATGTGTAATTTTACATGTAAATGATTTTAATCACGGAATTTTGTACATCTAGTTATATTATTAATGTGTAATTTTACATGTAAATGATTTTAATCACGGAATTTTGTAATGTTTATATTAAAATTATATATTTTTAAATTTTACATGAACTGATATGTTTAATAGCATGATAGGTAATATTCATTCAAAGTTGAACCGAGAAGCTGTGAAATCTAGGTTATATCGGCTTTCAAATTTGTACTACGAGAATCTGTATATTTTGGAAAAGCTGGTGGCCAAAAGAATTGTTTAGTTCAGACAACTTCTGAGTCAAAAAGCTGGTTCAAAAATCACGTAGTCACCATTAATGGTTACCTTAGGCATGTGAAATAGACTCTTGTCTTTTTTAAAAAATACGTGGTATTTCTTTATGAGAAAGTATTTATTAGACAAATACCCACATAAAAGGAAATTATATAGAAGTTCCAAAACCAAATATACTTGAGAAAGAGTTAAAAAAACTAAAACAGTTTATAAAAAATGAGATGGATTAGTCATAAACCAGCACCAACCATTCTTCTCTCTTTCGGCAAATCAGCAATCCACCTGGATTACTACTATTTTCATCCCATAAATATTATATTTTCGATGAAATTGATAAATTAGGGTTGAGAGTAAAAAAACAGTACTGTAAATTTTTAGATAAAGGATATTGAAGAAATAAATCGTATTTGTAAAACAAGGATGCGTACGAAGATAAAATAAATCATTTTCAGGATAAAGTTGACAAGGATATGATACGTAAGAAGATAAAAATAAATTATTTTTCAGGATAAAGTTGATGTGAGCTCGTGATAAATCGAAACCACTAATACTGTATTTGAAGATAAACATTTAAAATTTTATTGGTACAGGACGAGAGACACGTCAATATGTCCTTATTTATTCTATACAATTTTTTTTAAAAGCTAACGGCGGTGAATCTATCATCACCACCACTCCTCACGATGAATCAAAATTTTTCGGATTCAGTTTCGTTTATCTCTATTTACGTGATGTTTTTTAAATTTATATTTTTTTCATTGCGACGCACGAACACTCGGCTAGTAAATCGTAGTGTCGTTCTCTTATTAATAAAAACTATTTGAGTATTCTAATCTTGCAACTAATTTATCAAATTTCATTTAAAAAACAATCCGTTCGTTAGAGTGACGAGCAGTAGACTCAGCTTTGAGTTGTCACCTACCGGCGCACACACACTTGACCACTATAATCAAATGAGCGGCTAAACCGGCGCCACATTTGCATCTTGCTCGAGAGTTTACTTTAGAGATTTAAATCCCTCCATGTTAATTTTGTTAAGGCTATATTTATAGTGATGGTTTCGTGACACTGTTTTCTAAAAATCCACATCAGTTTTAGAACTAAATAAATACCCTCTTTCAGTCGAGAGTTTCATTTCACTATTTCCTAGGCTAACCAGTGTAATTAAATCCAACTAGCTCTCATGAAATATCATCTCTTTGATGAAACAATTTGGTTCTCAGTGGGCGATTCATCCGTCTTAGAAACGCATTAGCATCATGTCATTGTGATAACACTACTTTTTTTCCCCATTAATTGAATGTCATGTGAGCAAAAAATAATCTGACGTGTCGTAATAATTAACAGTCTAATTAATTTCCCCGCGAGGAGCATCTGCGCGCGCAAATAGTATTCCATTTTTTTCGGTGCATGTGTCACCGAAAAGTAAGCAGGTCTTATCTATAATCTCACGCTCGCATGCTCCGGTCTCTCTACTTCTTAACGATTATTGTAACCAAAAAAACTATGATAATTTGCGTGAGGTGCTGCCGATTGTTGGCTGGTTGGATTGGATTCAGCAGCAAAAAGGTATTAACACTTGGCCGTTTGCTGCGATTTTAATATGCCTCTAGCCTCCTCTGAATCTTCCTCTGGTGTGCGTAGAGGGGGAAATGCGTCTCACGACATCATCCATTACGGTCGAGTCCAAGAAACGAGCCACTCACGCACTCTTTTTAAGTGATAAAAAATTATGATCTTTCACTTTATTGGTATCTCAAGAGATTATTCCCTAAATCTTATATAGAAATTATGTTAAACTCTAACGGTTTTTTCTATAGTCATGATCGCTATTTTTAAAATCACGTAAACGCAACTTGTAATATGTAATAATTTTGGGTGAAGCTGTAATGTTTTTAAATATGTGCGTCGGTCAGCCTGTGGCAACGTGTGAGGGAGAAAACAATGCGCACAAGAAAAAAAATAGGCGAGAATAAAAGTATGGATTGATAAACTAATCCTATATCTAAGAGGATTGAGAGATGGTTTAGAAAATGGATTAGGAAAGGGATTCGGGAGATTGTTGGAACTTTATTTTTTATCAAAACACATAAATTAAAATTTAGATAGCTTATAGATAATCTCTAAATTTTAGAGATGCTCTTATGAATTGCTCTCTTACCTATATTGTTATCCCTGACAATTACACGTAAAAAAATAAAAGTCGACAATACATGCGATGGTATGTTAAATAACCGAACCCAATTTTGTAAGATGACAAAATATCGAATTATATTTTATGGCTCGTTTGGATAGTAGAAAATCTAAACTGGTTTTCGAAGGATTATCTAAGGAGTAATGTTATAGCGTAGCGTATCCATGAAACAGTACTACTAGTCTACTACTTCTTCTGTTTAGAAGGACAACGGATAAAGATATTTTTTGAAGAAACTATTTATTAAGAATATGGTGTTTACGAATATATTTTACTTTCTCTTTCATTCAAGACACCATTAATAAATAATTAAGATTATCGTTAGTGCATATATTTGCGGGTTTATCTTTGGGTTTGGGTGGGTAGCATGGATGGATGCTGAGTTTCATGTCCATTTCCTCTTCTTTATTGCGGCTGCTTCTCCATTTGAGGCAGGGGCATTCCCACGTTGGTTGTATTTGCCAGGCACGTCATCTACGACAGATATTTCTACTTGTTTTATTTTGTTTCGGCTTGAGATTGAGATCGTAATAATATACTCCGTAGTTTATATAAATAAGCTAGATTGAATCAGTTTGTTGGATTATTATAATGTTATAATAAGTTGGCATAATAAATCAGTTTGTTTGATTCAAATTATGAAAATAAGTTGGATTATTATAATCCAAAACTAAAATAATCAGTGCCTTAGTACATGGTAATTGCAATATTATTTGATAATTAGAACATCAGTATGTATCAACACTCGATAGTTTTTGCACTAGGTTCACCACCGATTTGAGGCGAATGTACTCTTTGTGAAGGTTAAACTGTGACAAACATCTAAGTATTTTAGGGGTGCACTGTTTGGTTGCGGGGATGTTTAGATATTATTTTGGACTATTAAATGTATACTACTTACGAAACTCATTCATAATTGGTGGATCGTTCGTGAGACGAATCTAATGAGCCTAATTATGCCATGATTTTATAATGTGATGCTACAATAAACATTTGCTAGTCATAGATTAATTAGGATTAATAGTTTTGTCTCGCGAGTAATCCTTCGATTCTGCAATTATTTTTATAATTAATTCATGTTTAACCCTTTAAATTGATATCCAAACATCTGATACGAAACAAACTAAATTTTAGTCTTGATCTCCGCAGGTCAAAAGGACTTTGTAGCAGAGGTCTAATTCAGACTAGGATAAGAGCAAATCTTCTTTGGAAAACTGTTCCTTTAATTGCCAAGAGCATCAGATTCTCGTAGCGATTCAGGGAATGCATCTTGATTCTTCGTGTAGTATCTTGTCTGAAGCAAGAGTGCGGCTGGATTCTAGTGTGCTCGAGCGCGACGCAGGGGCGAGCAATTTGGAAACAAACCGCTTCGAAATTTCATCTAAGACAAGTTAGATGCGAATATGCGATTGCCTTTTTGTCTCTCTTCTTCCACCGAAAAGCGTGACAAGAGATGCTAAGCATATACAGTACAGTATATTGTAGCGTGGCGACTCGGTCAGCGGCTTCTAGGAGCAGTGTTTTTAAATGGATTTTAAAATTTTTAGTTCAGTTCTTATAAAATTCGTGTAAAACTTTTACTACGTTTAAAGAGATCAAATATGAGGCGAGGGGAAAAAAAAGGAGGGGATGCGTACGTCAGCTAGCCACCTCACTCCTCGCTTAGTTGTCATTGAGCTAGCTTAGGTTTTCTAGAAGACCCCAAGATTTGTAACTGAATAAAATACTTTTTATTAATGGAGAGTCTCATTTCACTATTTTCTATGTTAACCAATATAATTAAATGTAACTAACTTTCATAAAATATCCTCTCTCTGATGAAACGATTTGGCTCACAGTGAACGTTTCATCTCGTTTCATTCGTCTTGGAAACGGGTTAGCACCATGTCATAGTGATGACACTACTTCCTTCTTTTTCCTCATTAATTAAATATTATGTCAGAAAAAAAATTTAATGTGTCATGATAATTAATACCATAAAACCCTCTAAATCCCCATTGTGAATAGCTTTAAGCACACTTGTTAATCCGTCTATTATTATATTTTAAATTATTAAGAAATATCTCATTCATCCCATGATATTACAACTTAGGTTCGAACTAATATTTAATAGTTCAACGAAACTAGACAATACCACCGTCTAGATTTATTCTACGTGGAATACTAAATTCGATCATAGTTTGTAATATCATAGAACAGAGGGAACATACAAAATAAATAGTGGATTAAAAATTATCACATTGATAAAAAAACGTTCACCGTTAAATTACGGTGCATAAACGTCACAAGGGGTATAAATTAACAAGAAAATAAGAGTCTGAACAAATGGAAGGATGAACTCAAATACAATAGGGATACAGCCAATCTGAATTTGTATATGATGCAAAATCGCAGCATCCGGATCCTTCCTAGAAACAAAAGTAATAAAAGGATGAAATTAACGGCGATGCACGCGTGCGTGGACGTTTGACCGGTGTCAGTTCAGTCGTCAGTGAAGCACAAGCACGCGTACACCAAGCAACGAAAAACTTCCAGCTCGATCATGGCGTGGGTGACGTCAGCCTCTACCTGTAATTACCTCAGTGTAATCTCACGTCAGCGCCAATCAGCGCCCTCCACGTGGCACGCTTGGCAGGTTAATCTGACCGTTCTCTTTCTCTCCTCGCGTGTTTTTTTTCCAAAAAAAACATGGCACTTGTCAGGGAATAATCTGGATTATTATTTAATCGGCGAAGGATGTACTACTCACGCTGTTGACTTTTTCAGCTCATTTCACCGTTCGTTTTGTTCAAAAAATATTTTTGAAATATCATTTATTTTATTATCGAAGTTAATTTTAAATATAACTTATATTTTTACGTATTTATACAAAATTTTTGAATAAAATGAACGGCCGAATATTACGAAAAAAAGTCAAAGCACTCGTTTTAACTTGTTACGTTGTCTACGGAGATAACATCACAGCCGACAGCCTCCTGAGCTAGTTAGCTAGTGACCCCGAGATTAATTAGCTTAAACCCAGTGATTAAGTGGGCTAAACGTGATCGCATGCACAATTAAACACTAGGTTATGAACAGTTGTGCAGACGACTACGTACCGTCTATATTAAATTGTAGACGTGATGTTTAAATATTGCAGAGACAACTCGTGTAATAAGTCGCTTTTTTAACGGATTCAAATTATTAATGGTTTTATCTTACAAACAACTTGTAGATTTTGTATCTGCAATGCAGAGCATATTTGTAATAAGTTTAAGTTTGAGATTCATACTAACTTTAAATTTTATATGATAGAATAATTTTTTACATTTTATTTCCAATCTAAAATAAAATCAAATAGCTCAGATGAATACACATAATCTAACCAAATAGGACGTAGATTTCATATTTTCAAAACCTAAATTTAGCATGCTAAATAAGATATAACAAACCGGTCTAGGAATTTTCGCTCTCAGAGCATCTCCAATGATAAGTTATTTCACTAGTTAGATTCACTATTTTTTCTACGTGGATAGAAAATGTGGGTAAAAAGAAAATAGCTAGCAACGAGCTAATAGATAGGAGATTTCATGTATTCCTAGAAACTGAGTGTATTACGTGTGGGACCAAGTACTAGTGGTGAGATAAATTATTATTTTTATTCTGCTCGCAGCTCCACACCAGCTAGCTATTTGAGATAACCATTGTGGATGCTCTTATGCCACAAAGTTGAGTGGTGTTTTGCCACATCTTGTGTGTTTGATAACTGGGCATAGGGATCACATGTCATACACTTATATAAGACAAAAGAACAAATTTCATCAACTTATATCTGACATGAGAGTAAATCTCTCAGAAATATACGATCCATAAGTATTATTAGAGCGGTTCCAACCTCTCTGAGAGCATTATAAATATTTATTAGGTTGTCGTGTATGAAAAAAAATATAAAAAAAGGGAGAATGTCAAATTGACACAATAAGACATAACATTATTTAAGAAACTATGTTGGAACTGTCCCAACTTTATCTCGTAAAGATGCTATTCTCATGCAAACCGTAGGTGTGGCGAGGCATCTTGGCGCTCGCTGCATCGCATGGTCGGTCGCCGGCGTCGCTCTCGCGGGAGATTTGCGCCGGTGTCACACTGTGTCGACATGATCCATCTGCGCGCGTGTATGTCGCGTTGGTTGGAAATATCCCTCTCGGTGAGAAGTGAGATAGACTAGTATATGTGGGCACAGCGAGGTGTGCCGACGTTTCGACCGCGCGATCCGTAACTCGCTCGATTTCGATTGGATTCCGGGCAATTTTTGTTTCGTGAGGAGGGCCGGCCTGATACAAAATAATATTGAAAAATTTAGTGCCTGTTTGGTTATTTTAGAAACTAAACTAAACTTTAGTCTCCTCTTTTTTATAGGACTAAACTTTAGTCCCTTGGTGTTTGGTTCTAAGGACTAAAGTACTAAAAGAGATTGAGGGATGAGAGGTAAGTAGTACTTTTAGGGGGTGTTTGGTTCCACCTTGCTAAACTTTAGGGACTAAAGTTTAGTCCCTTTTAGTCCCTAAATTGCCAAACAAGGGGACTAAAGTGGGACTAAACTTTAGTGACTAAAGTTTAGCCTTTAGTCCCAAAGAACTTGCTAAAGGGGACTAAAAGTACTACTTACCTCTCATCCCTCACTCTCTTTTAGTACTTTAGTCCTTAGAACCAAACACCAAGGGACTAAAGTTTAGTCCTATAAAAAAAAAGAGACTAAAGTTTAGTTTAGTCCCTAAAGGAACCAAACAGGCCCTTAGTCCCCTTTAGCAAGTTCTTTGGGACTAAAGGCTAAACTTTAGTCACTAAAGTTTAGTCCCACTTTAGTCCCCTTGTTTGGCAATTTAGGGACTAAAAGGGACTAAACTTTATCCCTACAGTTTAGCAAGGTGGAACCAAACACCCCCTTAGTGTCAAATACAAAGGAGAAATATCTCTAGATTATTTAAAACAATTTCTTCTAACAGACCTGTTGTCCATGATTTGTGACTAATTTGCAACTGGACTTTATTAATACAACGGTTTTCATAATAACCGCACACGATTAGCGGTAACCAATTTAAATACCATTAAATCAGTGATATTCAGGTGCTATTGTTTGCCTGTCGGTGCAATAAAATGCGCAAAACAACAACATGCTTTTTAAATGTGTAGGATTTTTATACGTGTCTAAACCTTCGAAAAGAAAATAGCACGGCATGATGTGTTTTGAGTACTTGAACTGTGTTGGCGCAATTGGAGTTTGCGCTAGGCAGATTTGATTAGACTCGAAAAGCTACTATGTTGGCGTAAAAGATTACGCTAACAGATTTAAATAAACTTGAAGAACAGAACAAACTATGGTATTTGTTCGGAGTCCAAGCTAAGCTTCCGAATAGGATAATAACATTGGCTTGATTCTATGTGTATGATTGCTTGAATCTGAATCTGTATTACAGTGGAAGGATGGTGGTATTTATAGGCAAGGACCTATTAAGAAGATACCTCTTTACCCTCTAGTTATAACCGTTATAACGGACTTGTTGACGCCAAGATTTGGTAAAGCCCAAAGCCTACCAAGGATGTCGCACGGTCAACAAAAGTCAAGGAGATCCGGTAAAGATGATTAATGAAGTCCGTCCATTCTTGTTGGCGTGTTTTTTGGTCATACACTGAAACATGTATGACTTGGGAGATTTGCTTGACTCCAGTATAGGTCCTATGTCTTAGAAAAGGGTTCAACGCGTGCCAATTAGTTTGACCCTACAACTGATAAGGAATCGGAAAATATAGACGTTAATAGCATAACCAATCGGCTCGCAAGGCGATGACTGTGTTGTAAAAGATAAAGGCGTGAAGCAGCGCGCGATCAGCCGGATGACCGATAGCCCAGATTACCCCAATCGAGGGAGCATGTCATCGGCCGACGGAGAAAACAGAATGCGCATATAGGCCGATGAGCACCCTTCGACTACGAACATGATATGGAAATTAATCAAAGATAACCTACCAGCTTGTGCTCTGATAGAAATAAATAAAACATACCAGATACCAGATCTATATCATGGAAATTATCACAATAACTAGCTCGTACCTAACCGAGACAGTACCTAATCACGATGATATGAACAAATATATAAACGAATCGGACAAACTTTATTTAGATGAATAGTATATGGCATGAAAAAGAGACAACAAGATATGTCAGACTTAACTTATGAAGCCTCAAGCTATCAAACCCAGATCACCTCTTCGTGGCACGGAAGTCGTGGGTGGAGAGACTCACCTCTTCGTCGGAGATCAAATTGATACAGCCCAGCTCCGAGAGCCCGAGTCCCATCGGATAACCTTGGAGCACAAGGGTGGCGATGCGCCGATTGTAGATTAAACGAGAGTTAAACTAATATAACATAAGGGATATATATTTATAGTCCGTAGACTTGCCATCCAAGTAACCTATCCAGTCGATTTCATATGAATATGTAACCTCGTGCCGCTCTTATCTCCATCGACTCTCTTCCGATCATGCAGTTGTTGCGGATGAACTTATTTGACTTTCTTTGACCGGATCTTTCTTGACCTTTTGTTAACCATGCGACAACTTATAGTTAGCTTCTGGGCCTTACCAAATCTTGGCGTCAACAATGTTGTTACCATATGATCGGATGCAAAGGAGCTGGTGGAGATAAAGATGAAAGAAAGATAAATATAAAACTAAAATAGATTAAGATAGAGTGCTTGGACGATAAGTCTCCGGACTATAAATATGTACCCCTAATTAAATTAAAACACACATCTTTGTCAAACAACTACTTGGCGTATTGTCACACTTGGTTCCCAAGGTTTATCCCGACGAGGTTCGGCACTCGGAGCTGAGCTGTAGCGTTTCGATCTTCGGTGAAGAGGTGAGTCCCGTTACCCCCAACAACCGTATCGACTAGGTCAGTATCCTCACGGCTGGATCGGTTTGATCTCTTGTGGTGAACGTCGAAATAGTACGGTCGTCGATTCTCGTTTTATCTGCTAGATCTAAGGCTGTATCAGATTGATCTCTTAGATTGATGTAATCTAGGTGTGGTAGTTTTAGGTTTCATCGGTTAAGTTCGACATCTCTTGCTATTATATATTTTTCATGTTGTATACTGTTTATATAAATAAAGTATGCCAGATACTTTGATATATTATTAAGATCATCGTGACTAGCTATTGTCTTGGTTAGGTTGAATTTAGTTATTATGATAATTTTTATGATATAGATATGTTATCTGACATGTTTTATTTATTTATGTCGGAGTACAAGCCGACAAGTTATCTTCCATTCAACACCACATTTTATGCGTCCTCGGAAAATCACTCATTGACCTATGTGGTAAAACTGCCCTTCCTATCGGCTGTTGGCATACTCACCCGATTGCTCCACCCCTGGTCATCGGCCCTATGGCCAATTGATATAATATTCCACGAATATACCATCCTCGTTGCGGTCAACGGATCGATAGTCGATAGGCTATGTTATTGATCACATTCTCCTGTTTCCTTATTAGTTGCAGGATCAAATTGATTAACACGTCTTAAACTCTTTTTTCTAAGAATGTAGTACCTGCACTGGAGTTAGAAGATCTTCTAGGCCACGCGTGTGTCAAAGTGTGACAAAAAATGCATCAACATATTTTTTGGTACGTCCGATAAGATTATACTTTAGCAATCAAGTCATGCAAGATGAACTCAACGATAACAACATCATTCTGATCACTACAAAGACTTTAACTGAAAAAGAGAGGGTGAATATAAAAAAAACATTGAACGTTTTCTAAGAACTGTATCTACAAACCTACAAAATCCATTGTCAAGACCGGCGAAGGTTATATATATAGACTGACGATGTGCAACACAGTGGCGGTAGGAGCAGCACTGCCGTTTTGTTTTTACTAAGAGCCCTTAGTAATTTATCACGGATAAAAACACTTTGTTTTTCGTTGTGAGATCAATATTTTTCGGATGTCCGGATGAGAGCTCCAGACGACCGGACAATCGTCCCGTCAGAAAACGGCGAGAGAGCGATCGGTCCAAGACCAAGAGTACCGTACTAGTCACTCCACTTGGCTCATGTCTGCCATCTTTTCGCATTGAATCCTACTGCATACTGCAGCAGCTACTACTCCAGTCTCCAGTCTCCAGTGACCAGTGTAGCTGCTGCTACTACTTGTGAGTGTTCCCAAGATGTGAGGAGAGGACAGGAGGAAGCCAAAATGTGATCATTACATATGCTTTGGGAACCACCGAAAAGTTCAGAAAGTTTATTGCTGGTTTCCTGCGATTGTCTCTTCACTCTTCAGCAGTGGTAGTACTACATGCATGCAGCTTGAGCAGATAGCAGGATACTGTACTGTCTAGCTAGCTACGGATATGTACCCCAAAAAATCAAATTTATTATGTGTTTTATTGTAAACCGCTTGCAAAACGGAGTAGTGGACAATAGGATGACCAAATATTTGTTTTTTTACTTGCAATATTGAGAAAATGCTCATGTTTTACACTTTTGGTCGGGGTACATGCGCCAGAGCATACTCTCTCAGGTGCACAAATATTAATCGTTTATACAAAATTACACATACCAAAGTGATATTAAATAAAGTTACAAGTGTTATCTCAATTGATTATGAAACCTAGATTTTAGTGGTGTCACCCAAGTTCAACTCCCGATGGCCACATCCCATTTGGTAGCAATGCTTCGATTGACGGGATGACTAATACTTGTACACTCTCAATAAAAACCCAAACGACTATTATTTGTACACCTGAGAAAGTAGTTTATAGACTTGTATGAGTATTTGATATTAATTACACAACGTTGTTATTCAAAATGGATATTGTTGAAATGTGAGACTAAAAAAATAACGACGACATATGTTTCTGTTACATGCACCAAAATAACGACTATTATATGTTTGATTCATTGATCATGACAAATTTATAAAAAATTGATTGATTATGTTTGCGTGCACCATTTTAAAACTTTCAGATTTCTCTCCAAAATCTCGATGAATTTCAAATTTCTCAGTACGGGGTATTTATTTTAACTTGAACTCACTGAACATCCGAACATGAATTCAAACTTTGTATTCATATTTATATTCAAACTAGCTGAATGTTTATGGGTAATTAAGTTAGAAAGTTTTGCTTCGCTAGTAAAAGCAACCTCAATGTACATAGATTAATTGGTTCATATGGATAAATTAAAAATAATTAGTTTTTAGTTATTGAAATCTGCACGATAATAGTAGTGAACCAAACATGTGGGTACGACAATCAAATAAAACAAAGAAGATTACATGTGAAAGAAGAGAGAAAATATTTTTTTATTTCATATGGGTAGTCCATAGCACTATGGGTAATTGAAACTACTTTTTTGCTATAGACTGTTTCACAATATTTATAGATAACTGAATTTATTTTTTTATTCTCTATGAACTACTTTATATATATTGTGTTGCCCCTAAGAGAACGAGGGGTGGTAACAGACTAAGGGCATCCACAATCGAGGCAAAAAGGTGATCTTAAACATTAAATATAATTTTGTTGTTAATTTTATACATTGGGGAGGTAACCATAAACAAAAAACCTTAAGATGTGCCTTAAACTTAAGGTGTAGCTATAAGGAATAAAGTGTCGACTTTTTGTGGGTCCCACCTTAAGTTAGGCCCATTTTAACGCTACCTTTTTAATTTTTTTTATTGTGTATACGACACTAAGAAACGATAAGTTTTTATAAGTCCACCTTAATACTATTTGTGTGGTTGCACTAACAACCGAGCTTATATAATGTATTTCAAATAAAATATGTTATTTGGATTCAATTTCTGCAGCTAGTTTGCAAATTGCAACTCTACCAAGTGCCGAGCTGACTGCTGAGCCTGAGCTGAGCTAGCCTTGCAACTCTGGCAAGCTGAGCTGACAGGACTAGGTAGGTAGCAGTGCAGAAGCAGCTCGGAGTGATCTTCTTCTGCAGAGCCGTCAGGAGCTAGCAGCACGGCAGCACCAGCACCATGGAACCTGTAGCCAAATTCTGGCGGTGGATTTTATTACAAGATCCGATCGCCTGGAGAAGAGAAGAGAAGAGAAGAGGACGTCAGGATGATCCAGAAATCCCGAAGCATCAGCTGTTCTTGAAACAAAGATCCTATCCTATTCCTACGGGCATGTATCGATACTAGAGAGAGCTTTTTATTAGATTGATTTTATTTCTAACAGTTTAGTTATTATATATTCTCAAATAAAAACACTTAAGGTTTCCTTTGCAATAAAACAATTATAAGATTTTTATGGGATTTAGTACAAATCCTCCATTTTTTCAAAATTACTCCATTCCAAAAGATGGCTATTGTTTTAATTTAATACATCTTAACTATATTATTTGAATACTGTTTTCTTATTAACAATGATTCGATAATTTTATTTTAAAATTTAGTCATCCTACGACGAGCAGAGTACTACTTTCGTCACCAAAATAAGGGGGAAATATCCTGTGCAATCATGCAATCGTGCGATTTCGTGCATCTAATAAAAATCCAACGGTTACATATGAAAAAAATAAAAAATACTACGCTTTATATGTAATCATTCGATTTTGATTGGATGCACTAGATTACACGATTGCACGTATATTTCGCCCAAAATAAGTACATCATCTAACACTAGTTTTTTTCCCCAAAACAACTAATCATCTCTTATTGAAATTTCTTACAATCTTACGAACCATCCTTTAACCTTAATAACTCTAGTTTAAAAAGGGATATTTATGTTATTTCACTTCAATATTAATTTGTATTTTGAATTCTACGGGTGCGTTTATGTTTTTAGAACGAAGAGAGGAATATTATATATACTGAAATAAGTTAGAGTAATGGATTAGCGATAAGCTCTTTAGTTTTTGTTCGTATTTTCATTAACTCTCTTGAGGTTCCTTTGAAATGGATTTTTTTAAAGAAATTTTAGAATATTTAGTGTAATTCCTATGGAATCTTATAAAATTTACGTGTTCCAAAGAAACCACGAAGCATGCGTAGGCTAATTAGCTATTACACTAGAGACAATACCTTGTACCTAAGCAAACCTATGAGGGCCTGTACAACCCTATTTAATAGGTGGTCTTTTGAGAGATCTCTAGTGGTTAACTGAAAAAAATACAAGAGACGGGCTCTTCGTGAAGAACTCGTCTCTACACGATTCTTCATACATATTGTCTCTTAGCTGCATTTATAATTTAAGAGCTTAGAGTTGTATCATGTAGTTTTTTTGTTGTTTCTTGTACTTTAAAAACCGTTCCGTCGTCTCAGGATTGTATGATATGATGTAAGCAACTCCTTCGTTCGGCTAAAGTTAGAAAATCAATGAGCATAAGTATCTCTTATTATTAATAAAACAATAGTGAAATTTTAACTAGTTAACTATTATCAAGATGTGAACTGAACGGAATTTTCTGTAAAAAATATTAGGCATTTCTAAACACATTGCATCTGAAAACAATATTTTTAGGGCGGGAGGGGAAGGAGTAGTTCGGTCAGAATAAGCAGTGTCGTTCGGCGCAGAAAATCCGGGAAGCTGGCTGGCAGTAGTGTACTCCAGCGGTCGAGGCGAGCCGCGCTCGAAGGGAACATTCCCCAATCTCGCAGAGGCCCGATTCACACTTGCTGGATTCTCAGTTCTGACTCGAGTGACTGACGGGACTCTCGTTAGGGCTAGCTAGATAGCTATATATTATAAAAATAACCATAGAATCGGATGTTTGTTTTCATTTATTAAGGTTTACAATATTAAAGTTTAGTGTGTTGTATGTTTATACATCGTTTCGATGGACTAAACTTAAACTAATTATGAAAATAATGGTAGAATCGGAAGATTATTGGCAAGAGAAATTTATTAAGCCTAATTAATCCATGATTTGAAAATTTTTATTGTAGCATCACATTGTCGAATCACGACGTAATTAAGCTTATTAGATTCGTGTCGCGAATAATCCACCGATTATGAATGAGTTTTATAAACAGTCTACATTTAATATTCCAAAATATTATCTAAACATTCGACGTAACGGGACTAAAATTTTGCAGGAGAAACTAACACCCTCTAAACCTAACTAATTTATGATTACTAATTTATGATTAGTAAATATTTACTACAACATTACATTGTCAAATCATGACGTAATTAAGTTTATTAGATTCGTTTCGTGAATAATAATACATATTTAATACTCTAAAAAAATATCTAAATATCTGATGTAATGAAACTAAATTTTTGGACTAAAAAACCAAACAAACAGATACTAAGATTAGGTAAGGTACATATTTAAACCAATTAGATAGCTAAATACTAAAATCAGTTAGCTACTAAAAAATCTCGCTAGTAACGAACAAACCCTAAAACTGAAATGCTACAAAATATTAGCATACTTAGGCCCTGTTTGGGGGAGCTTCTGGCTGGCTAGATATTTCTAGTATCTAGAAGCTCCCCCAAACGGAACCTCGGGTAGCCCGGATTTTCAAAATCTGCAGAAACAACTAGTCTCTCCAAGCTTAGTAGCTAATAAGCTGACCAACCTCAGCTTCTCCAGATTCTGCAGATTTTTATTTACCCACTATATCACTGAATAAAATCCACCCACCCAATAGCTAGCTACTCCAATCAACCAGCTAAATACTCGGACTAGCTGATTTTGAGAATCTGCATCCCAAACGTGCCTTTAGATTTCTGCTAGCTATGTCTTATAATCTAATCTAAAGCTTTATAAAAGGCCACATGTCAAACATTGGCAGCTGTTCTTTCATATGGCTTGTTTGGTTCTAAGTCTTTTTTTTGTTTGCAATTGAAATATTTAGTTATTGTCCAAATTTTGGTAAATACACTTTGTGCGTATTTTATACCAATGTTTTTTTTTTGCTAAGATTGACTGATTGAGTATAGTTGTATCTGGTTTAATATGCAACTCCTTTTTTTATAAAGCAAATGAGTGCCATAATTTTTGGCAATGCCAAATTATTTGACTTAGCTATCCAACAAACATGTCATCACAAGTCACCTCTATAGAAAACAAACCGTTAGGATTGCAAGATTGCATCCAACGGGGCATAGGAGAAGAAACATGTGCAGACACCAACAACAAAACAAACACTCCAGTTAGAAAGTGATCTTAATTATTTGTCACTAGTTTGTAATCATAAATTTATATAGTTTTACTTATTATCCAGATAAATGATAAATAATCGAATACTTTTGATCTTCCTTATGTGTGGGGGCTCAGACCCACGTTTTTTTGAAATAGGCCACACGAGCCCAACTTTATTTGAAGGCGAGTTCTCACGAGATTTGGTGCCAGCTCGGACCCACGTGTCATTGAGATCGTTGTTGACCTACAAGATGGGCCGGATTTTCTGAGGTCCATGTGGAAGAGCCACCTGGCCTTGCGGCGCGTGGGGTACTCGTGAAGCCCAGACCCACCAAAGGAGCAGGCGAATCGCCAATCCGTGGGCTCTGCCTGTCTCCTCCGTCTCCGGCGAGCAAAGCGGCGAGGAGAGAAGGGGCCGGGGGAGGGGGGATGGGGTACCTGTGGCGCGTGCGGCTGTCGTCGTTCTTGGCCGGCGGGGCGTCGGCGTCGGCGGCGGGGTCCTTCCTTCTTTACAAGGACCACCTCCTTGCCCGCGCCGCCATCGCTCGCCAGGTGACGCCCCGATGCACACCTACCCTTCCGTTCTTCTGCTCCGATTTTAGCCGCTGGTGAATTAACCTCCCCCCATTTCCTTACGCGAATTCGCCGTGCATCCGATTCGACGGGAGCCAACTTGGCCGGCTCCGAATAGCGTTGCCACGAACTGCGATCTGGTGGTTCGTCTGGGGTGTGCCGGGTAAATGCTAAGCATTGGTGAGTTTTTTTTCTCTCCCGTAGTTCTTGAACAGAATGGCATTGGTTGGTCCCCAATAATCGAAATGATCAAATGAACGAATCACGGACCATGGTAAAGTGGTGAGACATGTGGATCGTGATCGTTCTGTATCCACGAGCGAAAGGCTTAGAGCTGGTTGTAATTATGTAGCCTCAGTTAATTTGCGATTGGTTATTGAAAAATGCTGTTATGGAATAAGGATGGCTTGTCGTAGTTCCATGTTTTCTCCAGATCCTCGCCTCCTCAGATGTGTGATATCCATAGTTTTCTTCCTTTTTTTTTCAAGTCAAGTGAGATATCCATAGTTTATTCTGTTGATTTATCATCTAACGTGTAAGACATGTTAGGTCATGGGTTAGGGTTATGTCCTTTATATTGTGAATTAGCTAAACCATAATGTCTTGTATGATGACAAAGTCAGTACTTAGCCAGGCATTCTGTTTTCTGAATGTCATCAAACAGCAATGAGTCCATATATGATACTACCATGTTTGATATAACGTGCCACTATGCTCATCTTTGCATAACCTGATGCTGATTGTTACACTGAATATGTCGCCCAAACCCTTTTATTCATTGGTTTTGCAACTGTTAGTTTAGATCTTATCATGTGGGGTGCACTATGAATTTTAATAAGTTTTAGGTCCACAGGGAGAACAGGGTGCTAGTTAGTTAGTTCAGCAATGGCAGTTGAACCTTGACTTCTGTTTTTGCTGTTGTCTGCGATTATTTTGGGGTTAAAATAACTGGGATAGCTTAACCTAGATTTTTGTGTTTGGCAACTAACCTAATTAACTCCCTACTGTTTGGCTAGATTTAGGTTGATTAGTTGGATTAGAAATAGAACAAGTGGTAGATTAACTTATTCCACCATTTTTGTGGGTTAGGAAGCTTTCTGGATTATATTTACCCTTCCTAACCCATGGGTTTTTGACATATCAAAGATCTAACCCATGTCCTAACCCTGTACCAAACGTGGCCTAACATCTTACCTTTTCTACTGGACCAATGCATTATTTAACTAAAATTGACTAATTTTTCATGGTTGGTGGACTTCACTCTGGTAGGAGGACTCAGGACAGTCCTGCTTCCAGTGTGTTTCTACTTTGTTCCACTGTTCATGATGTTGCATTCACATGATGAGTTTACTATATGTACTTTGCCACTTTGTCGTTGCTTGTGATGAATTGGACTTTGTCACTTTGAACAATATATGAGGCTTGTTAGTAGCTTGCATTTGAACAATAGGTAAGGTTTGATGTACTTACCTGCAGGTGGAGGGCATCAAGGAAAATTCTGAAAAGCACTATGAAGCCCTAAATCAGCGAATTTTGGCATTGGAAAGCACAAATGAATCAGGAGCTACTAAAGAGGCATCAGATTAGTTCTGCGAGTTGGGTGCGTGTAATGGGTACAGCTGCCTAGATGTTTCTGGCGACTGTATTTGTACAAAATGCAGCATTTAAGCTGTGCCATTTTGTTGTTGAAATTGCTATAAACCCTCAATTGGTGTTGTGTTGCACTGTTGCACATTTCATCTACATGAGATGGATACAGATCAAATAAATGCATTTTTTGTGGTTAATCAGCCATCTTTTCTTATCAACATATTTTCTCAGTTGTGTGAGATTTGCCTTCAATTTTTGTATGCTGTCCTTTGCTGTGCTAATATCCTGCAGACTTGTTAATTGTTAGCCTGCATGTCGCTTTTGAGTGTTTCCTTGTTTTTCCTGTGGACTGTACTCATACATTGGTGACTGCTGAGCTTGTGCTACTTGATGCCATGAGTATTTGATCTGACAGGTGAGATTGATATTTTCTAAATATCATTTTTAGGTAGATTCTAATATGTTTAAGTGCTAACTATAGGTCATATAAGTAGTTAATGTCTTACTGTTTCTGACGAAACCTGTGTACTATCCAGATTTTTGGTGGCTGCTTCAACATCGATGTCAGCATCATGGGAGGCATCGGCAGATAGATATCTTGGGAGTAACACTGATCTTTGTAGTCTTCTGGAGGATGATATTATCTTCAGTGGCTTCATAGTATGGAAACGTTTATGTCAGCTTGTGAGATGCAATCCATAGAGCAAAGTTACCTGAAGTCTCAACCCTAACATTTACAGGTGCGTTGAATATAAATATTGCTTTCCTTACCTCATCTAGGTTTGGATAAATGGACAATGTTTGACCGCTAATTCATACACCCCAACAACATCCGCATTCCACCATGTAGCTTTTATTTTTTTAAACCATCTTTAGAGACAGTCATACAACGAAAGATTATATCAAGACTTTAGAGGCAAGAAACAGTGACAATCAGAATGAAATCAGCCAAGTTGTCATCACTGCAACTCACATGCATGATCAATTTAGCCAATTGTTTGTGATCAACTGGACACCATGCTCGTTCGTCGGCTTGCTGAGGTCAGCGGTCGGCGAGGAGCGATGGCGGATGATCAAGCTACATTTCTTGTAGAATTTTGTTATACACACGACGGGAAGAGCCGACTCTCGTATGACCAAACACACTGGCGGTGGGTTTAATTTTACTCAGTTGCATTGGGTCATCTGAGAGTCGGCTATTGGGTCATCTGAGAGTCGGCTATTGGGTCGTGTGTATAACATTTTCATTTCTTGTATCTCGTATGGCCAAACACACTGGCGGTGGGTTTAATTTTACTCAGTTGCATTGGGTCATGTGAGAGTCGGCTATTGGGTCATCTGAGAGTCGGCTATTGGGTCGTGGGTATAACATTTTCATTTCTTGTATCGTGCATTTCTTCTTCTTCTGAAAACTGAAGTAATAGTTCAAAATCATAACTCACGCTCACGGGTGTGTATCGAAAACGGTTGGCAATGTGTTTAGTAGACATTGCTCTATCAGTTACCGGGAAAGCTTTGGTTTTGTTTTTATAACTAATTTTTTGTTAGAAATTATATAAAACTAATTTATTCAAATGTAGCAACATTTTATTAGTACAAAGTAAATTTTTAGATTTTATAATTTTATGGTTTGTGTCACTCGATTTCTTTACAAGTTTATATAAATTTATATTCCTTATTAATTAAGATATAAAATTATTATTTCAAACTAGTAAGCTTCATATAACCATTCTACTGTAAACCTAAATGGCTATGTGCATAAGACCCAAGCCCACCTAAACGTATAGAAGCCCAAAAGAGACCACGTTTTAAAGGTGGTCTCGTATTTCAATATACTTTCAATATTATTATATAAATAGTATTTCTAATAAAATTTCATTTTTAAATCTTTCTATTATTTTATAACTTGTGGATAGATTTTATTTGTTATACATCTAATCTCCTTTTCTTTTTGTAGGATCATCGACGAATGAAACTGAGATAGATAAGAAATTTCAAACTTAAAATCCAAAAATAATAGGATATGGAGTTATATTACCCGTTGAATATGCTTTTGAACTCTAACTGCAAAATAAATAAATAAAGTAATTTCCAAAGCTAAAAATACAAACATGTTTAGATTCTCAGGACTAGTATATTTATCAACCATTTCTCACATTTTTATGTCATATATGTTTGGTACTTTCGAAATTTTATGGGGTGTTTGTATAATAAATTAGAATAGTTTAATTTTTTATTTGAAATAAAAAACTATACACCTCCACTAAACGCTATCAATCTATATACATGCAGCTTTGTATCAAAATGTTTTAAAAATAAGTATGAACATCTAAAAAAATCTTGCATCTAGGCCAATATTCCGAAAAGATGCATGTCTCACTGTAACAATCCGGCAAACTTCCGTCGGCCAAAGCCGACGGAAGTTAGCTAACTTTCGTCGACTTCACGTGGCCGACGGAAGTTAGCTTCGAACTCTGCCACGTCAGCAGAGGCGCGCTAACTTCCATCGGCCAGTCTAGCCGACGGAAGTTAGGTGGTCGTAACTTCCGTTGGCTTTGGCACTAGCCGACGGAAGTTAGCCTTTTTGCCCACGTGGCTGAAAGCAGCTAACTTACGTCGGTTATGGTCAAAGCCGACAGAAGTTAGCCGTCGGTCGTCCTCAGCTATTCTATAGGCAAAACATTCATTCAATCGAGAATGCATCATAAGTACCACGAGCCTATGTCTATAGGAAAAGATATATCCTAAACCCACCCAAGAGTGACCGACAGAACGTGATATTTATGACGAGTCATGAGTCCGAACAAAATTTCAGCAGCATAACCCCATTGTTCTCCAATTGCACGCCTGATAGTGGTGCAATGGAGAACAACAAGGTTATGTCACTGAAATCTCATTCGGACTCATGACTCATTATAAAGACCACGCTCTGTCGCCCACTCCGAGGCTGTCCAAAAAGGGATAATTTCGGACCTGCAGATCTCACACGCATGACATGTGTGAGACATGTTGGTCCGAAACGAGAGACGCATAGGTTTCGTTACACTATTTATGTTGTTGTCAAATAAAAAATTGCATACGAAAAGAAATATATATAAGAATATATATATAATATACTAATCACCCAATGAAATCATAAAAACTATAAATTAATACAATAATATAATTAGAATCATATATACATAATATCACAGCATATATTGCATATGAAAAAAAACATCCCATATGAAATATATTTAAAAGCGTGAAACATATGTAAAAGTACAATATTAATACATGACAAAATTCAAAAAATTCATATATGTAGCAAAAAAATACCAAGAAGCAAATCATACTGAAAAACATATAAGAAACCTTTATAAAGCAAGATGCATACTATCATTCCACATTTTAATATATTGCAATCCAGTACAACGACAAAATTTACAAATAAGTTAACTTTCAACTACACTAACAATTAATTTACAAAACACTATGAAATCATATATCATATCATGCACAAATAGAAAGCGAAAAAAATTAAAGCCGAAAAAATTACTTGATCGTCGGGCGGCGACGGCGGGCGGCGATGGGTGGTGACGACGGGCGACAATCACGGTGGCACCAGGCGACGGATGGCGACGGCCAGATTAGGGGCGGTGTCCATCAACTGGTGGCGGCGGGCAGCACGGGTCGGCGACGGCAGGTGGCACGGGCCTACGGCGGCGGGCGGCGGGGTGGGCGACCACTCGGGGCCGGCGGGCACCGGCGGCGGGCGGCGGCCTACGGCGACAGGCGATGGCCTGCGGCGACGGGCGGCAGCGGGAGTTGGGCGCGCCCGTGTACAAGGATTAGGTTTCCCTGTACGCGTGCGTGGTTGGGGATTATATCCCTTAACTTCCGTCAGCCAGCATTAAAGCCGACAGAAGTTAAGGGATATAATCCCAAGCCGGTCTCTACCCACTTAACTTCCATCGGTCGCAGTCAAAAGCCGACGGAAGTTAACTCGAGGCTGACGGAAGTTATTTAACTTTCGTCGGCTTTTTGTAAACCTGACGGAAATTAAATTAGCCGACGAAAATGTTATGTTTTCTTGTAGTGTCTATCGGTATACGTAGCTGGCAATTAATCTTCAGTATTTGTATCGGCATTGAAAACTTTGTCCAACTTAGTTGAGCCGACATCTATGACGTCTTCAGGTACCATGTTTCTCCTTTAAGACATTGTCATGTAACCACCTTCTCATTCTGAGATTCTTTGGTGAAAATCTTATCTAAGGCTTTTAGGCTCTGTTTGGTTCAGATTTTTGAACCATCTTCTTCGCTCAGAAGTTGGAATCTGAACTAAATAGCTCTTTTGGTTACCTAGTTTTTTCAGAATCTACATATTCTTATAGTGCAGATTCTCGTAGTACAAATTTGAAAGCCGGTATAACTTAGATTTCACAGCTTCTCGATTCAACTTTAAATGAATATTACCTACTATGCTATTAAAACATTTCAGTTCATGTAAAATTTGAAAAAGTGAAATTTTAGTAAAATATCACTTTAATATAATTTTAAAATATATAATTTTAATATAAACATTACAAAATTTCATGATTAGAATAATTTACATGTAAAATTACACATTCATAAAGTAACTAAACATCATGAATTACCAAAATATAAATCTACAATTATTCCAACCAAACAACTTCTCAGTTTTTCTACGGCTCACGACAGTTTTTCCATAACTCACAATAGCTTTTGCAGAATTTATGGCTCAACCAAACACACACCCTTAGACGGATGATGGCAGTGTTTTCACGTTGTAACCTCACACATCCTTAGACGGATGATGGCAGTGTTTACACGTTGTAACCTTCATATAAACATCGTCTTAAAAGTTTTGTTGGTGTTTATGACTTGCTTGATGCTAACGTTGTACATATTTTATGGATAAAGTTACTAGACCGAGTCATGTGTATTTTTTTGTTTTTTTACTATAATTTTCTAAGGTTATAATATTATAATTTTTTTTTATCTACGGCGATTAATCCCCTTCCGTTTATAACCCTCCCGTCAATAGCTTCCTCCTCCTCCAGTCCTCTCACCTGAAGCCACATTCGCCTAGAACCCTCCTCCTCTCGATCCGCGAGGCAATCCACATCGAATTCCCCGCGCCCCGATCGCCTTCTGAGTCCTGACGGCCAGATCTTCCTCCGGATTCCCCGCCCGATCCCGCGGGCCGTGTCGAATTGCCCCCGATCAAGGACGCCCCCGAGGCGGCGCAACGCTCGGGTTCTTGCGGCGGTTTCTCTTCTTCTTCTCGCGGCCGCGGTCGCGGGCGGTGAGGGCTGAGAGCGCGATGGGGGCGCCGAAGCAGAGGTGGACTCCGGAGGAAGAGGCAGCGCTCAAGGCCGGCGTGGCCAAGCACGGGGCCGGCAAGTGGCGGACCATCCTTCGGGACCCGGAATTCACCGCCCTCCTGCGGCTCCGATCAAATGTTGACCTTAAGGTAGGTGCGTCGCACGACGCTGGACTCCCACCAGAGATTGGGCCGGCGCTAATTTTGGTGTGCTCTGTGAGTGGTCGCGGCGGCAGGATTTGGCGATCGGTTGGTGAATAGGAAATCCGCCGTTCTTCTGGCGTGAATAGTGTGCTTTTCTGGTTTTAGGTTAGGATTTAGGACTTTCTATGATATAGGGAAATCGATCGGTTGCGGAATTTGCAATTTGTTTGTTTAGGGCGGATCATATCTATTGCTCATTCGAGGCAGCAGTATCTGCTGTTTAAATAATAATTAGAATTAGAGATGAAGGCTACTCGTTTTTTCTCTACGAAGATCATGTCCACTTTGCTGTTAGGTTTGGATTATGTTGTTCTTAAAAAAACAACTGCAACTTTTGGTTTTGAGTTGTGGAGTGCCTTTTGTGTTAAGTGTTGGTGTTTGATATGATCATGGAAAATGCTTTTAGTGTATTGGTACATTAAATGTTCACTTTAGATAAATAGTCAATGGGTCATCACCTGTCTTTTTTTCATGAAATATGAACCAAGCGATATACCAGTTTGCCCAATCAGTTGGAAAATTTCACTGTTGAGATGAAAGTAATCTATCTGGTGGGCTATTGCTCTAATTTTCTTACAGTTAATCTCTTGCCCTTGTTAGGAACAATTGTGTAGTTTATCTGATGCTAATTGCTTTGTACAAAAATTTTTGAGTCCCAACATGGTTTTGAATGTTTCCATGTATCCCTTTGAGTATTAATAGTTCTTATTGTGATGCTATGGCCTGGTTTTGTAGGATAAATGGCGCAACTTGAGTGTCACTGCTGGAGGATATGGGTCAAGAGAGAGGGCAAGAGTTGCTTTGAAGAGAGGCAAGCGAGGGGCTATGGTTATTCCTCAACCAATGGACGTCGATGGAAAGAGTCTCGACAGTGATGATAATACAATCATTGATTCAAAACCATCGGCAGTGGTTGTTGAGTCCATGAAGCTTGAGAGTAGTCCAGAGAAAGAGAAGTCAGTTGCAAGGTTAGTGACTTGATAGCATGCCCATGAGATGCAATCCATATTCTCTTTATTGTTTGCGCACACGGTCTTGGTTGTACAGATTCAGTTTGGTGAATATATTTCCATGCCAATATGTTGGAATGTTTATTGATATTTGCATTATAGGATCTCTCGTCAGTGTGATCTGCTAGCAGTTCTGACTTGGTTAGCCATTTTTGGTTCCAAGGCTGATTGGAATGGAACATCATTTCAAACCATATCAGTGTACCTTGGCCGCTTTGGAGAAAACTAGTTTAGGTTTTGATGTGATCAAACGTAGCAAACATCTTTTTGTATTGCGTCATTGCGTGTGCAATAACCCATATTTTTCATTCTATTACTACTGAATTGATGGTAGTGCAGTTATAAGAATGATTGTTACATGAGAAAAAGAATGCTAGATGGTCAGCATTATATACCATGCATATATGAAACCACATTTGCATGGAAGTTGGATTGTGAGGTTTCTGAGTTCAAACCAAAGTGGTAGCACCTTAATGTAGATTCAAATAACTTATATATAATTTTACTGTGTCTACATGAATCAATGTAAATGGAGTTGAGTATGTTTAGGAAAACTATATTAAGGACATTATTCAACTTTAATGTATATTCATGTGGTGGATTCATATTCAATGCTGCATGCCATTTTTAATATTTTTGCCCTCCATATGCTGTGTTTCTTATGTTGGCCTGATGGAGGCATTCTGCAGAAGTTAGATTCAAAACCAAATTCTCCATTTCCTGAAACAAAATCTATCCATTTCTTAGTTATAGTTGTTTTCTATATGAAACTCAATATTTTTGTAGCAGTTGCATAATTGTTAGCATACTATGCTGCTTGTGCATTTTTGCTGATACAGAACTGAGTAATGCAAATGTTTAAAAAATGTGGCTCGCATTGTTTTTATTCATTGTATTTCCCTACAGCTGCCCATTGCTGAACTTAGTGACGTTTCCTAAATTTTCCCATCCTGTGATTTTGTATTAATGTCATTTTTGCAGGCTTGATGACATCATTTTAGAAGCAATAAAAAAGCTTAAGGAGTCTTCTGGGTCTAATAGAACAGCCATTGCTGCTTACATTGAGGTGTTTGTCAATGATAACCACATCTTCTATTTATTCCCTTATCAATACCTGTTTATTATTTTTCCACACATCATTTTTTTCTTGGAGGGTCATTTATTTCCGTTCATTTGGTTCTTGTTCTGACTTCTGAGGACCTGAGGCATTTCTACTGATTTTTTAAGGACTGATGCAATCTTATTTGTATATGCTTAGAAGCAATATTGGCCACCTGATGATTTTCAAAGATTACTTTCTACAAAATTGAAGGCATTAGTTGCTACTGGAAAATTGATCAAGGTTCTCTCTCACGCACCGTGTATGTTCTATGGACACATTAAGTTAGTTACTGTGTTGACTGTGGTTTACTGATTGTAGGTGAACCAAAAGTACAGAATTCCACCAAGTTCAAGTTCTTTAGGTGGAAAGAGCACCAAGGGGTATTCCACTGAAACCATGAACGCAATAAATAATAATGTTAAACAGCTTAGCAAGCCTGAAGTGGATGCTGAATTGGATAAGATGAAAGGCATGAGTAAGGAAGAGGCAGCAGCATTTGCTGCCAAGGCAGTTGCCGAGGCAGAAGTAGCCATTGCTGAAGCTGAAGAAGCAGCAAGGGATGCAGAGGCTGCAGAAGCAGAGGCCGAGGCTGCTAAGACTTTTCTTGATGCTGTCATGTTGACAATGCAAAACAGAAATCCTGCCTCTGCGGTATACTGAACACATACGTTCTTTGTTACATATTGCGATGAGCACCAACTGCTGCGTGCTAATTATGCAGCTCCCTTCACTTGATAAATGCAGATTCTTCGAGCTTGCTGATCTTCCCTACCCATTCAGATTTGGTTTCAGCCACAGCCATTGAGACCTGTCGAGACAACGCTGGTGTTCTGCTACAAATCTTTCGTCGACAGATGAGATCTTGTATAGCCCTATAGATGGAGATGCAGCTTTAGTTCAAGGAGGGGTTTCAACATTTTGGTGCTGGTTTTGAACCCTGACTCGTCATTTCAGTTGATGTCATCCAGTGGTATCCAACTCGACATATATCAATCACATGTATCACATGATTGGTGATGTGCCGTGTTAGCCAATCAACAACCCAATAACAAGGACGAATGACAAATTAGTCTGAATTTTCCCCTCCCCCATGTTGTATCGCTTTGTAATTAACCTCTACTCTTTTCATTTATTCAAGCGGTGCTACGAAATGAAATCCTTGTTGGAAAGACATGTCGATCGTAAGAACTGTGCTAATTTGTGGACACGGTTTTTGATATGACGACTTGATAATTGTGTTTTTAACACCATAACTAATTCTCACGTACTGCAGTCACTGTACTCTGCATTCTTGTTGGGTACAATTGCTGGAACGAGTGCCACTGTTTGACAGCAAAATGCCCTGTCATTTTTATTGCATTTCATTGTGTACATATTTACGCCTAAACATTGCTTCTGAAGCTCTAAGATATATACTGCTGGGAAGGATGTTACTTGGGTCCTGTTTAGAAAGATTAATATTCTAAAAAGAACCAGTGAGCATCTAACTAGCTTGGTAATCCTCACCATGCCCTCCAATGCCATCTGACGGCTGATGCTTCGACAACTTGTTCTAAATTTACCTTCCCATGGAGTAAGGGTCTCGAATTTGATTATCAAGCTGGTTTGTGCTTTTTTCCCTCATATTTTACCCTATGTTCTTGTATATACTATATACCCCTTCATATTTACCATTACTATTTCTAGAGGTATTTAATGAAGTTTATTTTTTTTTCTGGATTTTCCCCTGTCCTTGAGGATATTGGTTCCTGATTGTACTATGCCAATTGAAGTGGACAGAAAATTGGCAAAGGAAATGGTGAGATTAACTTTCAACCTAAAATTCTGCACAGCAAACTTTTGAAAGTATTTTATTTCATTACCTTAATACATTTGTGCAATTCTGCAGGCTCCACCGTGAGCTGAATCAGATCCTCTCTGAATCTGATTGTACTGAGGATGTTTTAGCAGATTTTTAAAATCTAGGGATGTGTTTGGTTGCATTTAAGAGGTAGAATCGTATATCTAGATGTGGAGAAATTGGACGAGCGGAGTCGTATTTTAGAAAAGAAAAGTGTCTGGTCGACTATATATGAAGTTGTATGAGCGGATACAGACTAAACGAATATTTGTTTGGTTGACTGTTTTAATGGGATATGATGACCTCAGATATGAGAGGTAGTATGGTTACCCCTCCATACATGTTTTTAGATTTTTGCACTTAATTAATTTATTTCTTGTAATATTTTTTCTACTTAAAATTTAGAATACAATTATTTAGAATTAATATAAAATATTATTCTATATTATATTAAAATATTGATTAATAGTAAAAACAACCTTAAAAATTCTATAGAATCAAGAAAAACAAGGTAAAAAAACAGAGCTCGGTCAAAAAAATGTTCACACAAGCTGGCACCATCCTCCGGTTTTTCACATCCTTAACTCTAACGAAGCTACACAGGGAAAAGTGAGGGATTCGAGAGAAACCTTCCCAGTGAAAAAATCGATCACCGCCAAACCCTCGACGGCCAGAGCATCGAAGAAATCAGCGAGTAGTTTCTATCAAAATTATAATAACAAGAAAAATTAAATCCTAACATATCACTAATTAATTATGATAGTAGATGATATGAGATATTAAATTTTGGTGAGATGTAGTAAAGATGATTGACGATGGAGACAGAGGGAGTGACCACACTGTGTGATCACCGTCGGCATGATGTTGCAACCTTGCCATTAACGATGCAATTATATCTATTCTGTTTGCTGGAAGATAAATAACTAAATAATTACCTGTGTCTTACACTTTTGAAAGGCTAGTGTCTCTAGGTTCCTTTTGAATCTAGGAAACACCGTGGAGATGGCCAAATGGCCCGTGGGCCAACCAGGCACCCGCGTATGTAAGTGATTTTCTTTCTTTGCTTCTTCAAATCTCACAAATCGATTTGGTGGACTATAGAAAGAACCAAATGCAATGGAATTTTATAAATTAACCGTAAGAAAATTTCTATACATTGATAATGTCAATGACTAGTGGGACACAACAAATAAAATCATTGACAAAAACATCTGAGAAACAACAAGAAATTATCTCAACATGCTTTCAAGTAAAGAAAGCAAGAATTCCGCAAGAAACCACCAACAAACCACCATCTAAACCAATGAAATAGCATTTACAAACATTCAGTAAAAAAACAAAATAGCACTTAGAATTACAAACACATGTGCGTGTGGAGGGGTGGCACCCAGCTCGGGGGTTGCTTTCCGGCGAGAAGCATAGAGGGGCTAGCCCCCTGAGCGCCCCCTTGGCTCTGCCCCTTAGGCGACGACGTGTCGCGAGGAGGCGGCGCGCGGGGTGGTGACAATCGACGGGGAGGCAACTCGCAGGGCGGTGGCAGGGGGAGGGGGGATTGCGGTGCCGCAGTAGAGGGAAGGCAACGGCAGGAAGGCGGCGCGTAGCCGACGGCTGAGGGAGAGTCTCATATGCGAAGGTAAGGCTAACCACTTCCTCGACTTCTCTCCATCCTGAATACGCGGAGAAGGTCATTTTGGGGTGCTGAGTTGAACCAGATCCAACCGTATACCTATATCGGGGGATACAAGGAGCTACGGTGAAACTAAGCAATCAAACACTGGTATTTGTGATGCTATATGGTGCGTTTTGGTTCCGCCGGTTCAGAACAGGGCAACCAAGCACGCCCCTAATGGATGCATTTATTCGGATTTTTTAAACATGAATACGAATACCGATGTGATATTGGTAAAATATGATGAATTTGGATTGTTCTAATGTTTCGTGCGAATTATCCAAAAGTATGAAAATCAGATAATCCAAAATTTTGTAGGCAAGTCACCACTCATTTGATTTATTGATCATGGATCACTTTCTCCTATGGAATTGATCGGCTAAATATAAGACCTGCTGTTTTCTGTAGGCTAAGTCACCACTCATTTTATCAATGTTTACATGTTTTTTTTTGACTTTGTTCTGCAATTGTTTCTCGTCTTATCGACTTGTTAGTTCAGACTCCTGATCATTTATTTAATAGACATTATATTGATATTTTGTTAGAAAATTACTGTTTTTGTTATTCTATATTGCTAACAGTATATTGTATGTTTATACATTGGCCTATAAGCATGTTAATTCTATAGTGTATTTCTATTATCGTCGATTGTATTATCCAATGCTTTTAGTCTGCTTCCAACCAAGTCTGCCTCAACAATGCATCATTTTTGACATCCGAAATAATATGTTTCGTATCTTACATCCATCCGTTTAGGCTCTGTTTGGCATGACTCTAACTCCAATCAGAGCAGCTCCACTCCAGAAATCCAGCTAGAGCTGGCTCTGAGTGGAGCTGGAGCCGTGGAGCTGCGATTGAGGTGCTCCAAACAAATGAACTAGAGCTCCAAAAACTCCATGGAGTTACATTTTTTGGAGCTGGGGTGTTTGGCTAGCTCCGATCAACTTTAGCCTGAAGTTCGGCTCCAGAGTCATGCCAAACACCCCCTTAATACCGACACCAACTCCAAATCATAGTAAAAGATAATATCTCTATTATGAATGATCCGTTGTATTTCGTCTGCGCTTTCCCTCTGCTTGCTCCAAACGTCCACTCCGCGTGCCTCGTGCTCTCGCCCACCTCCCCACGCCCTGCTTGCTGCGCATGCATGCAAGAAGAAAAGCACGGAAAAAAAAAGAAAAACAAGAAAAAATAAATAAAGAAAAAATGTATTTTTTGCATTTCAGTCCTTTAATTTTTGTATTTTGCACATAAGTATGATTTTTTGCGTAAAAACTCTTAGATTTCTGAAGAAAGGAAATTTTGCACAAAGATCCTTGGATTTTTTAAAAATCACGCAAAACTATGACATTTGCGTATAGGCAGTTAGATTCGCTGAAAATTCTAGGAATACCTTTTTTTACATATATTTATTATTTCTTACATCTCGTTCCAACTAAATTATATTGATTCTTACCATCGTAGCAATAAAATAAGTCTCTTCAAAACACATACAACTTACTAGTAAGATATTATATGAATATTATCGGTCCAACTCCATTCAGCTTTGACCCCTACACAGCAAGACACCAAATACAACAGGTTTGAAGTTGCCGTGACATGATGAGCTGAACATGTCACCCCCACCAGCAACCAGGGTTTACAAATACCCAAGCGCATCAAAGTTAAAATGCGAGGGTGCTTTGATTGATCTAAAAATCACAAAATTGAGTCTAACGTTGCTAAGTTTCATCAAATTTGATCGAATTTCACCGATTCAAGCTGAATTTCATCGATTTTGTAAGCCCTGCCACCAACATCACCCAAAGTGGATGACATCTCTCCCTATGACTTCCATGGACAGCTTCCTCTCTTCTCTCCACGCTTTACAGAATGCACGCATCAACTCTACCAGTATACCACAACAAAATTTTCATTTACATTCAAAATCTTAAACACGAACGCGTCATTGGACACAAATCATTCTTGATAGAAGCCACGAACAAGTATATTTTTTTTCCCAATCAGGTTACAACCGAAATATAGAATGCAGTAGCTTAAAGAGGATCACCTGATGTGCAACTACAAGGCCACACAGAAGATGAGCATGCAATTATCTCACCACAAACCAGAAACCACTCTAGTAGTATTCGTTCCCTGCACTGTCTGAGACCATGTCCATAGAGGTGTCATTGGAGCCAGCAGAGTTGGACTCTCTATTCTGCCCTGCTGAGTTTGCTTCTGTGTTCTGGCCTCCATGACCAGATCCTTGTGTTATTAACTGATAGCTCTGCAGACTCCTGCGGACGGGGCTTGATAGGGCATTTGAGAAAATGGTATTCTTTGATTGATCACTGAGGCTGGGTCTAGGGGCAATTCCAATTGTTGCTTGCCCATAAGAACCAGTTGAGGGTTGGATACTTGAGTTTGCAAACGGATTTGCACTTAGAGGATGCTGATGCACTCTCGGGGAAGCATGTGCGTCATTACCTCCATAATCCAACTCATGCTATAAATGAAAAGAAATATGTATCAGATTTTGGTTAGCGTAGTGGCAAACTTAATGACTTAAAATATATGTTACAAACCAATGCAAGTAACATATTAGATTGCAAGAGCTAGCAATGCATTCTTTTTTGGGTTCAAAGCTCATAAAATTTGATGGAACACAACTTAAGATCCCATCAAATTATGAACTCTCCTATCTCATGGTTATGGGAGGTGCATTGCTTAAAGTGTCCTGTGGAGCATAGGTTGTAAGATAGGAAAACATGACTCAAATTTTGGAGGACCATACACATCTAATAGCTCCAAACTCCTTGTCAGATATATAGAAAAAGATATTGCTTGCACAAACAAATGAAGTATTCTTTCTCCAGAAAGGAAAATATCTAGTACAAGTTTGATATGGGTGGAGGATAATCTTCATTGCTAAGCTAGTTCATAATCAAGTTATTAACAGGAAACAAGGCAGCACTGTGAGGTAGGGATTTTTCAAGGTTGGACCTGGATATGAGACATGATATCAGCTACCGTGAGCCTCGACTCTTCCTCATGCTTCCTCATGATCCATTGGTGAAGTTTTTCCTGCACAATTAAAATAAAATTAATACAAGTACATGTTCATGCAACTTATCCCATGACTCCATGAGGGAAGGCAAAACAGCAACTTTACGATCGCCAAGGCAAGCATACAACATTGTTTTAAGTGATTCTAGCATTGGGAAAGGAAAAAAAGATTTATCATGTTCTATGAACCACAATTAATTGTCTGGAAGGGCAATGGTTACCAAGTTCAACAGCAATCTCTGTTTATTAATCTTCTGGATATCCTTGAAAGCTTCTTATAAATTATGAATCAAACAGAACTTACTACCTTACTAGTCACTACTTCTGCTTAAGATTAATATAATTGAAGCAAAGCTGCCATATTTCCATCAGGGACAAAAAGGATGGCACCTGGACATCTCCGAACGATTCCTACATTGCATCCTTACTAGTGATAGAACATTAGAACGGCAGATGACTTTTTTTATTAATTTTGTGATGACGATGGATAGCTGAATCAAATCTCTCGACCACCACCGTCAAAGCCCACGGGCGCCAAAGCTCCAAGCTCCACCAGACGGCAGAAATAATAATATAACAGAGAAATACACGCGGAGGTGGAGCAGGTCGAACTTCCTGCGCGCGGAGGAGGTGAGGAAGAGGAGGAGTGTACGGACGAGGGCGTGGCGCTCGCCGGCCTGGGAGGAGAGCTTCTGCTGGGCCATGGCCTGGGTGTAGAGTTGGGAGAGGGAGTTGGCGGCGCCGCAGAAGGTGGAGTAGAGCGTGCGGTCGGCCTCGTCCAGCCGCGGGGCCGCGTCCGTCTTCCTCTTCCGGGCCATCGCCGCCGTCACCGGAGATCGGACGCCGGAGGCGGCGGGCGGAGGAGGAGGGTTCGCGGCGAGATTTTTTTTATTCTATATAATTTTCACCCCGCGTCTCCCGTCCTCCTCGTCAATCTCATTTCCGTGAGTTATATTAGGTAGGATGGTTGAATTAAGGATTTGTTTGTTTCAGCTTTTGTGAAAATAAATGGTCTAGATTCTGTACTCAGATTCAGATTGTAAGAATCAATAGCTATAGAATCTAGAAATGAACTAGAATCCATAAGCTAGCTACTGAAAATCTCTAACTGCTAGAAACTGAAACAAACAGACCGTAAGTCCCCGTTTCGGTAGCCATAGATTCTGATAATGCTAGTATAAGTATCTAGTTGGTTAGTTAGCGTTAGAGTAGTTGATTGGCAGATGTCCGTGTTTTATTCAGTTACATGATAAGTAAATAAATTTTTGTAGAATGGGGAGAAAATGAGTGAGGTTGGCCAGTTTATTAACTATTAGGCTTGAAAGGATTAGCTGCTTCTACAGATTTTGAAAATCTGAGTTACTCGAAGTACCGTTTAGAAGTTTAAGCCAAATCTCCTCTAAACATGACCTAAATTAAATAGAATGATACGAGATAGAATGATTCATGATAGGATAACATTCAAAATTAGATGGTATAAGTAGCTGTTTAATTAGATGCATATGGTAGTACATGATTTTATTTGGTTAATTGTATAGAATTGTACAATATTTGTTTGAATGGATGAAGAGAACTAAGTAGTAAAATTATATATGAATTGAAAAAAAATGGATGAACTCATCTGGACAATGTCGTTTGATTTGCTTTTTTTTTCACGTTGAACGTTCCGAACTCGGAAAGAATAGATGGTTTCGAATGATACAACCAATTAAATAGACTCGTTCAAGCAACAAATATGGCGTTTTGGATTTTGGTTCTTGTTTTGGTTAATTTTGGGGGACTTTACCGTCTAAACAATAGTGGAAAAATCTGGCCGAGATCATGTTAAAGGTCCATTTTGCCAGTCTAACCATCGTTTTAGACGGTTTAAATATAGTACCAAAATTTTTATTTAAACACATATCTTACAAGATGGTTACTGTGATGAGCTACAAATTAGTTGGAATATTTGATGATTTGCCCCTCTTAAAAATGGGTTTCGATTATTTACCACTTTGGCCCACAGTCATACACTCAGATGGTCCCACATGTCATCTACATAAGTGGCAAATAATCAAAGTGTACAATTTTTTTAGTGGCAAATGATTAAATTTCCCAATTAGTTAATACCGGTTTGAACCGTGGTCTCATAGTTTTTATATTATTTAGAGTAATGTGTGTTATAGACCTTGTCTATTTACACAAACCAGTAAACCTCACTAATTCAAAATAGCCTTGATTCACTGTGTTTGAATTATATAAGGAAATTTTCGTGATGACTCAACCTTTCATTCTATTTATCCGATGGTTGAGATTTAACCAAATGTTATTAGAAGGTAAGACATGACATTGTACTGCATTCCAACCGACGACAAGTTTTGATTGCGCCGTAGTGACAAGATGATGTACGGGTGATAGGGCATCAGGGCTACACTGGTTGCGACGTAGGGAGGCCAGGCACGGGGCAGCATAGGGTGTGAATACGGCACTGATCAGGATGCCAAGGTCATACCGATAGTGGCGCGGGGAGACGGGGCGGCGCCCATGGGACGGTGTAGGGCGCAAGGCGACGATGATGACGGCAGTGCGATGTTGTTGTGACGGTGGACGAGCGGTGGCGGCAATGTGATGTTGTGACGGTGGACGAGCGGTGGTGTGTTGTGGTGGCGAGGGACTAAGGGAGGGAGCTAGCCGACTAGAGAGAAAGAATTTGATTTTGGTGCATATCAGTGATGAAAAAATCGGCCGATTAGCCGATTAATCGGTGCTCAGCAGCTCTGCAGTTAATTTACTGCATAATCGGTCAATTAATCGGAGGGCCGATTAATTGGTTGGTCAAACCGATTAATCGCCGTTTGGATCAGAGCTGTCAGAGCCAAATTGCGTCACCACCGCCACCCCGCTGTCGGAGTCAGATCTACGCCGCCACCAATGGATCCACGCCACCTCGTCGCTTGGATCCACACTGCCGCCGCTGGATCTGCGCCGCTGCCGCATCTAGACCGCCCCGCCGCAGCATCTAGACCGCGCCGCCGCCGCATCTAGACCGCGCGCAGCTGCATCTAGACCGTGCCGCCGCCTCGTCGGGAGCACAATGCTGCTGCCACTATTGGATCTACACTAGACTCTCACCATTTCTTCATAAGTCTGGAAGACTAGAAGAGAACGGAGAAGGAGGAGAGGCTGAGAAGTGAGGAGGCTACATCGGGAGAAGAAGAGGCAGGGAAGTCAGATACACGCTAATCTCTCCACGTGACCTTTGCACTTCCTGTTTATCTCTCCTGACACGTGGGCCATATGACTTTTGCACTTCCAATGCTCAAGTACAATATATATAGTTAAATAATATCAATCGGAGAAAAAAGATATGAGATAACGGCTATAGACAGAGCTTAAGTGATTGCAATATTTATCTATGTATAGTTAAATCTAAATAATATATTATTTAACTATTAATCGACCGATTAATTCAGTTAATAATCTAATTAACCGATTAATCCTTACTCGGTGGTCAACCGATCAGTTATGATCACTGATTTTTCTAACACTTGTGCATATATATATCATGTGTTGGGCAAGCCTTCAAGAGCTCAAAAATATAAAACACGAGGTTATCTAATTTTTCTCGAGCCAAACTAGCCACAAATATATTAATGGTGGTGAGTCACGTGCTACATAACGATGATAGCATATTAGATTAGACTAATTGTATCATAGTTATTGACTTCTCAATAAAAACCCATGCAATAGATTGCAATATTATTCTAAACCGTTCTTGCTATGTAATGGTTGGTTCAAGTATATCCATTTTCGCTTAGAAACACTCTCATCAACCTACAATCGGCCCAATCCTACATTTCCAATTTCTCACTCCAATGCTAGGGTTTCCAACCCCAAATAAATCCATATTTTGATTTGAAGAGTAAATTATGCACACCCAACATAAGACTTGCATCATCTAGTTTTAGATTGTTTTAGACTCATAAATAATGATTAAGAAAAATAAATAAAATAACTTTGCTAACCTTCATCTACGTTGTAGAGGGAAAGATGAATATCATTTCTTTGATAGGAGCAGCCACTTTTAGGAAGGACAAATAAAGAAGAAATGATAAAAATGTGACAAAGAGTTTATTACATTTGAAAGATACATGAAAAACACTGAAATGGTTTATATTTGGATTAAAAATGATAATTTATTTTCCCTGTTAAGGGCACAAATCCAGCTTTAATTATAACTAAAAATGTACATCAATCCTAATTATCGTCTTCGCTTTATCAGCCATGCCAACTGTGAAAAAAGATTTTCCTCTCGTGCTTATGCATAATTTAACGATATTTACTTTTTTTATAACGTCTATAATATATAATCCATAATATTAATTATCATACAACCAAAAGTAAGTGTGTCAAAGATTAAACACTACTCGAGTTTATTGTATGAGTAGTAAGGTGGTGTTTGGTTCCATAGATTAAAGTTTAGTCTGTGTCACATCACATGTTTAGATATTAATTTGAAGGATTAATCGTGAACTGATCATACAAATAATTGTAGAATTAGAGGATTATTCGCGAGATAAATTTATTAAGTCTAATTAATCCATGATTAACAAATATTTATTGTAGCATCACATTGTCAAATCATGGTGTAATTAGGCTCATTAGATTCGTTTCACGAATAATCTACCAATTATGAATGAGTTTTGTAAATAGTCTATATTTAATACTCTAAAATAATATCCAAATATCTGATGTGATGAGACTAAATTTTGGACTAGAGGAAACAAACGACACCTAAGTTAGGTCATGATTCTGACCTATTCTATGACCCCGTTTGTTTGAGTTTCTAACAGATGCAGTTAGTTTTAAAATCTAAAATTAAAATAAACGATATAGATTTTTGACTCGGATTGTAAGAATCAATAGTAGCTACAGAATTTAGAAACGAAAATCCAAAACCTAAAAAACACTAGCTTCTCCAGATTATTATCAGCTGGATACTCAAAATATCAACCAAACCTAGCTATTAAGGTCTTGTTTGTTTCAGTTTTATATTATAACAATCTAATTTTTTTTCATAAACTGAAACAAACAAGATAACTTATTCTGTCAATTTATTATAATCCAAAACTAAAACAAACAGCAAGTAAGAAACTTTAACTATCAAAACTGAAACATAAGCTAAAAATTCGGTCTGCCAAACTAGTCAATTAAAAAGGCCGACAAAATCCGAATGACCAAAATGCCCCATCTCGGCTGCACTCCTCAGTTTCTCTCCGTTTCCTGTCTGCTCTGCAGAGGCACGGCCCGCCGGCATTCTCCCTCGCCTCTCCTCCTCTCGCGCGCCGCGGCCGGCGAGCAGCGCCTCCCGGAGGCACAGTGCGCCTAGCCTTCTCCACTGCGCGGCCTCCCTCCTCGCGCGCACGGCCGGCGAGCTGGTTTGGAGGGGCGACTTGGCCGCCGGCCTCCTTCCAGTGGCCTCCATCTCGGTTCGAATCGATTCGAAGGTACTCATTCTTCTCTGCTAGGCGCTAGCCCTCCCCTCCACTTACTGAGCTGGCGTAGATTGAAGATCCATCCGGACCTGGATTGATTTCTTTCCTCTGATTAGCCCCGCCCTAGATTCTGCCTCTGCTCTAAGATTTTGATTCCATTTGGAGCAACTTTGGGCATGTGGTGCTGTTTAGGTTACTAGTTTCAACCCTCTAATGATTGGGTCAACTAAGGATGGAACTGTAGATATAATTGGAAACCTTTTCTTGATTGTGCTAGGAACAAATAATTGAATGGTCTTGGTTGAAGAACAAAGACCTAGTGCAGTAAAGATATCTATGGGCAAATTTAGGCCATTTCTTTAATTGCTTGTTACTGAGATTAGATGATAGGTGTTAGGTGCCATCAACTATTAGACAAAAGAGAACTGTGGAGCTACTGTAAATCCATTGGACAGTAGAGCCTATATATACCTTGATTGTAAAAATTTGTAAGTTTTGTGAGGGGTGAATCTGATGCAGCTTTCCTTTGCAGTGAGGTAGACTAGACAATGAAGAGGAAGTGCCTCAGAAAGATCACAATATTGTAGATTATGGTTCTTTGATGAGCAGCAAAGATGCTGCTGGCTGTGGAAGGAGGAGGTTTTTTCTCTTCATCAGCTTCAGGGTATAGCCATGGCCTTGCTCTTCTGCTTCTCAGATGGAAAGATGAAGAGAAGCCTGTCAAGGTATCGCCGTGGAATCAATACCAACTAGTCGACCGGGAAGCTGAGCAGGTGTATCATCTGGCTTCCAGGAAAGACCAAGCTCCTGGCAAATGTGCTCCATTTATCTGCTTTGGTCGTGCAGCTGCTGGGCTTGAGGGGGCATCTCCTCCAAAATTTAATTCAGGCAACACATTGGGGAGTTCGTCAGAAGAGTCATCTGATTCAGCAAAGGAAGGAACTAATGGTTCCTTCTCTGGAAATGAGAGAAAAGGCTGTCTTAAGAGCAACTCCAGAAGAGATTCATTAGAGCACTGTATAGTCGTAAGTGAAGTTGAAGAGCCACGTGAGTCTTTCGAAGAGGTTCAAACCTTGAAATGTGGTATGGAACGGAGAAAAGTTCAATGGACTGATACATGTGGAAAAGAGCTTTTTGAGATAAGGGAATTTGAAGCCAGGTACAGTCTGAAAATTGTATTCCCCCTGTATCTCAGTGCATCGCCTGAAAACATATTAAGTTCATCGATCTGCTACTCTATGTGGTCAGTGAAACTGTAATGCTTACTTTTACTATCTCTCTTATTACCTGCAAAAAAACATTTAGGCTTGTTAGTCATCAACCTGCCACCTATATTGAGCACGAGTGCAATGATGTATATTTTATTACTATACTTTACTCATGCTTTGTTATAGTTCTAATACTTTATGATCTCTTGGTGATTACTTTAACAGTGATGAGGGTTTGTCAGATGATGAGCTGGGAAACTTCAGGAAATGTAAGTGTGTGATCCAGTAGGATTCATGCCTGTACAATACTACAATAACACAATGGGAAATGATACTTCATGGGTAGCTGAAGTTTTGCTGGCCAGATATGCCTGCATTGTTGACGTATCATCAATCAGGGTGACGATAGATACCTGTGGATCCAAGGCAAGCGCAATCATGGTTGATCTTGTATCTTGCTGAATTGTTTGCTGGTGGCTTGGCTGTGTTTAGCTAGTCTGCACATTAGGGTTACACCTTTTCTCTTCTCTTCTTGCCTTTCCCTTCCCTTGTGCTCTCAACCTCCAATGTACCATTTCCATATAAGGCTTCTGAGTTAGTGTCGCGAGGGATGTTGGATTCCTGCCATCTTGTTTTGTTTTGTTTTGTTCCTCACATGTTGAGTGATGGCATGTTCACATTTTGTTCAAATTGTTATGTTCATGCCTTGATGGTTGAGTGATGCCATTGTAAACAGGGGCAGAGCCAATGGCTGGCTGGGGGTTCCAGGAACCGGTTCCAATTTTTTTTTAGTTATTATTAACAATTTTTTTACTCTTTGTGTATTGCCTTAAGCTCAATATGATATTAGTGTACTCTTTCAGTTTTTCTCTAGCTCCGATCGTAAAGAAGGGTCATGTACTTTTTCGGTCACATTCTGAGCCATGCCCATATGTCTTCTGTCTCCAGAAAGGAAAAACGGGCAAAAGAAAGATCGGTACTCCAAACAATAGATATAAGTGTTCACTGCTGGTTAAAATTTGAATAAAGAGACACTTTTACTTTGACACCAGCAGGATCACCAACCACTTATATGAAGGTCTTAACGTGAACGGAAAAAAAAAGAAGGAAAAACACGTGTATTGTAGCGAGTACACCATATGAAGGATAAACGTAGAAAAACTGGCCAAAAGCAAGGGTATACGATGCAAATATTTGTGAAGTTGTGCACCACGAGAAAACACTGAAGGCCAGATGACTAGCTATCTACCAGACCCTACAATGCTGTTTCCTAACTTTTTGGGTTAATTTTTATGGTTTATAAATATGTTATTAGTGTGTCGTTAACAAATAGACCGCTACGGTACGTAGAAAATTCTTAAAAATTGTAATGATACATTAATAATTTTTCTACATAGCGCTGAATATACAGATTTCATTCAATTTGTCTACTTTAACTTAGAGCTTAACCCACCACATTGGCTAGTTTCTCTAGGCTTTTTTATTTTAACCAAAAAGACATAAGACCATATCAAATATTATTCCCAGACAGGGGTGAGAGATTGCCCCCCCCCCCCCCCCCCCCCCCCCCCAGGGCGAGGACAAAAATGAAAAAATAGAGTGAGCATACTAGTGTTACTCAATACTCACCAGCCAGCAAGTCCGAATGACAAGTGTACAGGGACCCACAGTGACAATCGCGACCTGCAGAAGGCAGGCAGGCAGGCAGCAGAATGTCTGAATGTGCTGCGCCCATGTCGAGTCCCTGCAAGCCTCACAAATCACAAGCCAGCTCGCCATCGAGCCCCACAAGGCGTTGGCGCCTCTGTTTGCAGTCTTCACTTGCCTGGCACCACCACACACTCTTATCCACAGCAGGGTGTGTGCGTGTGTCCAAACCTTCTCCACGCGTTCCTTCCCTCCCTTTCCACTCCACTCCCCCTACCTTCTCCTTCCAGCAGCCAAGGGAGGAGCCTTCTGATCCTTCCTTGCAAAGAAGCTCCCGGGCGTAGCAGTAGCAGCTAGCAATGTCTTTGGCTCCCTCCATCCCTTCCATCAAGGTGAAGGTGGGAGGCGTCTCGCGTCCACACCGTGCATGCAGGTCGTTCGCCGTGATCAGGAGCTCCAAGGCGGAGGGGCCCAGGAGACCCGCGGCGCCGCCGCTGTCGCCCCCGCCGCCTATGCCTCCCAAGACGCCGGCTCTGTCTACCCCTCCGACGCTGTCCCAGCCACCGACCCCGGTGAAGCCGGCTGCGCCTTCGTCGTCGTCGCCGCCACCGCAGAGTCCTGAGCCAAAGGTGGCTGTGGGGACGCCGCCAGTGGCAGGTTCTGTGACGTTGGAGTACCAGAGGAAGGTGGCCAAGGAATTGCAGGAGTACTTCAAGCAGAAGAAGCTGGAGGAGGTCGAACAGGGTCCCTTCTTTGGGTTCTTGGGCAAGAATGAGATTGCCAATGGAAGGTACGTTTGCCCCCTGCGAGATGATATAACAAATTTGTCAATCACAAAGTTATCTGGATAGCTGCACGCTTGTCAGAAATTAAGCGATGGAATGGAACAATCAGTTCATGAAATATGCATACTTGTTTACCAACTTAACTGCAAACTGGTGACGCCTAATGATCATGGTGTAAATTTGTTACAAACAGCATGCTTGAGATTGATTCATTTTAATAACTACTCCTTCGAAGCTGGTAACTGGTAAGAATGAGACCCTAGTAACGCTACTGCAAACTATCATAATAATTTTCCCTTAGCAATTACTCATAACTACAAGCATGCTAAAAATGTAGGGTGTGCCAACTTGACCGGATCTTGCCAAAAAAATAGGGCGACATAAACCTGGAGTTCAGTGTTTTGTTGAATAGACTAAGATTGCTTGTTGATAATTCTGATGGTCAAAAATCTTGCAGGTGGGCTATGTTTGGGTTTGCAGTAGGGATGCTAACAGAGTACGCAACAGGCTCGGATTTCGTTCAACAAGTGAAGATACTTCTCTCCAATTTTGGAATTGTGGATTTGGACTGATCGCAGATGTTTGACGTTATTGTTCTATAAGTATGGCGTACAATTTATCTTCGTTTATCCAACATAAAGAAAGATTAATCTTGCACATTATTCTATCCTTGACTTCATTTGTGCTGGCCCATCATTTTTGTTGAATGCAAAATCCACTGTTTAGTTTTTCTTCTTTGTTTACTACTTAAGTTTTCTCATGGATAAGTATAAGCAGGTTATTTGATTAGGATTTACGTATATTCTAAAAAACTTGTCTAGAATAATGCATAATGAAAATGTTTGAGACCTAGAAACATGAAATAGACAAATCTCTTCTTGTCATGGCCTCAGATTATGGGATGAAGGGCCTGGCTCGCCTGTGAACAGTACCGCCGGTACTGTAGCTGCGAGATTAGTTAAAGTGCAGGTTAATTAAAGAGTCCAGGTGGTTAGTGAGTCAATCTGCAAGTACTTAATTAAAGAGTCCATGTGGTTAGGGAGTCCAAGTAGTCAAAGTTAGTTATGGAAGTTTGTTAGAGTTGTATTAGATTAGATCGGTCTTGTGCCTATATAAACAAGACCGATGCCTAGAGGGAGTTGTCGAGTATTCAGTTTGGCTATTGCCTTCTTGTATCCTTGTTTCTTCGTCGCGTCGCCGCAACGGCGCCGCCACGACGAAGAGGTCCAGGCCCTCGACCAACTACCTCGTTTTTTTATCAATTGAGAAGTTTAGTTCCTTCTAATCCCCCCGAAATCCCTGCCGGTGACACTTCTCTGCCATCGAAGAGAGGTTGCAATCACTGCAACCACTCCAGGCGAAAGTCGTACAATTGGAAGCAGTGGTGATGAAGCGGGCGAACGCGATTGAAGAGAAGTTGCAGTCGACCCAACCCTTGGAGGAGAGGGTAGCCATGTTGGAGGTGCTTGTCCAGAATCCTGTCCTGCAAAATCCTCAGACCACCACTGATCCCAAGGATCCTCCTCCATGCCACCAAGGAGGGAGGCAGCGAAGGCCGCTTCAGTGGCGGTGTGGGCAGCCTCGGCAGGGCCAAGTCAGGCGACGACGGCTCAGTCGGCAACGTCAACAGTGCTGCGGAGGCCAACAATACTTTCCTGACCGCGCAAGGCACACCCTCACGAGCACGGATGGCGGCCTGGCTGACGGTTGGGGGATCAACGTGGGCTACCTTGGCGGCACCAGCAGCCCAGCTCAAGGAGAGCTGGTTTTCAAGGGGGGAAGAGATGTCATGGCCTCAGATTATGGGATGAAGGGCCTGGCCCGCCTGTGAACAGTATCGCCGGTACTGTAGTTGCGGGATTAGTTAAAGTGCAGGTTAATTAAAGAGTCCAGGTGGTTAGGGAGTCAATCTGCAAGTACTTAATTAAAGAGTCCAGGTGATTAGGGAGTCCAAGTAGTCAAAGTTAGTTATGGAAGTTCGTTAGAGTTGTATTAGATTAGATTGGTCGGTAGAGACTAATCATCTTGAACTGTATTTAAAAGAGATAGTTGGTCGAGGCCCTGGACCTCTCCATCGCGACAACGCTATTGCGGCGACGCGACGAGGAGGCAGGAATACAAGAAAGGCACAAGCCAAACTGAATACTCGACAATAACCCTAGTGCATTAGCCTTGTTTATATAGGCCTAAGGCTGATCTAATCTACAACCAAAATTTTAATCTAATCCAACTCTTAGTTTTAATCTAATCCAACTCTTAATCCTAACCGAAATAGAGTCTTATCTAATCTGGACTTTTAACTAATTAATCTAAACAGAATTTAACCCCAACCATCAGACAGGCCGCCATCCGTGCTCATGAGGGTGTGCTTTGCGCGGTCAGGAAAGTATTGTTGGCCTCCGCAGCACTGTTGACGTCGCCGACTGAGCTGTCGTCGCCTGACTTGGCCCTGCCGAGGCTACCACACCGCCACCGAAGAGGCCTTGGCTGCCTCCCTCCTTGGTGGCGTGGAGGCGACTCAGGGCTCTGCCGCCCTCCCTCCTGGTCATGCGGCGATAGATCTAGGCCATGCCGCCCTCCTCCATGGCTGCGCGGTGGCGGATCTAGGTACCTGCTTTCTTGGCTGCCTAGCAGAGGACCCTCCTAATCCTCCTCCTCCACGTCGTCGGTCTGGTGAGAATTTCCGCGTCTGCCATCCTGGTTCGCGCCGACGTGTTCCCTGGAGCACCGGTGGTTGGAAGGGGATGGCGTCTAGGGTGCTGGACAATAATCTCTAGTGCAGATATCCTTTCCTCCAGGGACTGAATCGACTGTAATCGGTCCTCAATTGTCTCTAGGCGCTTCATGATTAGGGACTGCTAATTGAGAAGTGCCTTCAACGCTTCTTCCACCCCAGCCCCTGATCCGGTGTTGTCTGGCGAGCTCATGGCAACGAAAGTTGAACCAATATGCTCTGATACAAAGTTGTCACCGGCAAGGATAACACATCGGTTAGTAGAGACTAATCGTCTTGAACTGTATTTAAAAGAGATAGTTGGTCGAGGCCCTGGACCTCTCCATCGCAACGACGCCATTGCGGCGACGCGACGAGGAGGCAGGAATACAAGAAAGGCACAAGACAAACTGAATACTCGACAATAACCCTAATGCATCAGCCCTATTTATATAGGCACAAGACCGATCTAATCTAATACAACTCTAACAAACTTCAATAACTAACTTTGACTATTTGGACTCCCTAACCACCTGGACTCTTTAATTAAGTACTTGTAGATTGACTCCCTAACCACCTGGACTCTTTAATTAACCTGCACTTTAACTAATCCCGCAGCTACAGTACTGGCGGTACTATTCACAGGCGGGCCAGGCCCTTCATCCCATAATCTGAGGCCATGACATTAGCTTATGAAGGGCCTGGCCTCAAATTATGGGATGAAGGGCCTGGCCCGCCTATTAACAGTACCGCGCGGTACTGTTCACGTGAACAGTACCACCAGTACTGTAGCTGCGGGATTAGTTAAAGTGCAAGTTAATTAAAGAGTTCAGGTTGTTAGGGAGTCAATCTGCAAGTACTTAATTAAAGAGTCCAAGTGGTTAGGGAGTCCAAGTAGTCAAAGTTAGTTATGGAAGTTTGTTAAAGTTGTATTAGATTAGATCGGTCTTGTGCCTATATAAACAAGACCGATGCCTAGAGGGAGTTGTCGAGTATTCAGTTTGGCTATTGCCTTCTTGTATCCCTGCCTCTTCGCCGCGTCGCCGCAACGGCGCCGCCGCAACGAAGAGGTCCAAGCCCTCGACCAACTACTTCGTTTCTTTATCAATTGAGAAGTTTAGTTCCTTCTAATCCCCCCGAAATCCCTGCCGGTGACACTTCTCTTAGGTATCTGACTTCAATGCAATAAAAAAATATGACGTCAGTACAATATTTTGTTAAGCTATATGATCATTTATAAAGTATGAACGCTAAATCAAATTTACCAAAATGTACTGAACACATAATCAGGCTTACAAAGTTGGTGGTTTGTGTCAAATATTTTGTGGGCTGAAAGATAATGGCTCTAGAGTCTAGATCAACAATCAACATAAGTTCTAGCCCATATTTGATTATTTGCTAAACCTCTCTAAATCTCTATGAGTCTGCATATCACAGCATGTTTGATGATCAGGATAAATCAAAGTCAAGTAAACAACATTTGTTAGGTTTGAGCATTTATCAGGTAGAGATTTGTTTGCAGCATTTATTGGGTAAATGACATATTAGCTGCCAATAGTTAAGTGATGAAATGGTAAATTCGTAGACATGAATCTGTCAATAGACTACCTGTATCTGATACCAGATACCTGGTAGGTATATTTACATCAAAGATGAAAAGTTTGGGAAAGCCATGTAGCTGGTAATCTGGTACCAAACCTCAATCTAAGTTAAGAAAACCCTGTTCCAGGTACCAGAATCATAAACAAGTTACCAGTAGTCCCCACAAGAACATTTCCCATCCTCAAAATGATGAAATCGGATCGAATCCCTTAAAATGATTTGCCGACCAACAATTTGAGAAATGTATCTAAAAGCTGTATGGCAATCTCCGCAAACCCGAAGATTCTTCATGATCCTTATGGGCCCCCTTGAGGATGAACGAGTCAGAACAAAGGCAACCGCAAGCTTTTCACTATGGTAACTTAGCAACTCTTCTTTATTCTCTTCTTCGAGATCATATAAGGCATATTCCGTCAATGGAACATAACCTGCACCCTTTATTTTCTGAATCAAAAAGTTCAATTTTTCATAGATTTCTTTAGTGTTTGGATGTGATCTGTCACCAGCAATGAAGGTATGGACTCCGTCACCTAAGGTTACCCAACTGCAACCGGGCTCTTTTTTCACTGCTGCTCCCTTCATTGCAGCCCGGACTTTGGCTGTATCTTCCCACCTTCCTGTTGCTGCATGAAAGTTAGATGCAAGAACATAGTTTACAGGATTTTGATGTTCTAATTCCAAAAGCATCCTTGAAGCTTCTCTCCCCAGATCTATCTTCGTCCTGTCTTTTGATTGTTGACAAGCAACCAAAACTGTCCTCCATATAATAGTATTTGGTCTCATTGGCATTCCTTTCATGTACTCCTGTATCTTATCAAGCTTACCAGCTCGGCCAAGAAGGTCTATAACACAAGAATAATGCTCAATACAAGGTAATAAACCATTGTCCTTCATCATTTCAAAGTAGTCTAGGCCTCTTTCAACCAAACCAGCATGACTACAGGCAGACAGAACACTTACAAACGTGATATGGTCTGGACTTACTCCACTCTCTTGCATTTCCTCAAATATCTCCAAAGCTTTCCTTCCGAGACCATGTCTCGCATAACCAGAAATCATGGAGTTCCATGAGAACTCATTTTTCTGACTTATGGAATGGAATACCTTTGAAGCATAGTCTATCCTTCCACACTTGGAGTACATATCAACAAGAGCACTCTCAACCACAACATCTGATTCCAAGTGTGACCTTAAACCAAAAGCATGCATCTCCATTCCACGCTCCAATGCTGCCACAGAAGCACATGCATTAAGTACAATAGAGAAGGTACAGTGATCCATCATTTGATCACTATGCATCATAAGCCAAACACAGTCCATAGCCTCCTGCAGATGGTCATTGTAGATATATCCTGAAATCATTGAATTCCATGAGACGGCATCCCTTCTGCCAGACATTTTAGAGAACAGCTGCTCGCAGGAATTCACATCTCCTGACTTTGCATAGCATGATATGAGTGCATTATCTACTGCATTATCTTCTGCAGCTCCATGCTTCAGCACGGCAGCATGAATCTGCTTTTCAAGTTCAAGAACAGACAACGGAGCCAAAGCAGCCAGTAAGTTAACAAATGTCACTTTATTTGGGACCAAACCACTTCTCTTCATATTGGAGAAAACTTGCATAGATTCAGTAATTGGCGCTTGTGAACTGGCTATAACACCCATGATAGAGTTCCAGGAAACTATATCATGTGCAGCCATAGAGTTGAAAATGTCCCAGCACTCCGACATTGCTCCACATTCTTCATACATTTTAACCAGAGCATTTGAAACAGATGTATCCAAATATAGTCCCCACTTTACAACATCACAGTGCAATTGTCGACCTGCAGCTAAAAGTCTCAAACCAGCACAGGAACTCAAGCCACTAATTGCTGCAAAGTTTGATGGACTTATGCAACCTTGTCTCATCAAACAGTAATACATCATTGCTGCTTCACAGTAACCATTTTGATCAAGAGCAGAGATAATGGTGTTCCATGAAATCCGATCCCTTGTTTCCATGAGCTCAAAAATTCTACATGCTTTATCAATGTCACCACACTTGGCGTACATATTAACTAGACCATTACTAATGGCAATTTTCATATAAATAAGACCAGCTCTGAGCACATGTCCGTGGACTTCCCTACCTTTCCTCAACCCTTCTTCCGCTGTAGAAAACTCAGCTATTGCACTAAGCAACACAACATATGTATCCAAATTAACAACAACAGAGTCCTTTATTCCCAAGAAAATCTCTGCTGCTTCTTCGCCATATTGCTGCTTGACCAACCCCACTATCAGACCATTCAAAGTAACCGCATTTCTCTCTTTCAGATTGATAAATATGTCGTTAGCTTCGTCAAGCATGCCATGTCTCGCAAATGCACTAACAAGAGCACTGCCCACATACAGGTCACTTGAACAGCCAGATTTGAGCACCCTCACAAACAATTGATCAAGCAGTCCCAAGCTGCATGGGGAAAGGTACGTTGCAGTGATCAAGCTCCCAAAAGTATGCTCTGTCGGCCTCAACTCGATCCCTGAAACATCATGCTGCATATCCCTAAAAAGAGTAAACGTATAAATGGCATCCCCTTTCTTGGCATACACAGACATCAAGGCGTTCCATGTGATCAAGTCCCTGTCTGGCGTTGTATCAAACACTCGCTGTGCCAGGATCGGCAGACCATCAGAGCAACTACCATACATCGAGATCAGGGCATTGCACACCGTGGTGTTTGATGTGAACACGGTCTTGGAGATCAACCCATGGACCTGCACGGCGAAGGCCAGCAAGTCCGTCCCCCCATCCTGGCACGCCCGGAGCACGCTCCCAAAGGTGAACGACGTAGGCCTGCACCCTGGCCCCTCCCGCAGCATGGCGCGGAACATCGAGAAGGCATCGTCAGTGAGACCGGATAGGACATGGCCGGAGATGAGGCAGGTCCAAGAAACGGCGTTCCGCTCCGGCATTTCGTCGAACACCCGACGCGCGGAGTCCAGGCGCGAGCCCTTTCCGTACGAGTTGACGAGGTGGTTGGCGAGAAAGAGGTCATGGGTGAGGCCCCTCTTGACGATCTCGAGGTGGATGCACTCCGGTGAGGCGTCGCAGCCGGGGCGTCGACCGCGGAGGAGTATGTCGGCGTGAGGATGCGGCTGTGGCTGCGACGACCGCGAGAGAGGAGGCTGGTCTGGCGGAGCAGGGAAGCGGTGGGCGAGGAGGTCCAGGAGCGGAACCGGAGGAGGGAGACGGCGAGGCCGCGGCGGGGCAAGAGAGGCCGAGGTGGAGGAGGAGCGATGTGTGAGGTGAGGCAATGGCGGGAGCTTGCGGCGCATGGGTCTTTGCCACGAGAACGCCAAATGGAAATGGAAAGCGTATTCAGCCCATGTTAATAAAAAAGGTTATTAGTTTCCGTTATTTTTCAAAACGCCAGATATACTATTGTAATTTCACTATTAATCTGAATATCTTTTTTGAGGGTACTCTGTCTGCTGTGGGTAGAGATGTCAATGGGCCCCGAAACCCAATTACCCATGGGGAATTCCTCTATTAGGGTTAGGGTATGGGTTAAATTTGATCCTCATGGGTATATATTTGGGAGAAATGCTTTCCCCATCGAGTATGTCGGGTACAGGTTTGGGAAGGCTAAACCCGAACCCAATTACCCGTGGGGCTGTTTTACCCTATTTAATAGGGCATCCAGTCTTCTATTTACCGTTTGATCATATTTGTGATATGTGGATATGTGGCTACTAGAAGACAATATTTGTTTTGCATGTGTATGTTGATGAAACTACAAAATATGCATGTTGGAATGCTGAATTGTGTTTGTATGCTGAAATGTTGAATAGTCGGGTCGGGTATGAGTCCCCATAGGTATTTGGTACCCGGTCGGGGATGGGTATGGGAATATTTTCGTACCCGAGGTCGGGTTCGGGAATGGGAGCGGGTCTATGCTCATGGGTATGGGTCTAGGGAGTTAGGGTACGTTTGGTATAGCTCCAGATTCTGATTCTCCTAATTCTGATTCTGATTCTGTTGTGAAGTGATTCTGTGGTGAATTAGAATCAGTAAAATCGTTTGGCTAGATGATTAGATTCTAATTCATGTAAGAGAGTATGATGATATGAAATTACTAGTTACCCTTAATCCCAAAAAATATTGAATTATGTAATTTCAAACATAGAAATAACTTGTTCACAAATAAGCATATAGAAAATCTAATATTGTTATCAAATGTGTTATCCTCTAGATTGCGATATAGATGACGCTAAATCATCACGAAACCTATCCATATTTATATCATTTGCATGTGATGTAGATGCATCTGATGCATTTGAAGAAGGTGCATATCTCTTGTATCTGCTAGGGATAGTTGGCACATAATCTGGGTCCTCATCACACCTACGAAAATGCATATCAGATGCATTGTTTTGACGAATGAAGTTATGGAGACACATGGTTGCAGCCACAATCATCTTTTGCTTGTCCAATGGATATGTCGGCATCTTATTAAGAATTCTCCACTTCATCTTCCACACTCCAAAAGTGCGCTCAACGACATTACGTAGACTTGAATGTAAATAATTAAATAGTTCTTTTTCACCTGTAGGAGGGTCACCTCTCCTCCAATCAGGGACATGATATTTTTGTCCTTTGTATGGTGCTAAATAACCCGGTCTATTAGGATAACCAGCATCGACAACATAATATTTTCCTACAACATGCAAGCACATAGTTAATTTAAACTATTATAAGATTCAAATTAAAAGAAAAAAGGTACAAATGCATGGTTACCTGATGGCGGGTGTGGAAAGGTCCTTATATCTGCCTCCAAAGCATGGTACAATATCGTAGTGTCATGCATAGACCCTAGTTGTCCAATTGATGCATATGTAAAATGCATATCAAAGTCGACAACCGCCATCACATTTTGAGTAGGATTTCCAGATCTGCCAATATATCTAACATAATCTTTAGGAGGTGGTGTTGCTAAAATATGTGTACCATCAATAGCTCCAATACAGTTCTTAAAATGTGGCCACATCCTTGTGTCACCACTGATCCTAGTGTGCACAGTAGAGAAGTTCCTATCCTTAGGACGTATATAGTCCTTTGCCATCTTGACTAGACATTTCAAAACTTCATCGAACTTCCTACTAATTGTTTCTCCGGAATGCTTGAATGTGTTTTGAATTGAAGAATTTGATCTGTTTTGACCACAAATAGAAAGAAAGATAGCTAGTGATTTCATAGAGTTCATATGCTTTGATGATTGCAACCCGTACTCACTTACAAGTAAGTCGTGCAACATATAAAAAAGTCTTTCATTCATTCTTAACATTCTGTGGCTCTCTCCTGGTGTATTCAAAGTTTCTTTCAACCAAGCAAATCCTGTAAATTGTGATGTCCTTGGTTGATTCTTGTCAAGATAAGTAAAGTAGTACATAGCAGCAATGCATGATGCAACAACTATGTTATCCGATATTTTCTTCTGAACTCGCATCATCTTTAAATAAAACACATCGTCATCATCATCTATATCATTGTCAGAATTACCATTTCTTTCGTCTTCACTAGAGGTCATCTGAACGACATGTGAAAACAACCATTAGCACTACATAACATAGAACAAATTGAATTTAAAACTAAACATTGTTGAATTGCATATCAAGTTCGAAACAAAATATAGTCTGATGTTGCATACAATGCATACGGAAATTTTAAACGATAGAATCTAAGGATAATATTTTTCTTGCTTCATGCTAAGCCATTGAAACCTTTCTTCTGGTGTCTCCAAAGTCATAAACATCTCTCTTTCAGACCTCTTGGTCAAAATTTCAGAAGCAACAAAGAATTGTTTTGTTCCAAGTATAGCACCACTTTCTCTTACTAATGTCATAACTGCTTTGATTGAACATTCTGAGTTATCTTCCTTTCTTGCTAATGCATCACAAGAAGCACTTGTTTTCTCATTTGTGTCAATAATCTTGTCTAAATATTCCTTGAACCATTCCTTCCCACTTAGCTTAGACCTTTTTCCCTTCTCTCTTTCAACAGAACATGTTTTTTCCTTTTCACACTTGGAGGTAGAACTTCTTCACAATTTGAATCTTCATCATCTCCTTCCCTGTCACCTTCACCACCTTCGTCGGGATGGATATTGTTGGTAGGAACGATTCCAGATGAAGCATCCCAATGGTCATTGCCACTATTCTTAAGGTCTTCAAACATGATCTTCAAACAATCTTCATTTTGAAGCCCCCGATGTTCAAACTTAGAACACCCAGGTATGTCCTGAAATAGAATAATTTAGACATTAAGACAAAATCTACAAGAATATGTAATATAGTGTAAAAAGTTTACGACAATTACCTTTTTTAATTTCTTCCATCTTTCATTATCACAAGTAACAATACCTTTTGCTTCATCCCATCCTAATCCTGTTTGCTTTAATAAAATCTTCCATGCAGTATATTCCCGCTTCAATTTATCCCATCTATTCTTGAACTGTAATTTTGTATAACTTATACATGTCCTCTCTTTAAATTTAGCAATCACATTGTCGTACCCTATTTTGTTCAAATGGGTACTTGAACGGTTTCCGATTGTCACTTGTTCAGCAAAAATCTCACAAACAATCCTAGTTATCTCATCAGGCCATTCAGCACCACTAGACATCTGCATTACTCTATATCAACTCCGACATCCAGAACAACAAAACACATTTACATATAATGGACAATGAACACGGCAAGAACGTCTTCAGAAAAAACAGAGTAGCAATTCCGACGACACAAACTTGAGCTAATTCATCAACAGTTCATTATAGCAACTAAAACAGATATACCTGACTTCAATTTGTAGCCATTGAGTAAACAACAATCACAAACTAGAACAGTAAAAATATAAAACTGAATAGCAGTCTGAAGTGAAGCTGACAAAAACAGAACTCTAAACTTCCTGTATTGACTGTTATTAGAATAAATCTTGCTAAAAATACATGAGAACTCAATTCTATAGATATGAAAAATTCAGATAAAGAGTCAAACTACAAGAACCTGAAGATTTAACACTAACAGAACTACTGCTGAACAATTCAGTGATGAAAACCGTAGAAACTGGAATTACCAGGATTAGGAACAGTGAGGATCTAGATCAAATTTGATTTTAATTGAGATACATCAGAGAAACTTTCATTCAAAGAGGTAAATCACTATATCAGACTTATCAGCAACATTTAACCAATAGAAACTCTGTTAACAGGAACAAACTCAAGAGCCAAAACAATTTAAACCACCACAAACTAAAGGTAAACCGGGAAATCACAGCAACTCAGTTTCTAGACAGAACAATATCATATCTGCAAATTAATGAAACTCTGATAGAGAGATTGCAGATGAAATTACAGAGATCAGGTTTCAATTTCTTAAGATCACCTTTAAGCAACTAAACAGATCAAACTGATCTCTGAAACAAATTACTTCTAGTAATACTGCATTTCAGAGCAAGAATCATTTTCAGATCTCTTCAACCAACAGGACATAAGTGATGTAGAGAGGCAGTGGATGACTAAACTATCTCAATACACAAAAACACCTTCTAATCAGGGTCCTCAAATACAAAACACAGAACAAAGTTGAAGCAGAACTGATATAATCTTCCTAGAGAGCTGTGATTACCAAAACAGTGCCTAAACCGATAAAATATAGTGAACTCTAAATGATTTCAAGGATCAATCATATTCAAGACATATCGTACACAAGTCTAAATGTAATCTCACAGGAAAACCATCTAAATCATCAAAAATTCCCAAAGAAAATGCAATAGAACTCACTATTTTGCCGCTGGAATTCAGTTCTTGATTACGAGAGGGCGGCGACACCGAATCGTCGAGCGGCGGCGGGCCAGGAATCGACGAGCATCGCTGGGCCAAGAATGGACGAGCGGCGCCGGGGAATCGACGAGCGGCGCCGGGGAAACGTCGAGCGGCGGCGGGGAATCGTCCAGCGGCGGCGGGGAATCGATGAGTGGTGGCGGCGGACGTCTCGGCGAGAGGGAGGCGGTGACGGCGGACGGTTCGGCGAGAGGGCGGCAGCAGACGTCTCGGCGATGAAGCCACGAGCAGGGCGATCGAGGGTTGATTCACGGGAGAAGCTACGTTTCACCTGATTCAGAACCTGCGTGTAAAATAGAGAAGCGATTCCGGCAGATTCGGTAGGGAAGTTACGAAATTGTTAACGTTTGGTATGGATTTGGTTGATTCTGCACAGAATCTGTTGGGAGAATCCCTACCAAACGGGGCCTTAATCCACGGCGGGGAATTCCCCATTGACATCTCTAGCCGTGGGATTTTGGTGCGGGAGAGGAGAATATGTCTAGTGGTACGTGTTGGACCGGAAACGGCGACCAGAGGGGGGGTGAATGGGAGCTTTTAAAAAACTTGGGCTAAAAACAGCCTTCGATTTTAATTCTGTCTACTGCGGAACAGGCTTCGAACACCAACCTTCGAAGGTCTGGTTCGGAGGTATTTAACAGCTCCGAACACAGGCTTCGAAAGGAGTAAAAGTCTGAAGCCAAGTAGACTTCGTTCCACCCACAACCCCGAAAACAACTCTGCTAAGTCAGTGCAGGCTCCACACACAGGGTGCTTCGAGCAGGCTTCGCACTTCACCCTTCGCAAGAGTGGACTACCCTCTGTGGACTTCGACCTAATACTTAGCGACAACAACTGGTGCTGGGCTTCGTACAATGTAGGTCTAAACGCACACTAAGTGGACTTCGCTAAGGGCTTCGACACGAGAAGCAAAACGGGCTTCGATCAGGGCTTTGCTAGTAAGCAGCGAGGTCTAGCCTCCTATTACACAGAGCGAACGCGCACTAAAAAACACACTTCGCACAAAACACCCTTCGCCTAGACAGGCTTCGGTGCACTACAACTAGTGAGGTATGTAAACAAGCTCAAGCAAAAAGCACACAGAAGCAGGGCTTCGCCGCTTGAACAAGGAACACTAAAATGAACTCACTGGATGAATACAAAGTGTGGAGGCTAGTACAGGAGCTCAACAGTAAATGCTCAAAGTGTTAAATGTTACCTACCCAGCCCCCATATTTATAGCCACTATTCACCCAAGTGAAATGACTACTTTACCCCTAGGGTTTACACCAGTTTTGTCTCTACAGAACAAAGGGGTACAAAAGGTAGTCAACTTTATTTGGAGGCTTATCTGTCAGTTTTGCAGAGGGGACAACGTCAGCTTTTTGCAGAGCAGACAATGTCAGCCTTTGCAGTCTTTGACCTTTCCGGAGCCCCCCTTCGCACGCGAGGGGTGTGGTAGCTTCGATGAGAAGCCTTGAGCCTGACGGCCTTCGCTTCACCGAAGTCAGCCTTCGATACAGTGACGGTTTTGAGCCGAAGCCGTCAAAGCCCTTGGGCCTTCGCACCACCACCTCCGGAGTGGACCACCACGGCTTCGCAGCTACTCCCAGCTCGAACTCCGTCAGTCCGTGTACCGAAGCCATGCATGGTCGAAGTACCACAAGTCAACCTCGCTCCGGATCTAGCTTCGCTCCGGAGCTAGCTTCGCTCCGAAGCCTTCTTCACTCCGAAGCCCCACCTTCGGAGTACCACTCTTCGAAGTCCCTCCTTCGTCCAAGGCCTCCGCATGAAGCATTCCATGAGCACTTCATCGCAGTGTCTCTCCCCGAGCACACTCCTCGACGAGCCTCACCCGGACCATGCCTTCGATGCACCTTGACTTCTGAGACCTTCGTCGGGTACCTTCGAATGTCTCCCTCCAGAGCACACTTCGAACTCCTTGCCTCCGCAGAGGACTTGATCCACCATACTCCGAAGTCACTCCATCCGGAGTACCTTCGAAGTGCCTCACCTCCGAGGACTTTGTCTCGGAGTACTTTCACCCGGAGCCACGCTCCGCACTTACTGCCTTCTCCTGGTGCACCTCGACCCGAGGACCGACCTTGACTCCTTCGCAGGCACCGTGACGGAGCTCCCCGCTCCCCTGGCATCAAGCCTCCCGCTTGACCCAGGCTCACCTGCTACGAACCGTCCATTGCACCCGCAGTCCCCTGCGCACCACAGACAAGCAGACAAGTGTATCCAATACTCCGGAGACCTCTCCGAGTTAGCAACCTTCGGCACACACTCCGGTGTACCGCCCAAAGTACCGAGACCTTCGGTACAAACCCAGTCATCGTGTACTGTCGGACCCCTCCGACAGGCACACTCCGCTGCAACAGCTGCAGCAACCAAACCACCGAACCCTTCGGTGAGACCGCCTCCGAACACCTTCGGAGGTCCAACCTCCGAACCCCCTTCGGAGGTACCCCTTCGAACCAGAGGGTAAAGCCTGTCAATCACTCATCACAAACACCGAAACCAACCCTTGGTTTCTCAATCTCCCCCTTGATGAGTGTATTGACAACCAAATTCAAGTTCAAGAAAATTTAAAGACTTTCAGCACACAAGTGACCATAAAAACTCAGAAACGAGCCAAATCATGTCACTTGACAAAAGAATTTTCCTCCCCCTTTTCAAAAGAGTAAAAGCCCCTTCGGCAAATCTCCCTTTTTTTCAAGATAAAAACTCCCCCTGAGTAATTTACTTGTACCCCCTTGCAACAGAGAACTCAAAAATTTCTCCCACTTTGGCAATGCAAGCATCAAGGAGCATTCAAAAGATGCAAAGCTTCGATATGAGCGGAATTGCAAAGACATATAAAGCAAAAATATGCCAATATTAATACCAATTTTTCATGTGCTTAGCTCAATTTAACATTCTCTAAAAACATGATGACAGCATGTGATTTTATCATTTGGAAATAAAAGCATCACCACTGAGTCAAGGAAACTAGACACGTAAAAGCAAGGACTGCGCAAAGCTAGTCAATTTCTACTCTAGATATACAAGTCCAGTTCAAATGGAGCTATGAAAAGCAAACTTGATAATCAATGAATTTTGTTGTTCTTTTTCATAAAGCTAGGGGTTATTTGTTTGTCCACTTTATACTATCCAATCAGGCCAAGCCTAGGCATGAAAGCCATCAGAAGCTTAAAGCGATGATTTTGGCATACACTACACTATTCTAGTTCAGACCGATGTGCAATGGTAAGCAGTCTAGAATAGGGTAGTGCGACAAACAAACCCACCTGGATCTTTTACTTTGAAGCATGCAAATCATGGATTTTTGGAAATTTGATTAAGTGAACAAATTGTTTAGCACTTTATGAATATCCATGAATATGTGGAACAAATTTTTCAAGCTGCAATGTTTAGCTTCCAAAGGAAAGTGTCTTGCTATCAAGCAGATAAAAGATAGCTAGAGCAGTCCCGCCTAAACATGCTAGATTCAAGACTAAGTAGTGAGCATGATTTGAGTTTGAAAAGAAAACATCATGCACATTAATGTTTCAGATATATTAAAAAGAGCTGAGCTGACACGATTTCATGAATTATAATCAGGCATATAAGTGCAAGAGATGTAAATGCAATTTCACACATGATGAGCATATGCAAGATAATTAAAATTAGCTCCCCCTCCTAAAATGCCGTAAGGGTGACAAATACCAAGTTCCCCACGCAAGTAGGCAAATCGAGAAACATCGAGGGGTTTAGTGAAAATATCGGCTAGCTGGTGTTGGGTATCAACATATTGAAGTTCAATATCACCCTTCTCATTGTGATCTCTGAGAAAATGATATCGCACATCAATGTGTTTGGTTCTGGAGTGCTGAACCGGGTTGTTTGCAATACAAATAGCACTAGTGTTATCACAGAAAAGTGGAACACTCTTATAATCTAACCCGAAATCCCGCAAAGTGGAAGCCATCCACAAGATCTGAGAGCAACAGCTAGCTGCAGCAATATATTCGGCCTCAGCCGTTGATTGTGCAACACTAGACTGTTTGCGGGAAGACCAGCAAACCAGAGAAGTACCCATAAAATGACAAGTACCAGAGGTACTCTTCCTATCAATCCTACACCCAGCAAAATCCGCATCGGAATAACCTCGAAGACATAGAGATGAAGACGTTGAATACCATATGCCAAATTCGAGGGTATGTTTGAGATACCTTAGAATGCGCTTAACCGCTTGGCGGTGCGAAGCTCGTGGTGAAGCCTGAAAACGAGCGCACAGACACACTGCGAAGTGTATGTTCGGCCTCGTGGCAGTCAAGTAGAGGAGGGAGCCGATCATGCTCCGGAACTCCTTCTGATCTACGGCTTCTCCATCTTCGTCAGGGTCCAATGCTACAGATGTAGCCATTGGAGTGGCGAGGGGCTTCGCATCGGACATGTCAAACTTCTTGAGCAGGTCCTTGGTGTACTTTGTCTGGTGGACGAAAGTACCTTGTTTGCTTTGCTTGATTTGCAAACCAAGGAAAAAGGTGAGTTCACCCATCATTGACATTTCAAATTCCCTGCTCATGGTATCTGCAAACTCGGCAACCAAAGCATGAGAAGAGCCACCAAAGATGATATCATCCACATAAATCTGAACTAGGAGGAAATCTTTGCCATGCTTGAGAGTAAACAATGTTTTATCAACAGAGCCCATCAAATACCCCCGCTCAAGCAGAAAAGACTTAAGTCTATCATACCAAGCCCGAGGGGCCTGCTTGAGTCCATAAAGAGCCTTATGAAGTTTAAGGACTTTATGTGGGTACATGGGGTTTTCAAAATCAGGGGGATGTTTTACATAAACATCTTCACCTATGAAGCCATTAAGAAAAGCACTTTTGACATCCATTTGATAGAGTTTGAATCCCCGGGATGTCGCAAAGGCAAGCAAAATCCTAATGGCCTCAAGGCGAGCAACAGGTGCAAAAGTTTCAGTAAAATCAATCCCTTCTAGTTGAGAAAAACCCTGAGCTACAAGTCTAGCCTTGTTTCTAACTATAGTCCCATCCTCCCCTTGTTTATTTTTGAAAATCCATTTTGTTCCAATGAAATGAACATTTGGTGGAGGATCAACTAAAGTCCAGACTTGGTTTCTTTCAAAATTTTCAAGTTCCTCATGCATGTCATTGATCCAACTAGAATCAGAAAGTGCATGGCTAACATCTAAGGGCTCGAAAGAAGCAACAAAAGCAGAATTAGTGAAATGAGCGTGAGAACGTGTTACCCTTTGATCAAGCTCACCAATGATCTGCTCGGGAGGGTGCATCCTTTGAACATGGTGTGGAGCCTTGCGGCGGGATGCAGTCTCCCCCTCAACTTGTGCGTTGGAGTGGTCCAAGATGACCGATGTTGAGGTAGTCGCTTCGGGACCTCGTGCCGAAGTAGTTGAAGCGGGGTCAGCTTCGGGGGTTGATGTCGAGGGTAGTAGGGGTTCATCCTCGAGTTCTCCGGGATCTTCTTCTTCAAATAAGGTCTGTTCCATGTCGTGTTCATTTGCCTGTTCAAAAGCAGAACTAACAGAGGGGGTTGATTCATCAAAAGTCACATCACATGACTCGATGACAATATTAGTTTCCAAGTTATAAACACGATAAGAATGACCATGAGTAGTGTAACCCAAAAGATCCCGTCAGAAGAACGCGACTCAAATTTATCCAAATTACCACGTTTTAGGATAAAGCAACGACAGCCAAAAACTCGAAGATGAGTAACCTTGGGCTGTCTCCCAAAACGTAGCTCATAAGATGTCAAGTTTAAGATTGAGCGCAAGAATATACGGTTTGAGATGTAACATGCAGTGTTCATGGCCTCAGCCCAAAATTTTCTAGGAGTCCTATGCTCATCAAGCATCGTCCTAGCCATCTCAACCAAGGTGCGGTTCTTCCTCTCAACGACACCGTTCTGTTGAGGAACCCGCGGAGCAGAGAATTGATGTTCTATGACATGCTCCATGCAAAAGTCAACAAAGAGACTATTTTTGAACTCAGTGCCATTATCACTTCGAATGAATTTTAATGCACCTGGGAGTTCAGTGAAAAGTCTCAAAGCCAAGCTCCGAAAGTGTGAAAACACTTCATCCTTGCTGGCAAGAAAGAAGACCCAAGAGTAGCGAGAGAAATCATCGACAATGACTAAAACATACCACTTGCCGCCTAAAGAACTAACCCGAGAAGGACCTACAGTGTCCATATGGAGAAGTTCTCCGGGTTGTTCAGTCATCACTGTGGTGACTGGCGAATGCGAAGCGGCAATCATCTTTCCATGTCGACAAGGAGCGCAAATCAAATTCTTCTCAAACTTGAGCTTGGGCAATCCTCGGATCAGGCCTAGGGCACTCAAACGAGCGAGCAACTCAAAGCTCATATGCCCTAGTCTCCTATGCCACTTCCAGAGCTCAGAAGTTGAATGTGCAACAAGACAATGAGAAGAACCAAATGACTCTGAAAAATCAGCTCCAAAAACTCTCCCAACTCTAAAGATCTTACACACTACAACGCCATCAGAATTGAGCACTTGCGAAGTATCGCGATGGAATCGCACTTCGAAGCCCTCATCAAGCAACTGAGATACAGACAACAAATTGTATCCCAGGTTTTCAACCAAAGCAACATCTTTGAGAGTGAAATTCGAGTTAATTCTTACCACACCTTTACCTTTCACTCTACTCCTTCGATTGTTTCCGAAGGTGATATGTTCCCTTTGCTTGGTTGTGGTGAGGCTGGAGAACCATGCTGCATCTCCGGTCATGTGGCGCGAACAACCAGAGTCCATGATCCACGTGCCCTCCAAGCCTCGATCTGTCGCCTACACATGATAAGCATATCTCGATCGCTCAGTGCTGGGGTGAGTGAAAAAATGACGAGGCATCCAGCACTGAGTGACACGAGTAGTAGGCACAGTAAAAGTAGACGGTCTACGCACATGATAATCTGAATGATGCAAAGTGCGAGGTCTACCTACATGCTGAGATCGAACAACATGCCGAGGTCTCCTACTCTGATGAGGTACAAAGCTACTCGCCCGGGGTCTACCACCATATGGAACATGGTGAACACCTCGAGGAGCAAAACCTCTCCGAGAAGCACGAGGAGCCTCAAAAGCAGGACGATAGTAAAACTCAGACTCATGCATACCTAAAGATGGGTAATGCATGTCCTGGTAACTCATCGCCTGAGAGCGTCGCTCATCCTTGATGCGACGAAAACAGAACCCAGCCAAATGACCCGCCCGCTGACAGTAGGAACAATGAAAAATTCTCCTAGGGACACTCTCATGGGTCTTAGGAGCAACTCTCACAGGCTCCTTGGGCTTCTGATGAGTGGTTTTCTTGGGAGGGATTTTCTTGGCAGGAGGAGTGGTTTTCTTTTGAGCACGGGTAGGCTTTTTGGCTGATGGAGTGTCTAACAGAGCTCTTTCTTTCTCTAGGGTAGTGGGAGAGGTAAAAACAGTTTTGTTTCCACTATCTGAAGGAATCCTCTCAAAACCCAAACCTAGAGCTAACCCTGCTCTGTCAGCACACATCTTGGTTTTGGCCAAGAGCAAATCCATCATACCCTTTCCCTCGAAGCATTTGTTAACCACAGAAAGAAGGTATTCATTTTCAGACATGAGGTTCTCAGCTCGCTCTCTAACGGTGCCTAGCTGGTTGTAACACCCCAGAAATTAAAAAGGATTAAAATAAAAGAAAAATATTATTTAAATCATTTCTGGATTTATTATTAAAGGAAATTTCATAAAAGAACCCAAACAAAGCCAAACAGGGAGAAATACTCAAAATCTGGACTTGAAAATTTTATGAGATGAACTAGAGACCAAAATATAATTTTAGGAATTTTTACAAATTTTTATCAACAGTGATTCAACCCTTAATCAAATAAATGAATTACTGGAATTATTTTAAATCGGAAAAGAATTAAAATGCTTAATGGGCCGCAACCTTCAAAGTGACCGAGCCCAGCCCAGCCCAAGCCTTGAGCCACTGACAGGTGGGACCAACCTGTCGGCGCTCGCCTCCCCTCTCTCCTCCCGCCCGCGCCCCACCTGGCCCCACGTGTCAGCCTTCATGTGCTCGCCTTCGCCCACTGACCGCTCGGCCCCGCCTGTCGGCCCCTTTCTTTTCCCGTTCGACCACTAACAGGTGGAGCCCACCTGTCAGGACCTTCGTCTCCGATGGAAGGGGATCGCTCCCCTTCCCTTCCCCGGCGATCGCTTTCTGTTTCCTCGCCGCCGGCCACCGGATCGCCCTGGATCACCCCGGATCGCCTCCCCCGCATGCCACCGCCTCTTTCCATCCGTTGCCCACGCGTTTTCGCACCTTTGGAAAGCTACCCGAAGCTTGGAAGGAGATCGCCGGAGCTCTCGGGATCCCTCGGTTCCCTGCCATCCCGACGCCGGCGACCCCCTATAAAATCCCCCTCCGGTCACCGCACTCATCCCTCACCACCGTAGACCGAGCCGTAGCAAACCAGAGCGCTTTCCCCCTTCGTTTTCGGGTGTCCCCTCTGCTCCACCTCCGGCGAGCGATCGCCGCCGCCTCTGGCCTCCCCTGCCCTAGCCACTGCCACCGTCGTGACCGTCGACGACCTCTCGTCCCCGGCCACCACTCCGACGGTCGTGAAGACCGCCGGACCGCCGTCGCCGTCGAGCACCCGTACGCCCTGCTTCGTCTACCCTCGCCGCCGGCCGCCGTCCGTCGCCCTCCGTCGCCGCCAGAGGTATCATCGTGATCGCCATCCTCTCCTCTATCCATTTTCGCCATAAGCTAGGCCCCTAGGCCCTCGCCGTCGCCGCCGTGGCCGCATCCGAGCCCGCCGTCGCCGGAGACGAAGGGTGCGAGGCCCCCTTACGAACGTGTCGTGCCGGATTAAATCCTGGCCGCACGATCGCGAACGAGGGGCACAGATTAAATCCCGATTTAATCTCATCCGTAGATCTGGTCAAAGGGGTACGGGGCGATCGCAGCCGTCGATCGTTACTTAAACCCCAGGATCAATCTGGTGCGTCCACGCGTACCCGTTCGCCACGTTTTAATCTCAGCCGTTCAATCTCATTAAACCCACCCGCCTCGCATCTAGCCGCTGGATCCAGATCCGACGGTCCAGGTCGCTCGGGTCCACGCGCACAGTCACGGATTCACGGTGAACCTGGTTCACCGTGGACCAGAGACTGTTTTCTCTTTTTAAATAAAATTCAGAAAATAGTTTAAACTTTAAAAAATTCATATCTTGCTCAATTTAACTCCAAATTTCACCATTCAAATTTTGTTAAATTCAGTAAATTATTCTCTACACATTAATGCCATAAAAACAGTATGTTACTGTTAGCCAAAATATTCTTAATAAATAAATGAATAAAAACCCCTTATGGATAAATTATTAAATCAGCAAAATAAATTAAGAAAATCCTAAAAAGTTAAGTTTTACTGTTCTATACCAAACTCAGAATATTAAAATTGACATTTCACATAAAAACACCCCAACTATGTATGTTCCTTTATTTGGTGGATTTTATCTTTTTATTGAATGTATTATTTATTTTCCCGTATCAAGAAGACTACGAGTTCACCGAGGAGCAGGAATTCTACCCCGAGGTTCCTCCATCCCCCTTTGCTGATCAAGGCAAGTCATCGACCACCTCTGTGGAAACAGTTGATCATAATTGAGCTCATGTTTTAATAAATTATCGCTATAACTCATAGGTTAATATTGCATTAGTCCAATATTCAAGCCTTACACTTATATTTATTAGATCCCCGTCCTTGTGTGCAAACCCAAGCCATGCTTATTGAGCCTTAACTCCTTGTCACTCTACTATTAAAATATTAGCTAGTGCCCAATGTACCGACACAACTGCTATAGGTTAAAAAAGAACGAGTCGTAGATAGCTGGATTCTGTATATGAATTTCCCTGTTATTCTCGTCTCTAGACTCTGTTGGAGTTGGCTAGGTTATAAGTATGGTGGGTTCCGAGTGCAAGCTCGGGCACTGGTTTGTCGCACCCGGGGCACTATAAGGACCGGTCTGCGGGATCTGTTGCAAAGCACTTCCGTACCAACCACAAGTCTAATGGGTAAGTCCTAACTGGAAGTATGGAATACCCCGGCTCGATGCACCATAGAGGAGGGGGCAAGGGGCTAGCCTGCAGGCGACTTGTACCGACGAGGCTCAAGGGGGGGTATGGTGGGGCTCCGATGCGTCGGGACACCATATGAAACCCATAAGAGGGTGCTATTGGGTCGGGGAGGACTATATGGAAGGTTTTGGCACGAGTTCCCGTGAAATGGGTCATCTCGTTACACGTTGGTGTAAGTGATGAGTGCGTGCCTTGTGGGTACAGTGGTACATCTCTGATCAGAGTAATTTAATCTTTTCGAAAAGCCGAGCCCACGGTCAAGGGCGGGTTGTGTGACTACTCGCAGTTAGTTTACAATTGTTTGAATGTTCGAGTTATTCATGGCACGTAAGGACTGTTGAGCGAGGTGGGGCTGACTGTACCCCTCGAGTTAGAAGATGATGATGCACACACACATGTTTACTTTTCCGTACTAATAAATTGCTCACATTTAAAGCTTTACATGTTATGCTGCTTCCGCTAAACTAGCCACTATCTCCCTTGTTATTACCTTGCATTATATTTGCATTCGATGGCTTGCTGAGTACATCTGTACTCACCCCGTTGACTTACACCATCAGAGCCAGTCTACTACGAGGAGGATGAAGGTCTGGAGTAGCGACCCAGTCAAGGCGAGACTGGAAGGAGGCGTTCATCTAGGACCCTTATTTTATTAGTTTCTCTTCACCTTTATTCACTTTTGTATTAATGCGGTCTACGAACCGTGAATGTTTGCCCGTATTGTACGTGGTCGCATGATGAACGTCTTGTTTTATTGATTTTCTATGGAATTTCAATAAAGTCCTGATTTATTAAATCGGGGCGCGACAAGATGGTATCAGAGCCGACTTGACTGTAGGAAGCCAAACAGACCTAACCCTAGGACTTATACTTACTATATTTTCTTACAAACACTGCTTATCCTCTCATCTTCCGAGGTTTTCACCAAAAATTTTCTCTCTTTTGTAGATGCCGGTCCGTACCATGAGTGGGAACCTTCGTGACGAGGCCGGATTCATTCGCGAGCTACGCATGCTCGTCAGCTTCCTCGGATTTGAGCATGAGCCGATGTACCATGGAGTCTTCCCCGATGAGGAAGAGAGCTTCTGCGAGGTCACCGTCGTCGTCCAGCCCTCCCCTCAGACAGCTCACACCTACCGCGGAGGAGGACCTACCTTCCTGGTTGCCAGCCAGCGCACCGCCCTCCAGGCACTCACAGAGCTCCGGATGATCTACGACAGCGAGCTCTACGACACGGACTTTCGCTTCGTGCCTCTTCGCACCCCAGGGAGTCCCCACAGTGTCTTCGTCAGCACACTCTCCCAGCGCCATTCTGCGATTGGTCATACCATGCGCTTGCTGGAGGCCATGGATGATCTTCATTACGAGGCACTGCAGGACGCCAATGGACAGCGCGACACAATCAGCTTTTATCGACACTCTTCTGAGGATCTGAACCGCGAGAACGGAGATCTTCGTCGCCGCATCCAGTAGGGACATCGTTTGGCTGCCGAGGCAGAGGAGCTACGGCGCCAAAATGAGCTCCTTCGGCAGCGTGTCGCCACCAACCCACAGCTCCGCTACCAGATCGAGGAATTAAAGAAGGACCTTGAGGAGATCGCGCCTCTTCCGCCTCGAAGGAAGAAACCCCTTCGGATCCCCACTGTGAGGCCCAAGAGGATCTCCCGCAGTGCACCACCCGCCAGACCGTCCAGCTCCTCGACCCCGACCGTCTCCCACGAGCCCGAGATTGAGCCGTCCCCCGAGCTACCATAGACGTAGTTTACGATTGATTGTTTTTTCATTTTTGCAGTCTCAAGCTCAGGTAGAGTTTGAGCATGTACAGAACGTAACTGAGCAAGCTCACCCATGACTACAGTACAAGATTCACATTCAGCATCATTAACCCTAGACTTAAGCATGACATATTCGGTTGAAATAGATTCTAACCTAAGTCTAAGGTCCTTTCTTTCTCTAGCGGCTTGCACAAGTAATCTATCCTGACCAAGAACTACTTCATTCAGCTCATCTAATTTAATTGAAAGCTGGTCATAGGATAGTGGTACCTCAGATGAGTCAAGCTCATCGCCGTTGTGATCGCTGTCGGCCATGAAGCAAAGGCCGGTGAAGTCTCGTCCCTTCTTGTCCTTCTTGTCCTCCTTCCTTGGGGACTCCTCCTCAGAGCTCGACTCCTCAGTTGAGGAAGTGTCGATGTCGCTGAGAGCAGCAACAAAAGCTCTGGAAGTGGCTTTGGCTACTTTCTTAGCCATCTTGCCGCGCTTGCCCTTCACAAAGGGTTTCCTCTCCTTCTTGTGGTATTTGAGGCGCTCACTCTCATCTCTCTTTTTGAGCTTAGGGCAATTGGCCTTAATATGAGAAGTGTCGCCACATTCAAAGCAACCACTAAAACCACTTCTCCTCTGATCCCGTCTCTCATGGTGAAAACGGGTGAACCTTCTGGCAATGAGAGCAAGCTCATCATCATCTAGAGTGTCCACCTACTCCTTTGTGACGGAGACCAGGGAGGACAAAGCAAAACCATCTGCAAGAACACAAGTACCAGATGTGCTTGGTTCTGCAGCGGTGCCACGGCTAGTGCTAGAAACCAATGCCAATGGCTGTGGCAAAGAGCTTCTGTGCACCGCAAGAGATGCCTTGGCAATCTCTGTGGAATTCAGCTTGCTGAAGAGCTCATCACAGGTCAAAGTGTCATAACCTGCAGACTCCTTAATGCCGGATATCTTCACTTCCCATATGCTACGATCAAGAGCATAGAGAAGCTTGATAGCCCTATCATGATCATTGTAAGCAAGCGTCCCGTTGGACCGCAAGTTACTCACTATCGCATCAAAGCGAGAAAACATGGCATCTATAGATTCACCAGGTGCCTGCACAAATAGCTGATACTGTTGATTGTATGTGCTTTGGCGCCTGGCCTTAATCTGAGTAGAGCCCTCATGAAAAATAGTGAGCGTTGTCCAGATTTCCCTAGCAGTCCTAAGGTGCTGCACCCTATCAAACGCACTTCTCAGGGATGGAGTATTGTGAGTCCACAATCTCCCAAATTGCATTTCCTTGGCTTAGCAAGTAAGCCTCCATGTGCACCTTCTAGTATGCAAAATCAGTCCCATCGAACAGAGGAATTTTACTAGCTCTGTCCATGTCGCCAAGAGATCACAAAACCGGTTAAGGTCAACTGGTGATCTTAACCTGCTCTGATACCAATTGTTGGACCGGAAACGGTGACCAGAGGGGGAGTGAATGGGAGCTTTTAAAAAACTTGGGCTAAAAACAGCCTTCGGTTTTAATTCTGTCTACTGCGAAACAGGCTTCGAACACCAACCTTCGAAGGTCTGGTTCGGAGGTATTTAACAGCTCCGAACACAGGCTTCGAAAGGAGTAAAAGTCCGAAGCCAAGTAGACTTCACTCCACCCACAACCCCAAAAACAACTCTGCTAAGTCAGTGCAGGCTCCGCACACAGGGTGCTTCGACCCGAGGACCGACCTTGACTCCTTCGCAGCCACCGTGACGAAGCTCCCCGCTCCCCTGGCATCAAGCCTCCCGCTTGACCCAGGCTCACCTGCTACGAACCGTCCGTCGCACCCGCAGTCCCCTGCGCACCACAGACAAGCAGACAAGTGTATCCAATACTCCGGAGACCTCTCCGGGTTAGGAACCTTCGGCACACACTCCGGTGTACCGCCAAAAGTACCGAGACCTTTAGTACAAACCCAGTCATTGTGTACTGTCGGACCCCTCCGACAGGCACACTCCGCTGCAACAGTTGCAGCAACCAAACCATCTGTAGCGCCCCGATTTAAACAAATCGAGACATTATTGAATTTCCATAGAAAAACAATAATACAAGAGGTTCATCATGCGACAACGTACATACGATAAAATTCATGGTACGCAGACCATATTTATTACAACATTGTTCTAATAAAACAGTAGAGTAAAATAATTAGAAAACGGCATGACGAACTTCTTCTTCAGGATTTTTCTTCTTGACTGGGTCGCTACTCCAGACCGTCTTCAAGATAGGCATCCTCTGTGGGGTCCAACGGGTATGAGTACAAAAAGTACTCAACAAGCCACCGCAAATGCAAATAATAATGCAGGATAATAAACAAGGAAGGATAATGGCTAACAATGCGGAATAAAGCAGTTGCAGTTATGGCATTTAGTGTAATCATATTTTAATCATGCGGAAAGTAAACATGAGCATCATCAACATCAACTAACTCGAGGAGTACGTTTTACCTCCTCGCACAACGGTCCTTACATGACAAACAACATGCACATCCATATTCAAGTAATCTAACTGGGGGATGTCACGCAACCCGCCCTTGACCGTGGGCTCGGCTTTTCGAAAAGATTTAAGACTCTGATCAGAGATGTACTACTGTACCCACAAGGCACGCACTCATCTCAACGAGATGACCCATTTCACGGGAACTCGTGCCAAAACCTCAATATGAGATGTTCCAAGCGATAACCACCCGCTCTAGGTTTCGCCGGCGCGCCGGGCCGCATCCCGGCTAACGTCGCACCCCCTTTTGCGCCACATTGGTACAAGTCACCCGCAGGTGCAACTTGACCCATCTCCAAGTGGTGGCCTCGGTTTGGAACAACCCATACCTTAGTTAGGACTTACCCACTAGACTTGTGGTTAGTACGTAAGTGTATTGCAACGGATCCCTCAGACCGGTCCTTATAGTGCCCCGGGTGCGACTGACCAATGCCCTAGCTTGCACCCGGAACCCACCATGCATACACTCACAACCATGACTCATCACCAACAGAATTTCCAAAGATAAGAAGTAACGGGATCATATAATAGAACCATTTCACTACGACTCATTTTTATCCTATAGCGGCCGTGCCAATACATTGGACACTAGCTAATATCATTGATCATATGGTGACAAGGAGGTTAGGCGAGATAGCATGGCTTGGGTTGCACATCAAGGTCGGGGGATCCTAAATAAATATAATGTAAGGGTTCATTTGACTAATGCATATACATAACCTATGTGTTTTAGCGATAGTCAATTCAGACATGGGTTCAATATGCTCAAAAGAATTGTTTGGTGACTTGCCTTGTTCAGCAAAGGGAGAGGGAGGGACTTCGGGGAAGTACTCCGGCTCCTCGGCGACGTCGTAGTCTTTTTAATAAAAAGTAAAATAAAAGAACATAACATCTAATCAAACAGTATAACATTACATCATAAACACATAAGTCAAAGTGGGTTTGATTATAAATAAAATAATTTCAATGATTTAAAGTCCTGAAATTTATTTCTTCATTAATTTCAGAATGAATCTAAATGAATTATTGTTTTTCATAAAAAGGGTTTTAAGTGTGTATAATACTACATTAAGTTTTCTAATCAATTTAATTTAAATGATTTGGAGAAAACCCAGTGGTTTTAGTGTTTAAACAGTAAGGGACAATTATATAATTTTTCTGGAATTTAAATATTTAAATTTACATTTAAATCCTAATGGGCATTTGAATGCTTACTTAAATAAACATGAAAATGTCCAAGTAAACCTACTGTTTTTATTGCATAAATATGTAGAGAATAATTTTATGAATTTTCTGAAATTGGAATGGTAATTTTTAGAGTTCAAATGCATCAGATATGAATTTTACAAGTTTAAAAGCATTTCTGGAATTTATTTTCAAATTTTAAACCTCTCGGGTCCACGGTGAGCTAGGCCCACGGTGAACCCGCGCACTGTGCGCGTGCGCCGGGTCGATCTGGACCGTCGGATCCAGATCCGACGCGCGAGGGCGAGGCGGGACGCGTAAGTCGCTACGGACGGCCAGGATTAAAACGTGCGAACCGGTACCACGCGGACGCACAGGATTAAACGCGGGTTTTAAATACAGATGGACGCACGAGATCGCACCGTACCGCTTCACTCAGATCCGACGGCCAGGATTAAAACGAACAGATGATTTAACCCGAGCGTTGGATCTGGATCGCACGGCCAGGATTGAATCCGGCACAGTGCGTGTCGGGGGGGGTAAAGTACCCCTTCTTCCCCGACTCCGGTGATACGACGGCGAGCGATTCCGGCGAGGTCGAGGGCTATCTAGTCTAGCTAGGGCTAAAAACGGAAAGGGGGTACCGAGGGGAGCAAAAGGGTACCGTTGCGGTGGTCCGGGGTCGACGGAGTGAGGCCGGCGACGAGCGTAGGCGGTGGAGGCGTTCGGGTCCTTGGCGGCGACGGCGATCCGGCGGGGTTCGACGTCGGCGGAGGGGTGGCCGAGGTCGGGGTCGTTCTCGCGGTCACGTTGGTGGCGAAGGCACGGGCGGAGGCGGTCTGGTGCGACGGCGAGCGGTGGCCGGAGACGAACCAGAGGGAATGCGCTAAACGGCGAATCGTGGTTGTTCTGTTCGGTCTGAGTGCGAATGGGCGTGGGGGTCGAACGCGGTGAAGGCCAAGGGTATAAATAGTGGTGCCGGCGGGGACAGGGAGGGCGCCATCGGGGGAGGGCAGTGAGTTAACGCCGGCGAGCGGTTTCTCTGCATGCGGGCGACAGCGGGGGGGATTACGCGTGGGATTAAAGGGAAAACGGGCGACGTGATCCGGGGGTTTTAATGCTGGCGAATAATGAAGGGGAGGGGACCGGCGACGAGCGGATCCGAGGGAGTAAAGGTGGCCGGCGAAGTTTGGGGGCGACGGCGCGAGGTAGAAGGCGAAGCTGACAGGTGGGGCCTACTGGCCAGCGGGCGCGAGCGAGTGGGGTGGCGACTGACGGGTGGGGCCACGATGTCGGGCGCGCGCGCGAGGGGAAGAGTTCGGCGCCGACAGGTGGGGTCCGATCGTCAGTGAGAGCGCGCGAGTTGAGTGGGCTGGGCCGGCCGGGAGAGAGAGAAGGGAGGGAGAGGAGCCCATTACTGTTCTAATCCTTTTTTTTGAATAGAAATAATTCCAGAAAATAGATTAAAATATTAGGGCTACTTCCAAGGTTGATAAAAATTCATAAAAATTCCCAAAATTATATTCTGGTCTTAGGAGCATATACAAAAAGTTTCACTTCCTAATTTGGTCATCTACTCTATGTTGTAGTTCAAAAGGGTATAAAAGGGATTTAAAAGTATTTTCTGAAATAATAATTCCAAGAAATTGAATTTAATAATATTTTTATTGTTTTGAAAAATTGGGGTGTCACAAACCTATCCCCCTTACAAGAATCTCGTCCTCGAGATTGGAACGCTACTCGAATAGCTCGGGGTACTGGGCTTTTAGCTCGTCTTCTTTTTCCCAAGTGGCTTCTTCGGCGGGATGGTTGTTCCATTGGACTTTGCAGAAGCGAACAACGCGACTTCTGGTTACTCTTTCCTTGGTTTCCAAGATCTTGACGGGTCTCTCTATGTAGGTCAAGTCTTCTTGGACATTGAGCTGCTGAAGGTCGGCTTGCTCGGTAGGCACACGGAGACACTTCTTCAGTTGCGAGACATGGAACACATCATGAACGCCTGCCAAGGATGGAGGCAGTTCAAGTTGATATGCCACTTCTCCTTGTCGACGGAGGATCTGGAAAGGTCCGACGTAGCGGGGTGCTAGTTTGCCTTTCATGTTGAACCTTTGAGTGCCACGGAGGGGAGTGACTCGGAGGTAGACATAATCGCCCTCCTCAAAGGCTAGATCCCTTCGACGGTTATCGGCGTAACTCTTTTGCCTGGACTGGGCTGCCTTCAGTCGGTCCCTTATGATCTTAACTTTCTCTTCGGCTTCTCTCAATAAATCTGTCCCAAACAGTTGTGATTCTCCGGTTTGATCCCAGAGCAACGGCGTTCTGCACTTACGCCCATAGAGTGCTTCGAACGGGGACATTTGCAGGCTGGCTTGATAGCTGTTGTTGTAGGAGAACTCTGCATAAGGTAAGTTCTTGTCCCACATTCCGCCAAAGTCTAGAGCACAAGCTCTAAGCATATCCTCCAATATCTGGTTGACCCTTTCGGTTTGACCGTCGGTCTGTGGATGATAGGCGGTGCTAAAGTTCAGCCGGGTGCCGAGTTCCTCTTGAAGGTTCTTCCAAAACTTGGAGGTAAACTGACTCCCGCGGTCAGATACAATCTTCTTGGGAACTCCGTGGAGGCACACGATCCGGGTCATATACAACTCAGCCAACTTGGCGACGGTGTAAGTTGTCTTGACCGGGACGAAGTGAGCTACCTTGGTGAGTCGATCGACGATCACCCAGATAGAATCATGACCAGCTTGGGTCCTGGGCAGTCCCGTGATGAAGTCCATTCCTATCTCTTCCCACTTCCATTCAGGGACTTTGAGGGGTTGAAGAAGTCCGGCAGGTCTCTGATGCTCTGCCTTGACTCGCCGGCATGTGTCGCACCTGGCCACATACTCAGCTATCTCTCTCTTCATGCTGACCCACCAATATTTCTCCTTCAGGTCTTGGTACATCTTTGTACTCCCGGGATGGATGGAGTATAGAGTATCGTGGGCTTCTTGAAGGATGAGAGTCTTCAACTCAGGTAGGTTGGGTACGCATACTCGGTTTCCGAACCAAATGGTACCATGTTCATCCTCGGAGAATCCGGGGGCTTTACCCTTCCTCATGTTTTGTTGGATCTCTAGGATATCGGGGTCTTCCTTCTGCTTCTCTCGGATCTGGTCTATTAAGACAGGCCGAGATTCCAAAGCAGCGAGGTACGCTCGAGTGGTGATCCCCAGGTTTAGCCTTTCCATCTCTTTATAAAGCAGAGGAGCCTGGTCTTGAATCATGATGGCATTGCAGTACCCTTTTCGACTAAGGGCGTCTGCCACCACGTTCGCTTTGCCCGGATGATAATGGATGCCCAAGTCGTAATCCTTGATCAGTTCCAACCATCTCCTTTGCCTGAGGTTCAGATCTGGTTGGGTGAATATGTACTTGAGACTCTTGTGGTCAGTGAAGACCTCACACCGATTTCCCACAAGGTAATGTCTCCATATCTTCAAGGCGTGAACCACGGCTGCTAGTTCCAGGTCGTGAGTTGGGTAGTTCAGCTCATGTGGTCTCAATTGCCGGGAGGCGTAGGATATCACCTTCCCTTCTTGCATTAAGACACATCCCAATCCTTGACGAGAGGCATCACAGTAGACGTGGAAGTCTTTCCGGATGTCTGGCAGAGTTAGAATGGGGGCTGACACAAGCTTCTTCTTGAGGGTCTGGAAGCTTTCTTCGCAGTCGGGGGTCCAATCAAACTTCACCTCTTTCTGCAGAAGTCTGGTCATAGGCTTGGCGATCTTGGAAAAATTCTCGATGAACCGGCGGTAGTATCCGGCCAATCCGAGAAAACTCCGGATCTCGGTCACGGTCGTTGGCTGTAGCCAGTTGGTTACCGCCTCAACGGTGGTTGGGTCCACTGCTATTCCTCCGGCAGATATAACATGGCCGAGGAACTTCACCTCAGACGACCAAAATTCGCATTTGCTGTATTTGGCGTACAGTTGCTGCTCCCTTAGCTTTCCGAGGGTCAGACGGAGGTGAGTCTCGTGTTCTTCCTTGGTCTTGGAGTAAACGAGGATATCGTCGATGAATACCACGATGAACTTGTCCAAGAACTCCATGAATACATTGTTCATCATGTTCATGAAAAAGGCCGGGGCATTCGTGAGTCCGAACGACATCACTGTGTACTCGTAGAGTCCATAGCGGGAGGTGAAAGCAGTCTTGGGTATATCTTCCTCCCTGATCCTCAACTGGTGATAACCTGACCTGAGGTCAATCTTGGAAAACACCGAGAATCCTTTCAGCTGATCGAACAGGTCGTCGATCCGAGGCAATGGGTATTTGTTCTTGATGGTTACGTCGTTCAAGGCTCTATAGTCCACGCACATCCTCTTGGTCTTGTCTTTCTTCATGGCAAATATAACCGGTGCACCCCAAGGTGAGGTACTCGGTCGGATGTAACCTTTCTGCTCTAGGTCTTCGATGTTGCTCTTGACTTCGGCTAGTTCATTGGCGGCCATTCGGTATGGGCGCTTGGAGATTGGAGTGGTCCCCGGGACAAGCTCGATTCTGAATTCGATGTCCCGCTTGGGAGGCATTCCGGGCAGATCTTCGGGGAAAACATCTGCAAACTCCTTGACTATCGGCACCTCTTCAAGAGCTGTTGAGCGAAGGGACGCTCCGAGTGGTTTGCGACTGGTCATCCGGAAGGTGACGGTTATGCCTTCAGGACTGGTCACCGTGACGGACTTGTTGGCACAGTCGATCACTCCCTTGTGCTTCATCAACCAATCCATACCTAGTATAAGGTCGAGTCCGATGCATTGGATGAGGACAGGCTCGACCCGAAACGGCACTCCTTGGATGTCAAGTTGAACCTTAGGGCTGTAGAAGCGAGCTGAGGTCCTATTACCGGGGGTGGCAATCACCATGGGAATTGGTAGAGGGAGCACGTCCAGATTGTTTGTTTTTGCAAAATCTTCCGAGACAAAAGAGTGGGTTGCTCCAGAGTCAAATAATATGACGGTCGGTACGGAATTCATAGTAAACGTACCGAGTACGACTTCAGGAGCCTCCTGAGCTTCCTCCGCGCTGATGTGGTTGACGCGGGCGCGAACGGCCTGGTGGGGTACTGCGCCTTGGTTCTGCTTGGGGTGAGGACACTGGTGCGAGTAGTGCCCTTCCTTGCGGCAGTTGAAGCAGACGACCGGCCTTCCCTGGCGATCCCTCAAGATCGGGGCCTTGGCGGCCGGTGCCGGCTGAGCGGCCGGAGCTGGTGGAGCGGGGCGAGGATGCCCGGCGTTGGATCCACCGGCTGCATGAGGTGGCCTGTAGGCGGGCCGAGGATGGTAGGCGGGCGCTGGTGGCGGAGGGACGAAGCGGGGCCTCTGAGTGTTCGCCTGCTGGTGCTTGAAGGCGATCATCTTCCTCTTCTTGAGGTCCAGCTTGTTCTGCTCAGTCTCTTGGATGAGCGCTTTGTTGACCAGCCGCTGGAAGTCGGCGAAGTCGGCGGCGACGAGCTGGATGGACAGCTCATCCTTAAGTCCCCTGAGGAACTTGGCTTGGCGGAGGGCGTCGGTGCGCACTTCCTGTAGCGCCCCGATTTATCGAAATCGAGACATTATTGAATTTCCATAGAAAAACAATAATACAAGAGGTTCATCATGCGACAACGTACATACGGTAAAATTCATGGTACGCAGACCATATTTATTACAACATTGTTTTAATAAAACAGTAGAGTAAAATAATTAGAAAACGGCATGACGAACTTCTTCTTCAGGATTTTTCTTCTTGACTGGGTCGCTACTCCAGACCGTCTTCGAGATAAGCATCCTCTGTGGGGTCCAACGGGTATGAGTACAAAAAGTACTCAACAAGCCACCGCAAATGCAAATAATAATGCAGGATAATAAACAAGGAAGGATAAAGGCTAACAATGCGGAATAAAGCAGTTGCAGTTATGGCATTTAGTGTAATCATATTTTAATCATGCGGAAAGTAAACATGAACATCATCAACATCAACTAACTCGAGGAGTACGTTTTACCTCCTCGCACAACGGTCCTTACATGACAAACAACATGCACATCCATATTCAAGTAAACTAACTGGGGGATGTCACGCAACCCGCCCTTGACCGTGGGCTCGGCTTTTCGAAAAGATTTAAGACTCTGATCAGAGATGTACTACTGTACCCACAAGGCACGCACTCATCTCAACGAGATGACCCATTTCACGGGAACTCGTGCCAAAACCTCAATATGAGATGTTCCAAGCGATAACCACCCGCTCTAGGTTTCGCCGGCGCGCCGGGCCGCATCCCGGCTAACGTCGCACCCCCTTTTGCGCCACATTGGTACAAGTCACCCGCAGGTGCAACTTGACCCATCTCCAAGTGGTGGCCTCGGTTTGGAACGACCCATACCTTAGTTAGGACTTACCCACTAGACTTGTGGTTAGTACGTAAGTGTATTGCAACGGATCCCTCAGACCGGTCCTTATAGTGCCCCGGGTGCGACTGACCAATGCCCTAGCTTGCACCCGGAACCCACCATGCATACACTCACAACCATGACTCATCACCAACAGAATTTCCAAAGATAAGAAGTAACGGGATCATATAACAGAACCATTTCACTACGACTCATTTTTATCCTATAGCGGCCGTGCCAATACATTGGACACTAGCTAATATCATTGATCATATGGTGACAAGGAGGTTAGGCGAGATAGCATGGCTTGGGTTGCACATCAAGGTCGGGGGATCCTAAATAAATATAATGTAAGGGTTCATTTGACTAATGCATATACATAACCTATGTGTTTTAGCGATAGTCGATTCAGACATGGGTTCAATATGCTCAAAAGAATTGTTTGGTGACTTGCCTTGTTCAGCAAAGGGAGAGGGAGGGACTTCGGGGAAGTACTCCGGCTCCTCGGCGACGTCGTAGTCTTTTTAGTATAAAGCAAAATAAAAAGAACACAACATCCAATCAAACAGCATAACATTACATTATAAACACATAAGTTAAAGTTGATGTGATTATAAAATAAAAATAAATTCAATGGTTAAAGTTCTGAAATTTATTTCCCCATTAATTTAAAATGAATCTAAATGAATTATTGTTTTTCAAGAAAGGGTTTTTAAGTGTGTATAATACTACATTAAGTTTTCTAATCAATTTAATATAAATGAGTCAGAGAAAACTCAGTGGTCCTAGTGTTTAAACAGAAAGGAACAATTATATAAATTTTCTGGAGTTTAAATATTTAAATTTGCATTTTAATACTAAGGGCATTTGAATGCTTACTTAAATAAACATGAAAATGTCCAAGTAAACCTACTGTTTTTATTGCATAAATATGTAGAGAATAATTTTATGAATTTTCTGAAATTGGAATGGTAATTTTTAGAGTTCAAATGCATCAGATATGAATTTTACAAGTTTAAAAGCATTTCTGGAATTTATTTTCAAATTTTAAACCTCTCGGGTCCACGGTGAGCTAGGCCCACGGTGAACCCGCGCACTGTGCGCGTGCGCCGGGTCGATCTGGACCGTCGGATCCAGATCCGACGCGCGAGGGCGAGGCGGGACGCGTAAGTCGCTACGGACGGCCAGGATTAAAACGTGCGAACCGGTACCACGCGGACGCACAGGATTAAACGCGGGTTTTAAATACAGATGGACGCACGAGATCGCACCGTACCGCTTCACTCAGATCCGACGGCCAGGATTAAAACGAACAGATGATTTAACCCGAGCGTTGGATCTGGATCGCACGGCCAGGATTGAATCCGGCACAGTGCGTGTCGGGGGGGTAAAGTACCCCTTCTTCCCCGACTCCGGTGATACGACGGCGAGCGATTCCGGCGAGGTCGAGGGCTATCTAGTCTAGCTAGGGCTAAAAACGGAAAGGGGGTACCGAGGGGAGCAAAAGGGTACCGTTGCGGTGGTCCGGGGTCGACGGAGTGAGGCCGGCGACGAGCGTAGGCGGTGGAGGCGTTCGGGTCCTTGGCGGCGACGGCGATCCGGCGGGGTTCGACGTCGGCGGAGGGGTGGCCGAGGTCGGGGTCGTTCTCGCGGTCACGTTGGTGGCGAAGGCACGGGCGGAGGCGGTCTGGTGCGACGGCGAGCGGTGGCCGGAGACGAACCAGAGGGAATGCGCTAAACGGCGAATCGTGGTTGTTCTGTTCGGTCTGAGTGTGAATGGGCGTGGGGGTCGAACGCGGTGAAGGCCAAGGGTATAAATAGTGGTGCCGGCGGGGACAGGGAGGGCGCCATCGGGGGAGGGCAGTGAGTTAACGCCGGCGAGCGGTTTCTCTGCATGCGGGCGACAGCGGGGGGGATTACGCGTGGGATTAAAGGGAAAACGGGCGACGTGATCCGGGGGTTTTAATGCTGGCGAATAATGAAGGGGAGGGGACCGGCGACGAGCGGATCCGAGGGAGTAAAGGTGGCCGGCGAAGTTTGGGGGCGACGGCGCGAGGTAGAAGGCGAAGCTGACAGGTGGGGCCTACTGGCCAGCGGGCGCGAGCGAGTGGGGTGGCGACTGACGGGTGGGGCCACGATGTCGGGCGCGCGCGCGAGGGGAAGAGTTCGGCGCCGACAGGTGGGGTCCGATCGTCAGTGAGAGCGCGCGAGTTGAGTGGGCTGGGCCGGCCGGGAGAGAGAGAAGGGAGGGAGAGGAGCCCATTACTGTTCTAATCCTTTTTTTTGAATAGAAATAATTCCAGAAAATAGATTAAAATATTAGGGCTACTTCCAAGGTTGATAAAAATTCATAAAAATTCCCAAAATTATATTCTGGTCTTAGGAGCATATACAAAAAGTTTCACTTCCTAATTTGGTCATCTACTCTATGTTGTAGTTCAAAAGGGTATAAAAGGGATTTAAAAGTATTTTCTGAAATAATAATTCCAAGAAATTGAATTTAATAATATTTTTATTGTTTTGAAAAATTGGGGTGTCACACCATCGAACCCTTCGGTGAAACCGCCTCCGAACACCTTCGGAGGTCCAACCTCCGAACCCCCTTCGGAGGTACCCCTTCGAACCAGAGGGTAAAAGCATGTCAATCACTCATCACAAACACCGAAACCAACCCTTGGTTTCTTAGTACGTAACAGTTAGTGAGGGTAAAATGGGCAATATGGAATCTGGCGTACCTGTAAGTGGAATATTGATTGTTGTTGTATAAAATGGCACAGTGGTATCGTTCAACAAAAAATAATGGCATTTGGGCTGATAGTGAAATTATAATGGTATATCTGGTGTTCTGAAGATTAACGGTGGCATGAAAACTAATAACCCTTAATAAAAAGAGAAAGTAGATTCATACCATTACAATTTTACGATTTAAAGAAATGTCATTATAATTCACATATTTAGATTCATATCATTACAATTTCAAAAAACTCCGAACTATACCGTTAAAAATTTAGAGAATTCCAAAATATGTCATTACAAGTTTAGAGAATTCCGAAATATGTCATTATATTTTTAGAGCTACAGTTTTGTAATAGCATAAATTTAAATATGCAAATTATAATGACATTTCTCAAAAATCACGAAATTGTAATGGTATAAATTGAATTATTCTTAATAAAAATAAGGTTACAGGCTGTTTAGAAACGAGAGGAATCTACAAAAGAGGTATCAAATTTTATTCCTACAATTTTATATAAGAGTCTCACTTTTCACTAAAATACTTAAATTCAAATTTAAATAGTTATATATTTAATCTATAGATAAGTTAGCATTGCAAAAAGTTAGTCATCTGTACAAGAATCCATTGCAAAAAAAATCATATTTTTTTAAATAATAAATTTCGTATTTGTTTAGCTTTTTAAATAATTCAGTTTTTTCTTAAACAATAAACTTATCTACGCCCAAGCCCAAGCCCAAGCCCAAGCCCAAGCCCATCTCCTCGCCGACCAGGCTCACTTCGCTACTGTTACCTGGGCCCCAACCTGTCCTCCTCTCGCCTCCCCCGTTTAGGCCTAGGGTTTCTCACTCTCTCTCTCTCTCCCCTCCCATCGAATCGGAAATTCGGAATCTATGGAGTCGCGGTCGCGGAAGCGGGCCCGCCAGGAGTGGGACGGCGCCGGCGCGGCGCCGACGTCGGGGCGGGAGGTGGTACGTCCGTATGCTTCTTTGCTCGGGGTTGTTCGTTTCCTAGGGTTTGGTTGGGGTGGTGCAGGGGGAGGGCTGTGCTGACGTGGGTTTGGCCGCGCCCGTCGGTGCTGCAGGTGGCGAGAGGCGGAGCGTCGCCGCCGTGGAGGGACGACGACCGCGACGGCCACTACGTGTTCGATCTTGGCGAGAACTTGACCCGACGATGTAAGCCACCCGTACTGTTTCTTGCTAGGCTGAAACGACGTTAGGAATTGGGTGCGTTGTTTCTGTTCGTAGATCCTAGTTGGAAAGTGCAGTAGTTCTATTTTTGTATATGCGGTGTTGTAGGATTATACTGCAAAAGTTGACCACAACAATATAATCGCGTGAGTTTAGGTCCCCCTGGTGCAACAATCGCATGAGTTTAGACCAAGCGAGGTGAATGAAACAAGGTTCCAAATTAGATTGGCAACTTTTTGTTAGGTTAGCAAATTATATGTGCCATTGTAGTTTGCTTTTTTCCCACTATTTATCAGTTTAGTTGAAATTGTCACACTGTGGAGCTTTGTAGCTAATTAAGTTCTGTGATTGTTTGTTGACAGTCTCCTCTTTGGCCATGCAGATAAAATCTTGAGCAAAATGGGAGAAGGTTTGGATTTTCTGCTGTCTGCTGTTTTCACTTGTACTTGGTGTATTCACTATTATTCTAATGAAAAGCAACGGGAGTCATTTCCATAGGTACTTTTGGACGTGTTTTAGAATGCTGGGATCGCGAAACACGTGAATATGTCGCAATAAAAGTTGTTCGTAGCATACGCAAGTACAGGAATGCTGCAATGATTGAGATCGATGTGCTCAATCGCCTTGCAGAAAATGAGAGATATAGATCACTGTGAGTGTCTCAAAATATTTGATCACTGAAATCTTGTGCTTTTCTCTTTCTCACCTGATCATTTCTCTTTACTGGCCAGCTGTGTCCAGATTCAAAGATGGTTTGACTATCGTAATCATATATGCATTGTAAGTCTCTGTTTTCAATTAGTCGTGTTAGTTCCACAAGTTCATACCAAATGTTGTTGATATGTGCACTTACAATTCCATATTTCATTGCATTCTTGTTAGTTTTAAAGTTTTTTTTGTTGGGAATTTACTTTATTGCCCCTCCAAATATTTTTTTCTCGTAGGAACTGAGATATGTTGCTATATACAACATGATAGTGTAATAGGATGTTCATGCTTATAAAACAGTTTTCTGTTTGTTCTTTTCTCTTAAAGGTTTGCCGATATGGAAACAAACCAAAGATAATTTTTCTTCAATGGATATCAATGGTTTTGTCAGGTTTTTGAGAAGCTTGGGCCAAGCTTGTATGATTTTCTAAAGAGAAATAGATACCAACCTTTCCCTGTGGAACTTGTGCGGGAGTTTGGACGGCAACTGTTGGAATCTGTAGCATGTGTGTGATTGCTTGATTCTGCATATCAATTCTTAGCAAATTTGGTAGCTGCTGATTCATTCTTCTAAACTAGATATGCATGAATTACGCCTTATTCACACTGATCTGAAGCCAGAAAACATACTTCTTGTCTCTTCAGAGTATATAAGGGTTCCAGGTTCCAAGGTAATTTCAATCAGTTTTGTCATGATCATCTGCTATTCTGAAACTAGCCATATGGTATTAGCTGTTATCTTGAATGATTGCTTGGGGCTGTACAGAAGAATTCACAAGATGAGATGCATTTCAAGTGCTTGCCAAAGTCCAGTGCCATAAAGCTGATAGATTTTGGTAGTACCGCCTTTGATAATCAGGAACATAGCTCAATTGTTTCAACAAGGCATTACAGGGCGCCTGAAATAATCTTAGGTAAACCGGTTATTTTCAAGGTTTGCTTTTGTTATATCTTGCTTGAGTCTGGGATATACTTAACAATGGCCTTGAGTATGCCCCTGTGGAGCAAAACAAATGCGCAATTTAAAATCCCTTGAATCCAATCATTATGAACATCATTTGAAATTCTTATTCTTGGTTCCAGATGACAGAATTTACTACAGCAATGAACACTTCTTGCCACACTACAATACTGTTAGCATTGACAGAAGAGTGACACTTAGCCTACTAATTGGTTGATTGTTGTCAGTGTACTAATAGTATATCATTCATTACATTGTTTGACATTTAGCTGTTTAGAATGTTTTTTGTCCTTGGGTAAGACCGTAAGAAACTAAGAATCCATAGATTGACCATGACTCTTCCTCCTGAGAGAAGAAAAACCTTGTAGCATGGATTTATCTAGTGCCTTTTATTTCATAGGTTAACGTAGATTGTACACTGTTTTTTGCGATCTAGATTATGCCCCTTTAACATCTGAGCTTGAAGATTGAATTACATTGATGTATTAGAAGAGTATGTATTTGGTCCATCTTTGCCCTCTCTGCGATGGTGTGTCTAAGAACATATTTAGTTTTTTAATTGATGGTCTTGATGGCCCTGACAAGACTGTCAATAGCATGAAAATAATGTGGCTACAACGTTTTAGGTATTTGTAGTTCTAAAGTGTATGGTAACCTTTTATAATGGTATACATGTGTAAGCCTGAAGCCTACACAATGCTATTACTCTAAATTGATTGGGCTTACCCTGTTCATTGTATGCTGAATAGGAATTTATCTTTTCTATTGTTTCTTTGATAGCTAGCCAACTGCTTTAGTAATTGCTAATGGATATTCTCCCTGAGAGGAATCATGAGTGTTCTGAACTTCTGATATTCTTGAATATTTTGCTATGACAGGCTTAGGCTGGAGTTTCCCTTGTGACATTTGGAGTGTTGGTTGCATCCTTGTTGAGCTATGCTCGGTTTGATTTCTCCCAAGCCTATTTTTCTCCTGTACCTTAGTCTATGTGTTCAGTGTTCCTAACCACAGAAAACATTAGGGGGAAGCATTGTTTCAGACACATGAGAACCTTGAACACCTAGCAATGATGGAGAAGGTTTTGGGACCACTGCCAGAACACATGATACGGAAAGCCAGGTGCAGTGTTCACACCGTTACTTTGATGACCATTCTCTCTTACTTTGGTACTATCCCCAATGTAGAAAGTTGTCAATGAATCTATGTATACTGTTTAATTTAGTTTTTGAGAAGCAAAATCCCTTTAATTATATAATTTTTCTTTTATATTTTCTAGACTTTCCTCCTTATAGGACTTATAAGTGGAATGTTCTTCTGCAAAGTTGAATCCTCCATCTTCCCTGTTTTCTTGGTTTGTAGCATCTGACAGACTGACAGCAAAAGCTCATCTCTTGTACTTTCTCGTGTGTAATCCCAACCTTAAATATGTGGTTTTAACATTTAATTGTTATTTACTACTCTCTAATAGTCTTCCCTCATTTGTATTGGTTTATTCCATGGTTCTCATAAGATGCAACTCATGCACCCGAACACTGCTTCTGAGTACATATGGTGACATGGATGTTATGTTGATTTTGCTAATACCACTCAATTTCTTTAAAATAAATGAAAATGTTCCAAACCTGTAATTCTAAGGAACATTTAGGACTATGTTATACTACTGATTATTATCTTGCAAATAAATGTTTTTCTTAATTTATACTAATTTTCCATATGTACATCCTGTGTGTCAACTGAAATGTGCAGTTCATCAGCTCAGAAATATTTTAGGCGAGGGGCACGTCTAAATTGGCCTGAAGGTGCTGTTTCACGAGAGAGTATCAGAGCAGTAAAAAAACTAGGCCGGCTAAAGGTTTCTGTTCCATCAATTGTGCTTTTTTTTAATCTATGCTTGTTCTATCTAAATTATATCAATTATCAAAACAAAATCATGCACATTCCGTTGACCCAGTATACTTTTTTCTATTTGCTACTAAAAGAAAAGGAAAATTCAAGCATTACAAAGGTAAGTTGTTTTTATATGTAACTAATAATCAATGGTTCCTCTGGCTAAGGCTTATGTGCATTTGTAAATGACATAATGCCCAGTTGTTAGTTCCCATCTGTTTTTGGTAGGGATGGTCTTAGTCATACACTATAGTCTCTGTTTCACTCAGGGAATTACTAATATTGTTTTATATTTTCATTAATTGAAACTATTACTGTGCTGCTGGTTAGTAAAATTATTGCTTCAAATTGCTACTGAGAGAATGATAAGTAACCCACTATTAGAAAATACATGTTTTGAAATATCTGTTATGAACAAAATTCAACTTACACAGCTGAAACATCATGGACTGAAACTTCAGGACTTTGTAACGAGGAATGCTGACCATTCAAGGGCAGCACTGGCGGACTTGCTACTTGGGATTTTAAAATTTGAGCCATCAGATCGTCTTACTGCCCAGGAAGCACTAGATCATCCTTTTTTCAGAAATACAACATGAGTACATGATCATGCTGTTTGTGCCCCTCCTGGTGTACCCGCCAAGAACCGAGACTGGAGAAGCAGGCACATGGTCGTTCTTTATTAACCAGAATGCCTTCAGCTAATCTTCTCTAAGCTGGGCTATAATGCTTGTGGTGGTGGCAAGGCACAATTGTTCCATGTCACCCAATGTAATGTACAATAGCATTTCTTCTAGGGAAGGCCGGCGCACCTGACGGAACTTGTGCATTGTGAGTTGTGCTACATGGGAGTTGCATTCCGACCTCATGTCGCGGTGACACAACAATGACCAAAGCAACCATGCGTGCGTGCCTTCCAATTCCTTGTACTTTGCCCGGGGTGTTTCTGTTGCTTCGATGTAATCCGAGCGAAGCCTAACTGATGAATTTATTGTATGTGCATCTTGAAACCCACTCTGATTTCTGAAGGTGGTATCGATCGAGTACTGTCAAGTTTACGAATGTGCTGCACACATTGTTGAGATTAGGGATGAAAACGGAGCGAAAACTTTCCGTCCGTTCCGGGAAAAAACGGAAACGGAGAGGGTTATGTGGAAACGGATACGGAATTTCTCGGAGCGGAAACGGAAACGTAATTTTTTAAGCGGAAACGGAAATGGAACAGTGATTTCCGAAAAAACGGATACGGAAACGGAATATTCCGCATAACAAAAACGGAAAGTTTCCGTTTTTACTGTTTTTACTACATTATATAGAATATTATCTTTTGCTTTTTCATATTATATAAAAACTTTAAAGTATATTATGTTCATTAAATATTGAACATTTTAATTCAAATTAATACGTAATTATTTGATCAAAATAAATAATATACATTCATTACAACCGAAATAAATTTGTTTTTAATTTATTATATGTATTTATCATCCATTAATATGTGTATAAATTGAATATATTTATTTGTTTATCTTATTTTTTTCATATATTAAGGAGTTTTTAATTTCCGATAGATTTTCGGATCCGTATTCGTATCCGCTCCTTATTCGGTCTGTATTCGTTTCCGATGCCATCCGTTTTCGTATCCGTTTCCGGGATATCCGTATTCGTTTTCGTTTCCGTAAAAAAATACGGAAACGGATATGGTAGTACTCATTTCCGTCCGTTTCCGCTCCGTTTTCATCCCTAGTTGAGATGGATTTTCCAAATGCTGTGCCCAGAATGCACAGTACGACTATTCCAGAAATAAACTGGTTATCCGTAGCTGTCAGATCGCTCATTGCCTCGATGAACGAAATATTCTCTCCTCGAGATCTTGCTTCATTTCTCTTTTTTGAGTAAATTCTATTTTGTACTAGATAAAGTGTACTTTATTTTATTTTGCTCCGGTTTTAACGCATACTTTCAATTTACGAAATAAGTTTCGTTATGCATAATATTTCATTGTAAAATGTCTTTTATAAAATTTGAACGAAACGTATATGTTTGGTGATCACATTTTATGAAGTTTATGTAGGTTTGATGATGGATGTATCACGGTACAAAGCGAAACGTATTTCGATGCACTAGCTTCTTTATTGTGTGGAGTAAGCTAAACACTTTTTTCTGATAAGTGGATTCCGTTGAGAACGATCTAATCAATTTTAAGTGCTCTACTCTAGCTTCAGTGTGATTTTAGAATCCGAAGCTCTATATCAAATAGGTGTATAAATCTGATACGAAGTAAAACAATTTACCCAAATCAGCTCTTTCTTCACTTTTCCTTTGTAAACAAATTAAAGCCGGTCTCCCACTTTGTGAATCCGAATGCTATTCCTCTCCTTCGTGTCGGTGACACTTGTCGCTGGGTCAGTGCAGTGCCCTTTCGTAACCGTCACATGCGAACCGACCCATGCATGCCTTCCCCAGTGGCCCAGTTCGCCACATCTTGCGTTAGCTAGCCATATCAATCGGTCTCACCTCGCTTGGCCAGGAGATGCCCACGGTGTCACGCGGCTAACTTGCTAAGCCGCTCGTCCCCCCTCGCAGCCAACCAGCTAGCTCCGTCGCAGTCGCCGGCCGCCGTGTCGTCGCCGGAGACGCGATGTGCACTCCTCCTCTTCTCCGACGCAGGTCAGCGGGCGGGCGGTGAGTACTAGCCGACAGGTGGGCAGTAGCGATCGTCGCTTAGCTGGGACAACTCGATGGATCCAAATTGAAATCGGAGCAAGCAATCGAATGACTTTTTGCGGCAGCCTGACGAGTGGATGTCTGTGCGTCGCCCTTCCCGTGACTTACGTAGCACACGTCCTTTTCGGACGTGGCAACGGACGAATTGACGGCCAGTTTTTCAGATCGTCTCGGAGGAGAGAGATTCTCAGATTTTTAGTTTTGTTATACGTGTATTAAAGAGCTACGAAGAAAAAAAGATAACGGGTGGTGTTCCTTTGTTTAAGGTAAGTTAGCTACGTAAATGTTAATGGAATCAATTAACAGCGCTAATGATAATAATGGAGTAATAGATTACTAGATTTGTTTGGTTGACAAATGTAATGCATTTTGTTTACGTTACAGCGTTTGGTTGACAAGTGTAATGTATTCTATTTACGGTGTTTGATTGCTAATGTATCAAATTACTAAATCATGAACAAGAGTGTTAACTAAACTATAATATACGGGGCAACTTTTAAGCTAGCAACAACAAGCAAAAAATCCAATAACAATAAGAAAGAAATTCATTTAAGATGTATCACGACTTCAAGCACACTTGTTCAATGGAGAGATGAGTAACTTTTATTTTAAACTGATAAAAAATTGCTAAATTAAAAAATGGTTTTAGATCATGTTCTGTTTATTTATATTTTATTTTAAGTAAATTATTCCCTCTTGAGGTGCATGTGTGACTGTGTGAGGATATAGATTCACCTTAGATGCTAAGAAACTCCTCTCAAGAGGAAAAGGATTGTTTTTTCCTAGGTTGAATACCTGAATCCGTTGTCCAAGAAAATCCCAAGATATTGGGACTAGGATATGATTTGGTTGAGTTCTTGTGCTACTTGGGCTCGAATCTGCCTCAAGAACCATGAAAGGAGCAGCCTTTCGAGCTACCAAAAGTCACCGAGGGTGGGCAACGAGGGCAGAGATAGTCTTGTTGTTGATGCCAAGATTTGGTTAAGCCCAGGCTCACTAAGAATGTCGCACAGTCAACCAAGAGTCAAATAGGTCTGGTCAAAGAAAGTCAAGGAAGCCCGTTATTTATGGTATCTCAATTCCACGATATATCTTATGAGTTATCGAAAAAGCATCTACCGACCTGCGCGGCTCACTATTCATCTTATCGGTCGATGGCACGCTCGCTCGATCGCTTCATCTCAGGTCATCAGCCTCATGGTCGATCGGCATGATATTCCACGATAGGTCATGCTACTAATGTCATATCTTCTATTCCCTTATCGGTTGCAGGATCAAACTTATTGACACGCCTTGAACCCTTTCTCTAAGAACGTAGGACCTGCACTAGAGTGAAGCAGATCTTCTAGGCCATGCGTGTGTCAAAGTGTGACCAAAAAATGCACCAACACTTGGAGTACGCTTGTGGGATGTGATTTTGTGACGGGTTCGATTTGGTTGACGTCGATTCGTACCCGTGACACCGCCAACAGTGATGGAGGCTAGCGGCGAGGAGCTGCTAAAGAAGATTTGGAAGCTAGAGGTGGGTTAGGCGCAACTCAAGCGGAGATGTCCAAGCTCGTCCCGCCCGCCGATGGTGTTGGCGATAGCGGCAGCAGCGCGGAGTGCCAACGCTTGAAGTCGGTTTCGCCCTATCGCGGCAAGCCGCCCTAGCCACCGTCGGTGTGGTCGGCGAGGCCACTTTCTAGAGGATTCAAAGGAGGCACACACACTTGGGCTTGCGGCTCCACATCATCCCTATACTCGTTGTTGCAACAGCATCCGCAAGGAGAGGAAGGCATGTAACCATTTGCACCCAAGTTGAGTCGTAATCGTTTTTCATTAGATCCGGTAACAATTCCCCCTAATCTGATATAGTCTAATATAAACAAACATGTTTAACGTTTTTTATTAGCCCTGTAATCTAAAACAGGTTGAAATTGGCCCAACCAAACAACATCATAATGTTATTTTCACAGTTAGTGAATTTGAGTCTTTAAAGTGGATTGTGAAAAGATATGAGTAAGTTGACACCAAATCTTATTAGAACTCCGACCTTCATGATGGATGACCTGATGAAAAGTCCTCCCACGTGACTTTCTAAAAAAAGTCTTAAAGTAGACAAGTGGAGTAACGAGTAACAAAATATGTATATGCATTTTAGACGTAAAAAGTAACATTTTATCAGTATTAGATTGATTGGGACAAATTTTAAACTTAAAGAACAAATTTTAAGGCCCGTTTTTGTACAATTTTAGATATTTTTAGTGGATTAAATTTAGCTTAAAAATTAAGGGTATTCAATTGTGCAGTTTGATTTTTATTTCAGATAAAAAATAAAAGTGTAAATCACTTTACTTTATCTTATAAACTCTATATCCAACATGACCTTGAAACTATAGTTTCACCGGACAGTCCTTAAGATGATCTCTTATGTGCATGACGCTTTGGATATTGATATAGTTTTTAATACGTATGTTCATGGTTCTATGTTATTTTTTTCTATTTATATATTTATAAAAATATTAAACAAAATTTATCAACAGTGGCGACGGAGCCACCTCCCTGTCCCCTTGGGCAGCCGATCGGACTCGTCGACAAATGTACCATAAAATTTTAGTATTATTTTAGAAATTAAAAGTATATATGTTGTTTTGACATATCAAATTCTCTTTTTAACCTATTAATTAATAATTTAAGGACTACACGTACCATGGGCGTTATGTATATTTGACAACATAAAATCGTACAAGCTGCAGTCCGAGGAAAGAAAAGAAAGCTTGCACGGCGACAGCGCAACGGATCAAATCTTTTAAAAATATGGATAACATCGTTAAAATTCTAATTAAATATTGATAATGGTAGTCTTATCAAATTTTTTAAATACTATAGATAATAAGTTTATAGCGACAACATTTGAAATACGAGATCTTGTTCGGCACAAACGACAAATCCAAAAATTTCGAAATACGTCAAATCTATCTCTAAGGTCCTAATCTGATGCGGAAACAAACAAACAAACAGACTAGATTCTGAACTCAGGTTATAAGAATCGGTAGCTGCAAAATATAGAAATGAACTAGAATCCGGAAACTGGAAAACAACAGCTGCTCAGACTAGCTAGCTACTGAGAATCTCTGGCTGTTAGAATTGAAACAAAAAAGTCATAAGTAATCAGTGGCTGCAGAATCTAGAAATGAACTAGAATCTAGAAACTGAAAAACACCAGCTACTCAGACTAGCTAGCTACTGGCTGCTAGAATTGAAACAAACAAACCACAAGTCTCCGATCTAGAATGAGATAAATTACGATTATTTAGTGGAAGATTTTTTATTTTTATTTTAAACAGAAATAAAATTTTCAGTGATTTTGTTTTTTTATATAAACTTTAACCAACAGATATAATATGTGGTTGTCACTCACACATGACACACGCGAGATGACAAAGCAGTGAACGCCACTCAAGCGCACATAATAATAGAAGAAATAAAAAACACTTTTTTAAAGAGGCCTCTCGCACCCCTCGCCCCAACACGTACGGCGACACCCACATCGATCCCCCCTCTCTCACACAACCTCTCTGTCCATCTGCTCGCTTCTGCGACGGCGATGGTGGTGGCGAACGGCGGCGGCGGCGGCGGCGGCGAGAAGGGCTTCGAGGTGCCGGAGCTGGACATCAAGTTCACCAAGCTCTTCATCAATGGCCGCTTCGTCGACGCCGTCTCCGGTACTGCATATACGTGCTGTCCCTCTCCCCTGCTGCCTGCTGCCTGATTTCTCGCCTCCAAATCTTTGCAACACGAAGCATCGATCTTTAATTTCTCGGTTCTCTCGCTCACTATCATGTCAAAAACCAAAGTAAAAAGAAAGAAAGGAAAGAAGAAAGCGTACGGGAGAGATTTGCTATTTTGACATGTTAAAAAAATACGTTTTTGATATCTAAACTTATTTTCATTGATTCATATAGTTTTATGTGTCAGTATCATTCGGATGAAAATCTATAGATGAAACTACGGAGACAGGAGATTTGTTATTTTGACACGTTAAAAAATTGTGTATTTTATACTTGAACTTATTTTCATTGATTCATATAGTTTTATGTGTCAGTATCATTCCAGCTCTATCGGATGAAAATCCATATTTCATCCATAGTCTACGGAGAGACAGGAGATTTGCTATTTTGACATGTTAAAAAGTTGTGTTCTTGATATCTGAATTTATTTTCATTGATTTATGTAGTTTTACGTGTTAGCCTCAAAAGTATTATTATAAACAAAATATATATTTTTAGAGCGACAAAATAGCAATTTTTTCATGAATTGAGAAAGAAAAAATATTTGTGGTACAAAATTCCCTTCGACGACTCACTAGTAGATAATATTTTTGTTCCCAAAGACGCTAGGAGAAAATTAGGAGCGAGTATCCCAAGAACCAGAGAGATTAATTCGTTTGGAGGTGTTTTTGACTACTCTAATATCTTTCTAATATAGAAATATAATATATAATTTCAAAACAAATCTTGTGTAGATTTTTGAGAGCTAGATACTCGCTACCTACTTTTTAAAATCTAAATATTCCCAAGTTTCCATAGACAATGGCTAGCAAGAGATCGAACCTAGTATCATGCAAATATTAATAATTCAGCACTTGGACGGTGCCAATGCTACCGACAAATTCAGACACGGGTACCTTTGGTTATCAGAAGGTTTAGCTGATAAACATCAAATTAAATATGTTTGCGTATTAATTACTTTACTCTCCATTTTATATATCCGTGTAAATATATCATTGGTTTTTAATAATTAGGCTTCGTGTGAAAATTGGTTTTTATAGGCGAGTCTCGGTCGTGAACCCTCTACTATTAGTATTGTTAATTTTAGTACTTTCTCTGTTGACACAGTTAATTTTTATCTCAACGTTTGACCATTCATCTTATTGATTTTTTTAAAAAAAATATGCAAAAATATAAATTATACTTGCTAATTTCGGTAATAAAACAAACTATAACAAAATAAATGATATTTTAAAAAGTTTTTTTTGAATAAGACGAATGATCAAATATTGAAATAAAACTCAATTGCATCATTTAAAAATTAATAGAGGAAGTACTTCTCGATATTTCAAGTATTATATAAAGAGATACCAAAATTAACACTAAAAATATTGGTACCTCCTTAAAAACTATAAAATCGCTCTTTACTTATAGATCACCTTTGCAGTATGAAAAAGACATCTATAAAAAACTTAGTTATGTTTTCAACATCCGAGCTGGATAGCCAAATACATGCTAATATGAAATTTTTTACTGTCCTTATGTACCAAAATTGACACTAAAATGATACGGTCGAAAACTATAAAATTTCTATGGAGTTTAACACTAAGAATTGTGGTACTTACTAAATACCGTAAAATATATCACTCTACTACTACTACTACTATATATATAGTTTTTTTTACTTAGTTTTAAAATGCTTTGATTTATTCGTCTATATATGTGCGTACGCGCAGGCAAGACGTTCGAGACGAAAGATCCACGCAGCGGCGAGGTGAGCGCTAGGATCGCCGAAGGAGACAAAGCCGACGTCGACCTTGCCGTCAAGGCTGCCCGGGACGCTTTCGACCATGGCCCCTGGCCAAGAATGTCTGGCTTTGTACGTCACCCGCTCGATCTCTCCAACTCATCAAGTTTTTGTTACTCTCTTTGAAAGGTGAAAGGAATTCAGAATTGATAATACCTAGAAAGGTTTACGGCGTCGGCGTGTTTGTTTCCGCATCTAGCAGCTAGAGCTTCTCGGTAGCTAGCTAGTCTGAGTAGTTGTTGGATAGTTTGTATTCTACTTCATTTCTAGATTTTGTAGGTATCGATCGTCAAAATCTAAATCTAGAATTTGGACCGTTTGTTTTAGATTCAGATTCTAAAAATAACTGTAGTTGTAGTTGTTATAAGCTAAAATAAAAAGACCCTTAGAAGTAGTCTTGAGGCTTTGGTTGCCCTTACTATCTCGTTGGTTGGTTGGAGTAGCTAGCTGTTGAGAGAGTGAGTTTTATTCAGTAGTATTGTGGGTAAATAAAAATCTGTAGAATCTGAAGAAGTTGAGGTTGGTCAGCTTCTTAGCTACTAGGCTCGAAGAACTAACTATTTTTGTAGACTTTGAAATAAAAAACCAAAGTTTATTTAATCTCGTCTATCAAATACGAGACCATACCCTTACAAATTACAAGCCTACTTAATTTTTAAATGTTATATTCTTTAATTTTCCCGCCAATAATGCCCACTCGTCTTGGCGCCAAACGAGCAGGAGAGGGGGCGGATCCTTCACAAGTTCGCCGACCTGGTGGATCAGCACGTGGAGGAGCTGGCGGCGCTGGACACGGTGGACGCCGGCAAGCTGTTCCAGATGGGCAAGTTGATGGACATCCCCGGCGGCGCCAACCTGCTCCGCTACTACGCCGGCGCCGCCGACAAGATCCACGGCGAGACGCTCAAGATGTCGCGGCCATGCCACGGTTACACGCTCAAGGAGCCCCGAGCCCGTCGGCGTCGTCGGCCACATCGTGCCGTGGAACTACCCGACCACCATGTTCTTCTTCAAGGTCAGCCCCGCCCTCGCCGCCGGCTGCACCATGGTCGTCAAGCCCGCCGAGCAGACGCCCCTCTCCGCGCTCTTCTACGCGCACCTCGCCAAGGAGGCCGGCGTTCCTGACGGCGTGCTCAACGTCGTGCCAGGCTTCGGCCACACGGCCGGCGCCGCCATCTCCTCCCACATGGACATTGACAAGGTCTGATTCCTTCCCTTGTTCAGCAGTCTGAATTCTGCAAGCAATTAAGTAGCCGATCGATGCATCTTGGACTTGTGATGGTTTCAGGTGAGCTTCACCGGCTCGACGGAGGTGGGGCGGCTGGTCATGGAGGCGGCGGCCAAGAGCAACCTGAAGTCCGTCTCCCTCGAGCTCGGCGGCAAGTCTCCGATCATCGTGTTCGACGACGCTGACCTCGACATGGCCGTGAACCTGGTCCACATTGCCACCTACACCAACAAGGTATCTCTGATCTCTCACCGGCCGCCATGTACCATCAGAAATCATCTGCCACAAACAGAAGGTATGATCAAATTCTCACCAGCTCTCCCCAACAACTCTACCATGTTGATTGCAGGGAGAGATCTGCGTCGCCGGCTCGCGCATCTACGTGCAGGAAGGGATCTACGACGCTTTCCTGAAGAAGGCGGCCGAGTTCGCCAAGAAATCGGTGGTCGGAGATCCGTTCAACCCGCGTGTCCATCAAGGCCCTCAGGTACTAGATCGAGTACTAGACCAGTGAGCATGCTCTGATCTTTCATCTACACATATACTTGAGACTTGAGAGAAGAATTCTGTAATTAATAACCAGGTTGACAAGGCGCAATACGAGAAGATCCTCAAGTACATCGACATCGGTAAGCGTGAAGGCGCGACGCTGGTCACCGGAGGGAAGCCGTGCGGCGACAAGGGGTACTACATCGAGCCCACCATCTTCACGGACGTCAAGGTCTTCACAGTTCACACTTCACTGCCAGTGCCCACCCAGTGCTTGACATGCATGAACAGTGGCGTCCTAAATTGCGCCAAATGAACGAGCTTTTTCTGCAGGACGACATGGCGATCGCGCAAGAGGAGATCTTTGGACCGGTGATGGCTCTCATGAAGTTCAAGTAGGCTTCTTTTTTCTCAACATCTTCATCAGCCCGACCGACATGGAACTAAATCAACTAACTCGACTGATAAAACTCTCAAACTGACGGACGCTGAGCTTCTTCTTCTTCTTCTCTCATCAGGACGGTGGAGGAGGCGATTCAGAAGGCTAACAGCACCCGGTACGGGCTGGCCGCCGGCCTGGTGACCAAGAACATCGACGTCGCGAACACGGTGTCGCGGTCAGTCCGGGCAGGGGCCATCTGGATCAACTGCTACTTCGGCTTCGACCCCGACGCGCCGTTCGGGGGGTGCAAGATGAGCGGCTTCGGCAAGGACATGGGCATGGACGCCCTCCACAAGTACCTGCACACCAAGACAGTGGTCACTCCACTCTACAACACCCCTTGGCTATGATCCCATCCGACCGACGCTGCACAAAAAATTACATGGAAGAAAGAATTTTTCATGCAGCTGAATGATTGGGCTTAATTAATTGCTTGGCTTTTCAGTTTTTTTTCTCCAACTGTTGTTGTCAGCTCTGCCGTAAATCCGCAACAAAAGGTTTGAAAAGTTTACAGTATTGGCGAGCGTTCCCCTTACATTAGCTCACACTCATTGACTTTCGTGTTAACTTTGGATCACTCGTTGACAAATCTCCTTTCGAGGTGATGAATGTGTTAGAAATATGTGCAATATTTTATTCCAAGTTTTATTAGGAGGAAAAACTCATAAATGAATAATGATGTATAATGAAATATTAGCAGATATTTGACGTACTTCAAGAAACCTATATTGTCAATAAATATATGAACTACTTATTTGATCAACGAAATAATGGAAGACACGTAGAGGAAGTAGTTGCGCCGAAGTTCACACAAACGGTCGCACACAAGCGTTGCCCAGAAACCTGATTGCCGCTCCGTGCAGGTGTTCTCTGCGGCAATGGTTCGGAGATCCCGCTCTTATTTCAATCCGGTGCACGCCGAAAAGAAAGTTGACGAAGTCTTAAGCAGTACAACAGACTCAAGACAGTGGAACAAACATGAGAAGAAAAGAATGGGGATCAAAAAGCACTCAACAGATTAGATGTTTCCAATCTTTTACAAACAACCATAGCCATATCAGAATAAAGATACGAAATTATTACTAGTAACTGTCAAATTCATATCACATAAATCTGGCCACAAATACTAGTAACGGAAGTTTTATATCAGGATTTCAAAATGATTAATAACTAAAACATTTATTCTGGTATTTGATGGCTATTCAAATTTCAGTTTTAATCACACTAAAACAGTGCATTTAGATACAGATAATGTATACATGAAAGTCCCAAAATTCGAATTGACTTGACATTATTCTGCTACCACGCACGTAGTCACTCGTCACAAGTCACACGGTATCTCACGCGAAAATACGCGAATACGCGCACGCGTGTGAATTTAGCCAATTCCTCATGACTTTTCTCTATTTAAGTGGGTCTCCATTCCACTAAATAAATAATTTAGTACTAATCAGGTACAAATACTTTAGAATTAAATAATTAGGTCACCTCGTAGTCAAATTTTCAACGGAATGCTCATGCATCGATCGGCCTCGTTGACCAATAAGAAATCGATTGCTCGTATGCAATTTGCTACAAGGGTTATGATACTTAAGATGCCAGTTGCAAGTTGGATTAGCTCTTCCAAACTTGCTTTAAAAAAATGCTACTTTTCGATCAATGGCTGGTTGACCTTGGATAGTTTGAAAGAGTCAACCGTCAGAAATACAGTGATCCAGTCCAGGTTCAATTCATCACTGTCCAATTAAAATGCTACCGGAAGTTGAAAATGATATTTATAATCCAACCGAGTACTTTATGAAATAATACAGACCGATTACTACCATACAAAATTAAGCTGACATATATATAATGTCATGGCCAGGTAAGCTAACAGCAGCATCCGGGCTATCATTATGCCCAAGTCAACGTCGCTCTGATTAGCTCGATATGCAAACTAAGCTTCTTGATTAGCCAGCTAATTAATCCAAGTAAATTAGAGTATCCTAGCTAGGGTTGTCCGCCAATTAAGCAAGAGCGATTCGATCGGGTCAACGATTTGAACCGGACGGTCTTGTCTATCTAGCTGTGACGATCGATGCATATTTAATCGGATTGTTTAAGAAATTTGTCCCGAAAATGTGCGCCATTTTCAAAAGAACAGTGGAATTAAACCAATCGATGTGTCGGGGATGCTACTTAATGATGTAAAATGAATTAATATCTTAACCTGAAAAAATAGCAGCCATGGCTTCTCAATCTTTGTTGATGATAGTTACGGGGTATATTAATTGGAGAAAACCACTGTGATTTGAATATGGTGGTGACACTACTAGAATATGCAGTGGGGATAGCCTCGGATTTTAAACCGGTACTATCCATCTGGAACTAAAGAGGTCACACGTTAGCACCGGTTATTCGATCGGTACTAAGGGGTCACATATTAATACCAATTATTCGATCGGTACTAATGGAGACTTTAAGCAGTACTAAAAGTTAATTTTTTTAATACTGGTTGGAGCACCCAACCTGTTTGTACTAAAAAACCTTTTTTAAAAAAGATCTTTTTGTTATTTTTATTCTTATCTATTTATTACCATTGTTAGATAATGTTTTTATATGTTATTTTTTAATTGGGTTAATTTTTTTGTGTCATTACAGTTTTTACGGTTTGCCAATATGTCATCGGTGTGTCACAGACATATGAGAGTCACTACAGTCACTGGCAGTCGCATGTAGACAATTTTTGAAAATTAAAATGACATGTGAGTAATTTTTCTTTTTTAATTAGACTTCGTTAAAGTTGGTTTTAATATGAGGGTAGTAAATATTTACAATCAATTACATAATGAGGATAAAAACTTAGGATACATATGCATATATATATATATATATATATATATATATATATATATATACGGGAACGCTATTCTACACTATGGGTGTAAATGCTATTCTACACCGATCATCTCAATCGTGCCCACCCCCCACCCAATCCCAACCCCTCCATTCCACGTCGGTGTAGAATAGCATTCTACACCCGTGGTGTAGAATAGCATTTGTATATATATATATATATATATATATATATATATATACATGTGTCAATGTAACTCATCAAATACTACATTAGATAACTCAAATACTATATTAGAAATACTTTACGTGCATTAGAAATATTCAAATAGAATCTACTCATTTTCATTCGTATTCTTCTCGTCCTTCTATAAATCCCGGACCGTAACTAAACTTATGGTATTACATAGAGTAAGATACGACACGATTTTTTTTAACAATTTTTAACTAACAATTTGACTTACAAATTGCATTTTAATGATATAAAAACGGTATTATTGGATACATATTTATTAAAAGTATTTCCGCGTATTGTTAATCATATTTATTTAAAATATATCATTAGAGAAAATTAATGGTTAAAATCTAATTTGAAATACCATGAGAACAAAATCTAACGTGTCTTGTATTTCTTTTCTTTTCTGGTGCCGTATTTTTCATACTATTTTATATGCATTCTATCCCTTAAATTGAGAATGAAAATAGTACTAGCTAGTATATAGCAGTACTAATTATATTAGTAAACACAATATCTTAACTATATAAAAAGGACGACTTACTCGTCCGTCCGCCTCGGCCGCGCGCCCCCTCCCCGCGCATCGCGCGCAGCGCGCCCACGCGCCCCTCCCCGGTCCGCCCCCTCCCCGCGCATCGCGCGCAGCGCGCCCACACGCCCCTCCCCGGTCCACCAGCGCCTCTCCCCGGTCCGCCTCGACCGCGCACCCCCCTCCCCGGTCCGCCCCCTCCCCGCGCATCGCGCGCAGCGCGCCCACGCGCCCCTCCCCGGTCCACCAGCGCCTCTCCCCGGTCCGCCTCGACCGCGCACCCCCCTCCCCGGTCCGCCTCGACCGCGCGCCCCCCTCCCCTGGCAGTGCAACTGCCTGGACCAAGTCCGAGCGCAGCGCAACTGCCTGGACCAGGACAGGGCACCGTACTACAAAACCCAGACCCCCCCCGCTCGACCTCACTGATCTCTCCCCTCTGCTCCCTCCCTCTGCTCAGACCCTAACCTAACGTCGCTTATCTCTCGCCGCCGCTCGCTCGCGCCGCTTCACCGACGCTCGACGCCGCTCGCCCGCTCCGCCGTCGGGTCGTCGCGCCGCTGCTCACCAGGGCCGGATCCGCCTTCGGGTAAGAGAAGAGAGGAAGTCAGTGCATATGAACAAACAGAAAAAAAACCGAAGGGAAAAAAACCGAACCCTAACCCTAACCCTAAACTAATAGTGGGCCCGGGGTCTCACCTTGGCTCTCGGGTCGTCGCGCCGCCGCTCGCCGGTGGCCGGGAGCCCTTCGCCGCTCGCCGGAAGCCGGGACCGCGCCGCCGACAGCGAACCCTCTCGGGTCGCACGGCTTTGACCGCCGCGGGCTAGCTCGACGGAGCCCCGCTCACCCTCGGGTGAGCGCGGTGCTCCGGCGAGCTAGCCGGCGCCGGCCGACCGCCGGTGGCCGCCACCGCGCGCCGCTCCGCCGCCACGCGCCCGCCGGCGCGCGCCACCGCGCCGCTACTCTCGCTCTCGCTCTCGGGCCGGGGGAGTGCGAAATGAAGCTAGGGTTTCCAACCCGGTGCGCGGCGCCTTTTATACGGGCGAGAATGGCGGCTGGCCGTCGGATCAAATCCGACGGCCAGGATTAACAGGCCTGCTTTGAGCCCAGGCGGGAGGGAGATTTCCTGGCCCAGGCCCAGGTTGCGGGCGCGCGCGCGCGCCGAATTCCTGGCCTGGGCCCAGGAAGGCTTCGGCCTGCGCACTGTTGTTTTGGGCCAGGTTCTGCACTGTGTGGGCTGAAAATCATTTCTTTATTTTCCAGAATTAAAAATTGATTTACTGTTTTATTTATCCTCTTCAAAATAAGAAAAATGCCCAAAAAACAGATAAAATTAAGATTGATCCAATTATTAATTTTGTAAATTTCATCACATTCAGTAGTATTATTCTGAATTTTATGAGAATTTTTAGAGCTTTTCTATGATGTTTCCTGATTTTCATAATACCAACTTCTTATTTAAATTAGAGAGTGAAATTTTTGAAGTCATTAAAAATTCAGAATAATTGTACTGATTTTTATGCTGATGATATAAATTTAGTCCAATGATTATTTTTTTATTGAATTCATTTTGTATTTTCCATAATTAAAATGATTACTGAATTCATTTTGTTATTCCTGTAAAATAAAATGATTACTGAATTCAGCCAAAAAATGATATAAATTTAGTCCAATGACTATTTTTTAATTGAATTCATTTTGTATTTTCCATAATTAAAATGATTACTGAATTCATTTTGTTATTCTTGTAAAATAAAATGATTACTGAATTCAGCCAAAAAATGATATATATTTAGTCCAATGACTCTTTTTTTATTGAATTCATATTGTATTTTCCATAATTAAAATGATTACTGAATTCATTTTGTTATTCCTGTAAAATAAAATGATTACTGAATTCAGCCAAAAATTTGATATAAATTTAGTCCAATGACTATTTTTTTATTGAATTCATTTTGTATTTTCCATAATTAAAATGATTACTGAATTCATTTTGTTATTCTTGTAAAATAAAATGATTACTGAATTCAGCCAAAAAATGATATACATTTAGTCCAATGACTCTTATTATTGAATTCATTTTGTATTTTCCATAATTAAAATGATTACTGAATTCATTTTGTTATTCCTGTAAAATAAAATGATTACTGAACTATTTTTATTTCTTACAGATTCAAGACGATTTCTCATCTAAAGAGTATTCACATCTAAAGACGGTTTGAACCTGATTTATCTCTAGCTTATCTCCTTATGAGATGTTTATTTCCTATGAGTAATAATACCATCATTTCCTATACCGTAGTATTTAGGCACATCTGTTTATTTCTAATGTAACGTTCCATTAGAAATTATGTTGGTTGTCTGTGATCTTGGGTCTATTTGGCGTCTCATTGTTATAAGTAATAATTTGTACATTGTAGTTAATATTTTATTCAGATAACTGTGGGCTGAAAAAAATTCCTGTAAAATAAAATGATTACTGAATTCAGCCAAAAAATGATATAAATTTAGTCCAATGACTATTTTTTTATTGAATTCATTTTGTATTTTCCATAATTAAAATGATTACTGAATTCATTTTGTTATTCTTGTAAAATAAAATGATTACTGAATTCAGCCAAAAAATGATATATATTTAGTCCAATGACTCTTTTTTTATTGAATTCATATTGTATTTTCCATAATTAAAATGATTACTGAATTCATTTTGTTATTCCTGTAAAATAAAATGATTACTGAATTCAGCCAAAAATTTGATATAAATTTAGTCCAATGACTATTTTTTTATTGAATTCATTTTGTATTTTCCATAATTAAAATGATTACTGAATTCATTTTGTTATTCTTGTAAAATAAAATGATTACTGAATTCAGCCAAAAAATGATATACATTTAGTCCAATGACTCTTATTATTGAATTCATTTTGTATTTTCCATAATTAAAATGATTACTGAATTCATTTTGTTATTCCTGTAAAATAAAATGATTACTGAACTATTTTTATTTCTTACAGATTCAAGACGATTTCTCATCTAAAGAGTATTCACATCTAAAGACGGTTTGAACCTGATTTATCTCTAGCTTATCTCCTTATGAGATGTTTATTTCCTATGAGTAATAATACCATCATTTCCTATACCGTAGTATTTAGGCACATCTGTTTATTTCTAATGTAACGTTCCATTAGAAATTATGTTGGTTGTCTGTGATCTTGGGTCTATTTGGCGTCTCATTGTTATAAGTAATAATTTGTACATTGTAGTTAATATTTTATTCAGATAACTGTGGGCTGAAAAAACTGCCTTAGAGGGGATAGGAGCAAGACATGCAATTTATAGATATCATTATGGGCCATGAATCTGATATAGGATGTGCATTGTTTAAACCTGATTTATCTCTAGCTTATCTGCTTATGAGATGTTCATTTCCTATGAGTAATAATACCATCAGTACAAACTTAATTATCATGACATTCTCCAATTATTACATGGGAAACACAAAACATATATTGAATAAAAACATCAGCCAATAAAAACCAACTGTTCTTAATTTTTTTCCGCATTTCCATGATTTTTTTATATTTTTCTATACATTTCTTAATTGCGTTTCTGTATTTTTTGAATTTTTGGCATTTTTCGATGAATTATCCTGTTTATTCTTTAATATTTCCCCCTTTTTATTCTGTAAAGATTTTCCCCTATTTTCATTCTTACACGTGTTTCTATTCTATTTGTCAAATAATGTGTTTATATCTGATTTGTCAAATAATGTGTTTATATCTGATTTGTCAAATGATTCCGCTAGATAAAACATTATAATATAGTTGAATTTCTTAGATATATTAAATGGCTGGCATGCGAAAGAGAACTTACGCCGACCGTCCAACTCGTAATGCGGTGGTACCTAGGTGAGCCTATATTAGTAAAACCAACTTTCCTGCAACGATGAAAGATGTTCTAAATTTCATTTTTTTGTTAAGGTTTATGAAATTTGACGAGATAGAGTTCGAGCACTTAAACTATGCATGGAGTGCCGTCGCCAGAGTAGAAGTTAAGTTTCTCCCTGATGAATATGGAGAAAAACAACGATTTATTTTAATGGATATTACCGTAAGTTGCACACAAGTTGGCCTAAATTTTACATAGTAGTGAACATGTGAACTATTCTAAACCCTAATATTATACGTAGGGTGCTAAAATAGAAGTCATTGCATGGGAGCGGGAGGAAGTTCATAGGTTTAACATTCTCCTAAATCAAGGACAATGTTATACTATTCATTGTCTATATTTTCAACCTAATCTTGAAGAGGCATTGTACTATCGGAGCATTGCCCATGCCTATGAAGGTTCTCTTCGAAGAAATACAACAGTTGAGCCATACATTCTTCCAATCCAATTCCCTCCCTATCCAAAATATCTATTGACGTTTCATGACGCGTGGATTCGTCCTAATAAAACGTTTGTGGGTACGTACGTAAATTGAATCGGCGATGCATAGTTTCAAAAAAATAGTTGTCTTACTTATAGTATGATATGATTATTTGGACAGACATAGCTGGAGTTGTTGTCTATTGGGGGAAATTGGAACGACTTGGAGGTCTATATAGGGAGATAACACTGATGGACACTAGGTAATTCATAAGTTAGATACAACCACTTATATCGTTATAAACAATCATATTGTTTTTGCAAATCGAAAGCTAATGAGAATTTGATCTTTTTTAGCTTGAACATGATGGTTGTTGGAATTTGGGGTGACTCCCTCACTGATCACATCTCTGAATGGACAGAAGCTCATCGTAACAACCACATTGTTTTAGGAACCATGCTTCGACTTCACAAGAAGCATAGTAATTTAGTCCTAACCCATTTTATCATTAATAAAGATATAGTGATGAATTACGCTAATATTTGTTCTACTTGGCGATAGGATGTTTAGAGACTTCAGAACACACTACAGTCAAGTTTAATCCGATTTATCCATCCACACTACCTTTGCAAAGTAAGTAGTTCCAACAATACAAACACAAGCTAAGAATAATGGCAATACATCACATAATATTATAGATATTGTTAATTATTTTTCTTTGAAATATAAATGCAGACTTACGGCAACGTCTGAGTTCAGGAACTATGGATCTAAGCTTTGTGAATCGGTTCATGGAAGCTAGATGGAGATATTTTGCAACGATTTATGGATCTGACTGTCCATAGTGTTACAGTCTTGTGTGTATTGTGGTGTGCGTTGTTTATGTACTTCCTCTTATTCGGATGTTTTGTGTTTATTTCTATTGGGTACACCCTTTGAAGTTATTTGAATGTAATATTGGTTTTTGTGTTCATTTCGTTTAATCTATTGTGTACTCCCTTTGAAGTTATTTGAATTTGGTATTTGGTTTTGTGATCATTCGTTGAATCTATTGTGTATTCCCTTTGAAGTTATTTCAATGTAATATTTGTATTGGAATACATGTCTCAAATTGAAATACGCTTATTTACAAAATGAAAACATCATTCACTGTAATACTCTCATTCCTAACCTTGAAGAATATTTTCTTTCCTCTAACACAATCTCCAGATCCAATCTTGATTAATAATCATCCAATGCCCTATTTAAATAACAAATTTGTAATCCTAACCCTCCAAATAACCCTTTAATTCAAAACAAGTATTCTAAATCACTCTTTGGTACCAAGAAAAATAAATTAAAAACTCAAACACTTATCTGAATTAAAATCATGTTCCATCTATAATGTTTCCACTCAATTATCGTTTGTTTAGTGGTTAACCAATTATGCAATCAACGGGTCGCTCGACGCCGCGATAACAAAGCTATCAACCATGTCAGAAAATATACCGAGGAGAGAGGGGAAAGAAGGTTATTATATTTTATGCGCCTAATTTATCATGTTTATTTGTCTATTCAAATATTTGTGCTACAACATTAAACTAAAATTATTGTCTGAAAATGTGTACTCATTTTAAATTTTTAGTTATCGATGGTCGTCATAGACAAAAGAGAAATCGTTGTAACATTTTGCCTCACGGCCCTTCTGGAATTTGTATTCGACAACCATCACAGACTCCATCGGAAAGTTCATCGGACGGTGAAAATGTGTCATATCGACAACCGTCCTCATTTGTTGTTCCTACACAAAGTACCCTTACATCAGCGGGATTATTTCAAGGACAAACCTCTAATGGTATAAACTACTGCAATGTGGGTTGTGCAATTACTAATAGCAAAAATTATGTCTCATGTGATTACATAAACTTTGTGCAGGTGCAAATTCTACTATATTAGCAACTCCAACTATCGACTCACAAGAGCAACAAGCAATTCCATCTGTTCAACAAACCCAACTTGACCGATCGATAGATCGTGCTGAGATAAGGCGTGCTCGTGAAAGAGCACGCTATGCAAGCTTGACATCAGAGCAACGAAACAAAAGACGTGCACGTGATAAAGCTCGATATGCAAGTATGACAGATGAACAGAGGCAAGCGAGGCGAGAGAACCAACGATATTCAGCAAGTATGACAGATGAGCAAAGGCAGGTTATGCGGGAAAAACGTAACCAACAAAATCGAGCAAGAAGAAGAACTCTTGGTCCAAACTGTGTCGTTCGTAATACACCACATGGCTCTGAGATAGGATCTAACAACCTTAATACAACTGACGTTGTCTACCAGAACCTACCTGTTAGCGCCCACATTTTAAAGACTCAGCCAGACTGTCGTCATTGTGGTGCGAAGAGGTTTGAATATGAGCCGCCAGGATTTTGTTGTATGAATGGCAAGGTCAAACTTCAAATACCTGCGCCACCTGAGGAGCTTCGACGGTTGTACACAGGTGAAGACATTCAATCACAACATTTTATAGAGAATATTAGATATTTTAACAGTCATTTCTCCTTCACCACAATGTACTGTGATTATGACAAGAACCTCGCAAGTGCAAGGGATGGAGTTTACACATTTAAAGCGCATGGGCAAATGTACCATAACATACATTCTTTTGGGAATGGAGACAATGAACCAAGCCACTTGCAGTTGTACTTCTATGATGATGATCCTAGCTTATCACATCGTTTCCGTCGTGCTCGAGATGAGATATATAGAGAAAGGGACATATCTATTATTAGATGTTTGGTACATATTTTGAGAGATAATCCCTACTCTGAAACATTCAGAAGCCTAGGACAGGTTGAAGACGTTGATGAATATCGTATTGTGCTAAATATGGATTATAAGCTAGACCAGAGAACTTATAACAGACCGTTAACATCAGAGGTTGCTGCTGTGTGGGTTGAGGGGAATGATATTAATAAACATTTTGATCGTAGCATCACCTTGTTTGGCAATAACAACAACTACTATTCAATTAGACCGAGTGATGGGTGCTACGACCCTTTGTCATACCCCCTATTTTTTCCAAGAGCAGAGCTCGGTTGGCATTCTGATATACCAAGACAAGGTATTGACATTAGTCAAATAAATACAACCCGACAAAGAAATGCTGACAACTCAGGTTAGCTAAGTGACTCATATTCATGTTATTACGATACTATTAATCCATACGCTAATCACCTAATTGATTTCTCTTTTCTTTGTAGATACTACCAGCAAGTTTTGTGTTTCGATGCGTGAATATTATTGCTATAAATTCCAGATGCGTAGTGGAATCTTCAACACGGTCTTGTATGGGAGACGTCTATTCCAGCAGTTTGTAGTTGATACCTACATAAAAATTGAAACGTCTCGCCTGAATTACTTCTTATACAATCAGAAGAAGATTCGTGCAGATCTTTACCAGGGCTTGATGGATAGTGTATCTGTTGGAGAACATAGAGCCAGCAGATTGGGAAAAAGATGGGTCCTACCTGCATCGTTTATCGGTGGCGGGAGGGATATGAGACGAAGATATATGGATGCTATGGCCTTAGTGCAGAAGTATGGAAAACCCGACATATTTATCACAATGACTTGTAATCCTAATTGGGAAGAGATAAGTAGGGACCTTGCACCTGGCCAAACACCACAAGATCGTCCTGATCTTGTTGTGCGTGTATTTAAAGCCAAGCTAGAGGATCTCAAATTCCAGCTATTTCGTAAACATATCCTAGGAATCATTGCAGCACAAGTCCATGTTATCGAGTTCCAAAAAAGGGGTCTACCACATGCACATTTCCTCCTTATCATGGAGTCAACATACAAATTGAGTTGTCCCGATGAGTATGATAATGTTATATCAGCAGAACTTCCAGATAAGGATAAATACCCGGAGCTATATGAAATGGTAGTGAAACATATGATGCATGGCCCGTGTGGTCCACTAAATAGGAAGAGTCCATGCATGAAAAATGGTAGTTGCAAGTGCTATTATCCACGCCAGTTTAGTGACACAACTATCCAAGGCGAAGATTCTTACCCTATCTACAGGAGAAGGGATGACAAACAAAGGGTAAGAGTGAGAGGTCATGACTTAGACAACAGATGGGTTGTCCCATATAATCCCATGCTTCTAAGAAGGTATGACTGTCACATCAATGCAGAAGTTTGTTCGAGTATTAAGGCTGTTAAGTACCTCTACAAGTATATTTATAAGGGTCATGATAGGGCGTCTGTGTCCGTCAATGAAGCTGATGAAAACCGCGAGATCAATGAGATCAATGAATATAGGGATGCTAGGTGGGTAACACCACAGGAGGCATTGTGGAGAATATTTGGATTTGATCTTAGCGGGATTTCGCCACCAGTGCTACAGTTACAGCTCCACCTCCCAGGAATGCATCTTGTGTCCTATAGAGAGAATGTTGATGTACGTGAAGTTCTCGACCAACAGGGTGCCTCAAGAACCATGTTGACTGAGTATTTCAAGGCAAATCAAGAATTTACGTGGGCACGCACATTACTTTATAGGGATTTCCCACAATATGCAGTGTGGTTGCCTAGACGTAAGCTTTGGAAAATAAGAGAACGAAGCACGCAGGTTGGGAGGATCATCTCAGCACATCCAGCAGAGGGAGAAAGATACTACTTGAGGGTGCTATTAAACCATGTGGTTGGTGCTACTTCATTTGAGAATTTGAGGACATATGATGGTATTGTATACCCTACATTTCGAGAAAGCGCTGAGAAAAGAGGTATTATTGAGTCAGATAACAGCATTGATGAGTGCCTCTCTGAAGCTGAAGTATTTCATATGCCTTCGTCCCTCCGAAGGTTGTTTGCTACAGTATTGGTATATTGTGAACCTAGCGATGTGCGTGGACTCTGGAACAAACACTTCGAAGCAATGTCTGATGACATCCGACGATCCCAGATGAATGCATATGCAGTTGAACAAATGGTGTTATTGGATATAAGAAAATTGCTTCAGTCAATGGGTAAAGAGATAACATCATTTCCTCTTCCAGAAATTGATGAATCATATGACGCCATGGCGGGTGAGGTGAGGGAGATTTGTGAAGAGTCCTCTATACAAGTGGATAATGAGCTACTAGCGAGCACATCCTCTCTTAATGCAGAACAGAGATATGCTTATGATGTTATACTATCATCCGTTGACAACAATAGTGGAGGTGTGTTTTTTGTTGATGGTCCAGGAGGAACAGGAAAAACCTTTCTGTACAAAGCTTTATTAGCAAAAGTCCGTAGCGAGGGGAAGATAGCTATTGCTACTGCAACATCTGGTGTTGCTGCTTCCATCATGCCTGGAGGTAGAACGGCTCATTCAAGGTTCAAGATACCACTAAGCATACAAGACAATGGAGTGTGTAACTTCACCAAACAAAGTGGTACTGCGAAGCTTCTTCAAAAAGCTTCGCTTATATTATGGGATGAAGTCTCCATGACAAAAAGACAGGCAATTGAGGCGTTGGACAAGAGCATGAGGGATATAATGGAAAAGCCCAATCTACCATTTGGAGGCAAAACAATGGTTTTTGGAGGTGACTTCAGACAAGTTCTTCCAGTTATACGAAAGGGGAATAGGGCTCAAATTGTAAACGCAACATTGCGTAGATCTTACTTATGGGATAACATGCATCAGTTGAGACTTGTCCATAACATGAGAGCTCGATCAGATATATGGTTTTCAGACTACCTGCTACGGATTGGCAATGGCATTGAAGAGACCATCGATGATGACTATGTAAATTTACCCGACGAAATATGTGTACCCTACACTGGTGCAGAATCAGACATTGATAGTCTTATTGACATGGTATTTCCAATGTTAGGTGCAAACATGACTGATGCAGACTACATCACATCTCGAGCTATTTTGTCAACGAGGAATGAGAACGTTGATGCAATAAACATGAAGCTTATCGAACGTTTTCCTGGTGACGAGATAATTTATCACAGTCATGATCGAGCAGTCGATGATCCATGCAACCATTATCCGTCTGAGTTCCTGAATTCATTAACGCCAAATGGGTTACCTCCTCATATATTAAAACTCAAGGTTAATTGTCCTGTGATTTTGCTCAGAAATCTTGACCCGGCCAATGGTCTGTGTAATGGGACTAGGTTGATAGTCCGAGCATTTCAAAGAAATACTATCGATGCTGAAATTGTATTGGGACAACATGCTGGTGAGAGAGTCTTCCTTCCACGCATACCCTTGTGCCCCTCCGATGATGAGATGTTCCCCTTCAAGTTTAAGAGGAGTCAATTTCCTGTTAGGGTGAGTTTTGCAATGACAATTAATAAAGCACAGGGTCAAACAATACCGCATGTTGGAATATACCTCCCGAACCCGGTGTTCTCTCATGGACAACTATATGTAGCTCTGTCACGAGCAACTTCTCGTAGCAACATCAAAATACTCGCCGCTCCGGAGAAAAATAGGGGAATCAATTCAACAAGCACGTTAACAAAGAATATTGTCTACAAGGAAGTGCTCACTGAGTAGATAAAAGAAGATGTGCTCACTGTATAGTATATTGTACGATTTCATACCAGATTTGTAATTATAAATATGCAATGACACTTTATATAGAAAGCATACTTCTATGTATTGTTTTGAGGAATAATATATTACATTGTTTCTTATCGTCGCAATATTACTAAACAAATGTGTTCGGCAAATATATCATGTTCTAAATATATTGTTGTTAACATTATGCATCCGTTGCAACGCACGGACCTCTCACTAGTTACTATTAGTATACTGGTTGAGTGCAACGTGTAGCTGTGGATTATATTGATGGAGGAGTGTGGCTTGTTCCTATGTGGTTGTAACTGCATACCCTAAGCCAATAAGCAAGAAACACCAAATGTCCTGATCGATCTCTCCTTTCCAACCTAATCAACGTGATTGTTTCTTAATTTGCTGGCTTACTTTTTAATAATGTACTATTAAGGGGTTCGTGCTTTGCAACGGGGCTTATTTTATTGCTACGATGATAAGAAAATTTTCAGCGAATCTAACTGTCTGTACACAAAATTCATAGTTTTGCGTGATTTTTCAGAAATCCAAGGGCCTTTACGCAAAATTCTTGCTTATGCGTGATTTTTCATAAATCTAAAGGTTTTTATGCAAAATTCGTATTTCTGCGCAAGATACACAAATTAAAGGACTATAATACAAAAGAATATTTTTTCTTTTTTTCTTTATCTTCCTGTGTTTTTGACACACGTGACCTTCAATCGAGATCGGATCCGTGTAGACATATAGTAGACTTGTGAAAGGGATATGAGCGGTGAACCTCATGAAAAATCCTCGATCACGTCTTTAATACACATGGTCTTCAATCAAGATCGGATCCATGTAAACGGTACATGAAACTCGTGATATACGGTAGGTATATAGATCCAAAACGAGACAGGACCGTACACCCAATTACCTAATAAAGCTAGCATATATGCAAGCATGCATAGCTCCATGAGATCGAAATGTATATATGGAGTAGGAGAAGAGACACCGTGCGTACAAAAAGATAATGGTACGAAATGGAAACCTTTCCAAATTGATCTTGGCCACCATCGGAAATTAATCGCCGGCCTATTGTACGTGTCGGTCGGGAGTTAATCGATTGATTATTTGCACGCGGAACACGGGAAAAACGATTTTAGATACGAACAAATCGAGTTTTTATGGCCGCTGAGAATCAAACTTGGCTGGCATCACTAGAGACGGGCGTCCGTAACCAATTGAGATAGCAAAGAAGGTTGGATAAGGAGGGTAATGGATCGTTTTTAATATCGTCTTGATATGCGTACGTAATCAGAACGACTAATATTTGTACATCATGCTACATGTTAGTAGCAGCTGTAAGCATAGGACATGTTAGATACAACTCCAACTTTAATATCCATGCATAATGGATCCACGGTTCGTCTAGTTTAAAATTTAGATTGATAAGATAAATACATTCAATCCATCCACGGCTCTAGATCGAAGATTTATTGGAGTTAGGTTTAATTCGACAAACTCTAAACAAAATCTTAACACGTGGCTATGACAAATGGGACCATAGTATATACATGGTATTTCGTCAAATTATACTTTCGGACTTGTCCACGAGAATTAAGAAATCGACTCAATTAAATTTATTTGCGCTTATTTAATTATTTCTATCTAAAAAAGATGAGTGTATGACGAAACATGGATAAAAAGATAGAAAAAGCGTGTCTAGATGTCCTGAAAATGCTTTTATATTTAATATAAAGTTAAAAGAAAGTCAAAACTCTGAGAGAGAATAGAGTATTCCGCCCGTGATGTAGCAGCGCCAGCCAAGTACACACGCAGACAGAGAGATGGAATTGAAGGGAGCAACAAGTCCAACCAAATCACCAATCTAAGAAAGCTACGTGCTACCTGTCGTAATTGCAAATAGTACTCTGAGAAATCTACTACTGAGAAAAAAATAGTACTCAATTGCTATTTTACTGAGAAAATTTACTACTAAAAGTGGTCGGTGTAGAATAGTTATTCTACACACGTGGCGTATAATAGCGCTCATGTATATATATATATATATATATGAGAATATATATTATTATTCGGAACTATCGTAAAAGTTTAAATAACCTATTGAATTAAAAAAATGTTTAATTAACTTAGAAACATTTGAAAACCAATTTATCACGGAACTTTTCGCACGGTTTCGTTGATGTGAACCGTGGCAAATAGAATAACATTTGCTTCTTTTATGACTCACGAAAGACGTTCGATGAAATATCAAAATACCTCACCCGTATTTTGGTGACCTCCCATGCGTTGATCGCTTGCCCTCGCCCTCCCCTCAAGCCTGCCGCACACCACGCCCCCGCCCCTGGCGCATGCCGATCACGCTCTAGCCGCCCATGTGCCCACTCATGAACTATACTCGTGTGTCGTTGCTCGCTCTCCCCGCTAAAGATGGCAATGGGTATCCGAAACTCGAAACACGATGGGTTTTTACTCTATTAGGGTAGATATATGAGTAAAATTGCTCACCCGTGGGTCTATTAATGGGAAAAAATAGTACCCAACGGGTACGCGGGTATGGGTATGGTTTCCTAATATCCATACCCGTTACCCGATGAGTACCCATCACCCAATAAGTTATATTTTTGGGAGTTTAAATTATTGTTGCTATTGTTGTAGATTAAATCATTGATGTATTATGTTTGAGAGTTTATTTACATATGTAATTTTGATCTTATGATTGAATGATTGATCGATCTATTTAGGTGAAACATTGTTTTTGTAGGGATAGATATACAATTGTTATTTGTTAGTATATTTTGTGTGTGGTGTTTATTGATGGGTATGGATACCGATGGGTATATTTTTCTCGCATGAGTATGGGTTTGGGGGAGAAATGGTACCCGCATGTATATATGGGTTATCCGACGGGAAAATTTATTTCTAACGGATATGGATTTGAGATAGTCAAACTCGATAGGTATAGACTCATTGCCATCTTTACTCCCCGCCACGCGTCCTTTCCCTCGTCGTGCAATAGTTTAATTAAATGGTTTTATAGTTTACAGTTTTATTTAAACTTACATGAAGTGATTTAAACTTCCACGCGATACTTCAAGACAGTAATAGTAATATATACTTTTTCCTCTTATATATATCAGATCAAACTCTTGTCTCTCCCAGAGAAGCTAGCTAGCGGAAAGATAGCCGCTAGCTAGAGAAAGGTCGACGACGGCGACGACCAAGATCGAGTTGAGCAGAGACTGACCTCGGCGCCGTATCGATCGATCCATGGGGAGCAACGGCGACTGCGTCAATGGAAAGGCGGCGGCGGCGGCGGCCGGCGGCGGGCTGGTGGTGCCGGAGATCAGGTTCACCAAGCTCTTCATCAACGGCGAGTTCGTCGACGCCGTCTCGGGTACGTACGACGTACACATCCCATGCGTCTGCGTCTGGCTAGCTAAGCTAGCTAGCTAGTCCGATCCGACCATGAAGATGAAGCTCTCCGTTCGTTTTGCTTTCTTGAGCAGCTTAGATACACATGGCGCATGCATGATTCGCTCAACTGCATCTCATCTCTGAATAATTTCGTTCCTGATTACTCTCCCACGTCCTGATCCAATAATCTCTCCGATTCCTCGTACAAGTCATCTGAGTCTCCTTAATTATTTCCTAAATATAAATTGTTTTTATAAATTTTAGGTATTTTTACATCTTCTTGTAATTTATTCTTGTCAAATAAACGATACGCAAATCTCACAAATAAGCATCTCATATTTTTCAAAGCGTAATAAATACAAGGCAAAAAAAAAGAGTTCAGTTCTTAATTCTTACACGCAAACTAAATCGAAATAACTTTATATGGAATCAAAGATAATACTTTTTTTGAAGCTGAGTGAGAAACGGTCCTATAAATTTGTTTATAAAAGGTGGGATCGAGTCGAACTAGGGTAGGGCAAGCTAACCTTGGCACTCCACCCCAAGAGACATCTCGATCGTAGACAATAATAATCAATCATACACAATAATTGAGAGGTAAATTATCATGTATGGATGTAGTGACGATGTGTTTGTTTGTTAGGTTTTGTTTGGAACATAATTTTTAAAAACTACAGTATTTCAAAAACTATACTATGCTATGTCCATGACAATACCACATTTTTAAAAAAGTACTTCATATCAAAGTTTTCAATAGTATAGATTGAGTACAATATTTATAAAGGTTATTTTACAGTCTTTGAGGAGGTACCAAGAGATACCACATTTTTTTAGTTTTATTTTTGGTACCTCCTAGTACCTCACGTGTCAGGAGGTACCAAAATTAACATTGAAAATGTGGTACCTCCTCAAGGACTGTAAAATTTCTCTATTTATAATACTACAGTTTATTTTACAGAGATTTTAGATGGAGTTGTCAAACACCTTTTAATATATAATACTGTAGTATTGCTTAATATTATAGTATTGCTTTCAAAACTATAAAAAATTGTGTTTTCAAATATGACCTTAATTGCAATTTCCTATCGTCGTCAAACATTATTGAAATTGGTTAGCTGGGGTCGTCACAAATCCAAATCAACCGGTGAAGTGTTCCATCATGCAAATCCCTGCGAAATTAAAGAGAGACGCACGTACGTACGTGCCCGTGTTCAAACTAAACCGATGGAAATTCATTTTTGTCGGCTCGCACGGATGACTCGCTAGGATTTAAATCCGTAACACACGCACGACGTCAACGACTGGAGGAGCACCACACGTATATCGAAAGTGTTTTCCTAAGTGTAATTGACTATCTGCACAGAGTTTGTGTGTTAATTGCGTACGTCCAAATGGCGCAAAAAATCAAATCAAAATCGCTTTGCTCTGCTCGTGCCCGTCAGCCGAGGCAACTCGTCGGATAGGTGTTTTGATACCCCTCGGATCCACGGATTTACTCACTTTAGGTCTGTTTGGGAATTCACAATCCCAGCCCATTCCTTGGGGATGGGTCGGGATTTTGAACTAAAATCCCGGCCCATTCCCAGGGAATGGGCCGGGATTGTGGGCTCCCAAACCAGCCCTTAGGACATGTTTGGAAACCCCAAATCCCGAGCCATTCATTGTGGATTTGAAATTCCCAAACAAGCCCTTAGAGACTAAAAATCCAAACACCGAGAGTTAAAATGAGCTAAAATATTTTAGTCCCAAGAAGAGCTAAGAGGGGCTAAAATGCCAAATCAATGAGCAATAAATGAGGGGTATTTGAGTCATTATCCACACCAATAAAACTTTTAGCCCATATTTTAATCATTGGATCCAAACAAGCCCTAAAAAGATGAATTAATTTTTAGTATCATAATTTGATTGCATATCTTAGTCTAAAACTTAGCTCGTAAAACTCAGACCCCGTTTAGATTGGGGTTGCTTATTTTTAGAGACTAAAGTTTAGTCTCATTTAGTCTCTAAAATCCCAAACATGATTGCTTATTGGGACTCAACTTTAGTCCCTAAAGTTTAGTCCATTGGTCCCTTGGATGTTGTTTATTGGGACTAAAAGTGTCATGCGCACTCTATCTTCATTTATGAATCACTCATTAAATGATGTTTAGTCTCTACATCCAAACAAGAGGACTAAATTTAGTCCCTACTAAAATAAACAAGTTTTAGTCCCTAAAAATAAGCAAGGTCATTCAAACATGGCATTAGTCTTATGCATTCTCTGTTATTATAATTATATATATATATAATGTAACGGACGATTCTCAATTAAAAATTTTAATCCAGAAAGAGATTTATTAACTAAATATATCCAACTTTTATTGTCGCGCTTTGCAAAAAATTGGGAAGAGAGAGAAGTCAGCTATCCTGTGACTGGAACCAAAAGTCCAGATCACAGATCACGGGCATATTTTGTTGCTAGCCCTAATTTGTCAGTAAAAGTTGTCACACTTGTTTAAGATAAAGTTATCAAATTATTTGTCACATTTTGATAAATCTAAGAGAATTTTATCACAATTTGTGACAGCAAACAAACATTTATTAATATAGTCAAACTTGCATAACCTTATATGTGACAAAGTGTGCCCGAGAACCAAAGAACCCCAACACGACGAGACAAGACACCACCTAACAATTAAATATGAACCGTTGGATGCGATCTGATGGCTTTCGTTGATCTGCAGCACCCCACGTGCAGCGCCACTACATTACGACCCGCTAACTAGTTTTTTTGGCTCGTTTGCTCGTTTGCTCGTTTTCTTATTAAAAAAATTGTGCCCATGCGCATGTAACGTTAATTCGACCGCTAGGTCGCTACAAATCATTTTATTTGGATATTTTAATACACATCTCAAAGTGCTTTCCGCTCTGTGTTTCACTAACCCATCTTACTGTTTTAATTTACACTAGCAAAAGAGGGGCTAAAATACCCTTTTTCCACTCATATCTTCACCATACATGCATGTGAACAATAAATAAGGGATATTTCAGTCATTATACACAATAATAAATGCTTTATCCTTTTTTAGTCGATCCAAACATGAATTGACTAAACTTTTAGCCCTTTTTAGTTATTTTGTTTTATCTCCTTGGATCCAAACATGCCCTTATTTGTACGAGACTAGATGGAATTATTTCATCTAGATAACAATCTAGCCAAAGAGAATATTCTCTCTAAATGTTGGATAGATTCATCCATTTTTTTGTGAGAGGATTTCATCTTATTCATGCTCATATATTTTCAACCAAACAAAAAATTCGATTATTTTATCCTATTTAAACAAATAAGAAATAAAATCGTCCGATTCAACAAAAAAAATTGAAGAATCATTCCATCGGATCCCCTGTGACGTGACCGTGACGGCCATAATGGACTTAAAAAAATTATCTTCCCTTTCACATGGAAGATTCTCTGCATAATTCGTTGCGAAAAGTAGGTTGGATGGGTCGACTCAGCAATATTTTTTTTCCATTTCATCTGTCGCTAAAAAGACAAGGCACATCTTTGGTCGTAAAATGATTTTTTTTCTTCTCTCCTGTGGATTTGAATTCGTAGGCAAATCGTTTGAAACGAGGGACCCACGGACAGGCGAAGTCCTGGCCCACGTCGCAGAGGCGGACAAGGATGACGTGGACCGCGCCGTCGTGGCAGCCAGGGAGGCCTTCGAGCACGGCAAGTGGCCCCGCATGTCAGGCTATGTACGTGTTTTTTCATCAAATTTTGCGATGCCAATATATATTATGGAGAAAATTTCATATATGTCTTCGAAAATTCACCGATTCCTGTGTATGTCATTGAAAATTTGTTGTTTACGTAAATACCATTGCTTCGGTCTTTTTCCATATATGTCACGTCATCACAGGTACTAAATCATACTTCATTTTTTGTGAGCTAAAGGAAGTTTTGATATTTAGAAAAAACTAACATTAATTAACATTTAAACTGACAACAATGATATATATAAATGCAAAAAATTGAAGTATTAACAAATTTTTAGTGACATATATGGGAACCGATAAACTTTTAATGACATATAAGAAATTTTCTCATATTTATACGATGGAATTCGCAAGAATCTATTGATAGGTTACATTTAGAACGCGTTTGGTTGGGTTTATTTTAAGTGTTATCTATTTACAGTGCAAACTAATTACGTTAGATTTTGTTTGGTTTAAATATGCTAGTATTAGATACCATGTAATCATATTACAACCTAGTAATCAATCCATTATACTTTAACTAGATCGATATCAGATCACATTACCAGAATACATTATACTTGTCAACCAAACACTGTAAACAAAATACATTGCACTTATTATTGAAACAAATCTAATAATTTGATATATTATTATCACTTGGTATTATAATTAATTTATTTACCATTTACATTACCTTAAACAAACCAAACCCTAGCTTATCCGACAAATGCACAAAAATGTTGTTGCAATGCAGGAGAGGGGCAGGTTGATGAACAAGCTGGCGGACCTGATGGAGGAGCACGCCGACGAGTTGGCGGCGCTGGACGGAGCCGACGCCGGGAAGCTGCTGCTGCTGGGCAAGATCATCGACATCCCCTCCGCGGTGCAGATGCTGCGGTACTACGCCGGCGCCGCCGACAAGATCCACGGCGAGTCGCTGCGCGTGGCCGGAAAGTACCAGGGGTACACACTCAAGGAGCCCATCGGCGTCGTCGGCATCATCACCCCTTGGAACTTCCCCACCATGATGTTCTTCCTCAAGGTCAGCCCCGCCCTCGCCGCCGGGTGCACCGTCGTCGTCAAGCCCGCCGAGCAGACTCCCCTCTCCGCCCTCTACTACGCCCACCTCGCCAAGCTGGTAAATATATATACTTTTTTTTTGTAGATAATATTACACCCTGTTACAGTGTTACTGTCTGCTTTTGTTCTTCTTCATGAGCTGATTTTCAGAACCTAGATGATAATTTACACATTGAATATGATCGTCATATAGGCTGGAATTCCAGATGGAGTGATCAACGTCGTCCCGGGATTCGGTCCGACCGCCGGCGCCGCCATCACCTCCCACATGGATGTCGACAGTGTGAGCATATATACCGATCATCTTTCATACTTTCACACATCGACTGTTTGTTTAAAGATAGATTGAGATTTTCACACGAAACATATAGCTAGCATGCTATGTGTTTTTCTTTTGCCTGCATTAATTTCTGACCAAAATGCTGCCACTATGCATGCATCAGGTTACTTTCACCGGCTCTACTGAAATCGGCCGTACCATCATGGAGGCGTCGGCGAGGAGCAACCTGAAGATGGTGTCGCTTGAGCTAGGCGGCAAGTCACCTATGATGATCTTCGATGACGCGGATGTTGACATGGCTGTCAATCTGTCAAAGCTCGCAATTTTCTACAACAAGGTAAGTGCATCCGGCCGGCAGACCGAGGTTCAGTTCAGAAATGTAAATGTTCAGGTTTGAGGATTCTGTTGATTAGATGTTCAAACTGACCGTCCTGATGCTGTGTGAAATTTCAGGGAGAGATTTGCGTGGCCGGGTCACGCGTCTATGTGCAAGAAGGGATCTACGACGAGTATGTGAAGAAGGCCGTGGAGGCTGCCAAGAACTGGAAAGTTGGAGACCCTTTTGATGCTACCACCAACATGGGTCCTCAGGTACTCATATTATTATCTTGTTATGTTGAGAAGAAACATTTTTGTTGAACATTGAGAAGGACAAAAAGTACATGAACACTTTGTTTCACTCCTTAATTAGGTTGATAAGGTCCAGTTTGAGAGGGTTCTCAAGTACATTGAGATCGGCAAGAGAGAGGGGGCAACTCTACTGACAGGTGGCAAACCTGCAGGCGACAAAGGGTACTACATTGAGCCTACCATATTTGCAGATGTCAAGGTACAAGCTACTAAATGCAGACAAGATCAAACCATTGACCGTGCAATAGTAATAGTTCACAAACAAAATGGTCATCGGCTGTGTTGTTAATTCTCCAGGAGGACATGCAGATTGCTCAAGAAGAGATCTTTGGCCCTGTGATGTCCCTTATGAAGTTCAAGTCAGTCAAGAACTAACGCTATGAATGATCTCATCCGAAAAACCATTCTGTAATGTAATCTGACTACACGTACGCGCGTGTACATCTTTTGTGATCTCCAGGACGGTTGATGAGGTGATACAGAAGGCGAACTGCAGCAAGTACGGGCTGGCGGCCGGGATCATCACCAAGAACCTGGACATCGCCAACCGGGTGTCCAGGTCGGTGAAGGCCGGCACGGTGTGGGTGAACTGCTACTTCGCCTTCGACCCGGACGCGCCGTTCGGCGGGTACAAGATGAGCGGCTTCGGCCGGGACCAGGGGATGCTCGCCCTTGACAAGTACTTGCAGGTCAAGAGCGTCATCACTGCTCTCCCTGACTCGCCTTGGTATTAAGGCCCTTCATGTGCAGTGACCAGTGAGTGTTCGTGCTCTAGCTACCTGGTGGTGCAGTGTGTGTGTGTGGTCTTCCATTTCTTTTCTTTCTGCCTGACGTGTTGCAAGTTTGAGGTGGAATGATGCTGCCATTATTCTGAATACCTGTGACGTTCTTTGAACACCATACAAAGTGTGCTTCTGTTCATCATCCCGGTTCGTTCGTTCCTACTCTAAATGAGAATCTTTTGTGCATTCCCCTGATCGAAGTGTTCTTGTGAAGAAGAAACCAAAGTAAGCATGTAAGCTAAAGATTAACCTTTGATGCACACAGATCACCACCGTAAACTTCCTTTCAAACAAAAATATAAAGCAAAGCGGATGGTAATTTATGAAATGTAAACGAAAATGTTCATTTATGAATTTGTAGGCTATGTACCTGCTCATTTTTTTGGCAAGAGAAAATGATAAATATGTAACCACTCTCATCACACCCTTGTTTCCACTCTTTTTTGATTAAATTTTGAAAAGCGGATTATTCTAACCCAGTCATCAGATAAAATTTCGTTTGACAAACCCTCTGAAAAAACAAGGAAAAAATCAAACTCAATAAATGTTATTCAAACTTATAGAAATTAATGTAAAACCGTACATGCATAAAAAACATATCTTTACTAATGTTTAAATAAAACTGCAATTCATATAGTGCCGTAATTTTTCGATTATAGCGATGTCTAATTGACCGAAAGATTGAAAGTTTTCGGGAGACTGAAAATTAGTGGACCCGTAGAAAGGAAGTATTTGAGAATTACAAGAGGAATCGAGAGAGCGAAAGGGCAAAAAAAAATGCATATCTTTTGTCGTTCTAATCTTACCTATACGGTCGTAGGTGACGAAGAGCGCCGCGAGCATGAGCAGGCAGGCGATCGCCGCCTGATCGACCGCCTTCGAGTCGATCACCCGCGCCGCCGTCGCCGCCACGCCTTGCACCATGGACAGCTGCATGAGGCCGGACAAGAAGAAGACCGTGAACAGCAGCTCATACACCTTCATCTTCGGTAGCCCACCGGCCGTAATAATCTCACTGAAACTAGTGCTGAATGGATCGCTGGCTGTTGTGTTCAGTGTACTTGTGTGATCAGTCTCACGCTGCAAGAGGGGAGGAGTATATATATGCAGTGTGGCAGACGTACGGCTAGAATTAATCTAGCAATTGTTCAGCCATCCCAAAAAGAAAGAAAGAAAGAAAGAAGTGCTGAATTCAGAATTCAGAATGTGCTTTGTTTGATCGAGACTGGAAGAGAGGAACCGAAGGACGCATGCATGCACGAATCGGTCAATCTGTATATCTGTCTGGCACGACGAGATTGACTAGGGATCGAATTGAGGATTTCAGGTGCCCTAATTATTTTGCATGCCATGCATGCTGACTGAACTTTGGAACTCTGTACGTCCGATTTGATTCGTGCAGAGTCAGACGGTTTCGGATTTGGATTTGGATGCGAATTCGTTGGCAGTAGAATTTTCAGAAAGGAACAGCGCGTTAGATCGAGAGCAGCACAACAATTCTGACCTGACCAGTGGCGAATCCATGTTATGGCGTCGGGTCAGCCGAACCCGATGACTTCGTCGTAGCGTATTGTACCTATGTTTTTTTATCAGCTAAGACCCCAGCGAAAATGCATGGTATTATATTTCTCCAACCTAATTTAGTACCATAAATTTTAGCCGACCCCAGTGACAAATTATCCTGGCTTCGCCCCTGGACCTGACCATCAATCCACGACTGCTGTGCTGCTCTGACGAGCTGAATACAAAAATACTCTTTTACTAAGTCTCTACACATATACTCTGTTTCTATCTATATAGATCCAAAAGCTAATACAACTGGAAATACGAGATACACTTATTAGGACTAACGGTAACCGATCCGATTATCACTAAATCGGATCGCTCATTTATCCTACTCCACCGTAATACTTTTCATAATAGACATTACAATTTTCTAGAACCGCAAACAAAATCCTAAATGTTACTAACATTAATATAATCCTACGGTTGAAATTTACACCCATGAAGCTCCTAATTCGCACACAAATCGCACGTGCACAACGATTGGAGTAAGAGTTCCGAGAGCTCTTATATAGATTCCTAAATTTAAAATTTAAGATTTTGATAAAAAATTAGACTCCAACAACACCCATAAACAAATCCTCATCCTAAACTATTTCCTAAATCTCTCGTTATCTATCCTAAATATAAAATCAATTTCCCATTCCTTATTTAAAAACAGGGATAGGAAAACGTTGGAAATCAAATTAATTTTTAGGAATTCAAATTTTAGGGAATAAAATTTAAGACATCTCCTGGAGAAGCTGTAAGGTCACATACTTTGGAGATATTACATAGTGGAATTAATGAAATTAATTTTGTGTTATAGTTATTGGTATATTTTTAACAAAATTAGTTAAAGTTAGAAAACTTTAACTTATAAAAAAATCAAACAACTTATAATATACAAAAGTGTACTCGTTTGAATGTACAAGCTAGTATTATTATTGGGTTAATTTCTCCCGTGCCATCTTTCTACGCAATCACGCGAGGGAGAATAGGGCAAGAACTTTTGGTTTGAAATTATTGTGATAAGTATTAGTTACAAAATCAATTCAGTCATATGCTTACCAGAATACATACGTACGTACAGACATCGATCATTCAGTACCCAAACAAATTACAAAGAAAATTATTCAACTCGTTTTTAAGTTTGAACACAAACTTAACAGCTAGACATATATAATTGAGATATTTTTTGTAGGTCAAACAAGAGCACCTTAAAACCCTAATCTGCACAAGCCGTATGCAATTATGCAAGCATGATACGGCCGGCCGGTGCTCACACAAATCAACAAGGACACACTGATTTTTTTTCAGTGCGCGAGGTAGGTGACGAACAGCGCCGCGAGCATAAGCAGGTAGGCGACCGCCTGATCGACCACCTTCGCGTCGACGATCACCCGCGCCGCCGCCGCCGCCGGCGGCGGCGAGCCTTGCGCCACGGACAGCTGCATGTGACCGGAGAAGAAGAACACCGTGGACAGCAGCACGCACACCACTACCTTAAGCTTCAAGGGCGCCATAATTATCACAAGTCACCAAGCAGGCCGTGATCAAAAGGTGGCAGCTTGATCTCGATCTTTCCCAACCAAGAAAAAAAAAGATGGCAGCTTGCAAGTTGAGCCGAAGTGAATGGATCACTATTATATTCGTCTATTCCCTAGCCTTTTCCTTCAGTTTGCTCTTGTACTCTACTGAATCTGTGAGTGGACACGGCGACGTACTGCAAGGAATATGTAGAATACGTATGTGTATATATATGCAGTACTATACGTGAAAGACAACCAAAATTGATCCAGCAATTCAGCGTGTCTGTGAGTGTGCTTTGTTTGATCACAATTGGTCAATATGTCTGTCCGGCTGGCGTGGGCAAAATTGACTAGTATCTCGCTAGATCGAGAGAGTTTGTTTCACGAGTTGTTGTCGATCTGATATTCTCAACTTTGGAACTACGTGTGTGCTTGCCGGCCGGTTATTTAATGCAGATCCGTATGGTTTAATTCACAAGATGTCAAGATATCCTCCATGAGATTGTTTGGAGTAGGTAGAGTTTGGTCGTTGGTAATGGTAGAAACCTTGAGGATGACAGCAGCATGGCAATGTTGACCGAGCCATCTAAGTTAATTCGTTCTTGTGTTCTGTCTTCAATTGTGTGCGCAAACAATCGCACTTTCAGAATTCAGAGTACGTTTCAGTGCCTGTCGTCCCGAAATACAGAAAATTCCGCGGACGGTGTCAAACTCTAAAACGAGACGAGACAAAGGACTCAATGTCGTGTCCTGTGTGTGGTGTCGAATGTTTAGATATTAATTTGGTAGAGAATGTTTAGATATTAATTTGAAGAATGAAACATGAATTAATTATAAAAATGATTGTAGAATCAAAGAATTGTCCGCAAGATGAATCTATTAAGTCTAATTAATCTATGACTAGCAAATATTTGTTGTAGTATCACATTGTCAAATCATGACGTAATTAGACTAATTAGATTTGTATCGTAAGTAATATACCCATTATAAATATGTTTTATAAATAATTTATATTTAATATTTTAAAATACTATCTAAACATCTGATGCATGTAACCAAATGGGACCAAAATTTAAGAGGACATCTTAGTATGTAGTGGTCTCGGTTACGGCGATCATTAAACTAAACATTGAACACACTTTGTGTGATTGAACATTTACATAGAGAGTGATTTTACGATCCTTTGTGAGATAGTAAGAGGTACTAAAAATAACATTGATTTGTGTATCTCCTTCTCATGGACTATAAAATTTCTCATATATTTATCATTCGCTATACACTAAGCAAATGATGATGCATATAAAAAATATACGGAACATATAAGATACAATTCACATGTATTAAGGGATGGGCCTGTGTTTACGAGCCTTTATTGATGCAGTGCGTTAAATAGCTAGGTAGGCGAATAGAAACCAGCTCCTTTTTTACCACGAGGGCTCCAATCTGATGATGCGGAGACCCTCAAAGTTGTAGAGGAGAGTTCCATTTTATAGGAAGCCCACTTCTGAAACCTTCCTTCAACACTTGTCAAATTGAAATCTAACGGTGCAGAATGAGGTGACTATCCTTTGTAGTCGGCGAAACCGACTGATCTTATTTCAGTCCAATATGAGCATACTGTACAGTATAGGTCGGTTTTGTAATCCATGAGCTTTTTAGATCAACGATATTAATCACTTTAGAGTAAAATACATTGTCGGTCTGTAAACTTGCGTCGAGGTGTCAAATAGATCCACTAACTCATAAAATACATATTAAACCACGTAAACTTGTTTAAGTGATCTAATCCAATACACACATATCTGGCTAGACAGATGGCGCATGCGTGGTAGGTGAGTCACCTCCCACCTGTTTTATTATGCATTTTGCCCCCTCCTCTTCAATACAATAGATATAACATTGATGGGTTCACTGGTCGGTGATGCTTCCTCCGCCCCTACCATGTTCGTCCTCGTCATGGGCGCCACTAAAAACCTAGACTCTCTCCGTTAGCAATGAATTGTTGTTTGATTATAGTTTTGATCCTTTTGATAATTGAGAATTTTGAATGATTGAATGAAATAGTATTGCAACAAGGTGGACAAAATGCTGACAAATTTTAGATAGCACCATAAACATCCATCCATCTAGCATTACTTGTCAAAAGGTAGCATTTACAAAACCATCCACATAGCAACATAAAGGTAGCATTCAGAAGGATTTTCAAAAAGGTCATTGCATAGCAAGTTTTCTAGATTTCATGACCAGAAACAACTACATTGCAAGTTCAGGCTTTTTTTGGAGACAATAGTAGAGGTCTTCTTTGATGTTGTAGCCTTTCTCTTGGAAGCCCTAGCCTTTCCTTCCTTTGTAGCTGTGGTTAATGGCGCACGCCTAGCTATTGGTTGTCTGGTACAGACCTTTGTGAAAGCTCCATTCGGCTCAGTTGTGATGACCCCACAGTCCTCTGAGACAACATTGGATTGTCAACTTGTGACAACAATTGGTTGTTTTCACCTTCAGCTTGCATGACATCCTACAAGGGTTAAAAAAGCTTGGTTAGCACCAATATAAGAGGTAATTTGCATTCCTCCTAGTCTGTTGCTTGGGTCTAAGCCCTGATTTCCTCAGTGTGCACCCTTTCTTGTTGTGCCCTGGCTCATGGCAATAGCTGCAATGCATATCAACCCCATGCTTAGACAGTTTTGCCATGTTTGCCTTGCAACTCAAATGGTTGCTTTCTGCTGGATTTTGGTGGCCTTCCCACCTTCTTCTCATAGACGGGAGGTTTTACCTCAGGGCCTGGAATTTTCTCCCAGCTAGCAATACCTTGTGTTGGCCAAATGTTGAAATCATATGCTCTTGTGTAAGCATCCACAGAATAACACATTGCAAGAACTGATTCAGCTGAAATTCTCTCACTCCTTAAGCATGAGATGCCATGTTTGCAGGGGATCCTAGTTAAATTCCACCTCATGCAATCACAATGTTTTGCATTGATATCCACCATAAAGCTCATTTCTTTATCCTCCACTTGAAATATTCCCTTTCCAGCTGGTAGTACATAGCAAGTGTTAGCCAAATCTGTAATTTTTTGCACTTTCTTTCTGATCTCAGGGCAAAAAGGACTTTGCCATTTCTCTCCCACCTCTTTTTGCTTGTTGTAGTACCTAGTCATCAACTGATTCTTAATTTTTTGCAGCATACTCAAGATAGGTAATTCCCTAGCTTCCAAAATGTAATTGTTGAACACTTCACAACTATTATTGAGAAGGATGTCACACTTAGGGAATTCACTGAAAAATGCTCTAACCCATGTGTTTGGTGCCATATTACTTAACCAATCATAAGCAGACTCATTGAGCGCTTTCATGGTTTCCATATTTGATTTCCACTCAACAACTGAACTAGATCTAGCACATGCCCATAGTTGATTTTTCAAATTTTCACCTTTAAAATGAACTTGAAAATTTGAGTATAAGTGTCAACACAAAATCTATGCTCTGACTTTGAAAATACTTGTTGGACTGCTGGTATCAGACCCTACCATGATTAAAGTGTATAATTAGCATCATTTGAACTAACACAAACTACATAAATAAAATCAGAACTAAATTGCATCAATAAAATTTGTCCACCAAACTTGGTCTTGGTGTGGCAGTCATCCAAGCAAATCAAGGGTCTGCATCCTGACAGAAATCCTCTTTTGCAAGCATCAAGTGTACAATGTGCTGAAGCAGCTATCATTAAGGTTCAAGTAAAAACTACTCCCAAGATTGGATCTTCTTATCTCAACTGCATATATAGTCCCATAATCTATTGTATTGTTCTATCTCATCTCCATGTATGGCCTTCAAAGCCAACCTTCTAGCTCTTGTAAGCTTGCTTCTTGATGGTGTCAAATTCCATTCTTTTTGAACAGTCCTAGAAAAGTTTGATAGTGTCATTTTGTCATTTGCTCTAAATGTGTCAACATACTTCTCAGCTAGCCATCTTGATGTGCATCTTTGTATCATCCATGCCTTTCAAGATGAGAAATTTTACAGTCTATGATGAGGTACTAGGAGGTACCAAAATTAACACTGAAAAATGTGGTACCTCCTGGTACTTCCTCAAGGACTGTAAAATTACCCTTCCAAGATAGATTTTCACCGTGAAATCCTTGGGGATAATTATGTGGTGCAATAGCATCTGGGGTTTTCTAAACCAACAGTTACACTTGAAATTATCTAAAATAATGTTCTCTTAAAAGTGACATAAATGCATTATCCTCTTGTCCTCTTAAAAAGTGACAATATATCCTGCCTTCAATTTGCTTGGTTAATTTGGTCCGCAATCAACTGACGTCAATTTCAATCTCAGTAATCGATTTTAGTGTCACGAGGCATTTTCAACCCTCCGTTTCACCTGGCGTTCATGGTATTAAATAGATTATCATCTAAGTAAAAAACTGATTTGAGAAGGAAGTTAACCAGAAAAGAAAAAAAATCATGAAAACTAGTGCAAGAAACCAACTCTCCCCGAGAGCCAAGAAAATCAGAGGAACAAAAGAAAAAATAAATAATTGGACGAATATATATATATATATGTGTGTGTGTGTGTGTGTGTGTGTATATATATATATATACACACGCTAATATTTATTAAGTAAAAACAATGATGTTACATGAATCGTTAATTGGAGTTGGACGTTTGGGAGAGAAGTGTCAGGTATTTCGAAATGCATTTCTTGCGAAGATAAATTAAAGCTTATTAAAAAGTAGAATTTGGTGTGATATACAGGTTTGCAATTTCGACCATTTCGCTTGGGCACGAAATGTGAAACCATTTGGTAAAACAACTAAGTTCAAAAAAACAAGTTTGTCAAAATTCGTCTGAACTTTGACTGTTCACAATGAAATTCAAGTGTGAATTTCGGTGATACTGCTGGCAAGCGAAATTTCTTGCTGAAATAAAATAGCCAAACCTTCTAGCTTCAATTAACATATATACAATTGTATTTAAATACAACTATATTATATATATTACTTTAAAATAAATTAGTGGCGGTGAGTCTGTCACTCCACTTCTTCTGACAACAAACTAAAAATCTTAAGTTTTAGCTTCATTTATATTTATTTGCATGATATTTTTTAATATTATAATTTTTTTTCGTTGCAACGCATGGACACTCAACTAAACTAGTGTGTATATATGTGTGTGGGCGTAAATTTTAAGGAAAGATTTGTTATTTTGTTACTCCCAAGATGTGCAATTTGTTATAATAACACTTCTTCTTGAGGCTGACATGTAGGATCGTTTGAGTCAATAAAAATGGGTCCAGATATCAAAATTACGAAGCTTCTTTAGAGTACTAAAATAGCAAATCTCTCAAATTATATATGTTAAAAGAAGTTAACGTTAGGTAATATATAGATCATTTTAGTAAACTAATAGTTAAGATTAATTATATATATGTTACATCTCTAAGAGATAAGAGATCAACGAAAAAACATTTGTCTCCGTTTACACCCATATTATGGTACAGCTCAAGAAGCTAGCTTTCCTCTTATGACAACAAACGCTTCCGACTCATCATATTACAGCATTTGTACCTACATTATTCAAATAGCTTTTTACAAAGAAAGAAGAACATGTTTCTAAAGCAAAGAAAAATATACTTCAGACTTATCTGAGTCTGGACAAACCATATGCAATTTTGCATTCATACAACACTCGAAACAAAACTATTTTTTTTTTTTTAAAAAAGAAGAGAAGCCATAGTAAAACGATGGCACTCTCAATTAATCTCTTGCTGAGAAGTGAGAAGCCATCCGTACTTCCGTAGTGCTAGCTACCGGGCGGGAGAGCCTCAATGCGCAAAGTAAGTGACGAACAAGGCTGCCAACATGAGCAAGTAGGCGATCGCCTGGTCAATGGCCTTCGCATCGATCGCCGCCGTCTTCGCCGCGCCTTGCGCCACGGACAGCTGCATGAGGCCGGAGAAGAAGAAGGCGGTGAACAGCAGCACGTACGCCCTCAATAAGGCGGCCATCTCTATCTGCGGGCCGGGGGCCGGGCAAGGCAAGCTCAGCTCAGAGTTGCTGCAGCAGAAAAGAAGCGCGCAAACTGCAAAGTTTCAGAGCTCGAACCAGGAAATGATCGAGCGAGGCTGGAATCTATCTGGATTAATTGCTAGCTAGCTTCTCTTGACGTATACGGTTTTTGTGCCAATGCAGAAGGAATCGGTGCGTACATATATAGCTGCAGGCCTGCAGCAGATCGAAGCAAAGAGACACTGTCACACTGATGAACTGCATGCCAGGCCAGTGTGCTTTGTTTGATCGATCAGGACGACTCGATCGAGATGAAGAATTCTGTCTGCAGAGATGGTGAATCGGTCAATCTGGTTGTCTGGCTCGGCAGGGCTGACCTGACCTGACCTGAGCGTCGATCTCTCTGGTGCATGCCATTGCTGCGTTACTGTTAGCTGGGCGGCTCATCAATGAGTGGAACGGATGATTGGGATAATACAGTTTCAACTTGGGTGGGCTTGAAACTACGTACGTGAGCAGTTTGACATCTGCATGGTTTCTCATGGAAGTCGTGACGGCGTCAGAGATTACAAAACCGCACGACAATGTTGACCTGGCCTAACTAACAGTGCAGTTAGGAGCTAACGGCCCTTTGGATGGCCTAACTAAGAGCATCTCCAAGAGATTACCTATATAGCTATTTAAATTTGAATTTATGTAATTTTTAAAAAAATGAAGCTCAAAAATTCTGCAAATTAGTCTATTTCCTAATCCATTCCCTAAATCATCATTCATATCTCTCAAATATATGATTAGTTTGGTAAATCCCTATTTCCATTTGCATATATTTTTTCTTACATGTGCATTGTTTTTCTCTGTATGTGTTGTTATAAGTTAGATGATACATATATTTGAATGCATTATAGTTTTACATAAATTTATTACATATTATAGACCATATTTATAGGATTTAAAAAAATAAGGATCGAGATTATATGGAAACTGTTGTAGATTGATTAAATTTTAGGAAGAGATAAAGTTTAGGATAATTCTATATGTGATTTAGAAAATAAAATTTAGGAGTTGTCGTGGAGATACTCTAACGATCACAATGACTGGAATTTTCACCACAAAGCTCTCAGAAAACCAAAGCTGGTCATGTGGCTTAGGGTGCATTTGGTTCTGCTTTTGAAATTGGCTTATGCTATAAAAAAACAGAAGTTGAACTAAACGGGTTTACCAAAACTACTTCTGTTGTGAAAAAACAACTTTTTTCTAATACAAATTTGGAAGCGGCCTGGACCTTACTTCTCTGCTTTTGTTTTTCTACTTTTCTGATTTTTAGTTCAGATTAAATAGTGTGAATTCAAGGTATCTTTATTGATTTAACATTATTATGGTTTGTATTGCATTGCACAATTTCATGAGATAATATGTGGTTGTTGGTTACTTTATAAGATGAACTATACACTTTTTCATTTATCTAATATATTTTTAGTTATTTAGTTGCATCAATGTTAAGTGTTTCCTATTTATATATATATGTACAGAATATTATAATGATGAAAATTACGTAAGTTATAAAAAACAGTTAGCTCACAACAGTTTTTTCACACCAGTTCCAACCAAACGACTTTTAGCTTTTTCACATCAGACAGCTCACATCAGCTTTTTTACAGCAGACAACTCACAGCAGTTTTTTCACGGCTCACAGCAGAACCAAACGCACTCTTAGACGGACCGGCAAACTGGATTTGGTGATTTCAAAATTTTCCTTTTTCAAATAGCGATATAAATTTTGATAACCTTTTGACTTGTTTATTGGTAAGCACCGACTTTTCAAATAGTGGCAACAAATATTGTGCCGTCACGTCAGTCCTTATTAACCATTAGAATTATGACAGAAGGCTCGTTCTTTCACCAAATCAGTAGTCAATTTAGTTAGAGAAATATCGTCACTCCGTTTAAGATTTCAACCGTTGAGAGAGAAGAGACATACGACCACAATAGCATTCATGTCCCCTTCACCAAAGTACAGCACAAAGCAACTACTTACTACTAATTGGTTTTCAACGAGGCATAACACCCCTTTGAAATTATGACAAAGGCTCCATGTCACTGTCACTCGTTACATCCACGATTCAAAACTTTATTAACTTTTCTATTATCATTTGAATAAAAATATTTCCAAGTCTATTTAAAACGGCGATGGAGTGTAAAAAGAATATTTCATGTGCTTTTGCGTAAAATAATAATATTTTTTTTAAAAAAAAACGTCGCCCCCGCCGCGTCGAAAACGTCCAGGCCACTACCGAAAAAGGCGAAAAAAAACGTTACGTCTGGACGATGTTGGGAAAAAAAACTGACTCGTCGAGTGCTTCCAGTTCCAGTGGACTGCTTCGTAGCATAAGGGGAAAAACGGGCCTTGCGTTGGGCCGGGGAGAGAGGCTGCAGCTGACGCGAGGCTCATAGAATTTTTCTGGAACGTGATTGCGGCCTAAGATGAGCCCACTAAACAGGGAAATGATCGGCTCAATATTCATTTTGGTTCGGTTCGGTAAAACTCTCATCTTGAAATCCATATTAAATATCTGGAGTCTCGATCAATGTTTTATCTAGATATATGTATGATCTGAGTAGGTTAAAAGTGCTCGGTTAAATTAAGCTGCTCTATAAATTAGCTCCAGTTTAGAGAGGATACAGGTGGAAAACATTTGTGGATAATTTTCTAGATTTTTTTATAGTGGAGCAACTAAAGCTACCTGAACTCCGCTCCACCTTGTGAATTCATTTTTTTGTAGTGTTCTGGTTCGGATCCAAAACAGACTGTTTAGTTCGGCTCCAATTCATACGACAAAGAACTGAAGTCAAAATCCTGCTAACCGTACCATCTTCCTCGTTGAAAACAATCATTAATAGCTAATTTTAAAACCCCAATTCAGTTCAGTTCAGCTCCTTTTACATTTAATTCCCAAGCCAGTAACTCCCAGCACCACATTAAAACAAAGAAAAACCACCACTCCCGCCTCTCCTTCAGCTTCAGTTTCCACGTTCTTCCTCGTCGAGACATGGAAGATGGTGGGAAGAAGGCCAAACTGCACAGATCCTTAGGGCTCTTCCTCTCAAGAAAGCTCAAGAAGATCCCTCCGATCCACATCCCCAGCTCAAACATCCCGGCGAAAATCACCAGCAACCGCCTCCTCTCCACCTGCAGGTTCCCCAGAACCCCATCGTTGGACGGCGGCGATCACGCCGCCACCAGCACGAGAGACCAGGCCGCCACGCTCTCCGACGTCGACCGCTTCCTCTTCGACAACTTCCGATCTCTCTACATCAACGACGGCGGCAACGATGCTTGCTGCTGCTCATCGTCTCCAAGGGCACAAACAACCGGAGAAACATCGCCAAGATCAGAGTCAGCTGCACAAGACGTCGTCAGAGAGACAAACTCAGGTGATGAAAACGACAACAGCACGGCAATAATGCTCTTCTCCATGGATCCTTACGCGGACTTCCGGAGATCCATGCAGAATTTGATAGAGATGCACCATGGTCAGGAGTCTCAGCCATTGGACTGGGACTTCTTGGAAGAGCTGCTCTTTTACTACCTGCAGCTCAATGATCAAAGTGCGCACAAGTACATTCTCAAGGCCTTCGCTGACCTCGCTGCTGGTGATGGAGACCATGTCAGCTGCACTGCCAGGGGAAAATCGCAATGGGCTGACAAAAGTATCAGTAGTAGAAAATACCATCAAGACACAAGATTGTAAGGTATTGCTCAAAAATTGTTCCACTGGAAAGTACTAGGAATTATGTACAAAACACAAATCGCTGCTGTGCCAGATGCCATACAAACTCATTGCCGTATAAACGCATCACCATATGAAAAGACTGCGCATAAAATTAGCTTAGTATCTGATAGAAATGCTTCTACAGCACCACCATTACAACAGAAACCAACAGATAAGTTGGCAATTTTTTATTGGATTAATTTGTGTCGGAGTATATATTAAGCTCAGATTACCCATAAAAAGTAACAGGGGGCTATTACATTCTATTGATTTACAGTTGGGGCCTTTGGGGGTACCCCTAACACAGGGCTGGGAGTGCCAAAATCCATGGGTTGGGACCATTGACCCACTCTAGAATAACTAATAAATACACATTTCCACCCGCAATGAAGAAAGCCCACTTTTAGTTTAGCTAGTAGGCCATTGGATACACACGTGGACTCCTCCCATCCCAGGCTACACATACTCCACTATCCGCAAGACACCGGCTGGAATGAAGCCTGGTTGTGTCAGATAATGCATATTAGTTAACAGAGTTACCAGTTTCGACAACTATGATATCAGATAACTTTAAAACCTTACATTTCTTCCCAATGGCTCCATTGTCCCAAATGATGACACAAATACAGCAGGAAACCGTTTGAATATGATGTTTAAGGCCTCAAGGATACAATTATGAAATGGGGGGCACTAGTTGCATTTCACCACAGAAGTTTCTGTAACGTCGTCATCTGCAGATGCAAAAGGTGGTCAGAAAGTCAACCATATATATATTACAGATTTACAGGGCATCATCATAACAAGCATTCCCGATTATTCTAACTGAGGCTCATTCTACTCCTGGCTCAACAAGAACGTAAATAATATATTATCCTACTCTTTCTTGCTCAACATGTTAAATGACAGTTTGCAGATGCACAAATTAGGAACATATGAACCAAATAACCACAAGTTCTGAATATTTGTTCTTTACTCAACAAAATTACACTGGACAAGGACAGGTAGTCAATATTTAGTCAACAAATGATGCTCTTCAATGGATAGGTGGAAACCCAGCAAATCAGCCCAATAAAAATATGAAATTTATTCATGTTGGCTGCAAGCCATGAATCAAGGATGCAGAACCATGTTGAATGTTGTCACAATATATATAAGCTTACAGAGTGTAACAAATATATAAAGGGCCAGTAATTATAGTCAGGCACAAAAACACTCATGGTCTTTTTGCATTTTGAAGGTTAGTAAACATTTTAGTATTTTATGCAAGCTTAATTTATTATAATGTTCACTTCTCCTTGGAAATTAAATGTGACATATCACACTCAAAAATACTATAACATGCCCCTCAAAAATTATAAGAATATCCATCTGACAAATAATGAAATAATTGCATACAGATGATAATTACCAGTGATGTTATTGTTTAATAAAAATATACACAGCAACAAGAGAGTGAATGAGTGATACCTTTAAATATGCACAACAGATTAAGTCACGTATTAGGTACAATATAGCTTTGAACAAGTTGTTCATATAATGGTAGATGATTCTTAGGAACAAAAACCCTGAACCTGTATGCAAACAAGACCTTAAATCAGGCATAACAAAGGTGTAAAAGATATGTTTTCAGTTTAATAGAGAACACGATGGAACAGACAGGACAATGAAGTTCAACAGATCCCTGATAATGTCAACAGATATGAGTTTACCCTTCAAGAAGTGGACGTCGCTCTGGAGAGGAAAACAGTTTTGCTATTGCTTCAAGTGAGTCCTTGATGTGCATGGTTTTCAATTTTAAGGCCTTCATAAATTCAACAAAATCTCTGTACTCTGCTGTACTGAGCTTTTCTCGAGCCTAGTAAAGATATCCAAATTATAGGATTACAATTATCTCATGAAATTAACTCAAATATGAACATACTGGCAAGATGGCAATTGTTCTGCATAGCACAGGACAAAATCAAATTACACCAGATAACAGCATACCAGCTTCAAGAAGGCTGGCCCTGCATTAGATTCCTGGCCTCCAGATTTCCCCTGAATAGACGACCTCTTTCCAGGTGCTTGTTCAATATTACTTTTCTTTGATGGAGCTGTAGATCGTTCTCCTATGCACCCAGCCAAAGCTCTTGGCTCAATATTATGTTGCAATTTTGGAGAGCCATCATCAAAGACAACAGAATCTTTGGATCCAACCATTACTTTAGCTTTTTTGAGCCCTAAGGACTCGAATGTACGTCCTGTTAGCTGTCCACGTGCTGCTGCACCAGCAGTCAAATCAACAACCTGAGCATCTTTAGACACTTGGCCTCCCGAGGATAAGATCTGTGACGTAGATGAATAGCTATGTTTCATAGGAAGGGTAGAGCGGTTGGCAGGAATGATCTGGGCAAACTTGATATAGTTACTTCTTCTGGAGGTTGCATTCACAGGTAATGTAGTACCCTGGTGCACATCTACTGCAGTGGCAGCCTAACAGAAAAAAGAATACCACCTATAAGTACCAAGGTATCAAATCGAATATTGATCATCTATGTAAGTGCAACAGATTTACCGAAGCAGACAGAATCTCCTGAGATATATGTTTATTTGCAAGCAGTCCAATACCATCTGCATGTAACAGCTTTTTCAGAATAAAGAAATGGTAAATGAAATCATCAAGACAATAGCCGATCGGTAGAAACATGGTATAGTAAATTAGTAATTAAACACAGCAGCTCACAGCAAACAAACCACAGCCACAGCCCACAGGAAATGTCAGATGGTCTCCCCAATGGTTGCATTGTACAATTAAAAATGGTTGAGGACTTCAGGATATCAACTCATGTTGCCTAATGATATTCAGCATTCCACTACCAGAGCTAGGTTAAACAGGTACTTTAAAGAGATGATTTAGCATTGGGATGCTGGATCTAGACATCATACCTCTATAAATATAGATATAAGAAGGCTGTAAAGACTTAATAATACAAAAAAATAATTGAAGACCTTTATTATACTAGGTGAAAGGGTGTTGATTTACTGCTCCAGTGCCGTGCATGACTTGTAATGTACAAATTCATATAGACAAAAAAATATGGGCTTCACAAATCAGAAAATAGGAAATGCAGCCATGCAAGTGTTCATAAATTTGAGTCAGCTACTCAGATTTATTGAAAAGGTGCTCATTTTATTTTATTTTATTTTGCTCTAGTTTTGATAGACACAGGTTGAATTCGGGCATACAAATATGGAGTGCAAGCTAAAGATAGAGTAATTAACTTGTAGAGAACCTTATTGATGTGTTCTACTGTTCTGGAGGAAAATCTCCCAAAAATTACATATTTACATCACCAATAGTTAATTAGAAAACTACACCAGTTAATCAATGAATCATCAACATAAATGTACCAGCCAGCAACTAAAACCAATGTTCACTGGAAGTTCTGAACCATCAAGAAGCAGAGACAGATGGTGGTTGAAATAACAAGAACTCAATATTTTTCAGCAGACATTTGTTGACATATGAGGGAGTAATAACAGACAGGTCCTTAAACTTGTGTGGTGGATCATTCAGATGATCAGATCCAATTGATACTTGCATATTTATATCCAAGAAGTAAATTGAGTGTATACTGCAAGGACCCATGATGTAAAGAGCTTCATCTCAAGATTCAAAAGTGAATGCTCACCATTAAAATCCGTCTTGTTTGGCTTTGAAGAATCTATAGACACTTTATCTCGGAAAAATCTGGTTAACCCTTGGACTACTTCCCCGTATTTTTTGTAGAACTGCAAGGAAAAATATAAGTACAGTCAATATGCCATTAATAAGCATTGCAGAGTGAAATCAACAAATTTACCGTTATATAGGGTCGAAGCCAATATGACATCTGAGATTGGTAATTTTGCCAAACAAACCTGTAACCCATATGCAATGTCAAGAAGCTTTGTTGGTTCAAAAGGCTATGATGCAGGAAAAAACAATTTACATCTTTTCTAACTACATGAGGTTCGAGATAGATGTGCCATTGGAGGTAACCACATGATTCTTAAATTTTATATGTTAGGTTTATTATAGCACAAAACTGCAATGAATATCTTGAGAATTTCGAAGCAATTATCATCTTTAAGTGTTATTCGACAAAATATGATATGGAATACACTTACAGAAAGATTGACTAAGAAATGATAAAACAGCGCATGTTTAGAAATTAGAACAGAAAAACAGAACATTTAAAGCATTCGTTCTGCAGCTAGTCCAGTTGAGTATCCAGCAGAATTGATTCCCTGCTTATAAGCTTATGATTAGTTTTGAACCTTTCATCACAATAAATGATTGCTCCATAGTCATTGCGATGTCTGATGACACGTCCAACAGCCTGATTGACAGCCCTTGCTGCTTGTTGTACATACCATTCCTCCCCTGACAAAGCCTACAAAAGATAACAAACTTCTTTCTAAAATTTAAATAATTATCAGGATATCAGGTAGAATGAGATCACATTATGATTATGTGCACTAAATATTTTTGTTTGCAGTTCCCAATATAATCACTTGTAAATAAGAGGAACATAAACCTGATCAAGAAATAATTTTGTTTACAATTCCCAAAAGAAGTAAAAAGTGTATGATGTATCTTAACCCTGTTAGTTAATGTATTGAACCTATTGCTTACACTCACTACCAATGCCATGTAGAACTATGTATGAGACCTAAGGTCTTCACAACAGCTTTAGAGTTTAGACAACCATAAAACTTTACTGCAATCTAGATAGACTTTAAGCTTTTGACTGTATTTGTATAACGACAGTAGTTACTTTTCTTACAACGTAATTTGTTAGAAAAAAATGCCATTTAAAACTTTACCATATTAGCTATGATGGTGAAGACAATTGATATATAACATGGTAATTTATCATGTTATAGCTTATAATATTTTGGAATTGAACCATGTGATTAGCATGGCAAATTGGTGCATTTTACTTGATGAATTATGATAAGTTCAAACTTCAAACTTAGGTCCTGTTTGTTTCAGCTTGGAATTATAATAATCCACCTTATTGGTTGAAAGCACAAACAATCAGTCAGTTTATTGGGCTAGCTTATTATAGTTTGCAGTCCGGATTATAATAATCAAATAAGCTAATGGAACTTGGCTTTTTTAAGCATATTACTCTAGAACGACTAAATACCCATTACACTTTGGTAGAAAACTAACCCCTGTCATTTCATACTCAAATATCAGTCCCTCCATATCCAAACACTTCATTTTAAGTGATTGCAATCTTTTGCCATCCAAACATAATAGTAATAATCCAGGTTGCTAAACAACTCACTGTTTATTTTTCTCTAGATTATTATAAGCCAACCTATTAAAATCCCCACCTATAAGCTGGATTATAACAGTCCTAAGCTGAAACAAACAGGGTCTTAATATAAAGGATTATCAACAGAAGTTCATTAAACAACAAAATTTGGAAAATAACTTAACCTTTGAGTTTTTATTAGATGGTGTACCCTGCTTATCCAAATAATCACGCTTGAGCCGAACCTGGAATAACCACAAAAGGAAATTTCAATGTCTATTGAAGGAAAAATGGAGAAAATAATGATTATGATGCTTGAAGGTTGTTGGTTCCATAGCACTTTGCATCGTAGAACAAATAATATTCTCAGTTCTCATATTGTATTTGTACTTTGTAGGAAAGGAACTGAGTAGCTGACCGTCACACAAATAAATGTGTGCGAGGAGGTCAAAAGCTTTTCAGTACTCAAGCTTGCCAAAATTCAATGCCACCTAAGGTGACTCATGTAGTTGTGTGACAGGATTGTCAATGGAAAATTGTGGTCAGGATTATAACTTATAAGCTAGCAAAAACCGCCATCATTACTGTCATGCAGCTAGAATTACTTCTTTTTCCCAACCAAATAGATCTTGTTTGACTATACTAGGAAAAGAGATAGGCAACAAATAAGGAAAACCTTAGGATCAGTTGGGGTGGCGAAGGGCATTCCAGTAATTATCACAGCTCTTCCAGCACGGTCAGCAAAATCAAGACCCTCACTGACCTACAAAAGTATAAAATGCATAAATAATTGAGACAATATTTGAGGCTAGCCAGAATGCAACAATCTGAGTGATCCCCCTAAATTGTTAATACTTAAGACATCTATCCTCCCAACAAAATATTGTGATTATTTCACTTGTTTAGTTATGGCATTATAGTTGAATGGCTACTATGTTTAGTAGAGCATTCCATATTCACTGTGCTGCTTTTAGTATAGTGTTATATCGTTCATAAGGCTGTAGATCGACCAATTCACTTTTAGTAACATTGCAGTGTTTTCCACCCATTGCATTCTGTCAAATATATTTTATCATTTGGCACAGAAAAAACGGCTGAACATATGAGCAAAAGAAGTATACAGATCAAACAACAGTACAACACAACCAGAGACACAGAAGAAGAATTTAGCCCAAGAATATTTAAGCTTTAATAAAGGAAGAAAAGTAGAAAACTATATTAAACTTCACCACAAGTTAAATAGAAAGTAAATGTATTCTCAAAAAATAGAAAGTAAATGAAGATATTAGATGGACAGGAACAAACTTTGCCACGACAAACTGCAAAAAATATTGCCCCGGTAGTAGAAGAATCACGTAGCTTGGCTGAATAATCCTGCAAATCAAATGATATGGTGTTGTAAGAGAAAATAAAGAGTTTGAAGGTCACATAATGACTTCTAAAATATCTCACAACCTCAATTGCATCTGGGAAGTTTGATGACTGCCTAGGCTCTATAACTGGTTGTTTGTGCTTGCAGATTCGTTGCCAAATTGTGTTCCCATCAGTTGAATTCTCATGGTTCTGTAAGAGATTTCAACCATCAAGGACAAATACCTCAACTAATTGGAATAACTCGTTGAAATTACACATACCCTATCCTTCCAGCAGTTGATGCACTTGTCCATCATAGAATATGATGGAAAGAAAACAAGGAGACCATCTGGTACAATACGGGCAAAATTAACTGCAAAAAAGTAATTAAATCAGATGCATACAGCAGAGGTATTTCAAAATACAAATAGCTGCATACTGTTAGCCAATTACTTACCAATAGATATACCCAATTCTTGTTTGTATTTTAGAGTCTCACGTGACCGATAAGAAGAATTAAGTGGATGTCCTGATGGGCCCACAGGAACAACTCCAACCCAGATTTGATCTGAAGAAATGACATGTGGGTTCTCTAGCCTAACCGGAAATTCACTGGATTCATGAAAACATATTACCTTGGCATTAAATAGAGAAACAACTATAAATTTAAGTGATAAGAAAAGCTTCCAGTTGATAATTAAGTAAAAACACAATTAAGATTAGACTCCTTACATGTTTAGTTCCATGGCAAGTGAATCCAATGGAGATAAAGTGCCAGATGTTAATATAATGGAACGCACACCCAACTTGAGAAATTCTTCCATAGCAAGCCCTGGATTAAAACACCACCAACTAAGAGTCCTCGATGCCTTACCTGCAAAAATATAAGAAAAAGTAGATAATTAAGTATATAATTAGGCGATTACGGAGGAAAGTAGATGAAAGAAAACAATGCTATAAGCCTATAACTCAAATGTTAAGTTTTCCATATTTATATGGTTACAGGAAAATGTATCAGCCTATCAGGAGTCAATCTGTCGATAAAGTTATAGATTCAGTTAAAGTGCATGGCAACAGAGAAAAACTAAAACAAACCATGAAAGTTAATGTGAAATAAACTCTGGCAGTTTGGCTCATGGATTATACATATAATATTTCTTTTGATCATAACGAGAGGCTCCTACTGAGGTTATATATTGCAATTAAAATAAAAGTTTACAGGGATACTGATGCGTAGAAGAAGAGAAGAGAGGGGGAGAGAGGACTGTTAGAGATTACAGGCTGTAAAGCCAAGTAGAGAGCAGTCCTCTGAGTACAGGGTTGCATCTGTAAGTTTGAAGGGCAAGAACGGATTTAAATGAAGAAAATCAAATACTGATTGAGGAGTTCTGTCGACGGAAAATGCAATTGTTGCGATGAAGCCAGAGTGTCCAAGGGCCAACCAGGATGATCTCTATGATAAAAGGCCATCTGGAATTGAGACGGCATGTTGCTACCAGGTCTTCCAGGAAGGGTGGGAGGCCCAAGCAAGCCCAATTCGAGCCCAGCAGGCAGAGCTAAAAGTACAGCCGAAGAAAAGATGTAACGAGGTTTCAACAATATTATCATGGCAGAGTGTGCAGAAGCAACTGCTGCCAGCTTGGATAAAGTGCTTCCTCCCAAGGATATCACATGTATTGAGTCGATTATGAAGAAGAAGCTAGAAGAAGACCTTTATCTTGTTTGAACATCGGCATTTCCAAATCCAGGTAAAAACCGGATGAGTATCAAGTGCTGCAAAGGAACTAATGTAAAGCTTCTTAGGTTGGAAAGAACCAGAACCCCAGATGTAGCTCCACGAATCCTACGAGTCCGGATCCAAGTCTAACTGACTAATGAGAGAACTGAGTTGTTGGTACTCCATAAGGGCTTCAGGGGAGAGGGGCAGATAAAAGTGTATGGAGATGCCAGATCTTTGAGTAAAATTGGCAAGTGAAATCCTCTTGTGTTTTGCAAAGGAGAACAGTCTGGGCAGACAAAGTTCTAATGGCTGACTCGACCAAAGATCATACCATAATGATATTGTTGAACCATTCCGGACCAAAGGTTTAGCTATGGCAAGAAAGAGTGGCCATAATTTAAGGATACCAGACCACCAGGGGGAGCCTCGCCGGTAGGACAAATGCGGTAGCGAACCAGATTTGTAATAGGAGGTCCAGACAAGATCCAACCAAGGGACATCTCTTTTGTTGTAGAATTTATACATATAATATTGATGCAATGAAATGCGAAAAGCTTGGACACAAATCTTGAAAGCAGATCTTGCAGCTTCCACCACCGTTAATATATATACTACTTATGCAACTACATGCTGCAGGATTAGAAACAATTGTTGAAAAATAGATATTGAGGCTTCCACCACAATTAATCGGATGTAAATATATGAAAATTATGCTTACATTACAGACATGGCATAAAAAACAAACAGTCCAGTGGCAGAGTGAAAACATTTCGGACAAATATGTTCATTAATAGATATAGGTATGAATTAGTAGTAGCGAAAGAAAAGGATATGGGTATTGAGTTACAGAGCCACACTAACAAGGAACCAGATTTAAATAAAAAGTGCCCATAATACATGTGAACTTAACTTACCCAAAACTTTCAGTGCATCTCCAGAAGTTTGTTGGCATTCATTCACATGAAACTGGAATGAAAAGAATGAGTGTAATTGTAAGAGCATAAATTTCATGTAGACAATGCAAGCTTATACTCCAAAGCATGAAAAAAATGAAAAGGGGTACAATGACAAGACTGAGGCCCTGTTTGGAACACAGGAATTTTGAAGGCGACAGTTCAAGAAATCAGGAAAAATACCGCCTTCCAAACGGGCCTAACCACTTAAGAGAGAAGTCAGAGAGAGAGAAAGATGCATATATCATATATTATTGTGCATGGTCGCTGCAAACATTAAATGACAGAAGTACAACTTATCTGAGGTAGAGAAACTTACACGATAATACTTTGCATGGTTTTGACCGCCACCCCTAAAAATTATGTCAAGAATGTCCCTGATTGTTTCCAATCTACATACAGTAGCCTTTGCCTTCATCTTGGGACTAGTTTCAGCAGAATTTCCTAAGTGTGTAGGACAAATACAAGCACTCAACTGCTTTGCATGAACCATCAAATTATTATTAATAGTTACAAGTTTTTCAGTGTGTTCAAACAAGGTAACACCACAGACCTAGAAAACATATTGAAAGTTCAAAGTAAGGACAATGAAATGCATTTCAGCGGAATGAAGGATCCTGGAAAAACAATTACCTTCCTCGAGTAATAGAGAAGCACCGTCAATTGTGTCGATTAGTTTTTTGGATGTTTCAGAAGTAATATTCAGTTCAGAGAGGAACTCATATATGTAACTCCCAGGTTTTGTGTAGCCCAGCTCCTTGGAATCAATTACCAGCTCACCAATTTTTTTTTCAAGTGCCATTAAAAGGGCTAGAAAAGAAGTTCAACACTTCAAGTATTACAATGAGAAAATCCATAGTCTAAATCATTAACATGAAAGTTAAATGAGTATGATCCACTTCCGCAAACAGAAATATGGTTCACCTTTCAGGATGGCATAATTTTCAGGGTCAAATTGTTTATCAGCAGAGTTTTCAATGGACCTCTTTACAGAACACAATTGGATGCATTCTTGAGCTTCCGCAATGCAAGAAGTGAGGTTATTGGGAAGCAAGTCAAAAGATGCAGCATCTGCACATATACTCTCCTGTGTAAAATGGTAATTGTAAACCCAAAACCAAAAAAAAGGCATAACCAGAAACATTGGCTCAAAGTGAAACTTAGGTGTACATGTTGCAATTGAGTTCTTTAAAGTTTAAACTCAATGCTAAAGCATAAAGAGATGGAGCATGTATTTCCATACCAAGTTGTGTGCTTCATCAAATATAAGTACTGCATTATCCCATGGTATGCCAGTTAAGGAACGTCGATTTCCTGGATCAATAAGATAGTTGTAAGGAGCAAAAAGAATATCAACTGACTTGGAAACTTCCCGGGAGATGTAATATGGACACCTAAAATGAAAGGAGAAGCAATCGTTGTCAGAAAATATGTAGGTGTCCTGTTGTAGTGTTGTGTGCACTTGGTATGCCAGTTAGAACATATGAAATATGGAACTTACGGGCCCTTAGTTCTCCCAATATCAACTAAGTCTTCAATGTCAAAAGGCTTACTCCCAAGCTCACTGTTACTTCTCATGTATTCTGCAGGATGTGCAACATATGATTAATCTGCAAAAGAACTCTTGATTTTAAGGAAGAACTACAACAAAGTATGTGATGTGGACTGGCAGATAGAGGAAACCAAGGTGATACTGCCTATGGCAACAAAATTAAGATGTTTTCAACTTTTAAAGTCAACAAGATGTCCCTTTTACTAATACAACCAAACTTTATCATTGTCTATTCAAAAATGTCATAAAATATCGTGGTAGTATCTTCCAGAAAAAAATTACTTGTACAATTTTCCAATATCCAAACTACATGTTTTAGACAATGCTTTTTGTCAAAAAATAATACTTTTTGACTATGTATTCAAGGGTGACAACGTGACATGTTTTGTGACCAAAGGTACTCATACCCATAACAAAGAACATAACATCTGGCTTGAAGAGTAGTTTACATGCATCGAGTTATAGATTGTGGCATTTACAACAACAGTCCTTGTACTAATATGCTTACAATACAGGGACGCTGAATGCATGTCGGCATTTATGGATTTACCATGGCTTCAATTTTTTGTGCAGAGATAATTTTGAAGGATGTATCTAACAAGGAAGGATGCTATTGCAATTACCTGTGACAGAATTTTGATGACGGCACCACCGTTTCTTGCAGAGGTAGTGGCAGGCATTGTTTTGTGCTCGTCCCCGGAGTTTACTCACTTCATTGTGGATACACATCTGCTCACGGGAGCCCAGCACTGACATTTTTGGCCTGTGAAATAGTACACATCAAAAACTGAACCAGCTATGAGGTCACTAAAAAGAGAATTGCAGCTGTGTAATCAACTCCAGAGTGCAGAGCTCCACAACAAGACATTCATGTGAAATTACTGAACAGCGTAAATTGGATGCAGCTAGTTAGAACAAGACTGATGAATAAGTGTAATTGCTCGCCATCAGGAATTCAGGATTGACCTGTAACTGGTGGCCTTGAGCTCCTTGATGACCTGCCGGAGCTGGCTGTGGGTCCGGGAGGCGTAGATGATCACGGGGTACCGCGATGACTGTGAAGCAGTATCTCCCAAGTGTTGGCTCCCGGACGGTTGACTCCCATACGGCGGCTGCTGGCTCCCGCCGCCCCCACCCCCGCCGCCTCCACGCAAAAACTCCCCAAAGGAGCGGCGCCACGCGAGCGCCGAGCAGAGGAGGCACAGCGTCTTCCCCGTGCCCGTCGGGCTCTCCAGAAGCGCGTTTTTCCCCTGTGGACCGATCCGACGAACTAATAACTCAAACCCAGCAAAGCTTGGGGAGGGTGAACACCAAACAATAGGGTTTCCGCAGGGGTTTTGCCGGGGAAGGGATCGAGGATTGTGTTACCTGCTGGAGAGACTCGAGGACGCGGTCCATGTAGGTGATCTGGCAGTCGTAGGCATCGAAGGGGAAGTCGACGTCGACGCCGCGGATGCTGTAGACCGGCATTGCGGCGGCCGGAGTGGGAGGGGAGTGGGCGGGAATGGCGGAAGCGTGCGAGGGAAGGAGGAAGAAGCGGCGCCCTGGAAAAGGGCGTTGGGAAGAAGTAGAACGATGCTTTGGGCCACTAAGAACATGGGCCCGTTTCGGGTGAGATCATAAAATGGGCCGGGCTGATGAAAACCTCGCTTCATTTGGGCTCTGCGTAGATAAGGTCTATTAGATTAGGCGCAACGTATCTTATGTTCAAAGAGTTATGGTGCTCAAATACACATATTAAATATAGGCTAAGAATATTTCATCCAACGGTGTCCAGCTATTTGCGTTTACATCCTCTCACCTCCTCCTTTTTAGTGCAAAAAAATCGTTGGAAAAAAGAAGGTGGGAGGGTGTAAACGCAAATAGCTGGACACCGTTGGATGGAAGATCCTTGGCCTAGATTTAATGTGTGCATTTGAGCACCATAACTCTTTGAGTATATGATATGTTGCCTAGATTAGGAGGGGATCACTTTCCAATCCCCGGTTTGGGTTAGAAGTTGGGAGACGTTCTTCCACTCCTCATCTCTTTCCCTGTTAATATATGCACAAAAACTTAGAGTTGATTTGGGAATGGGTTAGAATTTAAAACTAAAATCTCGGTGAATGAGTCGGGATTGTAGACTCTCCAAACAAAACCTTACATGTGAGTCTATATTATATTTGTCTTGTTTCTTCTCTACTTCTACCGTCTCTTCCTCCTATCACTCGTTGTGCACGACACATGTTCCTAACCAAGCTTCTCTGTCAGTTTATGGCATCGCGCGCCTCTCTGTTCGAGGCCTCGCTACGCTCCTCCGCTCGGTCATGCCCCTCTATTGCGGGCTGCGGCGTCTTTCCTGTACCGTTCGGATGCAGCCTCCCACATCGCCATTGTTGCAATTCAGGGCAATTCTACTGTAGTCGTATGTGCTTCCACACCACAACCTGTGGTTGCCACTGTCGTCGGAGATTTTCTCCCCAACAAGTACTCGAATCCCTCGTGGATGGGAAAAATTATTCCCAAAATTAGGGGCGTCGATAGGGAATAGGAAGTTTTTTATCTACTCGGGACGGGGCCCCTTGATAGACCAGTAACCTGATAAAATAGTCAAAATTTATACCATAATGCTCTCGCCGAAGCGTCTGACGTCAGCACTTTTATCGGATGCACGGTCTGGTGGAGTTTTGTTATGCGCGCACGTGGCCCAATAGGGTTTTGTCTTATGCGTAGTAACTGGGTCTGGCCCAATAATCTTTTTCTATTGAAAAATTATAATGATACAATGTTTCCATCGAACAATGAACAATGTTTCGATGCAACTACTTATATTTGGTAATATTTCAAATAGTTTAACATGTGTTTTATTTTATTCATTAAATAATCTATCATTTTTACACATTAGTATTATTTAAAAAAATATGTCAATCGTGTTTATTTAGAAACACGGAATTGTTTTAACTATTTATATATAGTATTTCAATCAGTTCTGGTGATTGTTTCGCGTAATGTATATATGATGTTTCAACCAGTAACGAGCTATGTTTTAGCAAGAAATATATTTTGTTTCAAGTTTTTTATATAATGTTTCAATCAATTTTGATAAATGTTTCACGTGATATATACACACTGTTTTAATTAGTAATGTGTTATGTTTCGGTTCGGCTAGATACATATTTTGTTTCAAGTATTTTTATATAATATTTCAACCAGTTCTAACAAATATTTAAATCATTGATGTGTCATGTTTCAGCATTGACGGTTGAAATTTGATTATACGGTAATGATTTGTGCATCTAACGGCTGAGAGAAGTGTCCGCTATTCCCATACAACATTCCCCGAACGTCTGATCGCTAGTCCTTCGTAGGATACGGATAATGTGTATTTATATTCGTAATCGTTTATCAGCGCAATTAGGTTTATAAAATTTGTCCCGCAAATAATCCACTAATTATAAATGAGTTTTGTAAATAGTTTATATTTAATACTACAAAACAGTATCTAAATATTTGATGGGATAAAAACTAAAGTTTAGTTCGTTTAACCAAACAAGCCTAAGAAGTGCTAGGGCCGGGTCGCTGAGATCGGAGTGGAGGTTGGCCAATTGGTGCGCGGGAGCACAAGCGCAAGGCCGTGCGAGCTAACGCGGTGCGTGCGTGTGGCGCTCGGCAGCACGTCCGCGTGGAGCCATAATAGGGGTATAGGACGTAGTGGTAGTTGGGAGAGGAGTGGAGGAAGGAGAGAAAGGAGTTGGGAGGAGGGTGGCGGCTAGTAAGGGTGGAGTGAGGAGATAGAAGAGGGAGAGAGAGGTTATTAGGGTTTTACATTTATTTTTTATAGTGGGGATAACCAGGTAAACGGGTATGGGTAGTCGATATATACCTATATCCGTATCCATTTATCCGTCAGGTATAAAATCGAGGACAAACTTGACCTAATAGGGTTTTTACCCACGGATAAACAGGTAACTAGGAAGTTTGTAGAAGGGATGATAGAGGCAGACAATATTGGTTCCAACCGGAGAGATGTAACAAGTTACACAAATGCTACGGGCGGACCAAGTGTAGGGGCAAGGGGTACAGTTGTGTCCAAATTTTTTTCAAAAATTTGAGTACATATATGTATATGTGTATGTGTTAATTGGATTAAAATCTAAACCAATACTTTAATAGTTAGTACAACAACTTATTTTTTAAAACGACTAACAATATTTCTCTTTTCTCATATCTTCTTAGTAGCCAACAAATTATGATACGCTGCTACATACCACTAAATTTATTGAGCACACCTGCTACTCATAGGGCGTAGACCATTGCCCCGGCATGACAATTACAACATCATCTGCTAGTTAAGTTGATGTCCTGCCTAGATGGAATGCCTAGATGGAAGATGTTTTATTCTTCTTCTATTTTATCATTCTTCGTTAGAAATTATATTGACTCACAAGTGTTGAGAATGTGATACAAATTATTTTGATATATGCGTATTTAGATCGAGCGTATACCATCGATTCAGTTTATCGTTATGCTAAATAAATGTTTATTACATTATATGCGTGGCTTTATTGTCCGTTTAATTTGGCACCCCCGTAAATCCGGTGTCCGCTAGTGGCAATTGCAGATGCATCTCACGGGTGACACGTGAAGCGGTTTGGTTTGGGCGCCGAGCGTACGAGGTGGTTGACGCGGTACCACGCAGTCCCGTACGTACCTCGGCCTCCGTCGGTGGACCGCCCACGCATCGTCCTATCATTTTCGGGTCCTTTTGTTTTGAATTTTGATCGCTACATTGAATAGGATGGTTGTTTTTTATGGGATGGTGCAGTTGTGGGTTAAGGACACCGTGATTTATGTTAACTATTCTGACTAGATTACTGAGCTAATGTTTCTTTTAGTTGCGGCGGGGTGGAGCTTAAGAAAAACTGAGAGGGTACATCGATCACTTCACAGCTATACCATATCAGATCCACTAGATGCATAAACGTAAAAATTTACGAATAATAACTAAAATAATTTAGGAACTAAGTTCCCGAGAACCCCCTAAGGCAAGGGTGGCTCCGCCCTGTTTAGTTGTATATTAGAGCGAAGCTAAATCTAGAGTAATTAGAACTCAAAAAGCATTAGGCTTGACTATTTAACTGTGACTATTTAATCACACTTGAATCATATTTACAAATTTCGATACATAAAATGAGTAATAAGATGCTTTAAGCAACTCTAACAATAATTCTTAAATCAGAACCCCTACTTTTGATTTGAGGGCTTCCCCTATTTTTGAGAGGCCTGATTTTTAATAAGTTCCATTCTAGCAGTGAGCACCTATTTTCAATTTCCACCATTTCTTCACACACTATACACATGTTTTTGATAAAATCATAATACATAATAAATTATTTATTATTTAATAATCAATGACTATATTTAAATATTCAATTTTTTAAATGAAAATACAAATATTCAAATTTAAATATAAGAACATAATCATCTATCGTATTAAACAATATATGAACAAAATCATCTATCATATTTAAATATTCAAAATTTTAAATTCAAATACAAATATTCAAATTTAAATATAGCAACATAATCATCTATCATATTAAACAATAGGAACATAATCATCTATCATATTTGAATATTTAAATTTAAATTTTTAAATTCAAATACAAATATTCAAATTTAAATATAGCAACATAACCATATATCATATTAAACAATAGGAACATAATCATATATCATATTTGAATATTCAAATTTTTAAATGTAAATACAAATATTCAAATTTAAATATAGGAACATAATCAACTATCATATTTGAATATTTAAATTTATATATTCAAATGTTTAAATTCAAATACAAATATTAAAATTTAAATATAGCAACATAAGCATCTATCATATTAAACAATAGGAACATAATCATCTATCATATTTGAATATTCAAATTTTTAAATGTAAATACAAATATTCAAATTTAAATATAGGAACATAATCATCTATCATATTAAACAATAGGAACATAATCATCTATTATATTTAAATATTAAAAATTTTAAATTCAAATTTAAATATAGCAACATAATCATCTATCATATTAAACAATAGGAACATAATCATCTATCATATTTGAATATTCAAATTTAAATATTCAGATTTTTAAATCCAAATACAAATATTTAAATTTAAATACATGAACAAAATCATCTATCGTATTAAACAATAGGAACATAATCATCTATCATATTTAAATATTCAATTTTTTAAATACAAATACAAATATTTAAATTTAAATACGGAAACATAACCATCTAAACAACATGAACATAATCATCTATCATATTTAAATATTTGAATATTTAAATGTAAATACAAATATTCAAATTTAAACAAGCGGGAAGCGCGTGCGCCCACGTGGCGCAGATGAGAGTCAGAATAGGGGGCCATAGGGATGAGGGTCTGGTGACCTATTTTGAGAGTCCTCCTATTTTTGAGAGTCGAGTAGGAGTCTTTTTGGATCTCGATTTTTTCATGGGCTCTCAAAAATAAGTTTGAGAGCTCAAATAGAGGCTACGACGAGAAGTCAAGTTGTTGAAATATGAACAATAAATTATTAACTAATAACAAAATATAGGAATTATTATTAATCTTAGCGTAGCAATTGTAATATACACTGGAATAGACTAATTATCTGTAATCAACCATAATTTTGTAATGATGTTCACTAATTGACAATAAAAATAGAAAACACTGCTAATTAAGATTAGGGAAGACGTGTGAACTTCTGTATTTTTCTTCCCTTTCCTCACCGTCTTATACATGCCCCCCCCCCAAAAAAAATCAAATACTGCACACCTGCATCTCATCATTAGATTGGTGAGATAATTTTTATTAATTAATAAAATATCAATTAATATTTATCTTAATGTAAGATGGACGATGAAAAAGACTAATTATTTGCAATCCATCACTCAAGAAGGGGTCCTCCCGACCACCAGTATTTCGACGGACGCCTTTAAGAGCCTAGTCGTTATTAAGACTCAAATACACCACAATTACTAATGGTGTAATCTTTGAGTCATTGCTCATGAACTGACCGGTAACCTCTTAATTGGTCATTAATGGAGCGCTGTAACCATCATTTATAATCCCGATCCTTCCCATATAAAGGATCAAAGACAATCTTCAAAAGACATGCCTACACATGTTATTTTTGAACATTTTTCATACTCTCTTAAGTACGCTTAAGGTCATTTCGCACCTTAAAACTTATACTATACATAGAAGTATGTCTATTACCCTTCGGGAGACCTAAACATATCTAAATCTCTCCCTTTATCTTTTAGTTAGAAATAACCATCGAATTCGTTCGCATAGCTCTCCGATACCTAAATAAATATACACCACGGATACTCGCAGCGTACTGCCGCTCATCAGTTATTAATATTTAACTAGAGTGGCCAGCGCGCTTCGCGCGCCCTATCATAACGTGCTGGAATAGTAAGCATCGACTCTTGAAGAACAACAACAAATTAAAGCTACAACATGGGGCTTTTGGCAATTTAGCTTTGCTCGTCCTCCTCCCTCTCTTCTGCTGTTGTTGCCATTAGTTCTGAGCAATATTTAAATCTGGTCAAGATAATTGTTAGCGGATGCTAATGGCCAGTAAAATTTCAAGCTCGCGAAAGTAGATATTGCTAGGCCATTCTATGAAACAATAACCAAAGATCAAAGATTTTCAATTGATTGCCTAAATATTAAATCAAAACATAAATTAATAGAAGGAATGAGTAACTTTAGTCTACATCTATATATGACAATGGATTAAACAAGGACATGAAGACAGAGCCATCTTAAAATTCCAAGCCACCATAATAACATCTATGTTAATTGCGCAATTTCCTTAATTCCTTATTAGGGTTCCTCAAGATTCATTTCTCCCATCATGGGAGATTAATCAATATTACATTTTGCAGTATCAACCTTAGTTATGGTAGGATTCAATACATTTTGGTTTTTACTTATAGCAACAATCTGATTTTCTTTACCAGGAAATGTCTTACTCCTCTCATCCATCCTATCAACATCATTAACAATAAACAAGTTAGATTTTTCACATGCAACTCCTTCAGATGCAGCTGATGGGTGCCTACAATAAGCATGTGTTTCTGTCTTTGCATGATCTTCAATTAAACAAAATCAATGGCTATCTTCAGCTTATTCTGCTACTCCAAGTGACAACCCAATATCATGAAGTATGTACAACTGCCCAGTTTCATTAGCTTCATGCAAGATGGTTGAATAACAATTCTTTGTAATAGTTCTAAGTCTTGCCAGTAATACATCTGCTGCAAGACTCCAGAATTCAGAAGGTAGATGGCCAAGGCAATCAAGAATAAATTTGGTAACCATATAAAAGTTAAGTATCTATGTTGAACATGGAAGAACAGTAAATGTCATGATCTCTATAAAAAATTTGGATAAAATCAAAAAACAACAGAACATTGTAAATCAGACGATCATTTATTTTTTTATCAAAGAGAGTAATACACGTTCCACATACCACCAACTTGACTGGATGAGATTCAAGAAGATAGATAACAAAATAACCATACAATTTTATCAGGCTCATTTGTTAAGCTCACACCCTTTTTGTAAGGTATACAATTATTGTATCATGGTTCTAATGAATAACAGAATACAAAATGTCTTCCTGTTAATAAGTAATTATAACTTAAAGTAAGAATTCTAAAATCTAAAGTGACTAAATAAATTGCTAGCCCACCAAAATATGTTTGAAAAGTAGATAAACATTGTCAACATACATTGAAAAGGAAAACATGCAACAAGGAGGAAAATTATAGACAACCTACCTACCAAAGGAGTTTAGAGGAAAATTATAGGTAAGGAGGATCCGAATACCATAACACAGATCATTATACTATCAGTAAGCAGGCATCAATGATCTAATATGGATGTCTGGCAAGCTGACGCTTAGTAATTATCTCCACAGAGCTTTAGAGCATATTTATCCGATGAGCTTGTTATATACTCAGTGATAATGCGCAGCACTGAGTAAACAGGAGGCAAAGATGTTTTGGCAAACCTTCCTAAAACATAATCTGTCACTCATATTGGAATTATCTCCTTAGTTGTCAGGTTCTTAGCATAAGAACCACTAAAAAATCCAGTTTTTTCCTTCTGAAGATCAGTTCTCTCCAGTTCACTCTTTCTTGCTGCGAGTTCTCTGTATTCTTCTACCTGTTTTTCAAGTTAGCCCATATTTTGTTTTTAAAAGTGATGACAATGATGGTGAGAAAAGGAACAAGAAAAAACATACATGTACAAGTTGTTCTTCAGATGTTAGAGATGGCAATAGAGTATGTTCAGGAGCTAAAACAAGATATCTGCAATAGAAAGAGGGTAAATCAAGTATTTAACACATACCATCTCAGTGAAGACTACAATAATTTTGTGCAAAATAAAGAAACGATCCAGAATACACACGTTGCACTAAAAATTGTGTCGGGCCTTTTTGTGTAAACTAACAAATTAGCACCTAGATCATATCATTCTTTGTCAATAGCTAAGAATTCAAGCTTGGCATCTTCTGATCTCCCTATCCAGTTTCTTTGCATTTCTTTGATGCTCTCAGGCCAATCAAGTTCATCCAAATCTTCAAGAAGTTGGTCAGTATAAGATGTTATCCTCAACATCCACTGGCACATTGGCTATACAACAAAATATATAATTGATAACAGCGGTTTTTTCGTACAGGCACATAGTAAAAGCTAATTTGACATGGAAAAATATAGCTGAAAGAAAAATGAAAATTTACAACAAAATGCAGACTCTATAACATATTATACGATGACCTGTTCACTGACACCATCTACTATTTCTTCATTTGCCAGAACAGTTACAAGAACATGGCACCAATTTACCGGTACCTTAGCCTGATTGTAAGATAGCAATGTCTGCCTAAAAATCATTTAAAACCACATGTACAACACTAAGAGCTTAACAGAATCAAAATAAAGGAAATCATTTTTTATTCTGAACCACACAGACTTACTCATAAGCCTTCCCTTTCAGGTCAATAGGAGAAGAATGAATGGCAGGACTTTCGATAGGGGTTGCTCCAGGACCACGCAAATGCCTCTTCACACTAATCATTGCCTGGTAATGACAGCATATTATTAGTTCTTAGTAACTACTACTTACATAAGTAATCTATCATACTATCGCACGTATGAAAGAGTTTAATACACTTCAGCAGAGTTTCAAAGAGATAGAACAGTTCACAAGTATTTCAAAGTAATTCATCATTTCCAGCACATACACCGCTAGAGAAGAGACAAAGGTTGTTATGCCTGACTGTATATTCAGGAAAGATGTTTAAAACAAAATAATTGCAAGCCGGAAGTACCAAAAAGCACAAAATGAATATACAGTTAGAAATGGCTATGGGAAGAATATTTTAAAGTTTAAACTAAATAAAATATTCAGCCAGACCTTTGGCACTTCAGTTGCAACAACTAATGACTCCACCATAACAATTTGCATGCAAAATCAAAGGCAACAACTATATAGATGCAAACTGCACAAGAAGCCAGCATCACTCACAAACAAATAACATACAAGCGAATAGTATGTATGGCAGCAAAGGTGCGTATCAAAGAATAGAATCGAGATGGGAGAAAACAAACCAGTAAAGAAAATAGAGAACGTTATTGAAACATAAGGACCTAACAAAAAATAGATGACATAAACCGATAACATTACATGGATATGCCATGGGTAAGGACCAAGTGGCGCACAACAGTTTAACAAGCACCATAATTCAACCCAAAAGTAGATGCTACACAAAGAAACAACCAAACAAAAGGCAGTCCCAAAAGCTTGTAAACAGAAAGCCATGGTTTACAACTTCTATTTAAACAACAGACAGTTCCAAAAGCTTCTACATAAAAAGCCAGAGTCGACAACAGCAGATGAAACACTAATTCTGCCTGCATTATGGATCGCCTGGCGCGCTGCATTTGAAAGAAAATGTAAATGAGTAAGGAAGCTAGAATTATATGAACATAGTTACATCTGAAAGAAAAGGAAAATTAGTAAGAATGGAGAACTACAAGAAAATGAACAAACATTGCTGAGAAACCAAGGGTTGGTTTCGGTGTTTTGTGATGAGTGATTGACAGGATTTTTACCCTCTGTTCGAAGGGTACCTCCGAAGGGGGTTCGGAGGTTGGACCTCCGAAGGTGATCGGAGGAGGGTACCTCCGAAAGGGTTTCGGAGGTGGTCTCACCGAAGGATGTTCGGTGTTTGCTTGCTGCAGCTGTTGCAGCGGAGTGTGCTTGTCGGAGGGGTCCGACAGTACACGATGACTGGGTCCGTACCGAAGGCTTCGGTACTTTGGGCGGTACACCGGAATGTGTACCGGAGGTTGCTAACCCGGAGAGGTCTCCGGAGTACTGGAAACACTTGTCTGTTTGCCTGTGGTGCGCAGGGACTTCGGAGGAGACGGACAAGGTTCACAGCAGGTGAACCTGGGTCAAGCGGGAGGCTTGATGCCAGGGGAGCGGGGAGCTCCGTCACGGTGGCTGCGAAGGGGGTCCGGGTCGGTCCTCGGGTCGAAGCGTGCCAGGTGAAGGCAGAGAGTGCGGAGTGTGGCTCCGGCTGAAGGTACTCCGAGACAAAGTCCTCGGAGGTGAAGCACTTCGAAGGTACTCCGAATGGAGTGACTTCGGAGTTGGTTGGAAGAAGTCCTCTGCGGAGGCAAGGGTTCGAAGTGTGCTCTGGAGGGAGACATTCGAAGGTACCCGACGAAGGTCTAAGAAGTCGAGGCGCATCGAAGGCATGGTCCGGGTGAGGCTCGTCGAGGAGTGTGCTCGGGGAGAGACACTGCGACGAAGTGCTCATGGAATGCTTCATGCGGAGGCCTTGGACGAAGGAGGGACTTCGAAGAGTGGTACTCCGAAGGTGGGGCTTCGGAGGGTGGAAGGCTTTGGAGCGAGGCTAGCTCCGGAGCAAGGTTGACTTGAGGTGCTTCGGCCTGCATGGCTTCGGTACACGGACTGACGGAGTTCGAGCTGGGTGAAGCTGCGAAGCCGTGGTGGTCCACTCCGGAGGTGTTGGTGCGAAGGCCCAAGAAGCTTTGACGGCTTCGGCTCAAAACCGTCACTGTATCGAAGGCCATCTTCGGCGAAGCAAAGGCCACCAGGCACAAGGCTTCTCGCCGAAGCTACCGCACCCTCGCGTGCGAAGGGAGGATTCCAGAAGGTCAAAGACTGCAAAGGCTGACACTGTCTGTTCTGTAAAAAGGCTGACACTGTCCCCTCTGCAAAGCTGACAGAGAAGCCTCCAGAATAAAGGTGGACTACCTTTTGTACCCCTTAGTTCTGTAGAGTCAAAATCAATGTAAACCCTAGGGGTAGTGTAGTCATTTCCTTTGGGTGAACTGTGGGCTATAAATATGGGGGCTCGGTAGGTAACATTTAACACTTTGAGCATTTACTGTTGAGCTCCTGTAGCCACATACCTCGTTGTATTTCATCCAGAGTTCAATCTATTTTGTGTTCCGTGTTCAAGCGGCGAAGCCCTGCTTCTTGTGCTTTTTGCTTGAGCTCGCGTTACATACCTCGCCTGTTGTAGTGCACCGAAGCCTGTTGAGGCGAAGGTTGTTTTTGTGCGAAGTGTGTTTTGTCAGTGTGCGTTCGCTCTGTGTAACAAGAGGCGAGACCTTGCTGCTTACTAGCGTAGCCCTGACCGAGGCCCGTTTTGCTTCTTGTGTCGAAGCCCTTAGTGTAGTCTGTTTGTGTGCGTGTAGACCTTCGTGTACGAAGCCCAGCACCAGTTGCTGCTGCCAAGTACTAGGTCGAAGTCCTCAGAGGGGTGTCCACTCTTGCGAAGGGTGAACTTCGGAGGAGCAAAGTTTGAAGCCAAGAAGACTTCGCTCCACTTACAACCCTCGAAAATCTACTCCGCTAAGTCAGTGCAGGCTCCGCACACAGGGTGCTTTGAGCGGGCTTCGCACTTCACCCTTCGCAAGAGTGGACACCCCTCTGAGGACTTCGACCAAGTACTTGGCAGCAGCAACTGGTGCTGAGCTTCGTACACGAAGGTCTACACGCACACACACGGACTACACTAAGGGCTTCGACACAAGAAGCAAAACGGGCCTCGGTCAGGGCTACGCTAGTAAGCAGCGAGGTCACGCCTCCTGTTACACAGAGCGAACGCACACTGACAAAACACACCTCGCACAAAAACAGCCTTCGCCTCCACAGGCTTCGGTGCACTACAACAGGCGAGGTATGTAACGCGAGCTCAAGCAAAAAGCACAGGAAACAGGGCTTCGCCGCTTGAACAAGGAACACAAAAATAGATTGAACTCTGGATGAATACAGCGAGGTATGTGGCTACAGGAGCTCAACAGTAAATGCTCAAAGTGTTAAATGTTACCTACCGAGCCCCTATATTTATAGCCCACAGTTCACCCAAAGGAAATGACTACACTACCCCTAGGGTTTACATTGATTTTGACTCTACAGAACTAAGGGGTACAAAAGGTAGTCCACCTTTATTTTGGAGGCTTCTCTGTGAGCTTTGCAGAGGGGACAGTGTCAGCCTTTTTCAGAACAGACAGTGTCAGCCTTTGCAGTCTTTGACCTTCTGGAATCCTCCCTTCGCACGCGAGGGTGCGGTAGCTTCGGTGAGAAGCCTGAAGCCAGATGGGCCTTCGCTTCGCCGAAGATGGCCTTCGATACAGTGACGGTTTTGAGCCGAAGCCGTCAAAGCTTCTTGGGCCTTCGCACCAACACCTCCGGAGTGGACCACCACGGCTTCGCAGCTTCACCCAGCTCGAACTCCGTCAGTCCGTGTACCGAAACCATGCAGGCCGAAGCACCTCAAGTCAACCTCGCTCCGGATCTAGCCCCGCTCCGAAGCCTTCCTCACTCCGAAGCCCCACCTTCGTCCAAGGCCTCCGCATGAAGCATTCCATGAGCCCTTCGTCGCAGTGTCTCTCCCCGAGCACACTCCTCGACGAGCCTCACCCGGACCATGCCTTCAATGCGCCTCGACTTCTGAGACCTTCGTCGGGTACCTTCGAATGTCTCCCTCCGGAGCACACTTCGAACCCTTGCCTCCGCAGAGGACTTCTTCCAACCAACTCCGAAGTCACTCCATTCGGAGTACCTTCGAAGCGCCTCACCTCCGAGGACTTTGTCTCGGAGTACCTTCAGCCGGAGCCACGCTCCGCACTCTCTGCCTTCACCTGGCATGCCTCGACCCGAGGACCGACCCGGATGTAACACCCCAAATTTTCAAAACAATAAAAATATTATAAAATTCAATTTCTGGGAATTATTAATTCAGAAAATACTTTTAAATCCCTTTTATACCCTTTTGAACTACAACATAGAGTAGATGACCAAATTAGGAGGTGAAACTTTTTGTATATGATCCTAAGACCAGAATATAATTTTGGGAATTTTTATAAATTTTTACCAGCCTTGGAAGTAGCCTTAATATTTTAATCTATTTTCTGGAATTGTTTTTATTCAGAAAAGGATTGGAACAGTATTGGGCTCCCCTCCCTCCCTTCTCTCTCTCCCGGCCGGCCCAGCCCGTTACCGCGTTCGCCTTAGACTGACAACCCGGTCCCACCTGTCGGCGCCGAATCCCTCCCCTCGCGCGCGAACCCGACAACCCGGCCCCACCCGTCAGTTGCCACCCCCGCTCGCCCGCGCTCACTGGCCCGTGGCCCCCGCTTGTCAGGACCTTCGTCCCCGCGAGATCCGCCCCGGATCCCCCCCCTCGCCGGCCGAAACCCTAACTCCGCCTAGGATCCGCCCTCGCCGGCCCCCTCCCTTTAATCCGACGCGTGCATTGAATTCCCCTCACCGCGCCGGCCGTTTCCCCCTATTAATCCCGCCCGATTCACGTCCAGGTGCGTTGAACCGCGTCAACCCGAGCTCGCCGGCGTCATGGCACATTTATCCCCGGCCACCGTCGATTACGCCCCCCCTGCCCCCGCCGGTGACCCTATTTAAACCCCCCGGTCACCCGCATTTCACCCCCACGCCTACACCTTGCGAGAACACACAGAGCGCCCACCGCCCGGCTTTTAGCGCCACACCGCCTCCTGTTCTCCAGCCGTCGACCGCCGTCGCCGGAGTACTCCTCCGTCCTCGTCGACCGCACCTCTGCAACCGCAAGGACCACCCCCACCTCGGCCACCCCTTCGCTGGCCAAGGAGACCGCTGGATCCCCACCGCCGTCGAGTACCCGAGAAGCCCTTCGCGTCTACCCTCGCCGCCGGCCACCGTCAGCCGTCCTCCTTCGCCAACTAAGGTACCTTCGTGACCGCCTTGGTCTCCTCTTTCCGTTTTCGCATAGAGCTAGGGCCTAGCCCCCTCGTAGGCGCCGTCGCCGCCGCACCCGAACCCCACCGTCGCCGGAGACGAAGGGGGGTATAACCCCCTTAGCCCGTGTCGTGCCGGATTAAATCCTGGCCGCACGATCGCGATCGGACGACGCACGTGAGCCCACGTACGCGATCTAATCCGCGCCGTCGGATCTGGTCAAAGCGGTACGTTTTAATCTCGTGCGTCCATCCGTATTTAAAACCCGCGTTTAATCCTGTGCGTCCACGTGGTACCCCTTCGCACGTTTTAATCCTGGCCGTCCGTAGCGACTTGCGCGTCCCGCCTCGCTCTCGCGCGTCGGATCTGGATCCGACGGTCCAGATCGACCCGGCGCACGCGCACAGTGCGCGGGTTCACCGTGGGCCTGGCTCACCGTGGACCCGAGAGGTTTAAAATTTGAAAATAAATTCCAGAAATGCTTTTAAACTTGTAAAATTCATATCTGATGCATTTGAACTCTAAAAATTACCATTCCAATTTTAGAAAATTCATAAAATTATTCTCTACATGTTTATGCAATGAAAACAGTAGGTTTATTTTGACATTTTCATGTTTATTCAAATAGGTATTCAAATACCCTTAGTATTAAAATGCAAATTTAAATATTTAAACTCCAGAAAATTTATATAATTGTTCCTTTCTGTTTAAACACTATAACCACTAAGTTTTCTCTGAATCATTTATATTAAATTGATTAGAAAACTTAATGTAGTATTATACACACTTAAAAACCCTTTCTTGAAAAACAATAATTCATTTAGATTCATTTTAAATTAATGGAGAAATAAAATTCAGAACTTTAACCATTGAATTTATTTTTATAATCAAACCAACTTTAACTTATGTATTTATAATGTAATGTTATGATGTTTGATTGGATGTTGTGTTCTTTTTATTTTGCTTTATACTAAAAAGACTACGACGCCGCCGAGGAGCCGGAATACTTCCCGGAAGCCCCTCCCTCCCCCTTTGCTGAACAAGGCAAGTCACCAAACAATTCTTTTGAGCATATTGAACCCATGTCTGAGTTGATTATCGCTAAAACACATAGGTTATGTATATGCATTAGTCAAATGAACCCTTACATTATATTTATTTAGGATCCCCCGACCTTGATGTGCAACCCAAGCCATGCTATCTCGCCTAACCTCCTTGTCACCATATGATCAATGATATTAGCTAGTGTCCAAAGTATTGACACGGCCGCTATAGGATAAAAATGAGTCGTAGTGAAATGGTTCTATTATATGATCCCGTTACTTCTTATCTTTGGAAATTCTGTTGGTGATGAGTCATGGTTGTGAGTGTATGCATGGTGGGTTCCGGGTGCAAGCTAGGGCATTGGTCAGTCGCACCCGGGGCACTATAAGGACCGGTCTGAGGGATCCGTTGCAATACACTTACGTACTAACCACAAGTCTAGTGGGTAAGTCCTAACTAAGGTATGGGTTGTTCCAAACCGAGGCCACCACTTGGAGATGGGTCAAGTTGCACCTGCGGGTGACTTGTACCAATGTGGCGCAAAAGGGGGTGCGACGTTAGCCGGGATGCGGCCCGGCGCGCCGGCGAAACCTAGAGCGGGTGGTTATCGCTTGGGACATCTCATATTGAGGTTTTGGCACGAGTTCCCGTGAAATGGGTCATCTCGTTGAGATGAGTGCGTGCCTTGTGGGTACAGTAGTACATCTCTGATCAGAGTCTTAAATCTTTTCGAAAAGCCGAGCCCGCGGTCAAGGGCGGGTTGCGTGACATCCCCCAGTTAGATTACTTTGAATATGAATGTGCATGATGGTTTGACATGTAAGGACTGTTGTGCGAGGAGGTAAAACGTACTCCTCGAGTTAGTTGATGTCGATGATGTTCATATTTACTTTCCGCATGATTAAAATATGATTACACTAAATGCCATAACTGCAACTGCTTTATTCCGCATTGTTAGCCTTTATCCTTCCTTGTTTATTATCCTGCATTATTACTTGCATTTGCGGTGGCTTGTTGAGTACTCTTTGTACTCATACCCGTTGGACCCCACAGAGGATGCATATCTTGAAGGCGGTCTGGAGTAGCAACCCAGTCAAGAAGAAAAATCCTGGAGAAGAAGTTCGTCATGCCGTTTTCTAATTATTTTATTCTACTGTTTTATTAAAACAATGATGTAATAAATATGGTCTGCGTACCATGAACAATGTCGTATGTACGGTTGTCGCATGATGAACCTCTTGTATTATTGTTTTTCTTATGAAATTCAATAATGTCTCGATTTTGATAAATCGGGGCGCTACAAGATGGTATCAGAGCCGACTTGACTGTAGGAAGCCAAACAGACCCGCCTAGCCATTAAGCCATAGGAAATTATTTCTTGAAATTCTACTTCATAAACTTTGTTCCTCTCCTCACTTTTATTCAACTTGCTGTTTTGTAGATGCCAGTCTACCAAGTTCACAGTTACTGCCGCCACTACGAGGGCTTCGTCCGGGAGCTCCGCATGATGCTCACCTTCCTCGGGTTCCTCTTCGAACCCGAATTTCAAGGAGTGTACCCCGACGAGTTCGCCGGGCCTTGCGACGTCTCCCTCACCGTCCATGGCTCCGGAGAGCACCTGCCGCCCTACACCACCGCACTTGGAGGCCCGACTTTCGACGTCGCGTGCCAACGAGTCGCCCTCCAGGCCCTCATGGAGCTGAGGATGATCTACGACGATCGTCTTCAGAACTCATCCTTCCGGCTTGTGCCGAAGCGTACTCCCGGAGCCCACCGTAGTATCTACCTTGGAGTTCACTCCGTGCGTGATCCGGTCATGGCTCGGCAGTCGCGTCTTCTGCAGGCCATGGATGACCTCCACACCGAGGCGGTGCTCGACGCCGACGAGCACCATGAGGCGGTTGCGTTCCTTCGTGAAGAAACGAAGAACCTGATCCAGCAGAATGGCGAGCTGCAGCGCAAGATCATGGAGCTGCAGAAGGACATCGCGGAGATGGTTCCTCTTCTTCCAAGGAAGAAGAAGCCTATCCGTGAGCCCCTCCCTCGCCCCAAGAGGATCCCGCCAAGACCCTCCCCCGCCAGGCCTTCCACCAGCGCCCCTCCTCCACGCCCCGGCCTCGTCTCCGACTCCATCATCGAGAATTTTCTCGAGCCCACCATCTCCCTGGAGCCGCGCACTCGTGGTTCCGAGAGCACGGAGACCGCCTCCGGTGGCGAGTAGGCGTTAGGAGACGCGGAATTAAATAAAAAAAAAGGCATTATTTTGTATGTGGTGCTACCCATGACGAGTGTGTTGTGGGTAGAATAAGAACTTGATTGTAATGAACTATTTATACCACTTGATATATTTGTGGGCTTGAATGCTATTGGTTAATCTTTGGTTGTATTATTGTTTCGTCATCTTTTGTTTCCTCACTTTGGATATTCAGAAGATGGCCGACCACCAGAACACCGGTTCCAACAACGGAGCAAGAGGGAGCCGAGATGCGCCCGAGGGAGTTGTGCCCAACTGGGGTGCGACAGGCCCGCGCCAATCCGGGTCACCTTCCGCCAACCACCCCACCTTGGCGGAAATGATGGCGAATCAGAATCATCTGATCACCGCCCTCCTCACCCAAATGCAGCACCAACAGGCTCAGTTGGACCGTCTGCAGAACGGGGAGCCCGCCCCTCGCGCACCAGCACCCGCGGCCGCTCCGCAACTCTCCGAGTTCTTGCGCGTGCGCCCGCCCATCTTCTCGAGCACGACCAACCCGATGGAGGCCGGAGATTGGCTCCACACCATCGAGAAGAAGCTCGACCTCCTCCCCTGCACAGACCGTGAGCGAGTGGCCTTCGCCACTCATCAGCTCCAGGGTCCCGCCGCTGAGTGGTGGGACAACTATCGTGCGACCCAGCCTGAGGGCCACATGGTGACTTGGGCGGAGTTCACCATCGCCTTTCGTGCCGCCCACGACCTGGAACTAGCAGCCGTGGTTCATGCCTTGAAGATATGGAGACATTACCTTGTGGGGAATCGGTGTGAGGTCTTTACCGACCACAAGAGCCTCAAGTACATATTCACCCAACCAGATCTGAACCTCAGGCAAAGGAGATGGTTGGAACTGATCAAGGATTACGACTTGGGCATCCATTATCATCCGGGCAAAGCGAACGTGGTGGCAGACGCCCTTAGCCGAAAAGGGTACTGCAATGCCATCATGATCCAAGACCAGGCTCCTCTGCTTTATAAAGAGATGGAAAGGCTAAACCTGGGGATCACCACTCGAGAGTACCTCGCTGCTTTGGAGTCTCGGCCTGTCTTAATAGACCAGATCCGAGAGAAGCAGAAGGAAGACCCGGACATCCTGGAGATCCAGCAGAACATGAGGAAGGGTAAAGCCCCCGGATTCTCCGAGGACGAACATGGTACCATCTGGTTCGGAAACCGAGTATGCGTACCCAACCTACCTGAGTTGAAGACTCTCATCCTTCAAGAAGCCCACGATACTCTATACTCCATCCATCCCGGGAGTACAAAGATGTATCAAGACCTAAAGGAGAAATATTGGTGGGTCAGCATGAAGAGAGAGATAGCCGAGTATGTGGCCAAGTGCGACACATGCCGGCGAGTCAAGGCAGAGCATCAGAGACCTGCCGGACTGCTTCAACCCCTCAAAGTCCCCGAATGGAAGTGGGAAGAAATAGGAATGGACTTCATCACGGGACTGCCCAGGACCCAAGCTGGTCATGATTCTATCTGGGTGATCGTTGATCGACTCACCAAGGTAGCTCACTTCGTCCCGGTCAAGACAACTTACACCGTCGCCAAGTTGGCCGAGTTGTACATGACCCGGATCGTGTGCCTCCACGGAGTTCCCAAGAAGATTGTATCTGACCGCGGGAGTCAGTTTACCTCCAAGTTTTGGAAGAACCTTCAAGAGGAACTCGGCACCCGGCTGAACTTTAGCACCGCCTATCATCCACAGACCGACGGTCAAACCGAAAGGGTCAACCAGATATTGGAGGATATGCTTAGAGCTTGTGCTCTAGACTTTGGCGGAATGTGGGACAAGAACTTACCTTATGCGGAGTTCTCCTACAACAACAGCTACCAAGCCAGCCTGCAAATGTCCCCGTTCGAAGCACTCTATGGGCGTAAGTGCAGAACGCCGTTGCTCTGGGATCAAACCGGAGAATCACAACTGTTTGGGACAGATTTATTGAGAGAGGCCGAAGAAAAAGTTAAGATCATAAGAGACCGACTGAAGGCAGCCCAATCCAGGCAAAAGAGCTACGCCGATAACCGTCGAAGAGATCTAGCCTTTGAGGAGGGCGATTATGTCTACCTCCGAGTCACTCCCCTCCGTGGCACTCAAAGGTTCAACATGAAAGGCAAACTAGCACCCCGCTACGTCGGACCTTTCCAGATCCTCCGTCGACAACGAGAAGTGGCATATCAACTTGAACTGCCTCCATCCTTGGCAGGCGTTCATGATGTGTTCCATGTCTCTCAGCTGAAGAAGTGCCTCCGTGTACCTACCGAGCAAGCCGACCCTCAGCAGCTCAATGTCCAAGAAGACTTGACCTACATAGAGAGACCCGTCAAGATCTTGGAAATCAAGGAAAGAGTAACCAGAAGTCGCGTCGTCCGCTTCTGCAAAGTCCAATGGAACAACCATCCCGCCGAAGAAGCCACTTGGGAAAAAGAAGACGAACTGAAAACCCAATACCCCGAGCTATTCGAGTAGCGTTCCAATCTCGAGGACGAGATTCTTGTAAGGGGGATAGGTTTGTAACACCCCAAATTTTCAAAACAATAAAAATATTATAAAATTCAATTTCTGGGAATTATTAATTCAGAAAATACTTTTAAATCCCTTTTATACCCTTTTGAACTACAACATAGAGTAGATGACCAAATTAGGAGGTGAAACTTTTTGTATATGATCCTAAGACCAGAATATAATTTTGGGAATTTTTATAAATTTTTACCAGCCTTGGAAGTAGCCTTAATATTTTAATCTATTTTCTGGAATTGTTTTTATTCAGAAAAGGATTGGAACAGTATTGGGCTCCCCTCCCTCCCTTCTCTCTCTCCCGGCCGGCCCAGCCCGTTACCGCGTTCGCCTTAGACTGACAACCCGGTCCCACCTGTCGGCGCCGAATCCCTCCCCTCGCGCGCGAACCCGACAACCCGGCCCCACCCGTCAGTTGCCACCCCCGCTCGCCCGCGCTCACTGGCCCGTGGCCCCCGCTTGTCAGGACCTTCGTCCCCGCGAGATCCGCCCCGGATCCCCCCCCTCGCCGGCCGAAACCCTAACTCCGCCTAGGATCCGCCCTCGCCGGCCCCCTCCCTTTAATCCGACGCGTGCATTGAATTCCCCTCACCGCGCCGGCCGTTTCCCCCTATTAATCCCGCCCGATTCACGTCCAGGTGCGTTGAACCGCGTCAACCCGAGCTCGCCGGCGTCATGGCACATTTATCCCCGGCCACCGTCGATTACGCCCCCCCTGCCCCCGCCGGTGACCCTATTTAAACCCCCCGGTCACCCGCATTTCACCCCCACGCCTACACCTTGCGAGAACACACAGAGCGCCCACCGCCCGGCTTTTAGCGCCACACCGCCTCCTGTTCTCCAGCCGTCGACCGCCGTCGCCGGAGTACTCCTCCGTCCTCGTCGACCGCACCTCTGCAACCGCAAGGACCACCCCCACCTCGGCCACCCCTTCGCTGGCCAAGGAGACCGCTGGATCCCCACCGCCGTCGAGTACCCGAGAAGCCCTTCGCGTCTACCCTCGCCGCCGGCCACCGTCAGCCGTCCTCCTTCGCCAACTAAGGTACCTTCGTGACCGCCTTGGTCTCCTCTTTCCGTTTTCGCATAGAGCTAGGGCCTAGCCCCCTCGTAGGCGCCGTCGCCGCCGCACCCGAACCCCACCGTCGCCGGAGACGAAGGGGGGTATAACCCCCTTAGCCCGTGTCGTGCCGGATTAAATCCTGGCCGCACGATCGCGATCGGACGACGCACGTGAGCCCACGTACGCGATCTAATCCGCGCCGTCGGATCTGGTCAAAGCGGTACGTTTTAATCTCGTGCGTCCATCCGTATTTAAAACCCGCGTTTAATCCTGTGCGTCCACGTGGTACCCCTTCGCACGTTTTAATCCTGGCCGTCCGTAGCGACTTGCGCGTCCCGCCTCGCTCTCGCGCGTCGGATCTGGATCCGACGGTCCAGATCGACCCGGCGCACGCGCACAGTGCGCGGGTTCACCGTGGGCCTGGCTCACCGTGGACCCGAGAGGTTTAAAATTTGAAAATAAATTCCAGAAATGCTTTTAAACTTGTAAAATTCATATCTGATGCATTTGAACTCTAAAAATTACCATTCCAATTTTAGAAAATTCATAAAATTATTCTCTACATGTTTATGCAATGAAAACAGTAGGTTTATTTTGACATTTTCATGTTTATTCAAATAGGTATTCAAATACCCTTAGTATTAAAATGCAAATTTAAATATTTAAACTCCAGAAAATTTATATAATTGTTCCTTTCTGTTTAAACACTATAACCACTAAGTTTTCTCTGAATCATTTATATTAAATTGATTAGAAAACTTAATGTAGTATTATACACACTTAAAAACCCTTTCTTGAAAAACAATAATTCATTTAGATTCATTTTAAATTAATGGAGAAATAAAATTCAGAACTTTAACCATTGAATTTATTTTTATAATCAAACCAACTTTAACTTATGTATTTATAATGTAATGTTATGATGTTTGATTGGATGTTGTGTTCTTTTTATTTTGCTTTATACTAAAAAGACTACGACGCCGCCGAGGAGCCGGAATACTTCCCGGAAGCCCCTCCCTCCCCCTTTGCTGAACAAGGCAAGTCACCAAACAATTCTTTTGAGCATATTGAACCCATGTCTGAGTTGATTATCGCTAAAACACATAGGTTATGTATATGCATTAGTCAAATGAACCCTTACATTATATTTATTTAGGATCCCCCGACCTTGATGTGCAACCCAAGCCATGCTATCTCGCCTAACCTCCTTGTCACCATATGATCAATGATATTAGCTAGTGTCCAAAGTATTGACACGGCCGCTATAGGATAAAAATGAGTCGTAGTGAAATGGTTCTATTATATGATCCCGTTACTTCTTATCTTTGGAAATTCTGTTGGTGATGAGTCATGGTTGTGAGTGTATGCATGGTGGGTTCCGGGTGCAAGCTAGGGCATTGGTCAGTCGCACCCGGGGCACTATAAGGACCGGTCTGAGGGATCCGTTGCAATACACTTACGTACTAACCACAAGTCTAGTGGGTAAGTCCTAACTAAGGTATGGGTTGTTCCAAACCGAGGCCACCACTTGGAGATGGGTCAAGTTGCACCTGCGGGTGACTTGTACCAATGTGGCGCAAAAGGGGGTGCGACGTTAGCCGGGATGCGGCCCGGCGCGCCGGCGAAACCTAGAGCGGGTGGTTATCGCTTGGGACATCTCATATTGAGGTTTTGGCACGAGTTCCCGTGAAATGGGTCATCTCGTTGAGATGAGTGCGTGCCTTGTGGGTACAGTAGTACATCTCTGATCAGAGTCTTAAATCTTTTCGAAAAGCCGAGCCCGCGGTCAAGGGCGGGTTGCGTGACATCCCCCAGTTAGATTACTTTGAATATGAATGTGCATGATGGTTTGACATGTAAGGACTGTTGTGCGAGGAGGTAAAACGTACTCCTCGAGTTAGTTGATGTCGATGATGTTCATATTTACTTTCCGCATGATTAAAATATGATTACACTAAATGCCATAACTGCAACTGCTTTATTCCGCATTGTTAGCCTTTATCCTTCCTTGTTTATTATCCTGCATTATTACTTGCATTTGCGGTGGCTTGTTGAGTACTCTTTGTACTCATACCCGTTGGACCCCACAGAGGATGCATATCTTGAAGACGGTCTGGAGTAGCAACCCAGTCAAGAAGAAAAATCCTGGAGAAGAAGTTCGTCATGCCGTTTTCTAATTATTTTATTCTACTGTTTTATTAAAACAATGATGTAATAAATATGGTCTGCGTACCATGAACAATGTCGTATGTACGGTTGTCGCATGATGAACCTCTTGTATTATTGTTTTTCTTATGAAATTCAATAATGTCTCGATTTTGATAAATCGGGGCGCTACACCGGACCACCTTCGCAGCCACCGTGACGGAGCTCCTCGCTCCCCTGGCATCAAGCCTCCCGCTTGACCCAAGTTCACCTGCTGCGAACCTTGTCCGTCGCCTCCGAAGTCCCTGCGCACCACAGACAAGCAAACAAGTGTATCCAGTACTTCGGAGACCTCTCCGGGTTAGCAACCTTCGGTACACACTCCGGTGTACCGCCCAAAGTACCGAACCCTTCGGTACAAACCCAGTCATCGTGTACTGTCGGACCCCTCCGACATGCACACTCCGCTGCAACAGCTGCAGCAAGCAAACACCGAACACCCTTCGGTGAAACCTCCTCCGAAGCCCCTTCGGAGGTACCCTTCGAACAGAGGGTAAAAACCTGTCAATCACTCATCACAAAACACCGAAACCAACCCTTGGTTTCTCACATATACATCAATCTGATCACTAAGGCGTCCATAGCAGGTAAAAGGGTTAGGCCTATTCAGCCTATAGTGTATTCTATATCTATAATACTCAAGCATGGTAACATACTTTCGTCCGTTTCCATGGTAATCAACATACTTAATACCAAGGTGGAATCCACGTTCACCATAGGGAAAGAGCAAAGGGTACTGTAACGACATATAGTATGGGTGCAAAGATGAAACACGTCATAAGCCATGACCGTTTTCATCAACAAGTACGTCATATGTATATTCATTACATGAGTAATCACCTACTATTATTCCAGCAATTTCACCATTGGTTGGCAGATTATACTGCACCTCGTCCCTACCATCACAACCTAACAATCGCAATGTCAATTTTTGACCACCGTACTGTGCAAGTCGATCTCTAGCATGCCTAAATGTACGAACAAGAGCGTTGTTACCATCTAGCATCAAAGAAAGAGAATCAACAATTTCAAGATCGGGCCGGTCTCCATTGGCATTATCATTTTCAAAAATATTTAATCTATTTTTAGACTCATTCTCTGGATCGTATATATATAACTGAGCAAACCTAGGCTGCTTTCCAACAGAAGGCAACAGGCTACCAATTTTATGGTAGACCACACCATTAATTTTAAACACATAAGGACCATTCCCAGTGTTTATAGTTTTATCAATAGTTGCACCCATCGAAGTAAAAGCAAACATGGAATTGTAGGACCGTATTTGTTTTAAAAATCGCTTTGAGGACACATCGCCATTACCCTTCAATAAAGTGGAAAGAGGTTCAGGGGGTTCACGCAAAGCAGGCAATTGTATTTTGCCACCTTTGCAGCACATGTTATAAACTATTTTTCGTTTCGAAAGATTAGATTGACTCTTAACCCTTTCCTGGTACCAAAAAATCGCACCACAAAATGGACATTGGTGTGTTGGTGCACCATAATATGATCTACCTGGGTAAGAAGCTGCACCAGAAAGTAGTGTATTTTGAGATAGGCACTGACAGGACGTAAATTATTAACAAAACGCAAGGTAAATGTCACACACCCTTCAAGCACTCAATAAAATCCTTATCGCCAGGAGGTAGACCATGAACTGTACGCACAAAGACAGTGTCATGAACTAAGTATGCTTGAGATAGCATACAAAAACTTTGAGTGCATACAAGGAAAACATAACGTACCGTACAAAGAGTTATCCCGTGAGAGTAAACAATGGTTTTTTGACCTAATCAAACACCTTCGCTTTCTATTGAAGGTAGCCAAAGCAGGCGAGAAATCTGTCAACAAAGATGGTCTCTTCGACATTTCTGTCACAACCTATGAGAGGATGTAGCGTGATTACTCAGCCAGCTAGGGCGACCCCTTGAAACTCTATTGCTAGGGACACTCGGCCTATGGTTATAGCTACTGGAATTCAATGTCACAAACATATGGAACATTAGACAACAGAACCATTATTAGTAGGAAACAACATCACAGGAAAAAACAACGTCACATACCAATACACACAAAAATGATCCTCATCTTGTACATAAAAACAAAGACACAAAGCATAAACAGAGCATATAGTAAACATGAAAATTACCTAGAAGAAGCAGAAAAAGCATAAAGCTGATAGAGGCAACACTTCTAAGACAGGAACTACATGCAGACAAGAAGAAAGCACAAACACTCACAGACCAAGAAAAAATTAGGAAACAAGAAGATATAACTTAGAATGGTTAAGCATATTGGATACCTGGCGGAAGGATCGTCCAAGCTTCAATCTTCTCCTCTATGCCATCCTGCTCAATGAATAGTTTAGTTTAGCCGCAGACACCATGTTTTGTATCCTTTGCAGATATATTAAGTTGAAGAGATGGCTTGTAGCATTTATAAGCTATGATCAAGTAGCGAAGAGACGACTCCTATCCTAGAATCTATGCACTATATTTAAACATCAAAGGTAGCTCAAAGTCTCAAACAACGTGTGTGGTTCAGAATTGAAAGCGAAGCACATATAGTTGTGTGTACAAATGCTTGCAACAGCTAAGATATGAGGCAAGCACTCATGTTAAAATGCTCTAAAAAAATTGGTTAATTAATATTGACATCCACATGGCTAACATGAGTCATCGACCCAATGTATAATATAATATAATATAACAGCATAGACATATGCAATGAACAAAATGGACAAGGCACAAAACATTATAAAGAATAGAGGCACACCTATAAACATACAGAGGCAATGCACACAATATCTGACTTTAGTGCTAGACTATTTAAGATAATATACAAGCAACGATGTTAGTCAAGAGAAGAGAAATGGTGAAGCAAAACTAAAGAGCAAAGCTGAGATGTAAAACTAACAACCAAGCTCAATCATGTACACATTACATTGCTGAATATCACTTTCTAACGGGACACTCTGAACAACCAAATTATAGCAACAAGATATGACAATTTTTATACACGACAGCTAGAACATAAACCATCACAAGGGAACCAAAAAAACATAGTTATATGAAAAGGAGTGTCCTACTTTCTAAACTAAAAGCTATCATATGTATCTAAGGACTCACATAAACAGAGAACTTGCTGAAAGCAACACAACTGATGGGAAGAACAAACATAATAACGATCGTACCGAACAGAAATTTCATAGAAAGCAAAATTCACAGAAAGTTAAGATCAGCAATAATCATTTACCTAAATATTAGCACACTTACGTAAACAAATATAACAGAAATAGTAAAAGATGAAGCACAAAGTTTCAAATAGATCTTAACTATCAAACGATTACAAAAAAAGACATGAATCTGAATGCACTTCTTCTAGAAACAAGATTAAAAAACATGAAGTCGAGCATGAGACTTAAATAGGAAGACAAACATGCCATCCAAATTAATGGTGTAAGACTAATAAAAACCAACACCACATAAATTACACCACAACTTTAAAACACAGCTGAAAAAAAGGAAACGAATCTGAATGTACTCCATTTAGAAATGCGATTAAAAACATGAAGTTGAGCATGAGGCTTAAATAGAAAAACAAATATGTCATACAAATTAATGGGGGTAAGACAAATAAACCCAACACTACATAAATCACACCACAACTTTATGTTTTAGAGCCGTACTATCACTCTATCCAGAACAAATACATCGACTCTGAGTAGAACAATATAGCTTTGTCATTCATCTACCTTTTTAGAGCTGTGAAGCCAACCATTTAGGCATTTCTACAAAAAAGGTGATTTTACATCCCAATAAAGGTACTGAGCGTGTAAGTACATACAACATATAAAATAAGGAGACTCATAAATCTACAAAGACTAAAGTTTTGTTCTCCTTCTCTGTAATGAGTAATGACAATAGAGTAGATCCATCCCCTACTGTCTTGCCACAAAAACTGGAACCCATACACAACACACAATCAAAAGTCCAGAAAGCAAGGAGTCTCAAAACCGACGATACAACATTCCAAAAAATTAACAGAGTAAAGCGAATACAACATAGTACACAGTCTTACAAACTACAATGGTAGCAAAAGAGTAAAACCTGTACAAAGCTTTTCCCCTAGATATTTAAGCACTACACAAACAAACCAGAGGTAACTACTAAGGATCGTTAGAGCACTGGTTACCTGGCAAGCCTAAGATGAAGCAAGAAGAAAAGAGGGATGCCTTCGATGTGCCCGAGATGGAGGTGCAGTGGAATGGGAGAGAGACACCAGTTCACTACATTGAGAACTAATATAGCAACATAGAGGTGGAGGCCGGTTCAATACAGTGACACATGGAACAGACAACACAGTAAAAAGTAACATCACCGCTTTTAATGTGGTGTAAAGAAGCAGGCAGCATATGCAAAAGTAATCTCACTGCCTGCGATGTGCTCTAGAGAAGCAGGCAACACTGTAGGCGCGTATTTCCCACACAACAGGGACCCACCCAGGGCCCCATCCAGTGTAAGAGAACACACCAAAGTAGCAAGCACTAAACAGGGGCAAAAAGGCTAACAGTACAACATGCGGTAAATCCTGGGGTAAAAAACTAAGGTTAATAAATAAAAAACCCAATCAGGGTAATAAACAGGAAAAATCACTCACTTGTTCTGGAACCTATCAAAAAATTTGTTGCTCAGCTTCACAGGGAAGAGCTATCAGTGCCCTAGTTAAGAGCAAACCATATTAATTGCAATTTTAAATTCCAATAAATCATCAAAAATATGAAGATGAACTGTCCTAGGAATGTCTTGCTTCTGTAAATTTTCATTGAGAAAAGTTATGACAGCTGGCAATAATCACATGTCTAACGAAAAAAACTAAAAAACGGAAAGTTGGCAACTATTGAGAAGCGCTATAAGAAAAGCTAAAAACAATTTTTTAAATATTAGCATACCTCCATGAACAAATCTAATAGGAATAGCAAAAGATCAAGTACCAAGTTTCAAATAGATCCGAATCATCAAACGCTTGCAAAAAAGGACATAAATCTGAACGCATTCCTTTTAGAAATGCGATAAGAAAACATGAACCCAACCATGAAAGTTAAACAGAAAAGCAAACATGTCATCCAAACTAATTGGGAGAAGTTAAATAAATCGAACAGCATATAAACCACACCACAACTTTTTGGCATCAAAAGAAAACAGACACCATTAGTCTGACAACACATATAGCTGGACAATGATCTCAGGTAAGCAATACAGAAAAATCATCTAAATAGAAGAGTTATCCCTAATCTTCTTGGCATCAAAAGAAAATAGACACCATTAGTCTGACAACACATATAAGACCGTAACAGTCACTCACAAAAAAAGCATGTCTGCATTTTGATTACCGGGATCATTTCCAAAAAGGAAGGAGAGCACATATCACAAATCAGAAGTTGAGAAACAAAGAACTCCCAAAATAGAACATACATCCTTCCAAAAACTAAACATGACAAAGTAAAGAAGACATAGCACACAAAGTACTTTTTCCCACGGGTATCCAAACATTATAGAAACAAGAAGTGACTATCAAGCAGATCGGTGCCCACACTGATTACTTTTTAAGCAACCCACAGCAAACAAAAAAGAACCAAAAGCAGCGCTAAAATACCTACGATGATTCCAAGATGGAAATGAAGCTGAATGGGAAAGAGGGTACCAGCCCACCACACTGCGCAACTAATATATGTCGTGAGCGGTGTGCGGTGATGTCATTTCACCGCAGTGACAGTCACATGGGGAGTAGGTAAAAGTAAGCTTACCGGGTAAGCCTTGACCATCGATTTGTTCTAGAGAGAAAACACTGCAGGCACAGGTCTGTCGACACGTAGCAGGGCCCACCCACAGTAAGTGAGCTTACTTCAGTGCGAAATCAGAAGGGCGGACCACAGACGACGAAGCCTCCGCAAGCAAAAGCTGCGTACGAAAAAAACTCAACAAACTTACACCAAATCGATGCAAATTGTAAACATGACAAATCAAGAGCAATTGATGCGAACTGCATCAACCAAAAAACGCAAGAAACTAAAAGGGGGCAGAACATGCAAACAAAAAATCTGAAAAATGCAACAACAAACGTAGGGGAGCAGCGACCTGAGGCAAGGAGCAGAAAAGTGGCTTTCTACGGCTCCAGATCCGCCCTACGCCGTACATTCCAACCGCTCCCGATTGTTGACGCTTCGCTCTCATGGTGGATGGCCATTGCAGGCACAGCGCAGTGTGGCACGCCGCCTTGGTCGTCTTGCACGTCACCATGGCCTTCCTCTTCTCCCGTTCGGCCCTGCCCTCTACCTTCCTGTCGCTCTAGATCCACCCTACCCCTACCTTCTCGCCGCTCCCAATTCTTGCCACTTCGCTCCCACAGTGGACGGCCGTTGCAAGCCCAGCGCGGCGCGGCGCGCCGCCGTGGCCATCCTCTTCCCCCATTCGGCCGTGCCCCCTTCCTATTCTTCCTCTGCACACGGTGACGGGACGACAATGCGCAGGGAAGCCGAGAGCGGCGGGCGCTAGACGGCCGACGGAAGGGAGCCTCGGGGCGGGGAAGCAGGGAACACCCGGACCACCGGCGACAGCAAGGACGATGCCATCACCGCCGCAGCGACCCACGACACGAGCTCCGGCGGCCGCGCGTTGAGGCGGCTGGACGAGCCGCTCCTCTGTAGGTCCCCCGACCGCTCCTCCGCGATCTGGTCAGAGGGGATAGGTGCGGCGCAGCCATGCCAAGGGGAGGTGGGGGACGGTGAGATCTGGAAGGAGGAAGAGGAGGCTGAAGAGAGAGGCAGCAGCGGCGGTAGGTGAGGCACCCAGAAAAATGTAGAAATTGGGGAAATAGGGTTGGACGCTTAATAAATTTGCAGAAAATAGAGGACCCTTTTTGTAAGAGAGGTAACACAATAGTAATTTGCAAGAAGCAGAAGGACTTACATGCAAGAAAAATGACGTGGAGTCTCCTTGAGGCCAGAAATCCCAGCTCCTTTTAAGTATAGTAATAATCAAGGTGAGCAAAGACGTATAAGTTCATTCACTGTTTTTATAGAATACTAGTGAGAGGCTTGTGCTTTGCAACAGAATCTTATTTTATAATAGAGTTTTGCGCAAAATTCATGTTTCTACATGATTTTTCCAGAAATCTAAGAGTTTTTACTTCCCGCAAAATACATAAATTAAAATACTGAAATATAAATACAGTTTTTTTTTGTTTTTTGTTTTTTATTTTTTATTTTTCCTTTTCTTCTTTTTTCTTTTTCCTCTTTTCTTCTTTTTTTTCTCACGCAGCCAAAGAAAGTTGTTGCGCGCACATGCATGCGCGAGTTGCGGGAGGGTGGAACAGCGGCGCACTCGCAGGACGGTTGCAGGGCTCTGGCCCGGGCGGTTGGGGCATCGGTTTTTATAGGGTATAAGTTTTGATTGATTTTTTGTGAGAAGTGGGGAGGCAGTACGGAGCAAGCGGATGAACTAGTAAATCCCCGCTTTAATATAGTTAAGATATTGTGTTGTCCAGCCATAACCGCCCATACGCTAGCTAGGCAGCTAGCTGCATCCTATTTAACCGCCCTTTTCACCTTTTGTCACCTGTCGCCACGGCCGCCGGGAGCGAGGCAGGTACGGTGTTCCGTGTTCGCCCGAGTAGCCGCGTAGTACGACGTTAGGCGGAGGCCGGCCACCGACAGCGCGCCGCGGCAGAGCGATGACGCGCGCGGCGCCGGTTGGTTTGCCACGTGCGATACGAGGCGGGCGGGCGGGCGGACGGACGGGTCGGGGTCACGGCTTTTGCACCCACCGCCACCAAATCTCGGCGTGTAGTCGTGTTCAAGGGCAGACGGTTGCTATTTTTTATTCTTTAAAATTTCATACATGAAATCCTACTAATAAAATTTAATCCCTAGTTTTTATTACTCTCTAATAGGCTTTTCATATCATATTTCATATATTTTATTCTTATATTATTGATAGATAGACTCCATTTATTAAATATTTTCTTTTTCTTTTATTTGTAACTCTTGTACTATGGACACACGAGTCTATCACGGATAGGAAATAAAAATTGCTCCCAATAGGTAGAGAGCATAGAAAAAAATTAGAGAGCACCTTATTTTGTATTTCGTATTCTTTTAGAGTATTTGTTGGAGCTAATTTTCCAGTTATGTTATCTAAATTAATTTAGAGAAGAGAGGTAGGGAGCATAGAAAAAAGATTTAGAGAGCACCTTATTTTGTATTTCATATTTTTTAGAGTATTTGTTAGAGATAATTTTCTAGTTATAATATGTAAATTGATTTAGAGAAGAGAGTTGTTTAGAGTTCGAGGATACTTTTACCTCCACTTTCATCTTTTTTTCTTCTCCTTTTATGCTAATCTCCTCCGCCAACTGCGAACACTGTTTCTTGACAGTACTTCCTCTATTTTTATATTGGTCATTTAACACTTAACACGAATGTTCAGATGATTTTACTGCTCTCCGTTTATTCTACTCCAAAATGAGAGTTTTTTTATTGAAAAATTTATAAAAAATCTCATTACAATTCTCTGTAATTTACAAAATACCACCCTCAGTGTAATTTTAAAAATATCACTCTCAGTGACTGTGTTATGCCCATCTATCAGTGACACAACAATCGTAAGCAGCCGGCCAAAGATACCGGAAAAAAACATTGTATATAAGCAGATGAAATACTACTCATGAAATTGTTAGTATCCCTTGTAAAAAAAATGCTTAATATCGATCGAGTGGCACTATGCCTTTTGTATTTCTGCTACTACCACTAGAAGTTGTATATGGTCAAATAGGTGGCGCGGTTTGGTTCGGTCTAACCACGAGCTTAGCTAGCCTAATCAGTCCGATTAGTTTAGGCCACACCTATAATTCATTACGTTTATATACCATAAATTTAAAATTCACAAACGAAGCAACAAAAATAGAGATCGAGGGTAATTTTTATTAGGAGAAAAAAACTCGCAGATGAATACTGACGCATAAAGACATATTAGCAGGTTTTTGACGTACTTCAAGAAACACATTTATTTGATCAACGAAGTAGTGGTAGGTGACACGTAGAGGAAGTAGTTGCGTCGAAGTTCACACGAGTGATCGCGCACAAGCGTTGCCCAGAAACCTGATTGCCGCCCTATGCAGGTGTTCTCTGTGGTAATGGTTCGGAGATCCCGCTCTTCGTCTAATCTGGTGCACGTCGAAATAAAAGTTAATGAAGTCTAATATCACATAAATCTGGCCACAAATACTAGTAACAAAAGTTTTAAATCAGGAATTCAAAACGACTAATAACTCGAACATTTATTCTGGCATTTGATTGCTATTCAACTTTCGGTTTTAATCAGGTATCTCACGTGAAAAATATGCAAATACGCGTGCGTGTGAATTTAGCCAATTCCTCATGACTTTTCTCTATTTAATAAATAGAGTTAACTCCACATTATAAGTGGGTCTCCATCCCACTAAATACACAATATGGTATTAATAATGCATACATGCATTGAAATTAAATAATTGGATCATCTCATGAGCTAATTTTCAACGAGGGTATGAAGATAGTCATGTCTACAATAAATAAATTAAATCTGTCGCACCTCTAATCTAAGTATGGCATGGCACACTTATCGCTTATTATCGGACCGATCACGAGCTCAACTGAGGATTGATAGATCATTACAGAATTTGTTCTTATAGCTTATATATTTTATACGATATATTTGTATTATGTGTTAGATACTATTTATTACATAAACTAAACTTGATTAAAATTATAATAGTTTAACTTATAATAAACCTATTCTTGGGGCCAGTAATAGAACCTAAGCAGAAGGCCCGCTCTTTCCAAAGCAGCTGATTCCGCAGAAACGTGTACGTACTGGAGCTCAGGAAAACACGTACACCCACCCGATCGATCTGCCCAAAATGCCAAAATCGATCGTTTTTTTTAAGTTTCTGGCCAACTTTTCTCGGTTTCCACCCAGCAACATGGAAAATACAGCTGTAAAAAGCTCCAATAATTGAGCATTTCGAAACCGTAAAGTGCCCACTTGACTAAATTTTAGAGATTGAACTAAAAAATATTTCTGTTGCTTATAGAGATTATAGCTAGGCCGCTATGGATTGAAATATATATATATATATATATATATATATATACAAATGCTATTCTACACCACGGGTGTAATATAGCTATTCTACCGAAAAATCTACTACTGAGGAAAAAGTAGTACTCAATGACTATTCTACTGAAAAAATCTACTACTGAAAGTAATCGGTGTAGAATAGCTATTCTACACACGTAGTGCAGAATAACGCTACCGTATATATATATATATATAAACTTTTCTGTTGATTTAGAGCATCTCTAAATGATTTGCTATTTGGCTCTCCAAACTAAATTTTAGTCATCCAAACAAAAAAAAACTCTAAAAGAGTGGGCAAGCCTAATGGCCATCTGGCTGAGAAGCCAGCCAATTCGGCTGGCTACTCGTGGCCCCACTGCTCGGCGCTGCATCCCGTGAAACGGGGAAAGAAAGAAAGAAAGGGAGAAAAGAGAAGGATGAAAAGTAAAAAAGAAAAAAGAGAAGAAATAAAATAAAATTTATAAAAACATTATAAATTTATAAATTTTAAAAATTTATAACTGATATTTTGTTTTAAAAAAGAAATCAAATTCTTTGAAAATATTTGAGATTTTAAAAGAGAGAATAAACTGTTTAGAGAGTCGAGAATAGAGAGTCTTTTGGAGTATATAGCGGATTTGGAGAGGAACCTTTTTGGAGAGTTGACTAAATGAATAAATAGAAAGTAAAAAATGGAGAGACTTTTAGAGATGCTTTTAGACGTACACGTCTCAGCTTAAACATGTAAAATGCAGCTGTAAAAAACTCCAATAATTGAACATTTCGAAACTGCAATGAGCTCACTTGACTAAATTTTAGAGATTATAACTTAAAAATAGTTCTAACAGATACTCTAAAAGTATTTAAATAAGGCGACTCCTAAATCTTTCTCCATCTACTTGTAGGGAGCGTCATATGTTGCATATCCGCTCTAGTCTCATCTATCATTTATACAAGAGATACAAATAAAAAAATAGAGATATTTAATAAATATTGTCCACATGTTGATGATACAAGAATAAAATATAGAGATTATAAGATTGAAAATCTGTTAAAGAATAATAAGATTTATAGATTAAATTTTATTTGAAGGAGTCATTGTATAAGATTTTAAAGAATAAAAAATAACAACTCTATCGGATATGCTCTTAGACCTTAAACTAAAACTAAAACTAAACTACACTAGTAGTGTGCCCGTGCTACGCAACGGAAAAAATGAAAAAACAAATATTTATTAGACAATTAAATTAGGGGTTGGCGTCGAAAAGGAATGCAAACTGAAGATCAAATTTTCTGAGTGCAGAACCATAAGGAATAATATTTTCATCTCATATGTTCCCATGTAAAACAAGAAAAAGAATTATCTTATCATTATTCCCTTAAAACGAAACAAATATGTAAATCTCTTTAAAAGCACTCAAGTGCTATATAAATTGAAATATTTCAACACGCTTTAAAATTTCTTGAATTACTCCAGGAATGTTTTCTTTGCATTCATTCTCAGTGTACTTCAGTATTTCTACAAGAAACTTTGTTCTCAAGACATTCTTATCCTATAAATGCATTTGACATATAATTATTAGAAAAACAGTAATATATAATATCATGAGGCAAATATAAAGATGTGGGCACTCACTGTGATAATTAATGGTGTAGTATTAACAAATACTAATAGTGTGGCAAAAATCAACACCCCATGTCAATACGGGGATACTATAAAGAACTGAAGTTTTCACATTCTTTTCATGGAAATGATACTGAACCTTTGCCCCGGCCAAAACAATATTTCCTAAAACAAAAATCAGATTTTAGATGTATCACAAATTCTTATACACAAATGACTTGTAATTTAGAATTATCTTCAAAACAATATAAATGTGCCAACAATACAACCCTTATGTTATTTTGCATCTAGCGGGATGACAATGTAGTAGATACGAGGATCACCATCCCTTTTTTATGCATGGCAAGAGTTTGCAGCACTTAGTGAGAAATCCACAATGGGGAGGAGCCAATCAAGCATCCTCGTGAACTCACTGCAGAGACAAGCTTTGTGTCCTCTACAGTAAGTACACTAAATGTTTAAAGAAAATGTTAAACAGTACATACATTACATGATTTTTCAAGTACCGGATTGACAGAAAAGAGTGGCCACCTTGTCCACAAAACCATCATGTATCATTTATAAGATATCACAAAAAAGTAAACATCACTTCAACTATAGGATATCAAAAACTTTAGAATCAAGGCAAATACATGACAAAGCCAAGGCAAATATTTGTGGCTAGGTATGATATATAAAATATTGTACACACTATCTAGATTATTATATTCCCAGAGACACTTAAAGCACATTTTTCATTTAATGAACCACGCAATTCAGCATCACAAATTACCATCGGAAATATCACAAATGGCACCATACAGAAGAAAAGTTATAGATTTAACAACATGGACCAAACAACTTTATCCAAAAAGTTTATGTCAGCTCATTCCAAGGGGAGAAATTTAGAACACACCACTCCTATAATAAACCTTCTAAGTGTAATATGGATAGTTGGGAAATTATCAACTCTTGCCTTCTTGTGCTGCTTTCTGTTTGAGCTTGAAGCAAAAATTATTTGTTAGTCAAATCAAAACAAAGGTATGAACAAGATATGATAAAACAACTTAAATAATCTATAAGAAAATTCCTGAATGCATGGATGTGATCTGGTGCTCTGTATCCTCGTATCAACAATTTCATGTGCATCTTATAACGTTTCAGTAAAAATAAAAAAATAATAAATATGTTAAACTTTAAACAAATATTGAAATATCGAAAGAAAATCATATGTATGCTTATATGTCAGCAAAATAGAAACATAGCTTCCAAGAAAAAACAATAAATACAAGGACCACATATTTAAATAGACATTTGCATGTCTAGAAAATGCACCTCATCAAGGAAGCTAAGTGTGCACAATCCACCAATTTGATTAAATAATATGTCAATAACAATGACATAGGTGATATATCATAAATCTCGAAATAATAACGAGTAAGCAAAGAATGCATTTATGTCTTTGGTAGGATGACACAAGTATCTTTCATTAACCATAACATGACTATAGGTTAGCAGGCCATACCATAGCAAATCGCTTAATTTTTCATGGCATATTAAAAAATACACTCTATGGTTCCATGGTATCTTCTTTTATAAATAAAATATCCACAGCTACAGGTAAACCCCGAGAATTAGAGTAAAATAAAATGAACGAAGAGATGTATTATACTATTTGTCACGAACATGTTGCAGAAAACTGGATTTTTCCATGCTCATTCCACTCAAATTGTTGTCTTTCCTGTCTGATTGCAGGCACTACTTCAGATGCACCTATAAAGAAAACATGAATTGCTCAGCAACGAATAGAAAGATTACAGTGATCCACCATTGTACTCAGTCACCTACTACAATGAGCATACATGTAATAGTGCATTTCTTCCTCTCGGCCCCTCAGAATTCCAGTTGCAGACCGCATCTAGGAAAGCAGTCTCCATCTGCTTTGAATCATCTGGGATTGAAGAACCTATCACACAAGAGATGATCCGATCTCTTTGAAAGGTCTAAACAAGAAAATATCCCAAAATCTGCAAAATAAAAAGCAGAAAAGGTACCATACCACCCACGTTTCTCTAAATTCCACCTAAACCTCAATCACAGAAAACTATTTGAAGATCATAATGGCATATATAGGCATTTTAAGGCCATCAGTTAGTGTGTTCTATCTAGTGTGTACCAGTTAATATCAATATTTTATTCCTCAATGCAATAGCTTAATATGCTCAGACACTGCATTGCAAAATATAAAAGAGTGTGATAAACAAAAGGGAATATTTAGAATACTATAATAGATAAACAAGGGGAAATAACAGAATAGGCAAACGACTGCTAAGTTATTGTGTGATGTCACATAAAAGAGTATAAGAAAATACACCTGGTATACAAGTACGAATTGTCTTTAATTATGTCTTCATTTAGATCTCCAAGATAATCTGTCAGGACATCAGCAACCCAAGAGAGAAACTGGCAGCAGCGGCGTCGAATCGGGTGACAACCCCTCCATGCACAGTGAAGAGAGCGGCTGAGTGTGGGGAGGGCGACACAGCCACCGCTGATAGGGCCATGCGGCCAGCGAGCGGGAGCAGCATGGAGGGCCACAGGGCCAGCGGGGAGAAGGCCGGCGCGGGGGAGAGCGACCCGAGGAGGGCGGCATCGACCCCAAAGTGACGCGCCTCGGAGAGGAGCGCCGCAGAGGGAGGAGACGATGATGCGAGGCTGCCGTGGTGGAGGAAGGAGAGGAGGAGCGCGAAGAGGCGCGAGTCACGGTCGAGGAAGTGCGGTGCGGAGGCCGGCGTGGGTCCGAGCGAGGCGAGCGACGAGACGGTGCCTGCCCAGGAGAGCGTGGCGACGGTGGTCTGGAAGAGCTCGCTGCCGACGTTGAGGGTGACGACGGAGGTGGAGGCCATTGGGGAACTGGGAGTTGGGGGCTGGTTGACTGGGTTGAACTCGTGTCGTCGGAGTCGGCGACTGTGTCGGCGGTGGAGACGAGCCGATGATGCCTTGGCCACAGAGATAGCGGGATACCGAGTGCTTTTCGCGGACGATGGCCTCATATTGCTTTTGTTCCTGGATGCATACTGCTCGGCAGTAGTCATATTGCTTTTGTTCCTGGATACATACCGCTCGGCAGTTGCGGTTTGATTGCCGAAAATTTCGGATTATTAGCTTCGCTGGGGAGGGCTGAGTCCCGAGGGAATGCATGCGAAGTTGCCGAACATTTCGGATCATTAGTTTGGAATGTGATTTTCGGGTGTTTGGGATTAGTTTGAAAAGTGATTTTTCGGGTGATATTTGGAAGGTAAGGTGATTTTTCGGGTGATTAGTTTGGAAGGTGATCAACGGTGGAGATTGTTTCAATGAGTATGAGTAAGCAATCAATGGTTCAGATTGTCCAGATGAGTAAACGAACTCGTCAATTATATATTAGTATAGATATAAAAAACTTATTTGTTGCTTTAGACACGTGTCTCATGTCTCAGCTTATAAAATATAGCCGTAAAAAGCTCAAACAATTAGGCCTTAAACCAAAACGTACTAAAGACAGGGAAGAGTTGTTGAATTAGAGGTACATGATGATATTGGTACGATTAAAACATGCTGCAACTTGGAAGGAAGATGTGACTTGCCACGATTTTCATGGTGGATGGCTTTGACACTCAGTACCGCAGCCTCGCTGGAGCCCTGCAGTACCTCACGCTAACGCGTCCAGATCTTGCCTATGCCGTGCAACAGGTTTGCCTCTTCATGCACGACCCGCGCGAGCCTCACCTTGTGATGCTCAAACGTGTCCTGCGGTACGTCAAAGGCACCCTCTCCACCGGGCTTCACATCGGTGCAGGGAACATCACCAGCTTGACCGCCTACTCCGACGCTGATTGGGCCGGGTGTCCAGACACTCGGCGCTCCACTTCAGGCTATTGTGTCTTTCTTGGCGACAACTTGGTCTCCTGGTCCTCCAAACGACAGACTACGGTCTCTCGTTCAAGTGCGGAGGCTGAGTATCGTGCTGTGGCACACGCCGTGGCAGAGACATGTTGGCTTCGTCAGCTACTTCAGGAGCTCCACGCCTCCATCTCTTCTGCGACAATTGTCTACTGCGACAACGTCAGTGCTGTCTACATGACCGCCAACCCAGTTCATCATCGTCGCACGAAGCACATTGAGATAGACATTCACTTTGTCCGTGAAAAGGTTGCTTTGGGACAGGTCCGAGTGCTCCACGTTCCTTCATCCCATCAGTTCGCGGACATCATGACCAAAGGGTTACCTATACAACTGTTCACTGACTTTAGGTCCAGTCTTTGTGTTCGTGACACTCCAGCTTAGACTGAGGGAGGGTGTTAGAATATATTAGCATCAGCCCATTGGGCATGTAGGCCTGTGGCCCAACTACATGTATCTTGGCAGCCAAGTCTTCTAGACTATATAATAAAGTAGACACCCCTGTCAAGGGTGTGGTTGCAGCTCACTTTTCACCTTGGCATTAAATAGAGAAACAACTATAAATTTAAGTGATAAGAAAAGCTTCCAGTTGATAATTAAGTAAAAACACAATTAAGATTAGACTCCTTACATGTTTAGTTCCATGGCAAGTGAATCCAATGGAGATAAAGTGCCAGATGTTAATATAATGGAACGCACACCCAACTTGAGAAATTCTTCCATAGCAAGCCCTGGATTAAAACACCACCAACTAAGAGTCCTCGATGCCTTACCTGCAAAAATATAAGAAAAAGTAGATAATTAAGTATATAATTAGGCGATTACGGAGGAAAGTAGATGAAAGAAAATAATGCTATAAGCCTATAACTCAAATGTTAAGTTTTCCATATTTATATGGTTACAGGAAAATGTATCAGCCTATCAGGAGTCAATCTGTCGATAAAGTTATAGATTCAGTTAAAGTGCATGGCAACAGAGAAAAACTAAAACAAACCATGAAAGTTAATGTGAAATAAACTCTGGCAGTTTGGCTCATGGATTATACATATAAAATTTCTTTTGATCATAACGAGAGGCTCCTACTGAGGTTATATATTGCAATTAAAATAAAAGTTTACAGGGATACTGATGCGTAGAAGAAGAGAAGAGAGGGGGAGAGAGGACTGTTAGAGATTACAGGCTGTAAAGCCAAGTAGAGAGCAGTCCTCTGAGTACAGGGTTGCATCTGTAAGTTTGAAGGGCAAGAACGGATTTAAATGAAGAAAATCAAATACTGATTGAGGAGTTCTGTCGACGGAAAATGCAATTGTTGCGATGAAGCCAGAGTGTCCAATGGCCAACCAGGATGATCTCTATGATAAAAGGCCATCTGGAATTGAGACAGCATGTTGCTACCAGGTCTTCCACGGAAGGGTGGGAGGCCCAAGCAAGCCCAATTCGAGCCCAGCAGGCAGAGCTAAAAGTACAGCCGAAGAAAAGATGTAACGAGGTTTCAACAATATTATCATGGCAGAGTGTGCAGAAGCAACTGCTGCCAGCTTGGATAAAGTGCTTCCTCCCAAGGATATCACATGTATTGAGTCGATTATGAAGAAGAAGCTAGAAGAAGACCTTTATCTTGTTTGAACATCGGCATTTCCAAATCCAGGTAAAAACCGGATGAGTATCAAGTGCTGCAAAGGAACTAATGTAAAGCTTCTTAGGTTGGAAAGAACCAGAACCCCAGATGTAGCTCCACGAATCCTACGAGTCCGGATCCAAGTCTAACTGACTAATGAGAGAACTGAGTTGTTGGTACTCCATAAGGGCTTCAGGGGAGAGGGGCAGATAAAAGTGTCTGGAGATGCCAGATCTTTGAGTAAAATTGGCAAGTGAAATCCTCTTGTGTTTTGCAAAGGAGAACAGTCTGGGCAGACAAAGTTCTAATGGCTGACTCGACCAAAGATCATACCATAATGATATTGTTGAACCATTCCGGACCAAAGGTTTAGCTATGGCAAGAAAGAGTGGCCATAATTTAAGGATACCAGACCACCAGGGGGAGCCTCGCCGGTAGGACAAATGCGGTAGCGAACCAGATTTGTAATAGGAGGTCCAGACAAGATCCAACCAAGGGACATCTCTTTTGTTGTAGAATTTATACATATAATATTGATGCAATGAAATGCGAAAAGCTTGGACACAAATCTTGAAAGCAGATCTTGCAGCTTCCACCACCGTTAATATATATACTACTTATGCAACTACATGCTGCAGGATTAGAAACAATTGTTGAAAAATAGATATTGAGGCTTCCACCACAATTAATCGGATGTAAATATATGAAAATTATGCTTACATTACAGACATGGCATAAAAAACAAACAGTCCAGTGGCAGAGTGAAAACATTTCGGACAAATATGTTCATTAATAGATATAGGTATGAATTAGTAGTAGCGAAAGAAAAGGATATGGGTATTGAGTTACAGAGCCACACTAACAAGGAACCAGATTTAAATAAAAAGTGCCCATAATACATGTGAACTTAACTTACCCAAAACTTTCAGTGCATCTCCAGAAGTTTGTTGGCATTCATTCACATGAAACTGGAATGAAAAGAATGAGTGTAATTGTAAGAGCATAAATTTCATGTAGACAATGCAAGCTTATACTCCAAAGCATGAAAAAAAATGAAAAGGGGTACAATGACAAGACTGAGGCCCTGTTTGGAACACAGGAATTTTGAAGGCGACAGTTCAAGAAATCAGGAAAAATACCGCCTTCCAAACGGGCCTAACCACTTAAGAGAGAAGTCAGAGAGAGAGAAAGATGCATATATCATATATTATTGTGCATGGTCGCTGCAAACATTAAATGACAGAAGTACAACTTATCTGAGGTAGAGAAACTTACACGATAATACTTTGCATGGTTTTGACCGCCACCCCTAAAAATTATGTCAAGAATGTCCCTGATTGTTTCCAATCTACATACAGTAGCCTTTGCCTTCATCTTGGGACCAGTTTCAGCAGAATTTCCTAAGTGTGTAGGACAAATACAAGCACTCAACTGCTTTGCATGAACCATCAAATTATTATTAATAGTTACAAGTTTTTCAGTGTGTTCAAACAAGGTAACACCACAGACCTAGAAAACATATTGAAAGTTCAAATTAAGGACAATGAAATGCATTTCAGCGGAATGAAGGATCCTGGAAAAACAATTACCTTCCTCGAGTAATAGAGAAGCACCGTCAATTGTGTCGATTAGTTTTTTGGATGTTTCAGAAGTAATATTCAGTTCAGAGAGGAACTCATATATGTAACTCCCAGGTTTTGTGTAGCCCAGCTCCTTGGAATCAATTACCAGCTCACCAATTTTTTTTTCAAGTGCCATTAAAAGGGCTGGAAAAGAAGTTCAACACTTCAAGTATTACAATGAGAAAATCCATAGTCTAAATCATTAACATGAAAGTTAAATGAGTATGATCCACTTCCGCAAACAGAAATATGGTTCACCTTTCAGGATGGCATAATTTTCAGGGTCAAATTGTTTATCAGCAGAGTTTTCAATGGACCTCTTTACAGAACACAATTGGATGCATTCTTGAGCTTCCGCAATGCAAGAAGTGAGGTTATTGGGAAGCAAGTCAAAAGATGCAGCATCTGCACATATACTCTCCTGTGTAAAATGGTAATTGTAAACCCAAAACCAAAAAAAAGGCATAACCAGAAACATTGGCTCAAAGTGAAACTTAGGTGTACATGTTGCAATTGAGTTCTTTAAAGTTTAAACTCAATGCTAAAGCATAAAGAGATGGAGCATGTATTTCCATACCAAGTTGTGTGCTTCATCAAATATAAGTACTGCATTATCCCATGGTATGCCAGTTAAGGAACGTCGATTTCCTGGATCAATAAGATAGTTGTAAGGAGCAAAAAGAATATCAACTGACTTGGAAACTTCCCGGGAGATGTAATATGGACACCTAAAATGAAAAGGAGAAGCAATCGTTGTCAGAAAATCTGTAGGTGTCCTGTTGTAGTGTTGTGTGCACTTGGTATGCCAGTTAGAACATATGAAATATGGAACTTACGGGCCCTTAGTTCTCCCAATATCAACTAAGTCTTCAATGTCAAAAGGCTTACTCCCAAGCTCACTGTTACTTCTCATGTATTCTGCAGGATGTGCAACATATGATTAATCTGCAAAAGAACTCTTGATTTTAAGGAAGAACTACAACAAAGTATGTGATGTGGACTGGCAGATAGAGGAAACCAAGGTGATACTGCCTATGGCAACAAAATTAAGATGTTTTCAACTTTTAAAGTCAACAAGATGTCCCTTTTACTAATACAACCAAACTTTATCATTGTCTATTCAAAAATGTCATAAAATATCGTGGTAGTATCTTCCAGAAAAAAATTACTTGTACAATTTTCCAATATCCAAACTACATGTTTTAGACAATGCTTTTTGTCAAAAAATAATACTTTTTGACTATGTATTCAAGGGTGACAACGTGACATGTTTTGTGACCAAAGGTACTCATACCCATAACAAAGAACATAACATCTGGCTTGAAGAGTAGTTTACATGCATCGAGTTATAGATTGTGGCATTTACAACAACAGTCCTTGTACTAATATGCTTACAATACAGGGACGCTGAATGCATGTCGGCATTTATGGATTTACCATGGCTTCAATTTTTTGTGCAGAGATAATTTTGAAGGATGTATCTAACAAGGAAGGATGCTATTGCAATTACCTGTGACAGAATTTTGATGACGGCACCACCGTTTCTTGCAGAGGTAGTGGCAGGCATTGTTTTGTGCTCGTCCCCGGAGTTTACTCACTTCATTGTGGATACACATCTGCTCACGGGAGCCCAGCACTGACATTTTTGGCCTGTGAAATAGTACACATCAAAAACTGAACCAGCTATGAGGTCACTAAAAAGAGAATTGCAGCTGTGTAGTCAAATCCAGAGTGCAGAGCTCCACAACAAGACATTCATGTGAAATTACTGAACAGCGTAAATTGGATGCAGCTAGTTAGAACAAGACTGATGAATAAGTGTAATTGCTCGCCATCAGGAATTCAGGATTGACCTGTAACTGGTGGCCTTGAGCTCCTTGATGACCTGCCGGAGCTGGCTGTGGGTCCGGGAGGCGTAGATGATCACGGGGTACCGCGATGACTGTGAAGCAGTATCTCCCAAGTGTTGGCTCCCGGACGGTTGACTCCCATACGGCGGCTGCTGGCTCCCGCCGCCCCCACCCCCGCCGCCTCCACGCAAAAACTCCCCAAAGGAGCGGCGCCACGCGAGCGCCGAGCAGAGGAGGCACAGCGTCTTCCCCGTGCCCGTCGGGCTCTCCAGAAGCGCGTTTTTCCCCTGTGGACCGATCCGACGAACTAATAACTCAAACCCAGCAAAGCTTGGGGAGGGTGAACACCAAACAATAGGGTTTCCGCAGGGGTTTTGCCGGGGAAGGGATCGAGGATTGTGTTACCTGCTGGAGAGACTCGAGGACGCGGTCCATGTAGGTGATCTGGCAGTCGTAGGCATCGAAGGGGAAGTCGACGTCGACGCCGCGGATGCTGTAGACCGGCATTGCGGCGGCCGGAGTGGGAGGGGAGTGGGCGGGAATGGCGGAAGCGTGCGAGGGAAGGAGGAAGAAGCGGCGCCCTGGAAAAGGGCGTTGGGAAGAAGTAGAACGATGCTTTGGGCCACTAAGAACATGGGCCCGTTTCGGGTGAGATCATAAAATGGGCCGGGCTGATGAAAACCTCGCTTCATTTGGGCTCTGCGTAGATAAGGTCTATTAGATTAGGCGCAACGTATCTTATGTTCAAAGAGTTATGGTGCTCAAATACACATATTAAATATAGGCTAAGAATATTTCATCCAACGGTGTCCAGCTATTTGCGTTTACATCCTCTCACCTCCTCCTTTTTAGTGCAAAAAAATCGTTGGAAAAAAGAAGGTGGGAGGGTGTAAACGCAAATAGCTGGACACCGTTGGATGGAAGATCCTTGGCCTAGATTTAATGTGTGCATTTGAGCACCATAACTCTTTGAGTATATGATATGTTGCCTAGATTAGGAGGGGATCACTTTCCAATCCCCGGTTTGGGTTAGAAGTTGGGAGACGTTCTTCCACTCCTCATCTCTTTCCCTGTTAATATATGCACAAAAACTTAGAGTTGATTTGGGAATGGGTTAGAATTTAAAACTAAAATCTCGGTGAATGAGTCGGGATTGTAGACTCTCCAAACAAAACCTTACATGTGAGTCTATATTATATTTGTCTTGTTTCTTCTCTACTTCTACCGTCTCTTCCTCCTATCACTCGTTGTGCACGACACATGTTCCTAACCAAGCTTCTCTGTCAGTTTATGGCATCGCGCGCCTCTCTGTTCGAGGCCTCGCTACGCTCCTCCGCTCGGTCATGCCCCTCTATTGCGGGCTGCGGCGTCTTTCCTGTACCGTTCGGATGCAGCCTCCCACATCGCCATTGTTGCAATTCAGGGCAATTCTACTGTAGTCGTATGTGCTTCCACACCACAACCTGTGGTTGCCACTGTCGTCGGAGATTTTCTCCCCAACAAGTACTCGAATCCCTCGTGGATGGGAAAAATTATTCCCAAAATTAGGGGCGTCGATAGGGAATAGGAAGTTTTTTATCTACTCGGGACGGGGCCCCTTGATAGACCAGTAACCTGATAAAATAGTCAAAATTTATACCATAATGCTCTCGCCGAAGCGTCTGACGTCAGCACTTTTATCGGATGCACGGTCTGGTGGAGTTTTGTTATGCGCGCACGTGGCCCAATAGGGTTTTGTCTTATGCGTAGTAACTGGGTCTGGCCCAATAATCTTTTTCTATTGAAAAATTATAATGATACAATGTTTCCATCGAACAATGAACAATGTTTCGATGCAACTACTTATATTTGGTAATATTTCAAATAGTTTAACATGTGTTTTATTTTATTCATTAAATAATCTATCATTTTTACACATTAGTATTATTTAAAAAAATATGTCAATCGTGTTTATTTAGAAACACGGAATTGTTTTAACTATTTATATATAGTATTTCAATCAGTTCTGGTGATTGTTTCGCGTAATGTATATATGATGTTTCAACCAGTAACGAGCTATGTTTTAGCAAGAAATATATTTTGTTTCAAGTTTTTTTATATAATGTTTCAATCAATTTTGATAAATGTTTCACGTGATATATACACACTGTTTTAATTAGTAATGTGTTATGTTTCGGTTCGGCTAGATACATATTTTGTTTCAAGTATTTTTATATAATATTTCAACCAGTTCTAACAAATATTTAAATCATTGATGTGTCATGTTTCAGCATTGACGGTTGAAATTTGATTATACGGTAATGATTTGTGCATCTAACGGCTGAGAGAAGTGTCCGCTATTCCCATACAACATTCCCCGAACGTCTGATCGCTAGTCCTTCGTAGGATACGGATAATGTGTATTTATATTCGTAATCGTTTATCAGCGCAATTAGGTTTATAAAATTTGTCCCGCAAATAATCCACTAATTATAAATGAGTTTTGTAAATAGTTTATATTTAATACTACAAAACAGTATCTAAATATTTGATGGGATAAAAACTAAAGTTTAGTTCGTTTAACCAAACAAGCCTAAGAAGTGCTAGGGCCGGGTCGCTGAGATCGGAGTGGAGGTTGGCCAATTGGTGCGCGGGAGCACAAGCGCAAGGCCGTGCGAGCTAACGCGGTGCGTGCGTGTGGCGCTCGGCAGCACGTCCGCGTGGAGCCATAATAGGGGTATAGGACGTAGTGGTAGTTGGGAGAGGAGTGGAGGAAGGAGAGAAAGGAGTTGGGAGGAGGGTGGCGGCTAGTAAGGGTGGAGTGAGGAGATAGAAGAGGGAGAGAGAGGTTATTAGGGTTTTACATTTATTTTTTATAGTGGGGATAACCAGGTAAACGGGTATGGGTAGTCGATATATACCTATATCCGTATCCATTTATCCGTCAGGTATAAAATCGAGGACAAACTTGACCTAATAGGGTTTTTACCCACGGATAAACAGGTAACTAGGAAGTTTGTAGAAGGGATGATAGAGGCAGACAATATTGGTTCCAACCGGAGAGATGTAACAAGTTACACAAATGCTACGGGCGGACCAAGTGTAGGGGCAAGGGGTACAGTTGTGTCCAAATTTTTTTTCAAAAATTTGAGTACATATATGTATATGTGTATGTGTTAATTGGATTAAAATCTAAACCAATACTTTAATAGTTAGTACAACAACTTATTTTTTAAAACGACTAACAATATTTCTCTTTTCTCATATCTTCTTAGTAGCCAACAAATTATGATACGCTGCTACATACCACTAAATTTATTGAGCACACCTGCTACTCATAGGGCGTAGACCATTGCCCCGGCATGACAATTACAACATCATCTGCTAGTTAAGTTGATGTCCTGCCTAGATGGAATGCCTAGATGGAAGATGTTTTATTCTTCTTCTATTTTATCATTCTTCGTTAGAAATTATATTGACTCACAAGTGTTGAGAATGTGATACAAATTATTTTGATATATGCGTATTTAGATCGAGCGTATACCATCGATTCAGTTTATCGTTATGCTAAATAAATGTTTATTACATTATATGCGTGGCTTTATTGTCCGTTTAATTTGGCACCCCCGTAAATCCGGTGTCCGCTAGTGGCAATTGCAGATGCATCTCACGGGTGACACGTGAAGCGGTTTGGTTTGGGCGCCGAGCGTACGAGGTGGTTGACGCGGTACCACGCAGTCCCGTACGTACCTCGGCCTCCGTCGGTGGACCGCCCACGCATCGTCCTATCATTTTCGGGTCCTTTTGTTTTGAATTTTGATCGCTACATTGAATAGGATGGTTGTTTTTTATGGGATGGTGCAGTTGTGGGTTAAGGACACCGTGATTTATGTTAACTATTCTGACTAGATTACTGAGCTAATGTTTCTTTTAGTTGCGGCGGGGTGGAGCTTAAGAAAAACTGAGAGGGTACATCGATCACTTCACAGCTATACCATATCAGATCCACTAGATGCATAAACGTAAAAATTTACGAATAATAACTAAAATAATTTAGGAACTAAGTTCCCGAGAACCCCCTAAGGCAAGGGTGGCTCCGCCCTGTTTAGTTGTATATTAGAGCGAAGCTAAATCTAGAGTAATTAGAACTCAAAAAGCATTAGGCTTGACTATTTAACTGTGACTATTTAATCACACTTGAATCATATTTACAAATTTCGATACATAAAATGAGTAATAAGATGCTTTAAGCAACTCTAACAATAATTCTTAAATCAGAACCCCTACTTTTGATTTGAGGGCTTCCCCTATTTTTGAGAGGCCTGATTTTTAATAAGTTCCATTCTAGCAGTGAGCACCTATTTTCAATTTCCACCATTTCTTCACACACTATACACATGTTTTTGATAAAATCATAATACATAATAAATTATTTATTATTTAATAATCAATGACTATATTTAAATATTCAATTTTTTAAATGAAAATACAAATATTCAAATTTAAATATAAGAACATAATCATCTATCGTATTAAACAATATATGAACAAAATCATCTATCATATTTAAATATTCAAAATTTTAAATTCAAATACAAATATTCAAATTTAAATATAGCAACATAATCATCTATCATATTAAACAATAGGAACATAATCATCTATCATATTTGAATATTTAAATTTAAATTTTTAAATTCAAATACAAATATTCAAATTTAAATATAGCAACATAACCATATATCATATTAAACAATAGGAACATAATCATATATCATATTTGAATATTCAAATTTTTAAATGTAAATACAAATATTCAAATTTAAATATAGGAACATAATCAACTATCATATTTGAGTAAAATTGGCAAGTGAAATCCTCTTGTGTTTTGCAAAGGAGAACAGTCTGGGCAGACAAAGTTCTAATGGCTGACTCGACCAAAGATCATACCATAATGATATTGTTGAACCATTCCGGACCAAAGGTTTAGCTATGGCAAGAAAGAGTGGCCATAATTTAAGGATACCAGACCACCAGGGGGAGCCTCGCCGGTAGGACAAATGCGGTAGCGAACCAGATTTGTAATAGGAGGTCCAGACAAGATCCAACCAAGGGACATCTCTTTTGTTGTAGAATTTATACATATAATATTGATGCAATGAAATGCGAAAAGCTTGGACACAAATCTTGAAAGCAGATCTTGCAGCTTCCACCACCGTTAATATATACTACTTATGCAACTACATGCTGCAGGATTAGAAACAATTGTTGAAAAATAGATATTGAGGCTTCCACCACAATTAATCGGATGTAAATATATGAAAATTATGCTTACATTACAGACATGGCATAAAAAACAAACAGTCCAGTGGCAGAGTGAAAACATTTCGGACAAATATGTTCATTAATAGATATAGGTATGAATTAGTAGTAGCGAAAGAAAAGGATATGGGTATTGAGTTACAGAGCCACACTAACAAGGAACCAGATTTAAATAAAAAGTGCCCATAATACATGTGAACTTAACTTACCCAAAACTTTCAGTGCATCTCCAGAAGTTTGTTGGCATTCATTCACATGAAACTGGAATGAAAAGAATGAGTGTAATTGTAAGAGCATAAATTTCATGTAGACAATGCAAGCTTATACTCCAAAGCATGAAAAAAAATGAAAAGGGGTACAATGACAAGACTGAGGCCCTGTTTGGAACACAGGAATTTTGAAGGCGACAGTTCAAGAAATCAGGAAAAATACCGCCTTCCAAACGGGCCTAACCACTTAAGAGAGAAGTCAGAGAGAGAGAAAGATGCATATATCATATATTATTGTGCATGGTCGCTGCAAACATTAAATGACAGAAGTACAACTTATCTGAGGTAGAGAAACTTACACGATAATACTTTGCATGGTTTTGACCGCCACCCCTAAAAATTATGTCAAGAATGTCCCTGATTGTTTCCAATCTACATACAGTAGCCTTTGCCTTCATCTTGGGACCAGTTTCAGCAGAATTTCCTAAGTGTGTAGGACAAATACAAGCACTCAACTGCTTTGCATGAACCATCAAATTATTATTAATAGTTACAAGTTTTTCAGTGTGTTCAAACAAGGTAACACCACAGACCTAGAAAACATATTGAAAGTTCAAATTAAGGACAATGAAATGCATTTCAGCGGAATGAAGGATCCTGGAAAAACAATTACCTTCCTCGAGTAATAGAGAAGCACCGTCAATTGTGTCGATTAGTTTTTTGGATGTTTCAGAAGTAATATTCAGTTCAGAGAGGAACTCATATATGTAACTCCCAGGTTTTGTGTAGCCCAGCTCCTTGGAATCAATTACCAGCTCACCAATTTTTTTTTCAAGTGCCATTAAAAGGGCTGGAAAAGAAGTTCAACACTTCAAGTATTACAATGAGAAAATCCATAGTCTAAATCATTAACATGAAAGTTAAATGAGTATGATCCACTTCCGCAAACAGAAATATGGTTCACCTTTCAGGATGGCATAATTTTCAGGGTCAAATTGTTTATCAGCAGAGTTTTCAATGGACCTCTTTACAGAACACAATTGGATGCATTCTTGAGCTTCCGCAATGCAAGAAGTGAGGTTATTGGGAAGCAAGTCAAAAGATGCAGCATCTGCACATATACTCTCCTGTGTAAAATGGTAATTGTAAACCCAAAACCAAAAAAAAGGCATAACCAGAAACATTGGCTCAAAGTGAAACTTAGGTGTACATGTTGCAATTGAGTTCTTTAAAGTTTAAACTCAATGCTAAAGCATAAAGAGATGGAGCATGTATTTCCATACCAAGTTGTGTGCTTCATCAAATATAAGTACTGCATTATCCCATGGTATGCCAGTTAAGGAACGTCGATTTCCTGGATCAATAAGATAGTTGTAAGGAGCAAAAAGAATATCAACTGACTTGGAAACTTCCCGGGAGATGTAATATGGACACCTAAAATGAAAAGGAGAAGCAATCGTTGTCAGAAAATCTGTAGGTGTCCTGTTGTAGTGTTGTGTGCACTTGGTATGCCAGTTAGAACATATGAAATATGGAACTTACGGGCCCTTAGTTCTCCCAATATCAACTAAGTCTTCAATGTCAAAAGGCTTACTCCCAAGCTCACTGTTACTTCTCATGTATTCTGCAGGATGTGCAACATATGATTAATCTGCAAAAGAACTCTTGATTTTAAGGAAGAACTACAACAAAGTATGTGATGTGGACTGGCAGATAGAGGAAACCAAGGTGATACTGCCTATGGCAACAAAATTAAGATGTTTTCAACTTTTAAAGTCAACAAGATGTCCCTTTTACTAATACAACCAAACTTTATCATTGTCTATTCAAAAATGTCATAAAATATCGTGGTAGTATCTTCCAGAAAAAAATTACTTGTACAATTTTCCAATATCCAAACTACATGTTTTAGACAATGCTTTTTGTCAAAAAATAATACTTTTTGACTATGTATTCAAGGGTGACAACGTGACATGTTTTGTGACCAAAGGTACTCATACCCATAACAAAGAACATAACATCTGGCTTGAAGAGTAGTTTACATGCATCGAGTTATAGATTGTGGCATTTACAACAACAGTCCTTGTACTAATATGCTTACAATACAGGGACGCTGAATGCATGTCGGCATTTATGGATTTACCATGGCTTCAATTTTTTGTGCAGAGATAATTTTGAAGGATGTATCTAACAAGGAAGGATGCTATTGCAATTACCTGTGACAGAATTTTGATGACGGCACCACCGTTTCTTGCAGAGGTAGTGGCAGGCATTGTTTTGTGCTCGTCCCCGGAGTTTACTCACTTCATTGTGGATACACATCTGCTCACGGGAGCCCAGCACTGACATTTTTGGCCTGTGAAATAGTACACATCAAAAACTGAACCAGCTATGAGGTCACTAAAAAGAGAATTGCAGCTGTGTAGTCAAATCCAGAGTGCAGAGCTCCACAACAAGACATTCATGTGAAATTACTGAACAGCGTAAATTGGATGCAGCTAGTTAGAACAAGACTGATGAATAAGTGTAATTGCTCGCCATCAGGAATTCAGGATTGACCTGTAACTGGTGGCCTTGAGCTCCTTGATGACCTGCCGGAGCTGGCTGTGGGTCCGGGAGGCGTAGATGATCACGGGGTACCGCGATGACTGTGAAGCAGTATCTCCCAAGTGTTGGCTCCCGGACGGTTGACTCCCATACGGCGGCTGCTGGCTCCCGCCGCCCCCACCCCCGCCGCCTCCACGCAAAAACTCCCCAAAGGAGCGGCGCCACGCGAGCGCCGAGCAGAGGAGGCACAGCGTCTTCCCCGTGCCCGTCGGGCTCTCCAGAAGCGCGTTTTTCCCCTGTGGACCGATCCGACGAACTAATAACTCAAACCCAGCAAAGCTTGGGGAGGGTGAACACCAAACAATAGGGTTTCCGCAGGGGTTTTGCCGGGGAAGGGATCGAGGATTGTGTTACCTGCTGGAGAGACTCGAGGACGCGGTCCATGTAGGTGATCTGGCAGTCGTAGGCATCGAAGGGGAAGTCGACGTCGACGCCGCGGATGCTGTAGACCGGCATTGCGGCGGCCGGAGTGGGAGGGGAGTGGGCGGGAATGGCGGAAGCGTGCGAGGGAAGGAGGAAGAAGCGGCGCCCTGGAAAAGGGCGTTGGGTAGAAGTAGAACGATGCTTTAGGCCGTTAAGAACATGGGCCCGTTTCGGGTGACATCATAAAATGGGCTGGGCTGATGAAAACCTCGCTTCATTTGGGCAGAACTCTGCGTAGATAAGGCCTATTCGATTAGCGATTAGGAGAGAATCACTTTCCAATCCCCGGGTTGGGTTAGAAGCCGAGACGGAAACGTTCTTCCACTCCTCATCCCTTTCCTTGTTAATATACGCACAAAAACTTAGAGCTGATTTGGGAGCTTACAATTCTGACTTATTCCTTAGAAATGAGCTGGGATTTAAAACTAAAATCTTGGTGAATGGGTCAGGATTGTGGGTTCCTCAAACAAAACCTTACATGTGAATCCATATTATATTTGTCTTGTTTCTTCTCTAGTTCTACCATCTCTTTCTCCTGTCACTCGTGCACAATGCATGTTCCTAACCAAGCCTCTCTGTCAGTTTATGGCATCGCGCGCCTCTTCGCTACGCTCCTCCGCTCGGTCGTACTACCCCTCTGCTAGGGGCTGCGGCGTCTTTCCTGTGCTGTTTGGATGCAGCCCTCCCCCATCACCATTGTTGCAATTCAGGACAATTCTACTGTAATCATACGTGCTTCGACACCACTACCTGTTGCCACTGTCGGCGGAGATTTTCTCCCCAACAGTACTCGAATCCCTCGTGGATGGAGATGGAAAAATTATTCCCAAAATTAGGGGCGTCGATAGGGAATAGGAAGTTTTTTATCTACTCGGGACGGGGCCCCTTGATAGACCAGTAACCTGATAAAACAGTCAAAATTTATACCATAATGCTCTCGCCGAAGCGTCTGACGTCAGCACTTTTATCGGATGCACGGCCTAATGGAGTTTTGTTATGCGCGCACGTGACCCGATAGGGTTTTGTCTTATGCGTAGCAACTGGGTCTGGCCCAATAATCTTTTTTCTATTGAAAAACTATAATGACACAATGTTTCAATCGAACAATGAACAATGTTTTATTTTATTCATTAAATAATCTATCATTTTTACACATTAGTATTATTTTAAAAAATATGTAAATCGTGTTTAATTAGAAACACGGAATTGTTTTAACTATTTATATATAGTATTTCAATCAGTTCTGGTGATTGTTTCGCGTAATGTATATACGATGTTTCAACCGGTAACGTGCTATGTTTTAGCAAGAAATATATTTTGTTTCAAGTTTTTTTATATAATGTTTCAATCAATTTTGATAAATGTTTCGCGTGATATATACACACTGTTTTAATTAGTAATGTGTTATGTTTCGGTTCGGCTAGATACATATTTTGTTTCAAGTATTTTTATATAATATTTCAACCAGTTCTAACAAATATTTAAATCATTGATGTGCCATGTTTCAGCATTGACGGTTGAAATTTGATTATACGGTAATGATTTGTGCATCTAACGGCTGATAGAAGTGTCCACTATTCCCATACAACATTCCCCGAACGTCTGATCGCTAGTCCTTCGTAGGATAGCAATCCAGTATGACGAGTACGATAATGTGTATTTATATTCGTACTCGTTTATCAAATCATGACATTATTAAGTTTATAAAATTTGTCTCGCAAATAATCCACTAATTATGAATGAGTTTTGTAAATAGTTTATATTTAATAGTACAAAATAGTATCTAAATATTTGATATGATAGAAACTAAAGTTTAGTTCGTTTAACCAAACGAGGCCTAAGAAGTGCTAGGGCCGGGTCGCTGAGATCGGAGTGGAGGTTGGCCGATTGGTGCGCGGGAGCACAAGCGCAAGGCTGTGCGAGCCAACGCGGTGCGTGCGTGTGGCGCTCGGTGGCACGTCCGCGTGGAGCCATACTAGGGGTATAGGACGTAGTGGTAGTTGGGAGAGGAGTGGAGGAAGGAGAGAAAGGAGTTGGGAGGAGTGTGGCGGCTAGTAAGGGTGGAGTGAGGAGATATAAGAGGGAGAGAGAGGTTATTAGGGTTTTACATTTATTTTATGGGTAGTCGATATATACCTATATCCATATCCATTTACCCGTCAGGTATAAAATCGAGAACAAACTTGATCCTAATAAGGTTTTTATCCGCGGATAAACAGGTAACTAGGAAGTTTGTAGAAGGAACAATAGAGGCAGACAATATTGGTTCCAACCGGAGAGATGTAACAAGTTACGCAAATGCTAGGGGCGGACCAAGTGGAGGGGCAAGGGATACAGTTGTGTCCATTTTTTTTCAAAAAATTGAGTACATATATGTATATGTGTATGTGTTAATTGGATTAAAATCTAGACCGATACTTTAATAGTTAGTCCAACAACCTATTTTTTAAAACGACTAACAATATTTCTTTTTTCTCATATCTTTTTAGTAGCCAACGAATTGCGATACGCTGCTACATACCACTAAATTTATCGAGCACACCTGCTACTCGTAGGGCGTAGACCATTGCCCGGGTTGCTGGCACGACAATTACAACATCATCTGCTAGTTAAGTTGATGTCTGCTTAGATGAAAGATGTTTTATTCTTCTTCTATTTTATCATTATCCATTATAAATTATATCGATTCACGAGTGTTGAGAATGTGATACAAATTATTTTGATATATGCATATTTAGATTGAGCGTATACCATCGATTCAGTTTATCGTTATTGCTAAATAAATGTTTATTACATTATATGCGTGGCTTTATTGTCCGTTTAGTTTGGCACCCCCGTAAATCCGGTGTCCGCTAGTGGCAATTGCAGATGCATCTCACGGGTGACACGTGAAGCGGTTTGGTTTGGTTTGGGCGCCGAGCGTACGAGGTGGTTGACGCGGTACCACGCAGTCCCGTACGTACCTCGGCCTCCGTCGGTGGACCGCCCACGCATCGTCCTATCATTTTCGGGTCCTTTTGTGTTTTGAATTTTGATCGCTACATTGAATAGGATGGTTGTTTTTTATGGGATGGTGCAGTTGTGGGTTAAGGACACCGTGATTTATGTTAACTATTCTGACTAGATTACTGAGCTAATGTTTCTTTTAGTTGCGGCGGGGTGGAGCTTAAGAAAAACTGAGAGGGTACGTCGATCACTTCACAGCTATACCATATTAGATCCACTAGATGAATAAACGTAAAAATTTGCGAATAATAACTAAAATAATTTAGGAACTAAGTTCCCGAGAACCCCCTAAGGCAAGGGTGGCTCCGCCCCTGTTTAGTTGTATATTAGAGCGAAGCTAAATCTAGAGTAATTAGAACTCAAAAAGCATTAGGCTTGACTATTTAAGTGTGACTATTTAATCACACTTGAATCATATTTACAAATTTCGATACATAAAATGAGTAATAAGATGCTTTAAGAACCTCTAACAATAATTCTTAAATCAGAACTCATACTTTTGATTTGAGGGCTTCCCCTATTTTTGAGAGGCCTGATTTTTTAATAAGTTCCATTCTAGCAGTGAGCACCTATTTTCAATTTCCACCATTTCTTCACACTATACACATGTTTTGATAAAATCATCATACATAATAAATTATTTATTATTTAATAATCAATGACTATATTTAAATATTCAATTTTTTAAATGAAAATACAAATATTCAAATTTAAATATAAGAACATAATCATCTATCGTATTAAACAATATATGAACAAAATCATCTATCATATTTAAATATTCAAAATTTTAAATTCAAATACAAATATTCAAATTTAAATATAGCAACATAACCATCTATCATATTAAACAATAGGAACATAATCATCTATCATATTTGAATATTTAAATTTAAATTTTTAAATTCAAATATAAATATTCAAATTTAAATATAGCAACATAACCATTTATCGTATTAAACAATAGGAACATAATCATCTATCATATTTGAATATTCAAATTTTTAAATGTAAATACAAATATTCAAATTTAAATATATGAACATAATCATCTATCATATTTGAATATTTAAATTTATATATTCAAATGTTTAAATTCAAATACAAATATTAAAATTTAAATATAGCAACATAAGCATCTATCGTATTAAACAATAGGAACATAATCATCTATCATATTTGAATATTCAAATTTTTAAATGTAAATACAAATATTCAAATTTAAATATAGGAACATAATCATCTATCATATTAAACAATAGGAACATAATCATCTATCATATTAAACAATAGGAACATAATCATCTATTATATTTAAATATTCAAATTTAAATATTAAAAATTTTAAATTCAAATTTAAATATAGCAACATAATCATCTATCATATTAAACAATAGGAACATAATCATCTATCATATTTGAATATTCAAATTTAAATATTCAGATTTTTAAATCCAGATACAAATATTTAAATTTAAATACATGAACAAAATCATCTATCGTATTAAACAATAGGAACATAATCATCTATCATATTTAAATATTCAATTTTTTAAATACAAATACAAATATTCAAATTTAAATACGAAAACATAACCATCTAAACAACATGAACACAATCATCTATCATATTTAAATATTTGAATATTTAAATGTAAATATAAATATTCAAATTTAAACAAGCGGGAAGCGCGTGCGCCCACGTGGCGCAGATGAGAGTCAGAATAGGGGCTCATAGAGATGAGGGTCTGGTGACCTATTTTGAGAGTCTTCCTATTTTTGAGAGCCGGGTAGGAATCTTTTAGGATCTTGATTTTTTCATGGGCTCTCAAAAATAAGTTTGAGAGCTCAAATAGAGGCTACCACCAGAAGTCAAGTTGTTGAAATATGAACAATAAATTATTTACTAATAACAAAATATAGGAATTATTATTAATCTTAGCGTAGCAATTGTAATATACACTGGAATAGACTAATTATCTGTAATCAACCATAATTTTGTAATGATGTTCACTAATTGACAATAAAAAATAGAAAACACTGCTAATTAAGATTAGCGAAGACGTGTGAACTTCTATATTTTTCTTCCCTTTCCTCACCGTCTTATACATGCCCCCCCAAAAAAAATCAAATACTGCACACCTGCATCTCATCATTAGATTGGTGAGATAATTTTTATGAATTAATAAAATATCAATTAATATTTATCTTAATGTAAGATGGACGATGAAAAAGACTAATTATTTGCAATCCAGCACTCTAGAAGGGGTCCTCCCGACCACCAGTATTTCGACGGCCGCCTTTAAGAGCCTAGTCGTTATTAAGACTCAAATACACCACAATTACTAATGGCGTAATCTTTGAGTCATTGCTCATGAACTGACCGATAACCTCTTAATTGGTCATTAATGGAGCTCTGTAACCATCATTTATAACCCCCGATCCTTCCCATATAAAGGATCAAAGACAATCTTCAAAAGACATGCCTACACATGTTCTTTTAGAACATTTTTCATACTCTCTTAAGTACGCTTAAGGTCATTTCGCACCTTAAAACTTATACTATACATAGAAGTATGTCTATTACCCTTCGGGAGACCTGAACATATATAACTCTCTCCCTTTATCTTTTAGTTAGAAATAACCATCGAATTCGTTCGCATAGCTCTCCAATACCTAAATAAATATACACCACGGATACTTGCAGCGTACTGCCGCTCAACAAACAACGACAATCACCAATCAATTATTAATAATCAAGGTGAGCAAAGACGTATAAGTTCATTCACTGTTTTTATAGAATATATTGTGTTGTCCAGCCATACCGCCCATACGCTAGCTAGCTGCATCCTATTTAACTGCCCTTTTCACCTTTTGTCACCTGTCGCCACGGCCGCCGGGAGCGAGGCAGGTACGGTGCAGTGTTCCGTGTTCGCCCGAGTAGCCGCGTAGTACGACGTTAGGCGGAGGCCGGCCACCGACAGCGCGCCGCGGCAGAGCGATGACGCGCGCGGCGCCGGTTGGTTTGCCACGTGCGATACGAGGCGGGCGGGCGGGCGGGCGGGCGGGCGGACGGACGGGTCGGGGTCACGGCTTTTGCACCCACCGCCACCAAATCTCGGCGTGTAGTCGTGTTCAAGGGCAGACGGTTGCTATTTTTTATTCTTTAAAATTTCATACATGAAATCCTACTAATAAAATTTAATCACTAGTTTTTATTACTCTCTAATAGGCTTTTCATATCATATTTCATATATTTTATTCTTATATTATTGATAGATAGACTCCATTTATTAAATATTTTCTTTTTCTTTTATTTGTAACTCTTGTACTATGGACACACGAGTCTATCACGGATAGGAAATAAAAATTGCTCCCAATAGGTAGAGAGCATAGAAAAAAAATTAGAGAGCACCTTATTTTGTATTTCGTATTCTTTTAGAGTATTTGTTGGAGCTAATTTTCCAGTTATGTTATCTAAATTAATTTAGAGAAGAGAGGTAGGGAGCATAGAAAAAAGATTTAGAGAGCACCTTATTTTGTATTTCATATTTTTTAGAGTATTTGTTAGAGATAATTTTCTAGTTATAATATGTAAATTGATTTAGAGAAGAGAGTTGTTTAGAGTTCGAGGATACTTTTACCTCCACTTTCATCTTTTTTTCTTCTCCTTTTTAACACTGTTTCTTGACAGTACTTCCTCTATTTTTATATTGGTCATTTAACACTTAACACGAATGTTCAGATGATTTTACTGCTCTCCGTTTATTCTACTCCAAAATGAGAGTTTTTTTATTGAAAAATTTATAAAAAATCTCATTACAATTCTCTGTAATTTACAAAATACCACCCTCAGTGTAATTTTAAAAATATCACTCTCAGTGACTGTGTTATGCCCATCTATCAGTGACACAACAATCGTAAGCAGCCGGCCAAAGATACCGGAAAAAAACATTGTATATAAGCAGATGAAATACTACTCATGAAATTGTTAGTATCCCTTGTAAAAAAAATGCTTAATATCGATCGAGTGGCACTATGCCTTTTGTATTTCTGCTACTACCACTAGAAGTTGTATATGGTCAAATAGGTGGCGCGGTTTGGTTCGGTCTAACCACGAGCTTAGCTAGCCTAATCAGTCCGATTAGTTTAGGCCACACCTATAATTCATTACGTTTATATACCATAAATTTAAAATTCACAAACGAAGCAACAAAAATAGAGATCGAGGGTAATTTTTATTAGGAGAAAAAAACTCGCAGATGAATACTGACGCATAAAGACATATTAGCAGGTTTTTGACGTACTTCAAGAAACACATTTATTTGATCAACGAAGTAGTGGTAGGTGACACGTAGAGGAAGTAGTTGCGTCGAAGTTCACACGAGTGATCGCGCACAAGCGTTGCCCAGAAACCTGATTGCCGCCCTATGCAGGTGTTCTCTGTGGTAATGGTTCGGAGATCCCGCTCTTCGTCTAATCTGGTGCACGTCGAAATAAAAGTTAATGAAGTCTAATATCACATAAATCTGGCCACAAATACTAGTAACAAAAGTTTTAAATCAGGAATTCAAAACGACTAATAACTCGAACATTTATTCTGGCATTTGATTGCTATTCAACTTTCGGTTTTAATCAGGTATCTCACGTGAAAAATATGCAAATACGCGTGCGTGTGAATTTAGCCAATTCCTCATGACTTTTCTCTATTTAATAAATAGAGTTAACTCCACATTATAAGTGGGTCTCCATCCCACTAAATACACAATATGGTATTAATAATGCATACATGCATTGAAATTAAATAATTGGATCATCTCATGAGCTAATTTTCAACGAGGGTATGAAGATAGTCATGTCTACAATAAATAAATTAAATCTGTCGCACCTCTAATCTAAGTATGGCATGGCACACTTATCGCTTATTATCGGACCGATCACGAGCTCAACTGAGGATTGATAGATCATTACAGAATTTGTTCTTATAGCTTATATATTTTATACGATATATTTGTATTATGTGTTAGATACTATTTATTACATAAACTAAACTTGATTAAAATTATAATAGTTTAACTTATAATAAACCTATTCTTGGGGCCAGTAATAGAACCTAAGCAGAAGGCCCGCTCTTTCCAAAGCAGCTGATTCCGCAGAAACGTGTACGTACTGGAGCTCAGGAAAACACGTACACCCACCCGATCGATCTGCCCAAAATGCCAAAATCGATCGTTTTTTTTAAGTTTCTGGCCAACTTTTCTCGGTTTCCACCCAGCAACATGGAAAATACAGCTGTAAAAAGCTCCAATAATTGAGCATTTCGAAACCGTAAAGTGCCCACTTGACTAAATTTTAGAGATTGAACTAAAAAATATTTCTGTTGCTTATAGAGATTATAGCTAGGCCGCTATGGATTGAAATATATATATATATATATATATATATATACAAATGCTATTCTACACCACGGGTGTAATATAGCTATTCTACCGAAAAATCTACTACTGAGGAAAAAGTAGTACTCAATGACTATTCTACTGAAAAAATCTACTACTGAAAGTAATCGGTGTAGAATAGCTATTCTACACACGTAGTGCAGAATAACGCTACCGTATATATATATATATATAAACTTTTCTGTTGATTTAGAGCATCTCTAAATGATTTGCTATTTGGCTCTCCAAACTAAATTTTAGTCATCCAAACAAAAAAAACTCTAAAAGAGTGGGCAAGCCTAATGGCCATCTGGCTGAGAAGCCAGCCAATTCGGCTGGCTACTCGTGGCCCCACTGCTCGGCGCTGCATCCCGTGAAACGGGGAAAGAAAGAAAGAAAGGGAGAAAAGAGAAGGATGAAAAGTAAAAAAGAAAAAAGAGAAGAAATAAAATAAAATTTATAAAAACATTATAAAATTTATAAATTTTAAAAATTTATAACTGATATTTTGTTTTAAAAAAGAAATCAAATTCTTTGAAAATATTTTGAGATTTTAAAAGAGAGAATAAACTGTTTAGAGAGTCGAGAATAGAGAGTCTTTTGGAGTATATAGCGGATTTGGAGAGGAACCTTTTTGGAGAGTTGACTAAATGAATAAATAGAAAGTAAAAAATGGAGAGACTTTTAGAGATGCTTTTAGACGTACACGTCTCAGCTTAAACATGTAAAATGCAGCTGTAAAAAACTCCAATAATTGAACATTTCGAAACTGCAATGAGCTCACTTGACTAAATTTTAGAGATTATAACTTAAAAATAGTTCTAACAGATACTCTAAAAGTATTTAAATAAGGCGACTCCTAAATCTTTCTCCATCTACTTGTAGGGAGCGTCATATGTTGCATATCCGCTCTAGTCTCATCTATCATTTATACAAGAGATACAAATAAAAAAATAGAGATATTTAATAAATATTGTCCACATGTTGATGATACAAGAATAAAATATAGAGATTATAAGATTGAAAATCTGTTAAAGAATAATAAGATTTATAGATTAAATTTTATTTGAAGGAGTCATTGTATAAGATTTTAAAGAATAAAAAATAACAACTCTATCGGATATGCTCTTAGACCTTAAACTAAAACTAAAACTAAACTACACTAGTAGTGTGCCCGTGCTACGCAACGGAAAAAATGAAAAAACAAATATTTATTAGACAATTAAATTAGGGGTTGGCGTCGAAAAGGAATGCAAACTGAAGATCAAATTTTCTGAGTGCAGAACCATAAGGAATAATATTTTCATCTCATATGTTCCCATGTAAAACAAGAAAAAGAATTATCTTATCATTATTCCCTTAAAACGAAACAAATATGTAAATCTCTTTAAAAGCACTCAAGTGCTATATAAATTGAAATATTTCAACACGCTTTAAAATTTCTTGAATTACTCCAGGAATGTTTTCTTTGCATTCATTCTCAGTGTACTTCAGTATTTCTACAAGAAACTTTGTTCTCAAGACATTCTTATCCTATAAATGCATTTGACATATAATTATTAGAAAAACAGTAATATATAATATCATGAGGCAAATATAAAGATGTGGGCACTCACTGTGATAATTAATGGTGTAGTATTAACAAATACTAATAGTGTGGCAAAAATCAACACCCCATGTCAATACGGGGATACTATAAAGAACTGAAGTTTTCACATTCTTTTCATGGAAATGATACTGAACCTTTGCCCCGGCCAAAACAATATTTCCTAAAACAAAAATCAGATTTTAGATGTATCACAAATTCTTATACACAAATGACTTGTAATTTAGAATTATCTTCAAAACAATATAAATGTGCCAACAATACAACCCTTATGTTATTTTGCATCTAGCGGGATGACAATGTAGTAGATACGAGGATCACCATCCCTTTTTTATGCATGGCAAGAGTTTGCAGCACTTAGTGAGAAATCCACAATGGGGAGGAGCCAATCAAGCATCCTCGTGAACTCACTGCAGAGACAAGCTTTGTGTCCTCTACAGTAAGTACACTAAATGTTTAAAGAAAATGTTAAACAGTACATACATTACATGATTTTTCAAGTACCGGATTGACAGAAAAGAGTGGCCACCTTGTCCACAAAACCATCATGTATCATTTATAAGATATCACAAAAAAGTAAACATCACTTCAACTATAGGATATCAAAAACTTTAGAATCAAGGCAAATACATGACAAAGCCAAGGCAAATATTTGTGGCTAGGTATGATATATAAAATATTGTACACACTATCTAGATTATTATATTCCCAGAGACACTTAAAGCACATTTTTCATTTAATGAACCACGCAATTCAGCATCACAAATTACCATCGGAAATATCACAAATGGCACCATACAGAAGAAAAGTTATAGATTTAACAACATGGACCAAACAACTTTATCCAAAAAGTTTATGTCAGCTCATTCCAAGGGGAGAAATTTAGAACACACCACTCCTATAATAAACCTTCTAAGTGTAATATGGATAGTTGGGAAATTATCAACTCTTGCCTTCTTGTGCTGCTTTCTGTTTGAGCTTGAAGCAAAAATTATTTGTTAGTCAAATCAAAACAAAGGTATGAACAAGATATGATAAAACAACTTAAATAATCTATAAGAAAATTCCTGAATGCATGGATGTGATCTGGTGCTCTGTATCCTCGTATCAACAATTTCATGTGCATCTTATAACGTTTCAGTAAAAATAAAAAAATAATAAATATGTTAAACTTTAAACAAATATTGAAATATCGAAAGAAAATCATATGTATGCTTATATGTCAGCAAAATAGAAACATAGCTTCCAAGAAAAAACAATAAATACAAGGACCACATATTTAAATAGACATTTGCATGTCTAGAAAATGCACCTCATCAAGGAAGCAAAGTGTGCACAATCCACCAATTTGATTAAATAATATGTCAATAACAATGACATAGGTGATATATCATAAATCTCGAAATAATAACGAGTAAGCAAAGAATGCATTTATGTCTTTGGTAGGATGACACAAGTATCTTTCATTAACCATAACATGACTATAGGTTAGCAGGCCATACCATAGCAAATCGCTTAATTTTTCATGGCATATTAAAAAATACACTCTATGGTTCCATGGTATCTTCTTTTATAAATAAAATATCCACAGCTACAGGTAAACCCCGAGAATTAGAGTAAAATAAAATGAACGAAGAGATGTATTATACTATTTGTCACGAACATGTTGCAGAAAACTGGATTTTTCCATGCTCATTCCACTCAAATTGTTGTCTTTCCTGTCTGATTGCAGGCACTACTTCAGATGCACCTATAAAGAAAACATGAATTGCTCAGCAACGAATAGAAAGATTACAGTGATCCACCATTGTACTCAGTCACCTACTACAATGAGCATACATGTAATAGTGCATTTCTTCCTCTCGGCCCCTCAGAATTCCAGTTGCAGACCGCATCTAGGAAAGCAGTCTCCATCTGCTTTGAATCATCTGGGATTGAAGAACCTATCACACAAGAGATGATCCGATCTCTTTGAAAGGTCTAAACAAGAAAATATCCCAAAATCTGCAAAATAAAAAGCAGAAAAGGTACCATACCACCCACGTTTCTCTAAATTCCACCTAAACCTCAATCACAGAAAACTATTTGAAGATCATAATGGCATATATAGGCATTTTAAGGCCATCAGTTAGTGTGTTCTATCTAGTGTGTACCAGTTAATATCAATATTTTATTCCTCAATGCAATAGCTTAATATGCTCAGACACTGCATTGCAAAATATAAAAGAGTGTGATAAACAAAAGGGAATATTTAGAATACTATAATAGATAAACAAGGGGAAATAACAGAATAGGCAAACGACTGCTAAGTTATTGTGTGATGTCACATAAAAGAGTATAAGAAAATACACCTGGTATACAAGTACGAATTGTCTTTAATTATGTCTTCATTTAGATCTCCAAGATAATCTGTCAGGACATCAGCAACCCAAGAGAGAAACTGGCAGCAGCGGCGTCGAATCGGGTGACAACCCCTCCATGCACAGTGAAGAGAGCGGCTGAGTGTGGGGAGGGCGACACAGCCACCGCTGATAGGGCCATGCGGCCAGCGAGCGGGAGCAGCATGGAGGGCCACAGGGCCAGCGGGGAGAAGGCCGGCGCGGGGGAGAGCGACCCGAGGAGGGCGGCATCGACCCCAAAGTGACGCGCCTCGGAGAGGAGCGCCGCAGAGGGAGGAGACGATGATGCGAGGCTGCCGTGGTGGAGGAAGGAGAGGAGGAGCGCGAAGAGGCGCGAGTCACAGTCGAGGAAGTGCGGTGCGGAGGCCGGCGTGGGTCCGAGCGAGGCGAGCGACGAGACGGTGCCTGCCCAGGAGAGCGTGGCGACGGTGGTCTGGAAGAGCTCGCTGCCGACGTTGAGGGTGACGACGGAGGTGGAGGCCATTGGGGAACTGGGAGTTGGGGGCTGGTTGACTGGGTTGAACTCGTGTCGTCGGAGTCGGCGGTGGAGACGAGCCGATGATGCCTTGGCCACAGAGATAGCGGGATACCGAGTGCTTTTCGCGGACGATGGCCTCATATTGCTTTTGTTCCTGGATGCATACTGCTCGGCAGTAGTCATATTGCTTTTGTTCCTGGATACATACCGCTCGGCAGTTGCGGTTTGATTGCCGAAAATTTCGGATTATTAGCTTCGCTGGGGAGGGCTGAGTCCCGAGGGAATGCATGCGAAGTTGCCGAACATTTCGGATCATTAGTTTGGAATGTGATTTTCGGGTGTTTGGGATTAGTTTGAAAAGTGATTTTTCGGGTGATATTTGGAAGGTAAGGTGATTTTTCGGGTGATTAGTTTGGAAGGTGATCAACGGTGGAGATTGTTTCAATGAGTATGAGTAAGCAATCAATGGTTCAGATTGTCCAGATGAGTAAACGAACTCGTCAATTATATATTAGTATAGATATAAAAAACTTATTTGTTGCTTTAGACACGTGTCTCATGTCTCAGCTTATAAAATATAGCCGTAAAAAGCTCAAACAATTAGGCCTTAAACCAAAACGTACTAAAGACAGGGAAGAGTTGTTGAATTAGAGGTACATGATGATATTGGTACGATTAAAACATGCTGCAACTTGGAAGGAAGATGTGACTTGCCACGATTTTCATGGTGGATGGCTTTGACACTTCCGCGAATTCCTCTCCGGGGAAAGTAAGGTAGCTTTTGGTTCATGAGTTAGGTGGAAGCGAGCGGCTCCGTTCCATGCTTCATGTGTTTGACTTAGAATTAGATGGAACGAAATGGTTCCAAAAAGAAAATATTCTTCTCAGATCCGGAACCATTCATTCCCCCAAAACAAGCGAACCGAGCGGCTCGCTCCTTTCTCGTCCACAGCCCTGCACTCCTCCCTCCCGAAGAAATCAGGTGAGTCTTCTCCTCCTCCTCCGGTGGTCCTCTTCCTCTCGCAGCACCGGCCGGCGCCCGCGCGTGCCCTGCTGCGCCGTCCCGCCGCCCGCGCGTGGCCGGCTGCGCCCTGCTGCGCCCGCGCGTGGCCGCCCGCGCGTGGCCGGCTACGCCCGTGGCTGGCCGGCCGCGCGTGGCCGGTTGCGCCCGTGGCTGCGCGTGGTCTGGCCGGCTGCTGTGCCTGGCCGGATTTCAGATATGGAGAATGTTTGTTGAATATTTTTGAATGTTTCAGATCTAGAGAGGAGCATAAAAAGGAGAATTTGGAGAACTGGACTATTTGCCTCAAGATAATGAATTATTGATGTGTAATGCACTGAAAATACTTGATTTGTAATGCAAAACGGTAATATTATCTTTATTGTATCATATAGATGGATGAGATCAACCAACTCGTAGTAGTGTATGTGGCCGCTGCTCATTTGTTGCTTTCTATGATGGCGGCGGCAACCATTGAGTCTAGAAAAAGAAAGCGTCATGCTCATGCGTCTATAGGTGAAATTAGTTATGGTCCAATTGAAGATAGAGATAAGAGTAGAATTGACTATCTTAATAATAAGATTTGGAAAAATGATATCATTTGTGTTAATATGTGTTAATATGCTTAGACTTACTAAAGACTCATTCTTTCGTTTTTGTGGTCTTATTCGGGAACGTGGTCTATTGGAAGACACCGTTCACATGTGTGTTGAACAACAAGTTGCAATGTTTTTACATACCATAGGTCACAATGTTAAGAATAGAGTAGTGGGCACTAATTTTAGTAGGTCTGGTGAAACCGTTAGTCGATATTTTAATAAAGTACTTCACGCAATTGGAGAGCTACGCAATGACTTCATTAGACCTCCATCATCGACAACACCGGCTAAAATCTCAGGGAACACACGATGGGATCCTTATTTTAAGGTAGTATCACTATTTTTTGTAAATGTTGATTCAAATGGTAGTGTTTGCATTAGGGCTCATCTATTGTCATTTTAATGGTCAACTAGGATTGTATTGGAGCTATTGACGGCACATATGTTCGAGCCTCTGTTCCTAAGGAAATGGAGGCTCCGTTCTGTGGTAGGAAGAGCTACCCTACTTAAAATGTAATGGTTGCCGTTGATTTTGATCTACGATTCACATTTGTGGTGGCCGGTTGGGAGGGGACAACTCACGATGCTCTAATTTTACGAGATGCTCTAGAACGACCTAATGGTCTTCTATAGATATGTGTGACAACTCACATAAGGATGCGATGACTCCGAATGAGAGTGGGACATCATCAGGTAAAAAACCATCAAAGAGAGCTAAGAAGGATGACAGTGTAGTAGATGGCTTGGTTGGAGCAATTGATCGTGGTACTGAAACACTAGCCTCATTAGCAGAAGTCATCAAGGAAGTGGCCGCAGCTAAGACAACGCCAGAGGGTTTGTTTGAGGAGGTGGACAACCTTTCAGGTTTTGAGCTCGAGCATAAATCCAAGTATTTTGCTTATTTGGTGGCTAATCCCGATATTGCAAGAGCGTTCATGAAGTTGCCATTGCTTTACACGTATCATTTTAGTATGGATCTATGTGTGTTGAATTATGTATGTGTGGAACTATGTGTGTTGAACTATTAAAATTATGTGCTAACTTTTAAAATTATGGACCTAATTATGTGTTTTGAATTATGTGTGTTCAACTATTGAAATTATGTACTAATCATTATATTTTATGTTTGATTTCTGCTCTTGAACCAAACAAGGGATAGAGTCATTCTGTTCTATCAGATTCCAGAACTAAACAAAAAACAGAATGGCTCCGTTCTTGCTTCCAAACGCAGAACAGAACCATCCCGTTCTCAGAATCTGGAACGGAGCCATTCCGTTCTATCAGACTCCTGAAACAAACGTCACCTAAGAGAGTGAGTGAGTGAGTGACATGAAGTATGGCGTAAGCTAGCTAACTGGTCTCACTTTTAAGACAATTATGGCGAAGTGTTAGCCACAATCTTCGTCTTAAAATCTTCTTAAAAAGATAGCAATCAAAAGAAGCTGGGATCTTAGTAGTAAGGGCGTGTACAACCCATTTAATAGTGGTCTTTTGAGAGATCTTTAGGGTTAACTGAAAAAAAAAAGAAATGAGCTCTTCGCGAAGAGTCCGTCTCTATACGATTCTCCATACGCATTGTCTCTTAACTGCATCTATGATTCAAGGGCTTAGGATACAGTTTATTTGTTGTCTTACTTCGAAAACCGTTCCACCGTCGTCTCATCTCAGATTGTATATGACCTAAGCTAACCCTTAAAATCAGGTTCAACTCGGTAGTAAGTAGTGGAGTAACCCACTAACCCACTGCTCCGACCGACCAACCGATCACTTCTGTTTTTTTTTTCCTGCTACTGCTTTTGCAGTTTCGCTACTACGGTTGATTCTTTTTTACTACAATACTACTGCTTCTTTCTTTTATTGTTTTGAATAAAAGAGTTTCATTGTAGATTTTGGGTACCAACAGGTATAGTTACATGTATAGGTATAATCTGATTTAAAACTCTACGAGTTTTATAAGTTTTATGCATACAAGTTGAATATTTTATGGATCTAGTTTGTGAGCGGATTTGCACCAAACTTCCGTACCGTGTTTTCCAATGCTACGTGATAAGAGAAATTTGATAATTTGTTACTCTCAAAAACTTGCTTCATATTTTTATCACCTGAATCCATTTTTATTAACACAAATGATTCTACATGTTTAAGCTATTCACAATGGGGATTTCATGAGGTGTTTCATGCTATTAATTACCACGCCACATCAGATTTTTTGATGACATGATATTCAATTAATGAGGAAAGAGAAGGAAGTAGTGTCATCACCATGACATTGTGCTAACCTGTTTCTAAGATGGATGAAACGAAATGAAACATCCATTGAGAGCCAGATCGTTTCATCAGAGAGAGTATTTCATGAGAGCTAGTTGTATTTAATTACACTGATTAGCATAGGAAATAGTGAAATGAAACTCTCCACTGAGGGAGAGTATTTTATTCAGTTGTAAGCTGATGTGGCATTCTAGAAAACAGTGTTATGAAACTCACCACTATGAATAGTCTTAAGCTATTCACAATAGGAGTTTCATGGGGTGTTTCATGGTATTAATTACCATGCTACATCAATTTTTTTGCTGACATGACATTTAATTAATGAGAAAAGAGATGAAAATAGTGTTATCACTATGACATAGTGTTAACCCGTTTTCTAAGACGGATGAAAGGAAATGAAACACATATTGAAAGCTAAATCGTTTCATCATAGAGAGGGTATTTAATGAGAGCTAGTTGCATTTAATTACACTGATTAGCCTAGGAAATAGTGAAACAAAACTCTCCACTGAGATATGGTATTTTATTCAGTTGTAAAGCTGATTTGACATTCTAGAAAACAATGTTACGAAACCCAGCGCTGTGAATAACCTTTATATCAGAAGTGATATTATAATTAAAGTGTACATCGATGATGACGAATAATTAATTTTTTCGCGTAACGAGGAGATACAGGCTTCCCCATATTGCATTGCGATTTTCTTTTCCCAAATAGTTTGATTAGCTTGCAATTAAAGTCTCGTGACTTGCAAGTAAATGGCGAGCTGCCCTCAGTTGATGGCTCATGACTACTACTCTAGTCCAATACACCCAGCTATACGGAGCAAGGAACACACACTCCTATACCACACCAACCATAAATGTAGCAACTAAATTCACTGCACTATCTTTGACTAAAATCACATTTCAATGCACCATCATGACTACTACGTACTGGTACGTGTACACCACTGTAATTTTCAACGATGGGATGCCTATCAGCTATGCCACTTTTACACCGGCCCAACATTTTGACTTCAGTACTGAAAAAGTTGATTAAGCCCTAAGTGCGTGTATAATCTAATTTAATAGATGGTTTCTTGAGAGGTTTTTAGAGGTTAACTGAAAAAAACACAAGAGACGGACTATTCGCGAAGAATCTGTCTCTACACGATTCTCCATACACATTGTCTCTTAGCTGCATTTATGATTCAGGGGTTTAGGGTTGTACTATGCAGTTTTCTTTGTTATCTTTTGTACTTTGAAAACCGTTCCGCCGTCTCAGGGTTGTACATGCCCTAAGGAAGTCAGTAGCTCAAAATTAGGCTTGTATAAAAACCAAGTGATTTTGGAAAGTGAAAGAGTAATTGTCTCTTAAGCACTAGATCAAAATAATTTAGGGCATGTAACGTAACTTATGGTGTGTTTGGTTGAGCTGTAGATTCTGAAAAAATTGTTGGGAGTTGTGAGCTGTGGAAAAGCTGTTGTGAGCTGTGAGCTGTAAAAAAACTGAGAAACTGTTTGGTTGGAACAGTTGCGGATTTATATTTTGTTAGTTCATGATGTTTGGTTACATTATTAATATGTAATTTTGCATGTAAATCATTATAATCATGAATTTTTATAATGTTTATACTAAAATTATATATTTTTGAATTACACTAGAATGATATATTTTACTAAACTTTTACTTTTTCAAATTTTACATGAATTGATATGTTTTAATGGCATGGTAGGTAATATTCATTCAAAGTTAAACTGAAAAGCTATGGAATCTAGGTTATATCAGTGTTGGCGTAAAAGATTACGCTAACAGGTTCTTGAAAATTAAAAACTAACAAACGAAGAGTTTGTGATGCGGACTATTTCGAGCCTCCGAAAAAGGATAATAGCTCAAAGTAGTTTGAGGTTGTGTATTGAATAGCTGAGTATTCGAGGCTTATTATAGGGTAAGAAGGGGGGTATTTATAGGTAAAAACTCTAAGGAAAAGACATATTTACCCCTCAATTACAACCGACATAGTGGAAACTATTCGGTACCCCGAATAGGGTTAAAATAGTAAAATCTATCCAGAGAAGGTACATAAGGCAGACGTCTTATCAGTCTTGCTGTTTTACACTGTAGCTTCGGAGCCTTTGGAGGATACTTTCGGACCATGAAGCCGAAGTATCCTTTGGCTTAGAAACTTCATCATGTCCGAAGATGAGCGCAAACTTTGATGTTGATGAATTATCTTTGATTGTTGATCTCTAAAGTCCCGAGGATGAAGTATTTTCTCCCAACAATCAGCTTTCAAATTTGTACTACGAGAATCTGCAGATTTTTGAAAGGCTGGTTGCCCTTTAGAGTTGTTTGGTTCACATTCTAGCTTTCAAGCCAGAAAGCTGGTTAGAAAATCTGAACCAAATAGATCCTTAAGACAGTGGAGCTACGTAAAAAAGAAATCATTTTTAGTACAATATATTTAAATCATTTTAGTACAATATATTTATCTTTAGTTCTAACCTTACGTGTACACTCTTAAAGTGATAAATATGTTTATTGAATAGTAAACATATTTGTTTCTGTTTATAAAAACAAGTTGACAAACTGAAGCAAACAAACGGACCCTAATTTGCACCAAAAGAACATGCTAACGCAAACCTAGTCTTAGCACTGAATTGTCCTTTGATTTTCTCATGTTCAGTTAGGTAATATCCAAATGACTCCCTGATAAATTTTGTTTGATTTTCTCATTTTTCATCCTGTTTCAAACCGGAAGCTAAGAAAAATCTCCCGGAGAACACGAACCTGGTAAAAAGAAGCTGATTTGACAGCATACTTCATTGCTGGCTCCATCACGAGCTGCGAATAATTCAGGTCACAACAAAAGTCACAAACAATATCCAATTTACGTCTTCCTTTTTCTGAACTCTCTCCTCTTGCTGACTAGCAACATGACAAAGCAGATCTCCGCATCATAGGCACCCATGACATCGCCATCTTAACATCCTTCACTTTTTGTTAGGGGTCAAAGAACCAAGTGATCTCACCTTTCTAAATATTTGGTTGATAGATAAAATAGTAATGTTGATTCTTACATGATAATATTTTTAGATGCTAGATAAGTTTATCTAAAAAACTGCTAAACTTATAACATAACATAGGTGTAAGGATAATAGTGCACCCAAGTTTAAAGTGATCGGCCCCATTTGGTTACAGGAACTAAACTTTAGTCTCTTGTTGGACCGGAAACGGCGACCAGAGGGGGGGTGAATGGGAGCTTTTAAAATTTCTGGCTAAAAACTTAGCCTTCGGTTCTGTTCTGTCTTCTGCGGAACAGGCTTCGAACACAACCTTCGAAGGTCTGGTTCGGAGGTACTTCGACTGCTCCGAACACAGGCTTCGCAGGAGCAAAAGTTCGAAGCCAAGAAGACTTCGCTCCACTAACAACCCTCGAAAATCTACTCCGCTCAGTCAGTGCAGGCTCCGCACACGAGGTACTTCGAGCAGGCTTCGCACTTCACCCTTCGCAAGAGTGGACAGCCCTCTGAGGACTTCGACCGAGTACTTGGCGACAGCAACAGGTGCTGGGCTTCGTACCCGAAGGTCTACACGCACACGCAAATGGACTACGCTAAGGGCATCGACACAGGAAGCACTACAAGAAAAGATCAGGGCTTCGCTAGTAAGCAGCGAGGTCTTGCCTCGTGTTACACAGAGCGACAGCACACTGAAAAATCACACCTCGCACGAAAAACTACCTTCGCCTCAACAGGCTTCGGTGAACTAAAACTAGCGAGGTATGCAATACGAGCTCAAGCAAAAGCATACAGAAGCAGGGCTTCGCCGCTTGAACAAGGAACACAAAATGTATTGAACTCAGAATGAATACAGTGAGGTCTGTCTACAGGAGCTCAACAGTAAATGCTCAAAGTGTTAAATGTTACCTACCGAGCTCCCATAATTATAGCCCACGGCTTCATCCTAAGGAAGTGACTACTTTACCCCTAGGGTTTACATCCATTTTGTCTCTACAGAACTAAGGGGTACAAAAGATAGTCCACCTTTATTTTGGAGGCTTCTCTGTCAGCTGCAGAGGGGACAGTGTCAGCCTTTTTCAGAACAGACAGTGTCAGCCTTTACAGAGTTGACTTCTGGAACCTCCCTTCGCACCGGAGGGTGCGGTAGCTTCGGCGAGAAGCCTGCAGCCTGTTGGCCTTCGCTCCGCCGAAGAAGTCCTTCGATACAGTGACGGTTTTGAGCCGAAGCCGTCAAAGCCCTTGGGCCTTCGTACCACCACCTCCGGAGTGGATCACCACGGCTTCGCAGCTACTCCCAGCTCGAACACCGTCCGTCCGTGTACCGAAGCCATGCATGGCCGAAGCACCACAAGTCATCCTCGCTCCGAAGCCCCACCTTCGGAGTACCACCCTTCGAAGTCCCTCCTTCGTCCAAGGCCTCCGCATGAAGCATTCCATGAGCACTCCGTCGCAGTGCCTCTCCCCGAGCACACTCCTCGACAAGCCTCACCCGGACCATGCCTTCGATGCGCCTCGACTTCTGAGACCTTCGTCGGGCCACCTTCGAGTGTCTCCCTCCGGAGCACACTTCGAATCCCATGCCTCCGTAGAGGACTTGTTCCACCAACTCCGAAGTCACTCCATTCGGAGTACCTTCGAAGTGCCTCACCTCCGAGGACTTGTCTCGGAGTACCTTCAGCCGGAGCCACGCTCCGCACTCTCTGCCTTCACCTGGCGCGCCTCGACCCGAGGACCGACCCGGACCACCTTCGCATCCACCGTGACGGAGCTCCCCGCTCCCCTGGCATCAAGCCTCCCGCCTGACCCAGGTTCACCCGGCTCGAACCTTGTCCGTTGCCTCCGAAGTCCCTGCGCACCACCGACAAGCAAACAAGTGTATCCAGTACTCCGGAGACCTCTCCGGGTTAGCAACCTTCGGCACACACTCCGGTGTACCGCCCAAAGTACCGAAGCCTTCGGTACAAACCCAGTCACCGTGTACTGCCGGACCCCTCCGACAGCCACACTCCGCTGCACAGCTGCAGCAAGCAAACACCGAACACCCTTCGGTGACACACCTCCGAACACCCTTCGGAGCCCCTCCGGAGGTACCCTTCGAACAGAGGGTAAAATCCAGTCAATCACTCATCACAAAACACCGAAACCAACCCTTGGTTTCTCAATCTCCCCCTTGATGAGTGCATTGACAACCAAATCCAAGTTCAAGAAAATTTAAAAAATTTCAGCACACAAGTGACCATAAAAACTCAGAAAGAGCCAAAGCATGTCACTTGATAAAAGAAATTTTTCTCCCCCTTTCTCAAAAGAGTAAAAGCCCTTTTTGGCAAATCTCCCCCTGAGTTAAGCAAATTTTTCTCCCCCTTTATGTCAAAAATCTCTCCCCCCTTCAAAATTATGCCTTCTTGCGGCAGAGAACATAGCAACCTTCTCCCCCTTTGGCAATGCAAGCATCAACGAGCAGTTAAAAGATGCAAAGCTTCGAAATGAATAGAATTGCAAAGACATATGATGCAAAAATATGCCAAACTTAACACAAATGATCATGTGCTCAGCTCAATTTAACAATCTGTGAAACAAGATGATGGCATGTGATTTTGTCATTTGGAAGTAAAAAGCATCACCACTTAATCAAAGCAGCTAGACATGTGAAGGCAAGGACTGCGCAAAGCTAACAAATTCTACCCTAGACAGACAAGTCTTGTTCAAAAGGAGCTGTCAAAGCAAACTTGATGATCAATTAATTTTGTTGTTCTTTTTCTTAATGCCAGGGGTTATTTGTTTGTCCACCTTATACTTTCCAATCAAGCCAAGCCTAGGCATGAAAGCCATCTGAAGCTTAAGGCGGTGATTTTGGCATACACTACACTATCCCAGTTCAGACCAAAATGCAATGGTAAGCAGTCCAGAATAGAGTAGTGCGACAAACAAACCCTCTTGGATCTTTTCATTTAAACCAGGCAAATCATGGATTTTGATTTTGATTCAGATGAATGAAATATTGTGATGAATATCCATGAATAATGAACACATTTTTCAAGTTGCAAATTTTTGCATCCAAAGAACAGTGTCTTGCTGTCAAGTAGATAAAAGATAGCTAAAAGCAGTCCAGCCTAAACAAGCTAGATACAAGATTGTGCGGTGAGCAAGTTTTGATTTTAGAAAATAAAACTTCATGCACAATCAATGTTCCAGACATATTTCATAGAGCTGAGCTGTCATGATTTCTTTGAATTAAAAGCAGGCATATAATAGCAAAAGATGTAAGTGCAATTCCACACATAATGAGCATATGCAAGACAATTAAAATCAGCTCCCCCTCACAAAATGCCGTAAGGGTGACAAATGCCAAGTTCCCCACGCAAGTAAGCAAATCGAGAAGCATCGAGGGGTTTTGTAAAAATATCGGCAAGCTGGTGTTGGGTATCAACATATTGAAGTTCAATATCACCCTTCTCATTGTGATCTCTGAGAAAATGATACCGTACATCAATGTGTTTGGTTCTGGAGTGCTGAACCGGGTTGTTTGCAATACAAATAGCACTAGTGTTATCACAAAAAAGTGGAACACTCTTATAATCTAACCCGAAATCCCGCAAAGTGGAAACCATCCACAAAATCTGAGAGCAACAGCTAGCTGCAGCAACATATTCGGCCTCAGCCGTCGATTGTGCAACACTAGACTGTTTGCGGGAAGACCAACAAACCAGAGACGTACCCAGAAAATGACAAGTACCAGAGGTACTCTTCCTATCAATTCTACACCCAGCAAAATCCGCATCTGAATAACCTCTAAGACATAAGGATGAAGATGATGAATACCATATGCCAAATTCAAGGGTGTGCTTGAGATACCTTAGAATACGCTTAACCGCTTGGCGGTGCGAAGCTCGTGGTGAAGCCTGAAAACGAGCGCACAGACACACAGCGAAGTGTATGTCCGGCCTCGTGGCAGTCAAGTAGAGGAGGGAGCCGATCATGCTTCGGAACTCCTTCTGATCTACGGCTTCTCCATCTTCGTCAGGGTCCAATGCTACAGATGTAGCCATTGGAGTGGCGAGGGGCTTTGCATCGGACATGTCGAACTTCTTGAGCAGGTCCTTGGTGTACTTTGTCTGGTGGACAAAAGTACCTTGTTTGCTTTGCTTGATTTGCAAACCAAGGAAAAAGGTGAGTTCACCCATCATTGACATTTCAAACTCCCTGCTCATGGTATCTGCAAACTCGGCAACCAAAGCATGAGAAGAGCCACCAAAGATGATATCATCCACATAAATCTGCACTAGAAGGAAATCTTTGCCATGCTTGAGAGTAAACAAAGTTTTATCAACAGAGCCCATCAAATACCCTCGCTCAAGCAGAAAAGACTTAAGTCTATCATACCAAGCCCGAGGGGCCTGCTTGAGTCCATAAAGAGCCTTATGAAGTTTAAGGACTTTATGTGGGTACTTGGGGTTTTCAAAACCAGGGGGTTGTTTTACATAAACATCTTCACCTATGAAGCCATTAAGAAAAGCACTTTTGACATCCATTTGATAGAGTTTGAATCCCCGGGATGTCGCAAAGGCAAGCAAAATCCTAATGGCCTCAAGGCGTGCAACAGGTGCAAAAGTTTCAGTAAAATCAATCCCTTCTAGTTGAGAAAAGCCCTGAGCTACTAGTCTGGCCTTATTTCTAACAATTGTTCCATCCTCCCCTTGTTTATTTTTGAAAATCCATTTTGTTCCAATGAAATGAACATTTGGTGGAGGATCAACTAAAGTCCAGACTTGGTTTCTCTCAAAATTTTCAAGTTCCTCATGCATGGCATTGATCCAACTAGAATCAGAAAGTGCATGACTAACATCTAAGGGCTCGAAAGAAGCAACAAAAGCAGCATTAGTGAAATGAGCGTGAGAACGTGTTACCCTTTGATCAAGCTCACCAATGATTTGCTCGGGAGGGTGCATCCTTTGGACATGATGTGGAGCCTCACGGCGGGATGCAGTCTCCCCCTCAACTTGTGCGTTGGAGTGGTCCAAGATGACCGATGTTGAGGTAGTCGCTTCGGGACCTCGTGCCGAAGTAGTTGAAGCGGGGTCAGCTTCGGGGGTCGATGTCGAGGGTAGTAGGGGATCATCCTCGAATTCCCCGGGATCTTCGTCTTCGAATAAAGTCTGTTCCATGTCGTGTTCATTTGCCTGTTCAAAAGCAGAACTAACAGAGGGGGTTGATTCATCAAAAGTCACATCACATGACTCGATGACAGTGTTAGTTTCCAAGTTATAGACACGATAAGAATGACCATGAGTAGTATAACCCAAAAAGATCCCGTCAGAAGATCGCGACTCAAATTTATCCAAGTTACCACGTTTTAGGATAAAGCAGCGACAACCAAAAACTCGAAGATGAGTAACCTTGGGCTGTCTCCCAAAACGCAGCTCATAAGATGTCAAATTTAAAATTGAGCGCAAGAAAATTCGGTTTGAGATGTAACATGCTGTGTTCATGGCCTCAGCCCAGAATTTTCTAGGAGTCCTATGCTCATCAAGCATCGTCCTAGCCATCTCAACCAAAGTGCGGTTTTTCCTCTCAACAACACCGTTCTGTTGAGGAACCCGCGGAGCAGAGAATCGATGTTCTATGCCATGCTCCATGCAAAAGTCAACAAAGAGACTATTTTTGAACTCGGTGCCATTATCGCTTCGAATGAATTTTAACGCACCAGGGAGTTCAGTGAAAAGTCTCAAAGCCAAGCTCCGAAAGTGTGAAAACACTTCATCCTTGCTGGCAAGAAAGAAGACCCAAGAGTAGCGAGAGAAATCGTCGACAATAACTAAAACATACCACTTGCCGCCTAAAGAACTAACCCGAGAAGGACCTACAGTGTCCATATGGAGAAGTTCTCCGGGTTGTTCAGTCATCACTGTGGTGACTGGCGAATGCGAAGCGGCAATCATTTTTCCATGTCGACAAGGAGCGCAAACTAAATTCTTCTCAAACTTGAGCTTGGGCAATCCTCGGATCAAGCCTAGGGCGCTCAAACGAGCGAGCAACTCAAAGCTCATATGCCCTAGTCTCCTATGCCACTTCCAAAGCTCAGAAGTCGAATGTGCAACAAGACAATGAGAAGAACCAGACGACTCTGAAAAATCAGCTCCAAAAACTCTCCCAACCCTAAAGATCTTACACACCACAACGCCATCAGAATTGAGCACTTGCGAAGTATCGCGATGAAATCGCACTTCGAAGCCCTCATCAAGCAACTGAGATACAGACAGCAAATTGTATCCCAGGTTCTCAACCAAAGCAACATCTTTGAGAGTGAAGTTCGAATTAATTCTTACCACACCTTTACCTTTCACTCTACTCCTTCGATTGTTTCCGAAGGTGATATGTTCCCTTTGCTTGGTTGTGGTGAGGCTGGAGAACCAATTTGCATCTCCGGTCATGTGGCGCGAACAACCGGAGTCCATGATCCACGTGCCCTCCAAGCCTCGACCTGTCGCCTACACATGATGAAAACGTCTCGATCGCTCAGTGCTGGGGTGAGTAAAATAATGACGAGGCATCCAGCACTGAGTGACACGAGTAGTAGGCACAGTAGAAGTAGACGGTCTACGCACATAAAAATCAGAATGATGCAAAGTGCGAGGTCTACCTACATGCAAAGAACGAAAAGCATGTAGAGGTCTCCTACTCTGACGAGGTACAAAGCTACTCGCCCGAGGTCTACCACCATATGGAACATGGTGAACACCTCGAGGAGCAAAACCTCTCCGAGAAGCACGAGGAGCCTCTAAAACAGGACGAGAGTAGAACTCAGACTCATGCATACCTAAAGATGGGTAATGCATGTCCTGATAGCTCATCGCCTGTGCACGTCGCTCATCCTTGATGCGACGGAAACAGAAACCAATCAAATGACCCGCCCTCTGACAATAAGAACAGTGAAACACTCTCCTGGGGGCACTCTCATGGGTCACAGGAGCAACTCTCACAGGCTCCTTGGGTTTCTTCTGAGTGGCTTTCTTGGGAGGATTTTTCTTGGTAGGAGGAGTGGTTTTCTTTGGTGGATGGGTAGGCTTTTTGACTGATGGGGTGTCCAACAGAGCTCTCTCTTTCTCTAGGGTGGTAGGAGAGGTAAAAACAGTTTTGGTCTGACTGTCTGAAGCTATCCTCTCAAAACCCAAACCTAGAGCTACCCGTGCTCTGTCAGCACACAACTTGGTCTTGGCCAAGAGCAAATCCATCCTACCCTTCCCTTCAGTGCATTTGTTTACCACAGAGAGAAGGTATTCATTTTCAGACATGAGGTTTTCAGCTCGCTCTCTGACAGTGCCTAGCTGGTCCTTAAGGGTGATGCAAGTGTCACAAACAGGTTGCACATCCTTAGAACTACCGGCCCTCTCCAATCTAGCCTCTAAATCATGAACATGCTTATCACGTAAATTAATGCTATCGCGCAATAAAGAGCAGTTCATGCAATCAATAATATCACGAGGTCTAGAATCCACCTCCAAAAGCTGCTTCTGTGCAGTCTCAAGCTCAGAAAGAGTTTGAGCATGTACAGAACGCAACTGAGCAAGCTCACCCATGACAACAGAACATGATTCACATTCAGCATCATCAAACTTAGACTTAAGCATGGCATATTCAGTAGTAATGTTTTCTAGCCTAAGTCTAAGGTCTTTTCTTTCTCTAGCGGCTTGCACAAGTAATCTATCCTGACCTAGCACAACTTCATTCAGTTCATCCAATTTAATTAGAAGCTGGTCAGATGATAGGTTTACCTCAGATGTGTCAAGCTCATCGCCGCTGTGATCGCTGTCGGCCATGAAGCAAAGGCCGGTGAAGTCACGTCCCTTCTTGTCCTTCTTGTCCTCCTTTCTTGGGGACTCCTCCTCCTCAGAGCTCGACTCCTCAGTTGAGGAAGTGTCGATGTCGCTGAGAGCAGCAACAAAAGCTCTGGAAGCGGCCTTGGCTACTTTCTTAGCCATCTTGCCGCGCTTGCCCTTCACAAAGGGCTTCCTCTCCTTTTTGTGGAATTTGGGGCGGTCACTCTCATCTCTCTTCTTGACCTTGGGGCAATTGGCCTTAATGTGAGAGGTGTCGCCACATTCATAGCAGCCACTAAAACCACTTCTCCTCTGATCCCGTCTCTCATGATGAAAGCGGGTGAACCTCCGGGCAATGAGAGCAAGCTCATCATCAGCTAGAGTATCCACCTGCTCCTTTGTGACGGAGACCAGGGAGGACAAAGCAAAACCATCTGCTAGAACACAAGTGCCTGATGTGCTTGGTTCTGCAGTGGTGCCACGGCTAGTGCTAGAAACCAATGCCAATGGCTGTGGCAAAGAGCTTCTGTGCACTGCAAGAGATGCCTTGGCAATCTCTGCGGACTTCAGCTTGCTAAAGAGTTCATCACAGGTTAGAGTGTCATAGCCTGTGGACTCCTCAATGCTGGATATCTTCACTTCCCATATGCTACGGTCAAGAGCATAGAGAAGCTTGATAGCCCTATCGTGATCACTGTAAGCAAGCGTCCCGTTGGATCGCAAGTTACTCACTATCGCGTCAAAGCGAGAAAACATGGCATCTACAGATTCACCAGGTGCCTGCACAAACAGCTGATACTGTTGATTGTAGGTGCTTTGGCGCCTGGCCTTGATCTGAGCAGAGCCCTCATGAAAGACAGTGAGTGTTGTCCAAATCTCCCTAGCAGTCCTAAGGTGCTGCACCCTATCGAACTCACTCCGACTCAAACCAATGAACAGTATGTTCCTTGCCTTCGAGTTGGCAATATACTGATCTTTTTCGGTTTGAGTGGTGCGGGTATCAGGGATGGAGTATTGTGAGTCCACAATCTCCCAAATTGCATTTCCTTGGCTTAACAAGTAAGCCTCCATGCGCACCTTCCAGTATGCAAAATCTGTCCCATCGAACAGAGGAATTTTACTGCCTCTATCCATGTCGCCAACAGATCACAAAACCGGTTAAGGTCAACTGGTGATCTTAACCCGCTCTGATACCAATTGTTGGACCGGAAACGGCGACCAGAGGGGGGGTGAATGGGAGCTTTTAAAATTTCTGGCTAAAAACTTAGCCTTCGGTTCTGTTCTGTCTTCTGCGGAACAGGCTTCGAACACAACGTTCGAAGGTCTGGTTCGGAGGTACTTCGACTGCTCCGAACACAGGCTTCGCAGGAGCAAAAGTTCGAAGCCAAGAAGACTTCGCTCCACTAACAACCCTCGAAAATCTACTCCGCTCAGTCAGTGCAGGCTCCGCACACGAGGTACTTCGAGCAGGCTTCGCACTTCACCCTTCGCAAGAGTGGACAGCCCTCTGAGGACTTCGACCGAGTACTTGGCGACAGCAACAGGTGCTGGGCTTCGTACCCGAAGGTCTACACGCACACGCAAATGGACTACGCTAAGGGCATCGACACAGGAAGCACTACAAGAAAAGATCAGGGCTTCGCTAGTAAGCAGCGAGGTCTTGCCTCGTGTTACACAGAGCGACAGCACACTGAAAAATCACACCTCGCACGAAAAACTACCTTCGCCTCAACAGGCTTCGGTGAACTAAAACTAGCGAGGTATGCAATACGAGCTCAAGCAAAAGCATACAGAAGCAGGGCTTCGCCGCTTGAACAAGGAACACAAAATGTATTGAACTCAGAATGAATACAGTGAGGTCTGTCTACAGGAGCTCAACAGTAAATGCTCAAAGTGTTAAATGTTACCTACCGAGCTCCCATATTTATAGCCCACGGCTTCATCCTAAGGAAGTGACTACTTTACCCCTAGGGTTTACATCCATTTTGTCTCTACAGAACTAAGGGGTACAAAAGATAGTCCACCTTTATTTTGGAGGCTTCTCTGTCAGCTGCAGAGGGGACAGTGTCAGCCTTTTTCAGAACAGACAGTGTCAGCCTTTACAGAGTTGACTTCTGGAACCTCCCTTCGCACCGGAGGGTGCGGTAGCTTCGGCGAGAAGCCTGCAGCCTGTTGGCCTTCGCTCCGCCGAAGAAGTCCTTCGATACAGTGACGGTTTTGAGCCGAAGCCGTCAAAGCCCTTGGGCCTTCGTACCACCACCTCCGGAGTGGATCACCACGGCTTCGCAGCTACTCCCAGCTCGAACACCGTCCGTCCGTGTACCGAAGCCATGCATGGCCGAAGCACCACAAGTCATCCTCGCTCCGAAGCCCCACCTTCGGAGTACCACCCTTCGAAGTCCCTCCTTCGTCCAAGGCCTCCGCATGAAGCATTCCATGAGCACTCCGTCGCAGTGCCTCTCCCCGAGCACACTCCTCGACAAGCCTCACCCGGACCATGCCTTCGATGCGCCTCGACTTCTGAGACCTTCGTCGGGCCACCTTCGAGTGTCTCCCTCCGGAGCACACTTCGAATCCCATGCCTCCGTAGAGGACTTGTTCCACCAACTCCGAAGTCACTCCATTCGGAGTACCTTCGAAGTGCCTCACCTCCGAGGACTTGTCTCGGAGTACCTTCAGCCGGAGCCACGCTCCGCACTCTCTGCCTTCACCTGGCGCGCCTCGACCCGAGGACCGACCCGGACCACCTTCGCATCCACCGTGACGGAGCTCCCCGCTCCCCTGGCATCAAGCCTCCCGCCTGACCCAGGTTCACCCGGCTCGAACCTTGTCCGTTGCCTCCGAAGTCCCTGCGCACCACCGACAAGCAAACAAGTGTATCCAGTACTCCGGAGACCTCTCCGGGTTAGCAACCTTCGGCACACACTCCGGTGTACCGCCCAAAGTACCGAAGCCTTCGGTACAAACCCAGTCACCGTGTACTGCCGGACCCCTCCGACAGCCACACTCCGCTGCACAGCTGCAGCAAGCAAACACCGAACACCCTTCGGTGACACACCTCCGAACACCCTTCGGAGCCCCTCCGGAGGTACCCTTCGAACAGAGGGTAAAATCCAGTCAATCACTCATCACAAAACACCGAAACCAACCCTTGGTTTCTCATCTCTATCACATCGAATGTTTAGACACTATTTTAGAGTATTAAATGTAGACTATTTACAAAACCCATTCATAATCGGTGGATTATTCACGAGACGAATCTAATAAGGCTAATTATGTCATATTTTGAAAATGTGATGCTACAGTAAACGTTTGCTAATCATGGATTAATTAAGATTAATAGATTCGTCTCGTGAATAATTATCTGATAGTGTAATTATTTTTATAATTAGTTCACATTTAATTCTTCAAATTAATATCCAAACATCTGATGTGATACAAACTAAACTTTCATTGGAACCAAACACACCTCGAGAGGAATTGTTTTTTACAAGAGAATATGCTTTAGATGCTAGACGAGCTCATTCAGAGAATGGTAGCCATCCTAATTGAGACATAGGGACAATATTGCAAAAGTTACCTTTGAATGGAGTTTTTTTATAAGGAATTTCAAAGTATTTAGTTAAATTCATGTAAAAATTATGTAAAATTCTTAGTTCTAAAGTAGAATGGATTCATTATATCTTAAAAACTAGAATAAAGTCATTGCATCTTTAAAAACCTAGAACAAAATCATTTCATTACACTATGCTCCAATCAAACACACCCTAAAATTCTAGTTACTCGTCACTTTTTATTCCAAAAATCTAACGTTTGCTAATATTTCTTTTTACATAATTAAATTATATAAACCAAAAACATATAATTAGATTCACAGTCTAAAAACTACTGTACTAACATCCCTTACTATATATTTACAGTCGGTTAAAACTTACTTATTTTTCTGTATTTACGTCTGTTTATTAGCACCCTTTCTCTGGTAGCAAAACAAAACTCTTTACTTCCAACTTTTATATCTATTTACATGATATATTTTAATGTTATATTCCTTCTGTTTCTAAATTTAAATCATTCCGACATTTCCTATATTCATCTATGTATCGATGGATCTAGACACGTATTGTTTTTAGATTAATTAATCCATAGATAATTGTAAAAAAAATAGAATGACTTATATTCAAAAACAAAAGTAATAAGCGGGTGTTTAGTTTCATGGACAAAAGTTTAGTCCAAAAGTGTCATTTGGTTTTTTAGTCCCGTCACATCAGATGTTTGGATGATGTTTTGGAGTATTAAATGTAGACTATTAATAAAACTCATTCATAATTGGTGGATTATTTACGAAAAGAAACTAATAAATATAATTACGCTATGGTTTGACAATGTGATGTTACGGTAAACATTTGCTAACCATGGATTAATTAAGCTTTATAAATTTGTCTCACGAATAATCTTCCAATTTTATAACTATTTTTATAATTAGTTTACGTTTAATACTTTAAATTGATGTAAAAAATCCAACTGGACACACCTAATAATTTTTTTTAAGGTTGCAAGGCCAGTAAAATATAAACCAAGACAAAAAATTGCGTCAGCCAAGAAAAAACCATTCCAAAATACGGCCATAATTCATTAATTCCCCATCAAACCAGTGTTCAGTGGGGACAGGTCACCAGAGAGAGAAAAAGCGTGTGCTGTGGGGCCACCAAGTAGAAAAGTTGTCCCATAAACCTTCTCTCTCCCCTGCTTCTTCCCTCCCCTCTCCTCCTCTGCCTTTCATCTCTCCGGGACGCCGCGGGCCTCGAGTCCCCTCCTCCCCACCCCCGCCTGCTGCCGTCTGCGCGCTCTGCGGTGCGGGCCGAGGAGGCCGCGAGAAGGGTAGGGCGGCTCTCGATTCGTCCTCGTTCTGGCGTTTCCGTCCTTGTTGGGAATTCCTGTACCCGCTTATCCTTTGTTGTTTTTGTTATATTCCGGGTCCCGTATCCGATCGATTATGTGTCGTGTTTGATTTGATTTTTTTTTTTTTGGGGGGGGGGGGGGGAGTATGATTTCTGCGGGTTTCTGTGATTTGGGGGGGGGGGGGGGGGGGGGTTAATCTCTGCTCGTTTCTGTGTTGTTGGGGGAGAAAACTCCTCTCGTGTTTTTTCCCGTCATTTTTGATCGTGTTGCCCCTCATGTTGTTCGTGTTTTTTTTCAGGAGATTTTGGCATTCTTGGTGAGGGAGCTGGGAGCTGCTGCGAGGAACAGTCTTGTGAAGGAAGAACAGTTGTGAAGCTAAGGTGAGAATGGGTGATGATTGATTGATCAGAAAAAGCATGTCGTTTTATTTTGGATTCTCTGTGTGGTGTTGCTTTTATTGTGTTTTAATCACTTACCAATATCTATGCGTACAAGCTAAGTAATCTATAAAAATTATCACATGTTGCCTTACACTTAATCTTTACAACGCTTCTAGTTTGGCTATTGATGATTGTGTAACAGATGTAGTATATGTAGTTTCTCGAGGATTAACAAATCCATCTGATTTTGTTTTGTTCTCAACTGCTGGAGTTTCTTGATACTGATAGTCTGATACTAGAATAAACCCACTTCTGATGTTGTTATAGTGTTAAAGTAAGGGTGAAGATGTAGAATCAGGTTATTGACACAAATAAATTGCAGTGGGAAGAAAGCTAGAGGGATCAGATGGCAGCTGAGTCCTCCTCGGTTCCACAAAATTCCTCTGAATCTATTGCACAGAAGATGGGGTTCTTCAGGGTCCCTGACCTTCTTGTCAAACTGAGCACCAAATGTTTGATTGAGCTGGATGCAGTCCGCAGTCCAACGTCGCCACTAGACCTATTCTTCTCTGGCCTTGGTACCAAATCACCCAGATCACCTTTCCTTGATGCCAACCAGAACCAGAAGATCTTGCTTGGTGACAGGGTTGGGCTTGGACTAGTGGATTCACTCACTGATGACAACTCCACACCCTTGGGCAGTAGGAAGGTTCTTCTTGGATCTGAAATGAGGATTACTGACAGTGTAACTTGCAAGAACAGCTTCACTGCACCTGTTCAAGTTGGGGTGGTTGATCAGAAGGATGAGAGTATGTGTGATGAACTGAAGGGTAGTTTCAAGTCTCTGGATGACATTGTCAATTCAGAGGATTACACCCGTGTTGTTTCTCGTGGTCCTAACCCCAGAACTACCCACTTTTTTGGAGATCGTGTTTTAGAGTTTGAAGGTGAGCAACTGATGCCTGATGAGAGCAAGTGTGAGGAGAGTTTGCCCCCTCATCTTAAAGAGGGTGCGATGAGCTTCTGTCATCTTTGCAGTGAGAAACTCAAAGAAGGGAAAGATGTCTACATCTATCAGTAAGTGAACCAGTATGGTAGATGCATCATTGTCATGGATGTTTTTATTCGTTTTTATTCATTCATTAGACCTGCAGTTGTTTTGATTGTTTGTTGATGTTTGATATTCCACCTTTCATTTATAGGGGTGACAAAGCCTTTTGCAGTTTGGAGTGCCGGGAGAATTTCATGGAAGATGAGATGGAAGAAGGTGAACCTGTGATAGATGACCCTGCATCTCCTAGCAGCCCATCCTTTGACGACGATCGCATGTTCTATCTGATCGCATGAACGAGCATCAGTAAACAACTTGGTATGGTCTTATCTGAGGTGCTGTCCGAGGTTAATAAATTGCAGCCATGGATGTGATCATATTCATAATAGAGTTGTTGCCTGAAGATTTTGTCTGCTGAGGCACTGATGAATTTACCCGTTGATTTCTTACTTTTTCCTTACGTGGATCCTCGAATTTTTTGAGGAGCCTGAACGATAACTTTGCTTCCGGTCATGCTATTATTTTGATCGGAAAGGGGATGCGTGTGTGTTTGAATTTGTGTTTTCTTGAACCTCATTTTCAATCGGTTGTCATGTTGACACCCTTGGTCAGTATCATGTATCTGAGCAAATGTCTCTGCTTGTATTTTGCGGAAATAGACTGCTTATCGTCAAGTACTCAAGTTTATTAAATGCTCTCATTCGCTGCTTACTCTCTGCCATGATGATGATGTTTGATTCTCGCTAAATCCATGACGCTTTAAGAATCAGTTTGCAATCTTGCATGATGTGATTTTCTTGTGGCTGCTATGTTACCAAATGATGTGATTCATGTGAATGTGGTGTTGGGTCAGGGATTACGGATTACCTATCTTTAGCTGAGTCTCTGTTTTTCGTCAGCGGAGGAACTAACTGTCACTGCAGGTTGGAGACTAGTGCCCTTCAGAAAGTTCAGGCCCGTTTGGGAACACATTGTAGTTTTGGAAATAATACGCAATGCTACAATATTATATATTGAAAAGTGTTTAGCAACTCCTTCTGAAATCTCTGTAAAGTAAACTGTAGTATTAGAATATTGTATTTAATCTACGGTATTAAAAACTTTGGTACAAAACACTTTTTCCAAAACGGTGGTATTATAAATGGTGGTTTGAATGTAGTATAGTGTAGTTTTTGGTTTTTAAAAAATATGTTCCCAAAACAGTACCTCAGAGGAGTAGACTGATGTTTTCGTTTCAGGTTTCGGAGTCAGTTTTGTGCGTCCAATTGGGCTAGTGCCAGATTTGTTTCCGTAATCAGCTGGATAAATCCAGTCTCCGACCATCTTTGCTTATTTGTCATTTAAATATTTGTTAGATTCAATTATGTGTTATTCTGTATATTTTAATTTCTTTTAATGTTTTCTGCTTGAAAAAACCATCGTGCCCTCCAAAACTCATCTATGTTTGCCCACCAACCAAACAAAATTTGAGCGGACTTATGCAACTAAATAAAAAAAATAAATGACCACATCCATTCCATCAAATAAAAAATCGGACCAAATCCAAAAGCTGAATGGACATCTTCCATTCAACTTTGTTGTACAATCAAACGGACTTAAGCTGCCTACCGAAATGAAGCCCAAGGCAAATAAGGTTTATATATTGGACAGTTAGTTTTGTGAATATGTGATAAGGAGTTACTCCTATATTTCATATTACAACTCTTTTTTATTTTTTTAGTTAAACTTCTAACTTTGACAGTATGTGTGTATATATATATACACAATATAAAATTAAATATACTATTAATATTTATTTTATGTTGTATTTATTAAAATTATTCTATATTTCTATATAATTGACAGAAATTTTTGATTTATAAAAAAGTTTGAAATAGTAGTTTTGTACAAACAGTGCACCTTATGCTACAAATATTAAGATTTATGGAAAGTAGGCTGACAGTTAGCCACTTGACAACCTCGAAAACAATCAATCTAGAAACCTAACTTTTTAGGTGACGGTAACTAAAATCATGCTCCATTAATCCGCAATGAATTGATATTTGTGACAGCTAAATAACTCCAAAATTTCCATACAAGAGAAACCTAAAGAGGAATTAAAAAAGAGAAACCAAAAGGGAAAAAAACAAGGTAAAAATTCTTATATGTTATTACAATTTTTAAGATTTTTTATATATCATTGGTCAATGTAGCGATTAAAATGATAGAATAATAACATATTAATAAATCATGAAAATTATAATAAAAAAACAAAAGCATATTCCTGCTCGTTCCAACGGCGCCGCGGCAGACCTAACGTCTGCGTCGCGAACCACCCAACCCAGCTCAGCCGCGGAGGCCAGGAGATCCCGCCAGCCCAGCCCAACCGCCGCTCGCTCGCTCGCTCGCCGACCCCCACGTCACCGGCAACCCCCAGATCTCGGCGGCGGAGGAGGAGGAGGAGGAGGAGGAGGAGGAGGGCGACGACGGGGGAGGAGGGAAGGGGCCGGGGCGGCGAAGATGTTCTATGGGGCGATGGTGTGGGATCCGTGGCTGATCGTTTCGCAGATCGTGTGCCTGCAGTGCCTCTACTACCTCGCGCTCGGTCTCCTCATGGCGCTACTCGTCGGCACCCGTGTCCCGCGCCTCACGCTCCTGTACCTCTTCGACTTCGCCACCCTCACCCCGCGCACCCTCACCGGCTGGTGCGCCATCGCGTCCTTCCTCCTCGCCGCCGCCGCAGGGTACGGTCGCTGCTCGTTTCTCCCTAGTCTCCTACCTCTCTCTTCCCCATTGTTGGGAACAGGCACTCTTCGCTTTATCCTTTTTTGGTTCGCCCGAGCTACGTCTTGCTTGTGTGCCTCCCTCTTGCACGACATTTAGTAGTATGTACTGTGATGGTTTTCTCGCTTCAACTGGGAGCTGAACATGCCGCTATGGATGCCTGCGCTCAGTGCTAGCTGCTTCAGTTCCGAGAGTAATGGCTGTTAATAACAAGTTGAGCTGAGCAGATGTTCCCAGATCTGTGCATTAGTAGAGGCGTGTCCATTTGGGAGCGTTGATTTTCCAGACATTCTAGTAATTTCCCTTTTTTCTCAGTAGTTGAACTCAGCATGAGTGAAATGTCTGCTGAAATTTTAAACCAAAATCTGCCGTGTAATATATATGCTTACTAATCAATGTGTACACTCTACACTATGGTATAATGTCATTTGTCACGAACACGAATTCATGATGCTTAGCATGAATCCTTATTGCCATGAACTGTATGCTTGTACGACAGCACATTCTTAACTTTTTCATCGATTGGCTATTTTTTTTCTAGTGGACCTATGACTTTACCAGTTTCATTTGGCACTCTTTTCAGTTTCATTCTCCAAATCACCCTGGGACAGATTATAGCAAAGAGAATGATTTTTTCCTCATCTTTCTCCCATCATTTATTAAAGAATGCAAAAAATAGTATCCACATATTGCACGCTATTACACATTTTGTAATGTTATTTACTTATTTATCCCTTTCAGTTGTTTAACTTTGTTTTTTTGTCAGAAAATGGTTGAAATCTAACCTTACTTTCTTGCTTTTCTTGAGCAGTGCTGGTTTCATGGTTTATGTGATTGAGAGAGCTAAGAAGTGCCTGGACTTTGCAGCAACCCTCTATATTATTCATCTGTTTATTTGCATTATTTACGGTGGATGGCCAGCTTCAGTTACATGGTGGGTTGTTAATATTGCTGGTTTGGCAATTATGTCTCTCTTGGGTGAATACCTATGTATACGGAGGGAATTAAAAGAAATTCCAATATCACGGCTTCGTGCAAGTAAGCAATTAAGTCATACTGAATCTGGCTTGGTTTTCTTTTTTTGCCTACATAATTATTGTCTTAATATGTGTACAGAGTCCTGTATGATTTATTTGCTTACCTCTTTAGCTTTTGTACTGAAGTCTGCATAGTGCATATGTCAAGGGCGTCGGTCCCTAGGGTTGGGGGCCCTCGACTGCGTAGATCATAATGGTAGGATAGGTTGGTGTAGGGTTGATCCCTTTGCTGAGCTATGTTGGAGAATGGGAGAGACTTTAGAGAACTAGGGTAATTACTATAGATTGATCTTTTTTTCTTGCTTGTCTAATTCCAAATTATGGACCCCTTTATATAGAGTAAGGATCAACCAACTCTAACTATAACTGGATAAGTAAACTAATAAGACTCTAACTAACCCTAACTAACTCATGGCCAGCCACATATTAGACTGTATTAGGATTATAAATACCCCTTAAGGGTTATGAAATAAATGAAGCAGAAGGAATTATTTATTTCCTCTCCTGCTACCACCAATTTGGTATCAGGGCATGAGGGCGGGGCATGTAGGGTTGCCATTTATAGACGGGAGTTGGGGGGCATAGTGGCCGACGTAGCTCTCACCAGTGATGTTGAAGTCATGGCCCTTAAAGTGCGTCGTCTCCACCTCCAAGAGGGCAACTGGAGATGCCGATAGGGAGCCGCCAACCGTGAAGTAGTCACATCCCCTTGCGTTGTCACCCCCGCAACCCCTAAGGAGGGCCACAACGGGTCCCTCGACTCTGCTGCCCGCTCCTTCCACGACTCCACGGATGGCGACGTGGCCGATCCGACGCCCCAACTATTGCCCTTGTCCGTTTACGGTGTTGGGGCTGACCCTGAGGAGGAAGTGGACTATGTGGGCGGTGGTGACGAAGGTTAGGATGGGGAGTACGATGATAAAGATGTTGTCCTCCTTGCGGGGACTGTCTTTTGACCAGGCACCCCTTCACCGCATCTCCACCGCACACCCCTACACGACACGACACCACCGACCACTACAGATCATGTCGCCACTGACCTACCCCGAGGAGGAAGGGAACTACATGGGCGGCGGCGATGAAGGTCAAGAGGGGGAGGATGACGATAAGGACGCCACTCTCCTCACGACAGTTGTGGTTCTAGACGAGATGGGGGGCCAACAAAGGGGTTGAGGAGGGCCTGAAGTTCGTGCACAAGACGCCACTTTCCCACACAAGGCGATGTCACCGATTGCCGCGGCCAGCACGCCGTCTTCTTCCTCAACTCTGGCGGCATGGCCACGTGCTTGGACAACGGGGAGTACGACCGCTGGTTAGCGGCGGCGGGCTCAAATAGTCGGAAGGCCCTCTTTCACTTCAAGGCCGCGTCGGAGAGGCTAGTGTGCGTGCTTGTGTACGATCCACATCAGCCATGGGCATGGCACGTGGCTCCTATGCAGGGTGTGCAGGCCGTGGCAGGGAGGTCGGTGTGCGTGCTGGTGCACAACCCACTCTTGTGGGCACGACACATGGCGCACGCATGAGGTGTGTTGATCGTGTTCTTCGTCTCGTAGCCTTGAGCGGTGGACGTCATCGGCTGGGATGTCTGGGCTGGGCATGAAGGGTTGTCGGTCATCAACGTGAGCCGCGTGGTGAAGCTCTCGGTGGTGCACAAGGCTAGTTCGCTGGTCTTCTGTTCCATCGCGTGGGACCATGGCAGGCAACATGTCGTCATCGCGTCCGCTAGCGACTTAACTATCCTCATTCACGAGACCACTGCGGTCACCACCGTTGCAGCTGCCGATGGTGATCCTCGTGTTCAGCAGGGGCGGACGTGGTTTCTACGATCCGGTTTCACAAAGATGGCATCACGCCGCTCACCATTTCACAGTTCTACTTATCCGGATTTTTAGCTCGAGGACGAGCTGATTTCCGAGGGAGGGAGAGATGTTATCAACGGCAACCCAATTAGTGGGCCCAAATAGGGGCTAGGGATTAATCTAGTTATTTCCTATTTAGCAGATTAGATTGATATTTTGCAGATTAGATTGTATTAGGATTATAAATATTAAATACCCTAGAAATTTCTGAATTTTCATGACGTTCCCATTGTATTATGCCAATATTAGTTACAGCATCCACGACTGTCTTTCTCTAAAACTTCTGACTAAGGTGCATTAGTAGCCTACCTGATACTACCTAGTCTCATGCCAAATAATTCTCAATGATGTTTGTTTGGTTAATGAAAAGATGAATATAGTTCTAGCTCAGGCTGGGCTTACTGGGTACATAGAATTTCTGAAACTGTCCGTGCTGAGGGGTGGGCTCAGAATTACTGGCCCTAAATACTCAACTGGGGGTTAGGGTGTTAGAAAGCTTCTGGAGTTCTAGAATCATTGGGAACAACTACATTGTCATTTTCTGATTTTAGATTCTGAAGTAGTATGTAAACATGTGACCATACAAAGTAAACTTTAATATTTTACCCAGCCAAATGCTTAATTGTTTATTGTGGTTTTTTTTTGTATTTTACAAATATTATCTATAAATAATATGCCTGCACCTTTTAGATGCTGGACCAAGAACAATGAAATCTAACTGTTGTAACAAATGTACTTTCAGTTCACTTGGTAAAATTTTTCTGTGGTACTTGGGATTGGCTCTACTACATGAATATTATTACTTTTCCCTTCCAGTCACTTTCAACTTATTAGCCTGCTTAATTAATTTATTGTGTCTTTCAGGTGTTTGATCTCACAGACTAAAGGAGTATAGATGGTTTCGAGATATTGTTACCCCCCTCCCCACCCCAAGAGATGCTTGTTAATATGTTTCTTTAGGAATGCAAAGACTCGTGATACATGCTTTCTTCTGTGGTTTACAACCAATACTCTTGAAACCTACAAACACACCCTTGTGGCGCATGATCTCGCAGTAAAGCCACCTGAGTGAAACTGACTACACAATCAAGCTTCCGAGTACCAGGAATAGGAACGGCAACTCAATTTTTAAAGCATGTATAATGTATTCAAGTCTCCCCTTCTCTATGGATAGTCATGTTCAATTAACAAAAAGAGGCTGAGGCTGAGGCTGAGGCTGAGGCTGCTTGACAATTTGTATGGACAGATACCAACACCTTCGAAACCTGTGTTCTTTACCGAGGGTCTGTATCGCACCATTTGATTCATCCCTATCACGCAGATAATATGTTCAGTGCTTCCTCTTCAGCTCATTCCAACAGAAGTCAGTTTGGCTACAGCACATGACTTGAATATCCAAATCGTGTAGTCCTCTGAATGCCGTAAGGTCGTGTGTGTGTGTGTACAGTGTACACACACTGTGTATTGCGTGAAAGATGTCTACGTCAGTTGAATGAACACATGTTTGCAATGCCATGTAATTTCAACTGCAGCTGACCTCCAGGCTCCAGCTACGTTTCAAAAACCTTGTGGATGCCCACATTTTTGTCTCTGTTACTAATGTGGTACGTAGTTTGTCTTGTTCTTGCTTTGGTATTTATCTACACTGCTTTCTCACGTGTCAACACCCAATCGCTCTTCTATCATCTCCTCTCTGGAATTAAATGTACGCCGCCATTTAATTGCTTGGCCGGTTACCGAGCTAGGACTGTTACTCTCTTGTACCGCGACCATCGTTTTCGTAAATCAATTTGAATTTGAAATTTGCCTGAATTGGACCGGACACCACCCGGTTACCGTGGTAGCTGTTGTTCATGGGAATTAGGAGCTGAGCTGACATAGAACCTGTTTGGTAGAATTTTGGATCCTGAAATTCACACTAAGTAGGTGAGCTGACATAGGACCTGTTTGGTAGAACTCTCAATTTTGAAATTCACACTTAGGAGCTGAGCTGATATAAGGTCTGTTTAATAAAAATCTGAATCGTGAAATTCAGACTGAAGCCTGCAGTGTCGTGCCAAACGCACCCATAACTAGGGATGGCAATGGGGCCCGTTCCCCGATCCCGGCGGGGATTTCCTCTATTAAGAGACGGTTATGGGGAAATCTCGTCCCCGCGGGGGACAAACGGGGAAAAACCTATCCCCGTCGGGTGAAGCGGGGACGGGGACATTCCTCTACTCCCCATCCCCGTTCCCCGTTAACATACCCATGAAAATTAAATTTGGGTTCATATTATATATATATATATATATATATATACATATGTATGTACATGTATGTGTATGTGTGTATATATATGTATATATATATGTGTGTGTATGTATGTATATGTATATATATGTGTATATATGTGTGTGTATATATACCTAAACGAGGATTTTCTTCCCGACAGGTACCCGAATCCCCGACGGGGAGCGGGGATGGGGAAAATCTATCTCCCGAAGCCTAGGGACAGGGACGGAGAACGGGAAATTTTTGGTTTAGCGGGGACAGGGACCCTCCCCGCCGGTGATTGTCCCGTTGCCATCCCTACCCATAACATAACGCGTTCTTGAGTTAGTCAGAGTCGTATTTGGAGCCCCTAGGTTGCAGGGCAGCAATGCAAGCAGTTGTGATGCCGTGGGAGCAGGCAGCCCATCGTCCGCGCCCTGCAGCCACCGGAGATGAGGCACCCACACGCCAGCGAGTCACCGACGACGCGTGCAGCTTTGCTTGCCAACCGGGCGACGTCATCGATAAATGGTTTTAAAATAATTTCCCCGGTAATTTTAATACGGCTTTATCTGAAATTAAGCCACGAAACGAATCGATCGCTAGAGACAGCACAGCTAGCCGCACACGCTTTGAGCCATCGCCCTTTTGGCTGGCACGCACTGCTTTTGCATATTTCCGTTCGGTTCCGTTCCGTCCCGGGATGAGTGTAGTTGGGTATATACAGTCATACGGAGCACCGATCTCATGAGATATCTGGGACATACGATGAAATAAAATTTAGCGACTTTTATACTAATATACTTCATCAATTTCAAACCGTAATTTGTTTTAAACATGATTTTAGATACCAACAAGTGTATTTTTTTATTTGTACATTTTAAATACAATACATTGGTAAAGATATTGGGGGAGACAAAGACAAAGAGAAATTAATACCCCATCAAAGTTAAAAATGTCCAAAATATACAATAAAATATAAAACGACTTGTTTTTGAATAACTTCGATAAACACTTAAAACGATTTGCTTTGTCGAACCGAAGAAAATTCTCAAATTTTCCAAACTATCCATCCAGAAACAATACCGATCTCATCCAACAATTCCTTCTTGATGCGTAAAATTATCAAACCATTTAAATTCTCTCGGGACATCGTAGATCTCAATAATTTTGATTTTAAGAGATTTTCCAGGTGATGTCACGGTCACAAACACGGTAAAGAAATAAAGAAAATACGATCATGTTATTAAAAATAAAAGCATTTACATTCTTGTATATATAGCCATGCATCTGCATGGCAGCCTCGTCGAACCGTGTTAGGCGGTGACACGCAGCGTGTGGGCCCCACCTCACATGGGTGCTCCCACCTCGTTGTGGCGGGCCCGCCTCCTTAATCCATCTCGTAATCCTTGTTGATTAGCAGCCGAATTATTTCCCCTCATTTGCCCTAATCATCATCGACAACAACAGCAGCAACTGTAGTTAACAGCGGCGGCATCAAACTAAATGTATTGTTGTCATTCACACGAGAACTAATAATAACTTCCGGCGAATCATACACAAGAGCATAGACGTGTACTTTACTGTATTATTCTACGTAGGAACGGAGCCTTGAACAAAGTGTGATATGAAATATGTTCGGGCCGAAGCCCTTTTTGGAGCGAAGAAACTTCAAAACCATTAAAACCATTTGGATGTGACGTTTAAAACCATGAACACTAGGACCTCAGCTCAAAGTAATTTTAGAACTGTTCATACAAGTGGTTACTAAATTACCCCTACGAAGATCACCGTATATACGGTAATAGTCGATTTAATATAGAGTGTAACTTCGTATTACACTGTATACACTACTAGAAATATCATTCCTTTACAAGGTAAAGAACATCAAACAACTGAATTACCCGTCAATACAACTTACATGCAAAGGCTATTATATTTGAGGTTCTTTGCATTATTTAAACCTGTTGCTATAGTTTACCATGATAGTGATTTTTTAGCTCTATATATTTTCCTCTAATTTAATGCTGATGATAAAGTTTAATATGTCTTGTGATCTCAACCGCTTTGATCGTTGCACCGTGTATTCAACAAACTTTTTTTTAGCTTCTAATTCGGCAGAAGCATCACTGATCTGGTTGAGACGCGGATACCAGACAAAACATACGAGATCACAAGTCGCTAAACAAGTTGTAGCTAATTACGAAAGGCTATTCACAGCGGTGAGTTTTATAACACTGTTGCCTAAAAGTACACATCACTATTTCCTAAGCTAATTAGTGCAATTAAATACAACTAGCTCTCATGAAATACCCTGATGAAACGATTTGGCTCACAGTGGGCGTTTCGTTTCGTTTCATCCGTCTTGGAAACGGGTTAGCACCATGTCATGGTGATGACACTATTTATTTCTCTTTTCTCATTAATTAAATGTCATGTCAGCAAAAAATCCGATGTGTCATAGTAATTAATACCATGAAACATTAAACCCCTAATAAAATTCTCATTGTGAATAGCCTAAAGCATATTACCGCTAAGTCCAGGATTAGGTTAATTAATTAACGTCTAATCGATGAGTTAGCTTGCCTCGAAAAAGGGGAAGAAAAGAAGAAGGGAAAGGAGGGAGCACGAGTACATGACAGCCTCCCCTGTTTCATGGCGGAACAGACAATATAATTAATGGACTCGACGCGTTTGAAGCACTAATCACCCCTACGCACTCCATTACATTACTTGTAGACAAAGGTTACTTTGACCACTCTCGTGCCCTAATCATCGACCAAAACTAACGAGCAATTATTAACATCCTGATTATTGATTAACCGAACTACTATTCACACAAAAATATAATATTCACAGTCTCGTAGTATTACAATATATAGATGTTTAGATAGTACGAACGTCATAGTAGATAGTAGAACTGTATGTATTTGTTATAGAATGAAATAACAAATCTGATATTCATTATTATAATATTATGAGTATCATGTATAATAATAATTGGTTGGCTGGTTAAAAATAGAAAACCATATATATACATATCAGAGCGCTATTCTATACGTAGAATAACTATATATATATATATATATATATATATATATAGTTTTTTCGTTTTTCGTCGGCCAACAAATTTAATTATACATGATATTCTATAGTGATCACTTTCAGTAATAGATTTTTTTAGCGTAGAATAACTATTATATACACGTGGGGTAGTGTACATGTGTATGTGTATATATATATATATATATTGTATGGATTGATTTGTGTGAGAAGAAATGAGAGAGAGTATTAGGTGTGGAGTTCCACTAAGCGGGCGGGTGGGCCCGGGATGGTTCGATGTATGCACGTGGCGACGGGGCCCTCACTACTGATAACGTGACAGAAGCCATGCGACGACTCAAATTGATATTTTTAAAATCCTGCGAAAATGTACTATTTTTTAAATATATATACATTCTGGACGTGGTTTCTAACCTGCTTAGACGGGATATTTTTTTTAAAAAAAAATGTATTTATAAAAATCAGCAAAGAATTAAACCATTATAATAAGCAGCCGTTCCATTTATTTTATATGTTAGGCAGCCGTTGGCCAGTTCATCATTCTTTAGAGCGACACGATGGACACGCAATCTCCCCCGCGATCCCAGCCGTCCATCCCCCGCGCGAATATTCTATTCCCGCGCCGCGACGATATAGCTAGCGGCCTCCTCCCCACATGAACCCACCTCCGGCCTCCGGGCAACGCCGGCGATCGATGCGCAGACGTACGGCAATGACGACGAAGCAGCAGCGCAGCAAGAGCGTCCTACTGCTGCTCGCTCTCCTCCTGGTCGCGGTCGTGGCCGAGGCCTCGTCCGGCGGCGGCGGCGGTCATGGCGGCGGCGTGTCGGTGGACCCGTCGTACGCGTTCCCCAACCCGCGCCTCCGCGACGCGTACGTGGCTATGCAGGCGTGGAAGCGCGCCGTGCTGTCGGACCCGCGCAACGTGACGGGGACGTGGCACGGGCTCGACGTGTGCGCGTACTACGGCGTCTTCTGCGCGCCGGCGCCGCACGACCCGCACCTCGTCGTCGTCGCCGGCGTCGACCTCAACCACGCCGACCTCGCCGGCCACATCCCCGAGGAGATCGGCATGCTCACCGACCTCGCCGTGCTCCACGTCAACTCCAACCGCTTCTGCGGCCTCGTGCCCCGCTCGCTGGACAAGCTCGGCCTCCTCCACGAGCTCGACCTCAGCAACAACCGCCTCGTCGGCGCCTTCCCCGACGTCGTGCTCCGGCTGCCCAGCCTCCGGTACCTCGACCTCAGGTTCAACGACTTCGAGGGCCCCGTCCCGAGCGAGCTCTTCGACCGCCCGCTCGACGCCATCTTCCTCAACTCCAACCGCCTCCGCTTCCAGATCCCCGACAACGTCGGCAACTCGCCGGCGTCCGTGCTCGTGCTCGCCAACAACGACTTCGGCGGCTGCCTCCCGGCCTCCGTCGCCAACATGTCCAGCACGCTCGACGAGATCATCCTCATGAACACGGGTCTCAAGTCCTGCATTCCGCCGGAGCTCGGGATGCTCACCGGCCTCACCGTGCTTGACATCAGCCACAACAAGCTGATGGGAGCCATCCCCGACGAGCTCGCCAGCCTCGAGAAGATCGAGCAGCTCGACCTCGGCCACAACCGCCTCGTCGGCGAAGTGCCGGAGGGCATCTGCCACCTGCCGCACCTGCAGAACTTCACCTACTCGTACAACTTCATCACCGGGGAGCCGCCGGTGTGCATGCACGTCAAGGCCCTCGACGACCGCCGGAACTGCATCCCCGACCGCCCCGACCAGAGACCAGCGGAGCAATGCCAATTCTTCAACACGCACCACGTCAACTGCGACGCATTCAGGTGCAAGAAGTTCGTTCCGCCGTCTCCAGTAGTGCACTATGACTTGCCGCCGCCGCCCTACTACGAGGTGTCACCGGAGGACCGATACCTCTCGCCGCCACCTCCAGCAGTGCACTATGACTTGCCGCCGCCGCCCTCCTACGAGGTGTCACCAGAGGACCGGTACCTCTCGCCGCCACCTCCAACCTACCAAGCGGCAGCACCGCCGCCACCTCCAGCCTACCAAGAGGCAGCACCGCCGCCACATTACGAGGTGTCACCTGAGGACCGGTACCTTTCGCCGCCGCCACCGGCACCAGTGATGTGGAACATTCCGGTGTACCAGTACTCATCGCCGCCGCCGCCGGCAGCACCATGGAAACCGTAAAATCGATTCTTTACGGGAATTTTTTTCACAACCTATGATCATACAGATTGTTAATTTGTTCGTGGAGTTAAAATGGCTGCCAAATCTTCGCTGTCACTAAATCCTTTTCAATCTTTCGTTTGCTCCATTACATTGTATCTATTTTTCTTCTTTCCAAGAAAGCTTTTTTCTCCTTTTTTTTCCTCAATGAACCGCAGGAGATCTGCATTCTGCGTCTCCATTAATCTGCTTGCGTTGCAGATGAGATGATCCACTGTGAATAAAAACGCTACACAAAATACAGAGAAAATAAAACTAAAGAGTGATAGATTGTATAATTCGAATATCAATTCAAAGTTCTTCATGACTTGGCGATATTATGCAAAGCAACAAAAGGTGATAAATTATACAACTAATACTGACAACTGAAAAGGGCATTGGATTCTGCTACACTGGAACAGCTAAAAGATTCTATTCTGAATGCTCCAGAATTAAAAGTACGAGTCCATCAATTAGAAATCTTGAACACGGTAGATTAGAATCGTCAACTTCATCGTCCTCTGGAAAGAAAGGTTGCCAGCGGCGCACAACGCTGTGAGCAGTGGAAGTCAGCTAACGCTCGCATAGAAATCTGCAAGGGGGGGTTCATGCAATCGGCCGGCGAGAAAAGGTCAATTTTTTAAGTCAACGCATCACAGCATTTATCTAGCGCGTGATCTCTGTTACTCCGTTCAAAAAAAACTCTGTTTTTAGCATTAAAAATTTGTCCTGAGAAGACTTACTTAAGCTTATTGTTTTTATTTGAATAATGTGTGTGCAATTTTAATAAGAAGCAGTTAACTGATTGATACTATCTAATCAGTTTGTCTACATGAAAATTAGAACTAATAGAATTAGTGATAATATTATGATTGAGGATTAGTAAAAAACAAGATGTGTAGTGAACGATATTATGCATTGGGAAGTGAGAATTAAGTTGACATCACAGCATTGGATGGAAATTTTGACGGGAACGACAAATTAAAAAAAGAGGAATTTGATTGTGTACCCACCTTTTAGATGGAAATTGAGAATTTATCTACCACATCTCAATAACACATGGGGTCCACATAGGTTAATGACATAGGGGGCGGGAGGGTAAATTCTCATTTTTCATCTAAATTGGGGGTATATGATCAATTTTTCCATTAAAAAATGATGATAATTGAAAAAATCACAGTATCTTACTTGACTTGAGGTATGTATTTGTTGGAGTATGCAATGTAACCCAACGCGCGAGAGATTTGATAATTTATCACTTTTAAAAAATAGCTTCACATTTTTATCACTGGAGCCATATTTATTGACAAAAATGATCATATATGTTAGTCTCAAGTAGCAAACGATTGAAATTATTTCACTAGAGACTGATGAATTATAATGTATATTTTCCAAACTTTTAAATTGTATGACTTCCACAAAAACTTTACATAGTTTCTAAAACAAAAATAAATCTATTTTTTCCTTTTTAATAGTCAGTACATAATTAATCATGCTCTATTGGCATGCCTGTTTTCCATAACCTAATACATTTTATCAAAACAATATAAAATTCCTGTATTTTATTTTAAAGGAGTCATGCATGCATGCATCTTGAAGTGTCGATTTTGGTAGCAGTACATTGTTTTCGAAAAATTGCAGATTTTGGTAGCAGTCAGTATTTGAAGTGTCGATTGCCGCCATATGGCCCTGAGTCGGCACTTCAAGTGTCGACTCCTGTCACGTTAGCTGCAGTCCGCATTTGAAGTGCCAATTGCCGTCACGTAGCCCTGAGTCGACACTTCAAGTGTTGACTCCTGTCACCTTAGCTGTAGTCGACACTTGAAGTGCCGATTAGGGATGACACATGCCCTTTTTGGACGACTGGCAAGAGAATTTGTCAGCGCAGTGGCCCCTAATTGGTACTTTAAGTGCCGATTGTAGCTGACGTGGTAGCAGTTGACTACTACCTAAATCTGCATTTTTTTCGAAAATCCTACACATATTTGATTTTTAAAAAAATATTATTTTTTTAAAAAAATCGTCGAACGAGCCCGGCACCAAATTCAAACTGTGTTTGTTTGTTTAATTTAAAACAAATTAGGCGTTGAAATTGACTTGAGCACGTCTTGCGCGCATACTAATTAAACAAATTAAACTGGCTGGATTCTGAGAGAAGTTGATTGATAATCGCCTACACGAACACCAACGTGCATGCCACTTTCGTCGCTGCAGCTGCAGCTGCACAACGTATCCAGATTGAGCTGCATGCACGAACCCAATCTGGAAACAAATTAATAGGTGCTCCGTATCTTACTGTATCTGTTCAACGGTCCTGTTTCTATTTTTCTATTGCTACGGAGATTTTATCAACTAGCTAGATTATATATATAATTATATTCGTCCTAGTTTCTGAATATTTATTTCATTATTAGCATTGTTTAGATTTTAATATGTTTGTTAACTTTGTATTATATAATGCTTAATTGATTTATAAATAAGCAATAGACTAATGCGGTAATCTGGCGCTATCATCTATTTCCATTGGGGTATTATGTCATGTTTATTTGTTCCAGTTTTGTTACGGTGGAAGCTTTTTATTAGCTAGTTAGTCTGAATATATAGTTGGATAGTGATAATACCTAGTTGTAAGAATGTAGAGAATATTTTTCAGATTATACGTCTATTAATTTTTACATTATGAGTTTAGATTTTGGACTGTTTATTTCGGTTTTAAGTTTTAGAACTTATGAATTCTATGAATTCTAAGTTATTTTCAGATTATACGTCTATTAATTTTTACATTATGAGTTTAGATTTTGGACTGTTTATTTCGGTTTTAAGTTTTAGAAATAGTTGTAGCTGCTAGAAGCTGAAACAAATGTGCTACCCTAGATGCCAAAAGAGCGTGAAACAGTTTGGCTACATGTGAACAAACGAACGAATGGATGAGGTAGCGACGATCATGGGCAAGATTATAGGGCTAGACAAAAAACTTGTAGCTCGTTAGCTCGCTTAACTCGTGACCAACTCGGATCGAACGTTTTATTTTTCTAATGAGTTGATCACGTATCTTAACTCGTTAGTATAACGAGCTAGTTCGAGCTGACTCGTGAGCTGGTTGCGAGCTTAACGAGCTCGGTCTAAGTAGTCAACCCAATCCTCTAAAGAAACAATAAAACACTATGTGAGAGCGTGAGACACGTCATTTTATAATTTATTTGCTAGTATATAGTTATTACGTGGTAACGTACTATTATAGTTTTATTACTATATTTTATAGAATTATCGTATGGAGATATGAAACAAATAATATATACGATGGATTGATAAAGTTATGGAAATAGTAATGAAATTGTGGATAATTGAATTTTAAAACTTTATGTACTATATTTATTTCATATTTTAATGTTTGATTTGTGATTATTTAAATGTTTAATATTTGATCATATTTTAAAATTTTAGCATGTGAGTCAACGAGCTAGCTTATGAGTTGAACTAAATCAAATTGAATCAAGTTGAGTTTTCTACTCGTTATATTAACAAAACGAGTTTTTTTTTTGTTAACGTAATAACGAACTGAAACCGGCTGGTGGTCCACCAATCCTAGGAGAGAATGGGACGAGGACGAATGGTTAGGCGCGAGCAATACGTATGAACCAAACCATCCAACCAGCAAGAGAGAGAGATAGAGATCGCCGGAGGCGCGCGGCCGGCGTGCATGTGCGGTTCTCGCGCGCTCTGACTCGTCGTCGCACACGCCGTCGCCGCTGCAATTCCCACGCATGTGAGCTAGCTCGCAGTAGGTTAAGCTGTTCATCTGCGTACGTACGACCGGCAGCTAGCAGCACTATTATATATACTAGGGAATTTTATAACCATACCCTTAGTTGGAACGATATACTCAGTTTTACCCATAGACTGGAACACTACTCAGTTCTACCCCTTTCCACCGTAAACAATCTTGGAAAAATCCTTACCGGCCGTTACCGTCAGTCCACTCCCGTGACTTACACGTGGGCCCCATGACTCCCCTCCAAAAATCCCCAACGAGGCCTACTGAACCAGGGCAGCCGCCACCTCCAGGCCGCCGGCGCGTACTGCCCCGCGCCCCACGGCGCTAGCCAGGTCGCCGGCGCCTACTGCCCCGCGCCCCACGGAGCTATCCAGGTCACCGGCGCATGCGCCCCACGCCCCACGGCGCTCTCAAGGTCGCCGGCGCCTGCGTCCCACGCCCCACGCCCCACGGCGCTCTCCAGGTCGCCGACGCCTGCGCCCCACGCCCCACGGCGCTCTCCAGGTCGCCGACGCCTGTGCCCCACGCCCCACGCCCCACGGCGCTCTCCAGGTCGCCGACGCCTGCTGTCCAAGTCATCGACGCCTACTGCCCTGCGCCCCACGCCGCTCCCCGTGCTAGCCTCTGCAGTAGAGCCGATGCCTGCTGCCCTGCGCCCCACACCCCACGCCGTTGTCCAGATCACCGGCGCTTAGGTCACTGGCGCGTGCTGCCCTGCGCCCCACGCCGCTCCCCGTGCTAGCCTCTGCAGGAGCCTCCCCACACTGCCCTCTACACTAGGCTCCATCCCTGCGTTGGCTTCTGCCCCACAGGTTAGAAATTGCTAGAAATTTGGTTGGATTGGTGTTGAAATTTCGAGTTGCAGATGTTTAATCAATTTATTTGCCTGAACACACTACACTTTGTCAAGTTAATATACTATAGGGATCTCAATACTATATGCCTGCACAAACACAGTTCACAAGATTTGTTTGCACTTGCTAGTGGAAGTTAATAGGTTTGTCATAAACAATGTATTTGTTAACTACTGACTCTTTTTGTTTTGATAATTAGGATGGATTCTTTTGAGCAGCACCTTGGGAGTCAAAGCGAGCCGGACCCATGTCAAGAGTTGGTAGTCGCTAATGAAGCTGTCCAACCAGATGATGATGAGAGGTTATATCCAGAGTTAGTTGAAAATTGGGGTACATTTGGTAGGGATGCGGAGGATGATATAGTTGCACAATTTGACGATACCGATGAAGAAGAGAAAGAGGAGAACAATGTCATGGGAGTGGATGAGCATGAAGAGATTGAAGATAGGCCGATCATAAGCTATGACAGAGAGAATCCTTCCTTAACAGAGGGTAGCATATTTCCATCAATAGTTGATTGTAGGAATGCACTTGCAACTTTCTGCATTAGAGGAGAATTTGACTTTGATATTGACAAGAGTGATCAAACTAGGTTGACTGTCCACTGCACATACTCAAGGTGTAAGTGGAGGATGCATGCCTCCAAAATGAGGAATAGCGAGCTTATTCAGGTGAAAGTGAATCCTTTTCTTCACACATGTCCAAGTGCTGAAAGAAAAGAGACACAAAAGGTAGCTAAAAGCAGATGGTGTGCTGATGCAATGATGGAGTGGGTGACAGAGAACCCATGTATTGGTCCCACTGCACTTATAAAGAAGATTTATGAAAAGTATAACATAAAGGTGCCTTACATGAGGGTATACTATGGCAAGGAGATGGCTCTTGATAAGATTTATGGTCCATGGAAAGATAGCTTTCAGCTATTGTACACATTCAAAGCTGAAGTGGAGAAAGCATGTCCGGGAAGTGTTGTTGAGATTGATAAGCACATGGTGCAATATAAAGTGAGAGGTAAAACCATGGAAAAAGAATGCTTCAGAAGAGTTTTTGTTTCATTCAAAGCATGTTGGAAGGGCTTCTTAGTGGGTTGTAGGCCATACTTGGCTGTGGATGCGACAGCTTTAAATGGAAGATTTAGAGGACAACTAGTTGTTGCCTGTGCAATTGATGGACATAATTGGCTATTTCCAGTCGCATATGGTGTGTTGGAGACAGAATGTGTAGAGAGTTGGACATGGTTTCTAGAGAATCTACATCAAGTTATAGGGAGTCCAGATGGTTTGGTTATTCACACAGATGCTTGTAAGGGCCTAGAAGTTGCAGTGGATGAGGTCTTCCCAGGAGTGGAGCATAGAGAATGCATGCGACATCTTGCTGCAAATTTCGCTAAGCACTTTAGAGGGAAGATATTTACTGACAACTTGTGGCCAGCCTCATTGACATGTAGTTTGAAGAAACATAACAACCATTTGAGTCTAATGTACACAAAGCCAAAGGTGGAGGAATATATGAGCAACCATCACAAAAAGATATGGAGTAGAAGCAAGTTTAATGAAGTATGTAAGGTTGACTATGTGAATAATAACCTTGCAGAGTCCTTCAATTCATGGATCAGGGCAATCAAGGGGCTTCATTTGGTAGATATGTTAGACAAGATTAGACAGATGATTATGGGAAAGTTTGAGTTGCGCCAAAGAATTTCAGATGCAAAGTTTGTTGGGCACAAAATTCTCCCTAGTGTGATGAAGACATTGCATGCCAAAACTAGAAATTTGAGGATGAATTTGATCAAGCGCAAGGCTTATGAGGCAGAGGTGACAGCAATAGACAAAGAAAAGAAAGAATGGAGGTATACAGTAGACTTAGAAAAGAGGACATGTAGTTGTCGGCAATGGCAAATTAGTGGCCTACCTTGCATCCATGCTCTGTTCTTCATTACTTCTCTTCGTGGTGCAGCTAGTGAAATTGATCAGTATGTTCATGACTACTACTCTGTTTCTAGGTTCAATGCAGCATATGCTGAGAATGTCCCTTCTTTAGAGGGAAAGCATCAATGGGATATCGTCGATCCTGGTTTTGTGCTCAACGCTCCAGTTCAAAATAGAGCACCCGGAAGACCTAGGAAGACAAGAATAAGATCAAGGGTGGAGGGTAGTGGCCTTGGTGCTAGGAAGCGAAAATGCAAGAGATGTGGAAGATCAGGACATATTGCTAGAAACTGTAAAAATGCAGTAGATGCAGCTTTTGGAGAAGATCAAGATCTTGGGGGTGCAAAAAATGCACAAGATATTGAGGGTTCATCTAGGTATTGTACCCAAATTCATCTAGCTGTTAGTTGATAGTTGTTGTTTTTTGTAACTATACCCAAATTCATCTAGGTACTGCTAGCTAGTAGTTGCTGATTTTTTTGTAATTGTACTCAAATTCAGGGATAACACTTTGGTGAAGGAGAAGAAAAGGAAGAGAGGAGGAACAGATGTGCCAATTTCAACTCAAGACAGTCCTGCCAAGAATACAAGGAGCAAGCGAGCTAACAAGGCGAAAACCAAGAAAAAACTAGTTGTCGACTTGTAGAATTAATTTGTGATTCCAGATTTGTACAAACTATGTTGACTGAGAGACATGTTGATGCATTCCTGTTTCAATGTTGTTGTATCTTTTGGAGAATCATCCTGATACTTGATGTTCTGAGGGAAATTTGTGATTCCAATACTTGATGTCGAAATTTTGATGAAATTAATTTGTGATTCCAATACTTGATGTCGAAATTTTTATGCCAACCTCCCTAGACCATAAAGTAACTCTATGCCAAGTTTCAGATTTTTTTACCAAATTAGCAATTTATTTTATTTAAAAAACTGCGATAATTCGTTTAAATCATAGAAATTAGTGAAACCCCCCAAAAAATATTTTTTAAAATGAATTAGTTTCTTGAAATGTAGGATAACATGTGGTCCAAATTTGAGAGAATAATATTGAATATTTTATAAACATGATGTTCAAACAAGGAAACTTAATTGAATCTTATGAAACTTAGTTGGAGTTGTTTCAGTTTGTGAACAACGTATATCACAACTTTCGTATAATATCTTTTCCTTTTTATGCCAACCTCCCTAGACTATAAAATAACTCTATGCCAAGTTTCAGAATTTTTTACCAAATTAGCAATTTATTTTATTTAAAAAACTGCGATAATTCGTTTAAATCATAGAAATTAGTGAAACCCCCAAAAAAATATTTTTAAAAATGAATTAGTTTCTTGAAATGTAGGATAACATGTGGTCCAAATTTGAGATAATAATATTGAATATTTTATAAACATGATGTTCAAACAAGGAAACTTAATTGAATCTTATGAAACTTAGTTGGAGTTGTTTCAGTTTGTGAACAACGTATATCACAACTTTCGTATAATATCTTGTCCTTTTTATGCCAACCTCTCTAGACTATAAAATAACTCTATGCCAAGTTTCAGAATTTTTTACCAAATTAGCAATTTATTTTATTTAAAAAACTGCGATAATTCGTTTAAATCATAGAAATTAGTGAAACCCCCAAAAAAATATTTTTAAAAATGAATTAGTTTCTTGAAATATAGGATAACATGTGGTCCAAATTTGAGAGAATAATATTAAATATTTTATAAACATGATGTTCAAACAAGGAAACTTAATTGAATCTTATGAAACTTAGTTGGAGTTGTTTCAGTTTGTGAACAACGTATATCACAACTTTCGTATAATATCTTGTCCTTTTTATGCCAACCTCCCTAGACCATAAAATAACTCTATGCCAAGTTTCAGATTTTTTTACCAAATTAGCAATTTATTTTATTTTATTTTCGAATGACTTGAAATATAAATTTGAATTATTGTAAACAAATAGTTGAATCAATGAACAATATTGTGGTATTGATGCATAATCGTGAAAATGATAATAAATATTAATTTTCCATAATTGTTTCAACCTTAATTTACATACATATAGTTCAAATTAGAATTCTATAAAAAGTTTACAGTAATTCCCTTAAATAATAGAAAATAGGAAAGAACAGAGGTTATATAGTTTCCTTTGTTTTACTATGTCACCAAGCGTGATGCGACAATGTGGTTGTTTGAAACTAGCAGCACCTAAGAGGTGCTGGGTTCGACCTCTAGCACCAGCATTTTTTTGGCAACAGTGAGAAATCTCACAGGACGGCGGCTGCAGCGTTGCAATCCGCTGAGGAGTTCCTCAACGACAGCAAGGCTGCCTGTGAAGCCTTCCATGCGGCACCTCCTGTTTCAAGGCAAGCTAGGCAATCTCATCATATATCATCCATCCATCCATATAGAGGATCGGAGCAGCAAGCTTAACAAGAAATTTTAATCAATCTCGTACATACGTGCGATATGATTGCAATATAATAACTGCACGTAACACACTTCCTAGACCATTAGCACACACCAATTTTTTCAGTCGTATTACACACATACATCAGTTCACAATTCATATTAGTTCCATACAACCACTAGCAATTCATTCCCGTAGACATTAGTTTACTACTTACTACCATAGCTCATTACAAGGACAAGGAAACCAATAAAGATCATAATGACTAGCAAACCGATAATTAGACTCAATTTGTCATTCAGTTTCTTCAATTCAGTGGCACACACGTCCCAAGTAGCAGTTGTAGCTTGTTCGCTCCTGAAATTAGACACCACCATTTCCTCCGTAGCGCCCATTGACCCTCTCCCTTTCATGATGCCATCCAAGTGTAGATTCTCGATGTACTCATCGATCCACATGAAAAAATTGCATTTTTTAAGAATCTAAAACAAAAACAAATTCAATTGTCACTGCTATGTTGACACAAAAACACATATCCCAAGTAACAATTGATTGCTTTGTGCAACATTTTTTCAGCTAAGGATTATGCAAATAAGCAGTAACATAACACAAGAAGGACAAACCTTTCCTGGTTGGGGAATGCTTTCGCACTTCACGAACTCTCGGCCATAGTTACCGTTCTCCCAGGTTTTCGATCTAAGCCTCATGAGTGGCTCCGGACGTGGGCATTTGGGGCAGCGGGTGAGGGGCACCTGCCCGTAGCTCGGCCACCCATAACCTGCGTTGGAAGAGGTGCTTGCACGCGACATTGGGAGGTCGGCAAGCACGTGCGGGTTGATGGGGAGGACGAGGTTCTGGCCGCCGTCGACAGGGCGGGTTCACGCGTGGCCGACGTGGAGGAAGAGTGTCTGGCCACCAAAGATTCTGCCCACACTGCAGATCTGCGTGACCTGGCCTCGGATCTTGGAGGGGCGCGGGGCACCGGTCGCCGGTGACCACTGGAGGTGGCGAGGGACAGCAAGGGGCACGGGGCAGCGTCGACGCTGGCGACCTGACCGTAGGCCTAGCCAACGAGACGAGAAGCGCGGGGAGTAGAGGGCGTCGGGCGGGCGCCGATGAGGCAGCAGGTGGCGGTGGGCAACAGAGGGCGCCGACGGGGCAGCAAGTGGCAGCGGGCACTGGCCTCAATGTTTCCCGCCTCCTCAGTTGCTCGCCTCCTGCAGGTGATGCCGGCGGGCACCGATATCCTCATGTGGCGGCGGGCGCCAACGCGGGCAGCAGGTGGCGGCGGGCAGTAGCTGGCCCTGGTTCGATTTGGGGAACGGGATGAGGCATTGAGGCAGAGTGCCTCGATGGGGAATTTTGGAGGAGTTGTGGGGCCCGCATGTAAGTGACAGGAATCATTTGCCGGTGACGGTTGGGAGGTGCATTTTTGATGTCTGCTGTCGTGGAGAGGGGTAGAACTGAGTATCAATCCAGTCTAGGGGCAAAACTGAGGAGGCGGGCAACACTAAGGCTATGGTTGTAAAATTCCCTATATACTAGTATACTGCTGTACTGAATGTCTGAATATGCGGCTGCTGTAATTCAATTCTCCTTTGCCTCAACCTTCCATGAGTTCCATCGCACCGCATCGCATGTGCACCACATCTGTGTTGGATCTCTACAGTACTTTTTTTTTTTTAAAAAAAGGAAGGATCCATGTTCTATCAACTATGGGTCAGATTCTCCCTCGGCCCATAGGAATAATATAGCATTAATTGGCTTGTTCATACTTTCTCCCTCTCTTTGTATAATATATCTTAATGTTGCGATACCAATACGAAAAAAATCATAATTTCTGTTATAAAAATATGAATATATCGTTTTCGTTTTCCTTGTCATAGCCTGTGATTACTTTGTTTGACTGCAAAAACTGGTTTAGTAACAATGATACGTTGAAGAGGAATTTTACCCTCTTGAGCGAGGAAAGGTATTATCGTTTAACGGTGGAGATTAATTCAGTATCTCTTGATAGCTTTTCGAGATAAAATGGTACCTCTTGAATATAAGGGTATTCTCGTACTTTTGATATGATTTGTGTAAGGATTGTTGGTAGGTAGCTGCGGATCGCTCGGGCGGCGGGCGGAGCGACTAGCGGCACGGCGAGCAGCGTGGCGGGCGGCGCCGATGGCGGCAGGCCCACAACAGTAGCGGCAGGCCGCATATGCCATTTTTTCTATTTTTTCCCCATCATACCTCTTCCAAATCAATGGTAGATCTGATTTGGTACCAGAATTGTATCCTCAAGGATGGTAAAAGCCCTCTACATACATTGAAGAGTTACACGGATCCCAAACAGTCATGGACACGTTGATAAGTCATTAAGTTGATGAAGTAACACGCAAAATCAAAATTAAACTCGTTCTTTTTCGTTAGGTGTGGATCAAACTGGATAGAGAGAATTTTCTGGGAATTTGATGGCTTAATAAGATAGTACCTATTTGTACATTTCACTTGCATGGAACTGATGGAATAGTATATATATTAATGCGGCATCCACAACTACATGTTAGTTTTATGTGTAACCGCGCGCGCGCAAGCCGGCGTTAGCACAAATCGATTCAGTTTCTCTTGAGGATGTGGGCGGCGCGGAGAGGCCGCCTCGCCGGCGCCGCTGCCTTCGTCTTGCAGCCGTCGTAGCACTGACCGAAGCAGGCCTCCACGGCCTCGCCGTCTGCATGCAAACGCAAACCAAGCAACAATGCATCCGGCGACGTACGTACACACGGTTAGTTGGTGTTACCGCCATTATTGATAGAAGCTGCACGCGCCTCCACGCGCGCGCGGGGGTGGTGGTAGGGTTAGTTCTTGCTTACATACCCGGACGGAGGCGGTGGCAGGAATCCCGGGCGCATGAGAGCTGGCAGCCCAGCATGTCGCCGCCGGCCAGGGGGCGGCGTGCCAGCGGGGGCCGCTTGTCCGGCTGGCAGGTCTTGTCGCAGGCGTAGTTGCAGTAGTCGACCATGGACCTGTTGTTGGCGATGCAGTTCCTGTAGCAGTAATCAAAGCAGTCGGCGTCCGCGCCGCCGGCGAGGAGCAGCACGGCCACCGCCGCTCCGAGAGCAACTGCTCGTCCAGCAGCCGCCATCTCACTCAACCAACCAACCAAGCCGTCGTCGTTTTTGATCGGTCCGGGACGGGACTCCGGGTTATGCACTTATGCCTGCCTAGCTACGAGACCGATCGGAAGATGATGCGCGCGGGCGGCTCTTATAGCGAGTGACGTCGTCGTCTCTCGCGCGGCGGCGCGCTCACGCCGGGGGCATGGACAGGCCGGGGGCGCGCGTGCAAGCGACAAGCGAGATGCGCGTGTGTGACAGTATAAGTAGCGTGATGCTTGCGCGCAACGGGCGGCCGCGCGCCGGCCGGGTTGCTGCATGCGGTTGCTGTCGGCTTGTTGTCGTTGCTTGGTTCGGGCGCGCCAGGAGCGCGCACGCGGCGGCGCCGGCGGTTGCGGGGGCGGAAGGCGTGATAGAGATGATAGAGCTAGCAACGTTAACATTTTTGCCGGCGAAGAGCCAAAAGTACGACCGGTTATATATCGCGATGATTTTCGATGAGGTAGTTACCGGTGAATCGATCCAGATTCAAATTTAGATTTGAATTTGAATTTTTTTAAAATCAAATCAACCAAATCTTATAATCTCCTATACTAGCCTACTCAAGACATATACCCTCGTTTGCTAGATTAGATTGATATTGACATAAGAATATATCATATGATTGTTAGGGACATAAGCCGTAAGTATTTTGATAGTCTTTTATTGGATCAGATCGAATATAAGCCTGACCCGGCAGACAATTTGTTGTGAATCAGTATGGAATCATTGCAGTTGTATAATTTGATCGAATAGATCTACTTGTGATTTTCAAAGATTATAGATCACATTTCGTTTCTATCGATACCTAATTTATTCTTTGATTTATTTTGATTTTTAGAGGTTTTTAATTGCTGGAATTTTTATCCCTATCTCTTCCAAACAGTGACAGGAAATGTCATATGCACATAAAAATCCCTATCAGGATTAATTTTCTTCCCCTCCACATAAAAAAACTAAAACTGATACCTACCCATCCAATCTACGATACTAGACACAAGATGTAAGGTATTCATCATCTTCATGATCTTAACCTGTCTATCTCATATCACTACTTCTTGTGTCGATCATCTAGTCTCATGTGCAATGCTTCTCTTGCTATATAAATTAATCCCTTCATCCCATAATATTATAAACTAGGACCAAATTTAATATTTTATAGTAGTTTCGTTGCTCTATGCAATATCAAATCTGGCTCTAGATTATAATATTATAGGACAGATGACTTTTTTTTGAAAGAGTTTGAACATGCATAAAACTTTATGTACAAGGTAGGCAATCAATCTCATCCAAAACCTTCTGTTTGCCTGATATATATTCCGTACACAACTTTAAATATACATTGGTTTTAAATTGGAAAAGTAGGAATTTAAATAAGATGACCCTGTTCTTGGACCATTTTTTAACCGTCTTGTGCTTGAATTTCCTGGGCCCAAATATGCTTCTTCTCCGACAAAATGGATCCATCAGCAATTCCAATTTCGAGTGGTTGCTTTGTTTCTCTCAACCCTTCAGACGGTAGCAATAGAAGCCATTCAGTAATGAAAGGCCAACAAATATAAGCTGAATGCTTATCTGTAGTGTGTGAATTCACTGCCCCCAATTCATTACGTATATATAATTAATCAGCTGCAATAAGCAGGATATATACATACATGTGCCAAGTTTACATATAAATCACTTGCTAATTACAGTCCATATGGCATCGATCTACAGTTAATTTGCCGCAATTAGTCGTATCAGATGTTCTTCTCGGCGACCGGCGACCGGCGACGACGACATCCCCGTGGCTCCTGGGGGGAAACGGTGGCCATGGCTTCGGCTTGGGTTATCTGTACTCTGTACAAGTGTAGATGCGCGCGCTCAATGATAAGCCGTACATGAACAGATTTTGATGCAGAGCAGGGTGAGACTAAAGCTTGAATAATGGATTTTGATGGTTAATTCTTGCATGCGATGGTGTTGATCACGCACACGGGGGCAGGGACCAGGGAGATGTAGGGCTCGGTCGGCGACGCACATGTGGTAGCAGACGGCCGGCACGTCGTCGAAGCACTCCTCGATGCACTTGTGGACGGTGGTCATCGTCCCCGACGGAGGCGGAGGCGGAGGCGGCGGCGGCGTTGGTCTTGGCGCGGACGGCGTCGTCGTGGTCGACTGGTCGCACTTGTGCATGCAGGTGGAGTAGCACTTCCAGTGGTCGCCGTCTTCCGCGCTCGCCGCGGCGAAGAGCGCAAGCAAGTGCGCAACAACGGGCAGGAGGAAGACGGCCGCCGCCGCATCCGCCGGCGCTGTGGAGCCCATTGCTGCAGCTAGTTAGCTCGCCGGCCGGCGCGGCTCAGCGCCTGGCTACCGCATTCTATGACTAATAACTACTACTTGTAATTTAATCAGGAGGGTCTCACTTAATATCTATGTTATGATGGCATAAAATAAATGGTGAATTTGTTTGAAGATAGAATTAAAGATGTTAAATAGATAAATGATGATTTCATAATTAGGAGTTATGCTTATCGGTTTTAACATTCTTTTAAATGAATTGTTTTTTTTTTCGAGTGATAGGTAGTATTTCGCATATTACTACTAATTATCTTTTATTTGAGCTAATTGTGTTTCTGATTATGTTTAAATATAACTTCTATAAATAATTCTAGCACTTTATCACGTGGGGGGGTTAGTTGGGTTATCTGCTAAAGCTCGATATATTCTTAGACTAGTGGTTTAATTTACTTAATTTTTTTATAAGGTTAACGATCTACACATGATTTAAGGTAGAATAAATCCTAGATTTATCATTGTATTATCGGGGCTTGCTAGAGTTATTGTTATGTTATAATATTCAGGTTGATCGAGATTGTTTGTTGACTAGTTTGATCTAAAAGATGAAAGGTGAAGTTTATTCATAATAAGCTCTTTATCAATCATTTTATTATTATTATTATCATTTTATTAATATATAGATATTTGCATATATTAACCAACGTTGAGTTCATTCGTTATAAATATTTTGATGTTTGTTGGAATGACTAAGCCACTTATTATAACTTTGCCTTGTTCAATTTACTTAGGCCCAATATGTTTTATTTATGTGATACATTTTGGCAACTAGGTTAGATTAAGGGCTTCTAGGAAATCCTTCCTTGTGGTTTTAGAGTAAGATAAAGATCTAATGATAAGCACTTCTACCCATGTACTATAGAATAGAACATGAATTAGGGACAAGAAATAAATTGGTAGAAAACAAAGTGTATATAGTTTTGTCAAACAAAAGATACAAATAAATTAGGCGATGTGGTCAAGTCACTTGCTTCATATAGCAGACTGATCGCACATCTAAGAAGATCCAAATCAATAGTTCAATACAATACAACTTACTACATTATATTACAACTCTTAAGGAGTTGACGTTACTACATTTAGTTGAACAACTCTGAGTTTGGTGTTGTTGAAGACTTCTTTCTAGTTGCATTCTTCCAAGCTGATATCTTTCCTCGTAGAAGCGATGAAGTTACCAACTTGCATTTAATAAATTTTGAAAAGATAGGAAGTAAGAGAAAAGTTTTGTTGTAAACTTGAGTAGGATAGATAAGAATACTAGATGGTGTTTAAAGAAAATAATATTTTATTTATAAGAATATATTGATCCTATGGTCTGAAGGGGTTTCGTTCCTAGGGCCAAGTTCTGCTCTGATACCACTTTTGTAACGACCCATCCCAAGACTCGGAAATACCATCGAGCGGGACGAGCCGATACTTCATCGAAGACGAACAATATCGCCGTTGACATTGTTCCATTCGACAGTAGTACATTGCAGAAGGAAAATTACAATAATTAAATATGACAAAAGCTGCTAAAGAGGCATACCTCGCAGCAACAATCATTACAAAAACACAGCGGAAGCATTTCATCACTCAAACATGTACTACTATCCAAACACCACTTGGGGACTAGGCCCGAAACCCTAATCTTCTATATCTTCATCGGCAACAACTTCATATTCGCCTTCAAGATTCTTGACGTCCTCCGAAAGATTTAGCGAACTCTGGGGTGGGGGTGTAAAACAACAAGGGTGAGTACTCAAGAGTACTCAGCAAGTCTTGGAAGTAGTATAGATGCAGGATACAAAGAGCGGCTATGGTTCTCAAGGGAATATTTATAGTTTATAAATTCTAAGTGCTTAATACCCACGGATAGAGGTCCCAACCTCTAACCGTTCCCACATAAAGTAGCAATAGTTCAAAAGCTAATTCAACTCTCACATTCTCACCAACCGGGATTGCTTTGCAACAAATCCCACCATCATTTTCCATCAATTCCACAAGTCACATTTCTTTTCATCAATTCCACATATCACGACCATCATCTTATCATCATAACTCATCATTATATCGGTACTAGCTTACCCATCCATCGGGGAAGTGTTCCCATTATCCACATCTCATCCCAATTCATTTTAGCGCTCAACTAGTTATCACATCTCACATCACTCCCTATGAAGCCTTTCGACTTCCCGCTCCACACAGGAACGTTATCCAACCACACAGGTTAGTCGTATACCCACCGGTATACTCTGGTAACGTCCCAACCCATTTCCCATTTAGTTGAAAACAAGTAAACACTACGCTAGGGAAGATACATGAAATCACTTGCCCATATCCGTGGGCACGGCTGTTCGAACAGATCATACTTCAGCTGAAGGTGCACACTTTACCCTTGCGACTCAAACTCTACTCCGCTACCCGCGTAGTAGGGGAGGTTCGAGACAAAGACTTTCCAAAGCAAACCTAGGATAACCCACTGCCACCTAGATGGATTCACGGTCAAGGATCCGGAAAGTACGTCTTCCTTCTTCTCCCCAGGCAATCACACGGGTGCTCCACTTCCAACTCCTCGAATCACAACCACAATCTCGTGCCCGTTAGGGACTTTTCAGGTAATACCACGAGCCACCCGGTGATTCCACATCCATCGGCAATCAGGCTATCCCAAACCCACTAAGTACTAGCCCAGGGGCACCCCATAAATACCCACAAGGTTGCACGATGTTGTGCTCATGCTTTCCCAAGGAATCGGTCCTTAATAGTCTTTGTAACACACACAATTTCATTTCACACAACACATTTGCAAAATCACATCATCATCACAAATTCTACATCTAGTCGTTATGTTTTGATATAAGTGTGTAAGTGTATGTGTAGTGCACCCATTTGACAAGGAATGTGCTAAAATCAATTAAAAGAATAAATTAAATCATGGATGTAAAAATAAATCCTAGAGCGACAAGGTAAACATGATATTCAATTATCAAGGAGGCTTGTTACAAGTGTAGGTTTTATTTGTCATAATTGCCCAAGCAATTGACTAATAGTGTACGTGAGTGTTTAATCCTAATCATGCATATATAAATTTGTGGAACAATCAATGCAATAGGATCAAGGATGTTCAAAGGAAGACTTGCCTCGAACCGTATAATACTCGGGATCTCCGGGTCGTAGTCTCACAGGTCTTCGATGACGGTAACTATAGCACAAATAACATCACATAAATAAAAACACACAAAAAGTTTCGGGAAAACAATTTTATACTATTCTAAATTAAAGTTTAGATTTTTACGAACCTATAGAAATTTGAATGGAATTTTTCTGAGTTAAAATGATTTTTCTACGAATTTTTAAAGTTGCAATTATGTTCTGAAATTGGAAAAAAGAGAAAACTCACTATTCCTAATGGGCCGAATAGGAAATAAATGGGAATAATAGAAAATTGCACTGTTTATCGCTGTTGGGCCGGCCTATTCAATTTTTCAGAAATTAAACCAGAAAATAAAAAGGCTACTGTTCACAGTGGGCCGGTCGGAACAGCCCATGGCGCGGCGCGCGGCCAGGCGGCGTGGTGTTGGGCTTCTGGCTGGTGGGGCCCGCCTAGCAGTGGCTGGGGCTGCTGGCTGGGGGGGGGGGCCCACAGGGCAGTGGCAGGGAGCAGAGGAGGGCACGGCGGCTGGAGGTTGAAGACGACCTTCAACGGCCGAGACTTCTCCGGGGCATAACTTCTTCGTTTCAACTCCGATTGAACCCAAATTTTAACCGTAGATTAAACATACTATGATTAATGATATCTACGGTTGGATTTTCAATTAGAGCTACGGTTTTCCCATAATCAAAAAGGGGGTAAACTAACAGAGGGGTGGTGCCGGGGGCAATGGGGGTACTCCGGAGTCCAGCTACGGACATTTTCACGGTACTAGAACTTGCAGGAAGCTATTCATGGTCTCTGATCTACCTAAAATTGCCCGAACAAGTCTACCCACGGTGATGCCTAGAGGTTTCCATGGCTCAATGCCGCCGGCGAGCTACGGTGGGGTTCCGCCATGGCTAACCCATGGAACATGATTGCTAGAGTATAAGGAAGCTACTGATACAAGGAATTAGGCGGAAGTTATACCTTCGATTAGATCGGGGAGCGACGGCGGCGACTAGGGTCTCCGGCGGAGAGACGATGAACTTCGGTGCTCCGAGAGCTTGGTTCAGGGGATTAGGGGTCTGAGCGAGTGTGTAGGGCGTTGGGCGTGCTTGGGAAGTCTTATTCGCATGGGAGGCCGAGAGCTACAACCGGTGAGGTGACTAGGACGGCAAACAAGCCAATGCATGAGCTAGGCGCGCGGGAGGCGAGGAGACGCTGCAACAGCTGGGGAAGAGGAGTGGCTGGTTGCCTGTGCATGCAGGAGCAGGGAAGGGATCGAGGCGGCGCGGCGCGCGATTGGGCGCAAGGCGCGGCGCGGAGGATGCGGTGGCCAGGCGCGGCGTGCGTGCGCGGCAAGCAGGGTTCGACGCACAGCGCGGGAGGCGAGGCGCTCGGGGCTGCACGATGCGGCCAGGCATTGGCCAGTGCATGCAGTGGGGCCGTAGGCATGCGGACATGCAATATCAACGATTTTTTTTGGCTAAGAACGAGAGAGAGAAGTATCAGGGAAAGAGAAAAAAAAAGAAAAAAAATAATAAAAATTGGTAGGAAAGTATGTAGTTCTGACCAGATGAACAAGGAAGTTAGAATTAGAGTTCTGAATCTTTAAAAGGGAAAATGATTTGAAGTTAAGTAAGTTGGTTTGAATAATTAGATTTAGAAGAATTTTATAATAGGACAAGGAATAGTGTTTTCAGATTTGGAATAGTAACTATTTATTGGTTTTGAGAAAATTTTATTTTGGCACTCATTTCAAATCCAAGAGTTCAACTCAAAAAGATAAGCTTTTGATTTAAATATGTCTTTGGCAGTGTTTATAAAATATGGATTTTACAGTCACGCGTTCCGAGAGCGCGCGAGGCGTCCGGGATTCGACGCCGCCGTGCACGGAATGTTCGAGCTAACTGAATTCGTCCCAGCGATCAGTGACGCGCGCGACTGCAGCCGGAAAATCTCACGCTTTTCGTCGCGCGCGGCAACTGACTTCGCATGAATCGCGCCAATTCATCGACCATCAAAGCAGTAGTCCGTGTTCAAGTTACCAAACTGGTTACCTATAAATAAATTCAACCATGACCTTAACTGTTACTCGCTTAGTCATTTCACTTGTATACTCATATTACACAGCGAATCACGCGGCCGCCGTACGGCGGGTCGGCGGCGGGCACCCGTCCGCCGCGTAGCTCTTGCCGCAGGTGTCGCGGCACACCGCCATCATCTTGCTGTCCGGGTCGATCTGGCCGCACATGGACAGCACGCACGCGTGCTCGCAGTCGCCGCCGAAGCTGCCGGAGACGGCGACGGCGACGGCGCCGCACCTGCGGTAGCAGGAGAACTGGCAGAACCAGAACTCCTCGCGCTGCACGCACTGGTCGAAGCACGCGTGGAAGCAGGGCCTGCCCACTGCCTCCGCGCCGCCACCGCCACCGCCGGCGGCAGCCGCGGCCGCCGCCACCGCTCCCCCCAGAAACAGCAGCATGACCGCCACCGCTGCCGCTACGGCGTAGGCACTAAACACGTCGGCACTGCCGCCTCCGCCGACGATCGCCATTGTCACAACAAGCAGCCAGCAGCTAAGGGAAAGCGAGCTAGCGCGGATGGATCATGGATGTGAGATGATGGCTGCGCCATGGACGGATGAAGCTATGAAAGGAGGCAGAGGCGTGCGTGTAGCGGCGGCATACGCGGCCACGCGGGAGGCGGGGCATGGACTCACGGTTTCAGCGTGACATTGACCGCTCCGGTTGGTGTAACGGCCGCCGGCGACGCCATTCGGGAACTCTCTCTCATTCGAATTTTGTGGGCCAAACAGGGCCTGTCAATGGGTTGCTGAGCTGAAGGGGCCCGTTTAAGAGCTGAGCCGGCCTCGGTGGTGAGCCGAAATAATTGATTTTTTAATATTATATTTTTATTCAAATTTTCAAATATGATACATGGTTTTAAGAAATTTCAAAAACATCCTAATGTCAGTAAACCGATCTAACCTAAATCGGCAAATGATCTGCCAATAAAAACCACGCTAGCGAGTCCGATCCTTCGCGTGCCGAGTCGCCCGTGCCTGCCGCCTAGCCAACCATCGCCTCATGTCCCACGCTAGTCGCCCGAGCCACACACTAGATATTGCATCGCGTGCCGTCCCCATGATCGTGCGCCTGTTGCGTCCACTGCGCCCGTCGTCTCGCCTCCCACCTCGCGATGTGTTGCTTGGCCCGCCTATCTACTCACACCGCACGCCTTTCGCCCGTCACCTGTTCCAGCTCCGACGCACGAGCCATGCGACGTTGTTGGGGTGTTTTTTTGTCACACAATGACACACGCGTGAACTAAGAGATTTGTTTAACTCTAGTACGTTAGTAGCATAGCCGATCGGCTGACAAGCCGATGACTGTGGCGTGAAAGATAAAACCATGAACCAGCATACCGATCGGCCATACGGTCGATAGCCTGAGTTAACCAAATCGAACGAGCGCGCCATCGGCCGATAGAAAAGACAAAGTATGCATGTAGGCCGATGTGCACCCTTTGACGGTAAACATGATACGAAAATAAATTAAGGATAACCTATCAACTTGTACTCTAATATAAATAAATAAAATATGCTAGATAACATATCTATATTATGGAAATCATCACAATAACTAGATAGGATCTAACCGATACAGTGACTAGTCACGATGATATGAACAATATATCAACGAATCGAACAAACTTTATTTAAATGAATAGTATACAACATGAAGAAGATACAATAGCAAGAGATGTCAGACTTAACTGATGAAGCCTCAAGCTACCAAACCCAAATCACTTCAATCTAAGAGATCAAACCTAACTGATGCAGTCTTAGACCTAGCCAAATACACTAAGAACAACCGGTGACCGTGCTGTTTCACTGTTTTACTCAAGAGATCGAATTGAACTGATGCAGTCGTGAGGGTACTAACCTAGTTGGCACGAACGTCAGAGGTGACGGGACTCACCTCTTCACCGGAGATCAAAATGATCCAGACAATCTCCGAGAACCCAAGTCCAGCCGGATAACCTTGGTTCACAAGGGTGGCGATGCACCGATTGATTGATTGAACGAGAGTTAACTAATTTAACCTAAGGGATACATATTTATAGTCCATAGACTTGTCATCCAAGTAACTTATCCAACCGATCTCGGATGAATCTGTAACCATCAGTTGCTCTTATCTCCATCAACTCCCTTTCCGATTATGCAGCTGTTGTGGACAGACTCCTTTGATTTTCTTTAACCGTATCTTCTTTGATCTTCTATTGACCGCGCACCATCCTTGATGGGTCTTGGCTTTACCAAATTTTGGTGTCAACAGACGCGTAGTCCCGAGGAGACACTTTGGGGGAGCTGAGGCGGACAAGCGCGTGGGCACGACACAGCGCGCGCATGGTAGCACATAGACGAGGCACGTGGTTGCTGGCGCGACGTGCGTTACTAATAAGTCTGCTGACTTGGCTTATATCGGTAGACCATGTGTCAGACAGAGTAGATGGTATATCGACCTGATTTTTATCGGTAAACAGCTACCGATTTAGGGTAAAAAAACAAATGTATTATTTAAAAAAAAAATCAAAATAATCAGACTAGCTGGTAGCGCAGCGCTGTGGTGTTTTATGTCTCCGATCCACTCATCCACTAGGATTCAACCTCGTACAGTACTTTTGGCATTGATATCCACTGATTTTATAAGTACATAAATACATATTTATTATATGGTACACCCATCTCACTTTTGAATTGATTGGCGAATTCGACAATTTTAAATACGCATACGGATTCCTGTTTAGCTTCCAGACTTATAAATTCCCACCAAACTGAATGATCAACTGCTCTATTTCAGTGATATCGTAAATAAGCTATCGAGACTTGTAACTCAGGGCAGTTAGAGATTCTCAGTAGCTACCTAGTCTGAGTTGATGTTTTTCAGTTTTTAGATTCTAGTTCATTTCCAGATTCTACGACTATTGATTATCACAATCTCTGAGTCTAGAATCTGAATTGTTTGTTTTGTTTTCGCATCAGATTTTAGAAATAGTTGCAGCTGTCACAAACTGAAACAAACAGACCTCAAAATTGATGAGACTGTACCTAAAATGTCTTTTTTAAATCAAAACTGACACATGTATCATAAACTTATAACAATATACACAACACCTGGAATACATATAAAAAATTAAGAAGAGAGTGCAACTAAATAACAACCGATTATATGCATCGCAAGACAAGATGACAGAACAAAAACAATTGCATGCTACTCCTTCTGTTTCTATAAATACTGTCCAATTTTATAGAAATTATACCAGTAACTATAATAGTATTTTAGTTTAATTAAATCTGTAATACAATCTCTCTTAATAATCTAATTATTTGATATTATAGATTTTTGTATTTCTAAACTCAGTCAAAATTAGAGAAATTCAACTAAAAAAATAAAACGACTTATATAGTCCATATATAATAAAGTTATACTCTGTCCATTCATTTTTAAATAATGCTTTTAATTTTTATCGTAACGAGATTTGACTATTTGATTTATTCATTTTTTAAATATTACTTATTTGGTTATAACTTATTTTATTATTGAATATACTTTAATCATAACTTGTTTTTTTCCATATTTACAGTTTTTTTAATAAGATGAATGATTAAATATTGTAATAAAAGTAAAAATAAATGGAGACAGTAGATTTAAAAAAGGGCCAAATTTTTTCATGTTATTATATTTTTCACAGTTTTAAAATATATAATCGGTGTATCACTGATAGATAGAATCTATCATATTTACTGACCGTGTCATTTTTCAAAATTTAGAAAATTGTAATGGTATTTTTTCAATTTCCCCTTTAAAAAAAGGAGTAGATAAAATTCGCCTAAACCACTGACCCAATTTCTCAGCAAACCAAGTGAGGGCCTATTTGGATCTAGGGGCTAAAACTTAAGTAGCTAAAATTTAGTCACTTTTGAGGCTAAAATACCTCTTTTCCACTCACACCCCCACCATACATGAAAAGCAAGAGATGGATATTTCAGTTATTATATATAACAATGATAAACTAAAATTTTAGCCAATTTTTAGTCACTTTGCTCCTTAGATACAAACAGGGCCCTAACTAACCAGTAGACTCGTCGTGTGTTTTACGAAGAGAAACTGTCGCGGGCTCGCGGCTCCCCTGAAAACCGGCGAGCCCTCGCGTCGCCGTGCCGCGTGCTGTAGCCGTTCCGCCCCACGTCCGCCGCCTCGCCTCACCTCACCCGTAATCCCGTCCCACTGGGCGCGACGCTCTCCGCCGTCTCTCCGCTCTTCTCCCCCTCCGATTCGGACGCTCTCGCCTTCATTCCTAAAAAAACCAACACCCGGGGGAGGGGGTGGGGGTTTAACAAATCTCACCCCGCCGCGGCGCAGCCAAATCTAGGGTTGCTTCGCCCGGCCGCTCCGCGCCCATGGGCGACCCGCCGCCAGCGGACGCGCAGCCGGGGCAGGCCCCCGCCGCCGAGAAGCCCCCGGCGGCGCCGCTGACGCCAGAGGCGGAGACTGCGGAGGAGGAGTACGTGAGCGACCCTGACGACGCGCCGCTCCCGGCGATGCGGCGCCGGGAGGCCAGCGACGATGAGGGGTCCGAGGAGGGGAGGCGCCCGCCCAGGGCGCGGATCGGGTCCGACCGCGACGACCACGACGGGCAGGGCGCCGCGGAGGCGTACGATGACGAGGAGTACGAGGACGATGAGGAGTATTACGATGATTTAGTGGAGGAGGAGGTCGGGGAGGGGTTCGACGATAAGTATAACGGCCGCGCGTCGCTGCCCAAGAAGGTCGACGCCGCCCAGGGGGAAGAGAGCAAGAAGGCCGAGGTGGAAGGGGCGGAGGCGGAAGCTGAGGGGGACGGGGAGGAGAAGAAGGAGCATGCGCCGTTTGCGGTGCCGACGTCCGGCGCCTTCTACATGCACGATGACCGCTTCCAGGAGGAGAGTCGCGGCCGACGCAGGTGAGGCTTCCGCAAAACTATTAACTTAGTTTGCTATCACCCTTTGTGTAGCTCTGGCCTCCGGGGAACCCAGAGCTGCATTATGCTTTACTAAAGTCAAGCGGGAATAACCAAAACTTAGTGAATAAGGTTTCGATGCCAATATTAGGTGATGAAGCATGGGGGTTTAATCATCGACAAAATTGATTATATGTCTTAAAGTTAAACAAACTTTGATAATATGTCCAAAGTTCATCAAAGTTGTATAATATTTCTTACATGAATTATTTTGCAAAAAAAATTATACAAGGGTTCTTTTATACAAAAATTTACTCGATGTAGGAGGCCACCGAGGCGTACCCATCGCCTCCCGCCATTCGACGCCGCTCGCTGCCACCGCCGAAGCCCTGGCCTACCGCCCCACTGTTGCCCGCCGCTGAAACCTTGGCCCGCCGCCCCACCGACACCGAAGACCTCACCCGCTGCTCGCCACCGCCCGCTGCCGAGCCCTGGCCCACCGCCGAAGCCCTTACCCATTGCCCGATGCCGCCTGCTACCGAGCCCTAGCCCACCACCCCGCCTCTGCTTGTCGCCGAAGCCCTCGCTCGCCGCTCGCTGCCGCTTGCCGCTCGCTGCCGCTTGCCGCCGAAGCCCTCGCTCGCCGCTCGCTGCCGCTTGCCGCCGAAGCCCTCGCTCGCCGCCCGACGCTCGCCGCCACAACCGAAGTCGAAGCCCTCGCCCTCCTTTGCCGCCGAAGACCCCGCCACTGCCACTGAAGCCCTCGCCCCTCGCTGCCGCCGCAGCCGAAGCTGAAGCCAAAATCCTCGCCCGATGGCAGCGGTAGCATCGGGCGGGCGGCGATGCGGCAATAGGGGCGGCTCTAGCAGCCCGCCTCTTGCGGCGTGGATATTTTATAAAATAACCACTGTATAAATTTTTGTTGCAAAAGAATCCCATAGGACATTTTATACAACTTTGATGAGCTTTGGATATATTATCAAAGTTTGCTCAAATTTGGGACATATAATCAATTTTCCCATCATCATCGGCAATTCAGACAAAAAGTGCTATGCATTTCACAAGAATAATAAACATTTCAAGCTTTGTTTAGTGTTTACACTTTGAAATGGAATTCGCCCTATAAACCAAGGATATCACTTACCAGATGCCACCATTTCAAGTCACTTCTTTTAAATATGTTGGGTTTACAATGAAATTCCTCAGTGTGACCAAGAGAAAACATGTTTTTTTGAACGAGGTTATAATGCCAAATGATGGTCCACAGTGAGGGGCTAGTGAAACCAAAAATAAAAGGAAAATTCTTTATGAGGAATTCCTACATGAAATGTTTTCCGACATTCAAATCCAGTAACTTACGACTAGGTACTTGTTTTCTGGGAGTTAATGCGCACAGACATTTTCCCAAGCTTGGTTCTCACTGTTAAATGCCTGCACTGTTTCTTGTTTTTGATACTTGTTTTTGTGCTTATATTTTGATGCTCAAGATGCTTAGATGGTAGTGCCATATTGGAGGCTAGCCACAGAGTCTTGATTGGGAAGGGTAATGTGGTGATCACTGCATTTTAGTAGAACCACATAAATATCCATGGACATTCTTTAGATTGGGAAGGTTTGTTACCCACTTATTCCAACTCATCCTGGTAAAAAAACTACGCTTCATTGTTGAGATGGTACAAGGGAAGAGTGAGATGCTAGCTCACCTTCTGTTTATATGCTAACAGTTTTCAGTTCAATTGGAGAAAGAGCATGTTCATCATTCTTCTACTTCTTTATGCTTCTAGCTTCCTGGGTCAATATGGTGTCACATTTCCCCTGCAAATTGATCCTTTGGTTGGCAACTTAGCAAGAGTTCATTAAATATATAGTGGCTAGATCATCTATTGATACATGCTCGTCAATCTATTGAGAATTGTCTCATGTTGGTTATTGTCATAGTTTCAACTCTGCTGTAGTCCATGTTTGCTATACATATTGGACATCACTAGGCAGTAAATGAGATCTTGTTCTTCACCTGCGCTGAACATTTTTTTAATTTCTTCTTAAAGCAGGCGAATGTTTGGTGGGAGGAAGTTATGGGATGCTAAGGATGATCAAGCTTGGGTACATGACAGATTTGAGGAGATGAACTTGCATGAGGAGCGCTATGAAGTAACTATCACATTCACGTGCAAAGGAAAGCTCTTTATTCAATGTTAGTGAAATATTGAGGTATGATCTCTGCATTGCAGGATAAGCGGGTGTCAAGGGGTCGTTTTAGAGGTCATGGTGGTGGGGGTAGAACTCGAGGTGCTGGTCGTGGGTTTGCCAGAGGTGGAAAGTATCACAGTTACAATGAAGATATCAACAACAACAACCAAAACCGACCCCAAAAGGTTATCAGAGGGAGAGGACCTCGACGTTATGAAGCTGTTGCAAAGAACAATGGAGATGTTGTTGGATTCCAGCGGAAACAGTAAGTGATTAAAATTTTTAGCCTTCCCAACCAACCAACCCAAATCACTAGACTGCACAGTGCACACTCCATTGGATACACTTGAATATAAATAGGTCTCATGACTGCACAGTGCACACCTTTACTTGTGTTTTTTCCTTTATTATTTTCAGGCCCGCAAGATCTCAAGAGTCTGCTGCAAATGCTTCAGCTGTCAGAGAGGGTGGTCAAATTTCAAATGTACAATCAGAGGTGGTCCCTCCTAAAAAGAATGTTGTCAATTCAAACTTAAATTCTGCGTCACCACCATTTTATCCCTCTGGTGCATCCAATTCAGATTTCTCTGTGACAACTCAAAGAATGGAATCAATGGATATACAAGCAGGAGGCTCCATTAAGGTATTTCCATCTTCTATGAAGATGGATGACAACTTGAAGCTACAATCTGGTCCAGGAGTAAGAGGGAGAACAGCCATGTATTATGGTTCACGTGATAGGTTTCAACGTGCTGATGGTCCTGTTAGACCATCTCCAAGGAATGGAGGAACATCAATGAATTCATCAGTTAATCATGGGAAAACTCCTATTGTTAGGGCTCAAGGAGCAAATGAGATTCCTTTGAATAATCAGTCCACTTCACTGGTTCTCCAAAATCCTAGGATTCCTATGCATCATCCAAGTCACACCTCAGTCATACACCAGAAGTCAGGGCAAGTGCAGACTCAATCTGCAATGAGAATACCAACTCAGCAGTTGAATCATCACACTGGCAACCCTTCAACCACTCAGCATCTACCTGTTAGATCAAATGAAAGTGGTGAGAATGGTTTGTATCCTAGTTCAAACAAATCCAATGCATCATCTGGGGCGGGAGAAACCAACAACCAGGAAACTGGAAGGGGTTCCTTTATGTATGGTGGAGCCCAGGTTATTGGGGCTGCTGGGGCTGTTAGCCTTGCCCAGGGCGAGAAAAAATTTCCTGGCACTCCGGCTCTCCTGCCAGGTTTGCTTCCTTATTCATTTAACCAACCTTATTTTTCTTGTAATAATTGGGTTGCTTTAGTTTTCTAATTTCCAATTAAATCACTTGAGCTCATTGTGTTTCTTGTTCTTATCCTTAATGCAGTGATGCAATTTGGCAGTCAGCATCCTGGTGGTCTTGGAGTTGGTATGGCCCTCCCTGGCTACGTGGCTCAACAGCATATGGGAATGGGAAATAACGAAATGACATGGTATGTTTCATTGTCTCACTAGATTTGCTACACTGTTTGTTTGATCGACAATTTTGGATACCAAATAATATTTGCTATGGTGTCAGTGGATGCAATTTTACTGTCAATGAGTTCATAAGACAGCAAATATATTAAACCGAGAAGTATTTGCGCTTGAATTTAGTGACTGCACACATCTTGTTATGACTAGTTGGCTACATTTTTCTTAGCATATATTTCATTGAACTATGATAGTGTGAATTGATATGATGCTAAAAATGTTCTTATTTCATCTTAAAATATAATACGATGGGTGGTATTATAACTGAAATTGCTTTATAATATTTGTTTGTCGCACTCATAAAATCTCATGTCCTTTTTGTTTTGTTGAAGATAATCTAACACCTTTCACCTATTTTCTGTATGATTTTTTATTCTTTGTCTTATTATATACTGATGATGTTGGGCCCTATATTTTCTGTATGATTTTTGTTGTCTCACTTATAATACTTCAAATGATGATTTAGGTTGCCACTGTTAACTGGTGCAGCTGGTGCTTTTGGAGGATCATATCCACCCTATATTACCCTTGATCCGTCCTTTTACTCCAGTTCTTCTGGACAAACCTCATCGTCAGTTCCATCGAGGTAAATAATATAATCAATAAAGAGCTGATACGAGGGTTAAGCTGCAGTGGCTGTTTGGTCGAAGTGCCTCTTAGAGTAAACTGAAGTATTGAACACATATTTTTGGCTTAACCATCTGGATGTATACATATTCAAAATCATTATCATTTCTTTAGACTAATGCTGTTAGCTGCAAGCACAGTTGTGACAACGTCTGGTAGGGAGCAGGGAAGTAATTAAATAATTCCTTCTGCTTAGTTTATTCCATAGCCCTTAAAGGATATTTATAGGCCTAATACAATCTAATCTGCTAATCTTATCTCTATCCTTAAAACATAAATAATCTTAACTAACTAATCTTATCTTAACTAATTCTAACTAATTATGCCAATGCACATAACAACGTCTGGTAAAATATCTGGTATTTTATATTCCAATAAGCCAAAATAAGTCTTCCCTGGTCCATTCTGGAATGCATTTTGCCTTCTCTCAGTCATTTTATTAGTCAACTAATGTTATGGGTGTAGGCACTGTAGCATGAACAGTTCATGTCCTGTAGCAATGAGATTAGGAAGACTTTACCTTCTATAAAAATAATATCAATTGCCTACAATCAAGCAATAAAAATTCCTAAACTTAGCCCTAGCTTGATCAGAGTCTCCTGATTTTTGGGAAAAGCCCATTGTCGACGAGAGCGATCTCACAGTCACATTTATCCCGGTCTTCGGACCCTTATCCCATCCATGTGTCAACTTCCATAACATTTGGTATCAGAGCCAATTGTTGCTCTGCCATCAATGGCACACAATGTGGGGTTTCGACTACATGCGGAGATTTCGCCACCTTGGATCTCTCCCAACATTCGATGGCAAGGACTATCCACAACTTTGGTTATACAACATTGAGCAGTTCTTCGTTGAGCAGTGAATTATGGAGGAATAGAAGTGGTGGATCACATCGAACCACCTAACAGGGTTTGCCGTGATGTGGTACAAGTTGATTGTGCGCACATATGGAATTCAAAAGTGGCCAGACCATAACCATCACTGCTGCTGCCACCACCTCCTCCAACCATTGAGATTTTCAAGACATTGGATGATCTCATCGCTGACATAAATGCCATATTATTGAAGGACCAAAATACACGAGCAGTAAAGCAGCCATCTACCCCAACACTAGAATCGGCTTTGGTCACATCTGTAGGACAGAGAGTACTGACCAGAGGGGGGAAGGGGGGGGGTGAATGGTCGCAAAAACAATATTCGCAAATCACAAATAAAATAAATGCTACCACTCTCTTGTCAGTCGTGATCTATGTTACCCGGATATGTGGATACGGATACGCGATACAACCATATTTCGATACGTCATTTTCTAAAAAACCTCGATACGACGATACACATATATATATTTATATATAAGACAGACACACAACCTAACTGCCTACACAACAACACAAAGAGTAAAGTGCTAATGCTAACTGGCATAGAAAGAGAAACATAAAAACAATAGCTATAACTAAGAGTTGTACTAGGAGAGAAGACAAACTAAGAAAATAGAATATGCTCAAGCAGAGAAGACAAACTAGCAAACTAGCGGAGAAAAGAAGAAAATAGAAATACCTCAGCGTAGTGGCTGGTGGATTTGCGTGGTGGCACCTCGCAGGTGCTAGGCGGCGGCACGGCCTCAAGCCCCAAGCGACGTGGTGACGAGAGGCAGTGGTTGGCGGCACGTCTCGATGGGAGGCAGCGGCGGTCAGCAGCACGTCGCGATGGGAGGCAGCGGCAGTCGGCAGTGCGTCGTGATGGGAGGCAGCAACGGTTGGCAACAGCGGTCAGCGTCGTGACGACGGGAGACAGAACTAGCATGCAGAATGGATCTAGTTGATGGCTTACAGAATGGATTTCGCTGCTGCGTGCGGAATGGATTTGGCTAGGCTAGAGGCGTATCCGGCAGTATCCCAAACGTATCTGAATTTGTGGAATTATTTTAAAATGGAAAAATGGCCGAATACGTATCAGATACGTATCCGTATTTGGATACATGTTTGACACCGATACATGACCAGACAGACGTATACAAGCTTCGTAGGTCGTGATATATAGAGATAGTCTGAGAGATCACAAGCATTAAACTAAGATCAAACGAATTTTCCCAAAAGAAATGCCTCGGACGGTCTATTGACAAAGATATGTATCTAGACTTCAACGTAGTAAGGTCAGATCGCAACACCTTACAGATAAGACACTTAGCACCCTCGGGCAAGCAAGGGGAAGAGGTAAGAGTCTCAATCTTGCTATTAGCAATAGCAAGCTTACTGGTAAGCTCGTCTAACCTCTTCTGAGCCTTTCTAAGTAGTTTGTTATGATACTTTAACTCTTGACTGTTTTCCTTAAGAAAATCAAGGAGCTCAAGCTCATGAGGAGTTACCTCCTCGTCATTGTCGTCGGAGTCAGTGTCAGAGGCTCAGAGCTGTTGTTTTCGTTCTTCTCCTCAAGAGCCATAGTGCCAAAGCTCTTGCGGGACTTGTTGTGGTGTTGATGTCGGGTCTTGTGCTTGCCATTGTCGGAGATGAAGCAAAGACCGATAGAATCACCCTTGGAGTGGTACTTGTTGGGCAGAGCTTTGACTTGGGTTGTTCCCTCATGATATTATGTTTGGAGGGTAGCCCAAATCTCTCGAGCAGTATTAAGATGGCTCACACATTCAAATTCAGAAGAACCAAGTCCAAAAAACAGTATGTTCACCGCTATGTTGTTGTTAGCATGCTGAGCGACTATTACTAGAGTAGATCGCTCAACATGAGGACAAACGGTAAAAGAAGGATGAACACACATGTCCCAAATGTCCGAGCCCTGACATAATAGATAGGCTCGCATGCGAGTCTTCCAATAAGTATAGCCAAGGGCAAGGGTCTCAAGGGACATGACCTTCCTCGAAAAACTAATAGTCGCTAACTTTGGTTAGAACCGGTTAAGGTATGGAAAAATCATAACCAACCTTTGATACCACTTGTAGGATCGAGAGTAGCGACCAAGGGGGTGAATGGGCACAAAAACAATATTTGCAAATCACAAATAAAACAAATGCTATTACTCTCCTATCAGTCGTGATATATAGAGACAGTCTGAGAGATCACAAGCATTAAACTAAGATCAAACGAATTTTCCCAAAAGAAATGCCTGAAATGGTCTATTGACAAAGATATGTACTAGAACTCAAAGGCATTGCAACGAACACTTGATGTCCATGTAGAAACACATTCACATATCAATCAATACCTTTTTGTTCAACATGTGTTGTTCATCCGCATATTCACTAGTAAAGTAGGAATATTATCAAGTATGTGACATGCACTGAATAGACGAACAAACACATCGACAAACAGTCAAACATTCAGGATGCATTCACAAAATCACAGCCATTTTTATCAAACAATTAGTATGCATTAGGATCAAGGAGAAAAGAGATGTTTACCTCCACTTACCTTGGTGCGCTTGGACCAAGGTGGAGAATGGCATGGTGTAGCCGGAAGCAGCTGGCTCAGCGATCCCCTCCTTGCTCGAACTGTCGATGGTCGCTGATCGGGGGGGGGGGGAGCCGAGTGCATACATGTACCTCGGTGTGCTGCCCAAAGCAGCAGGATCCAGACGTGAGCCACCACACGCGAGCAGTGGCTTCCAATCTCGTGCACAGACTAGGACTCGGACAACAACACTGGTGTCGGTGGGGACTCGTGAGCCAACACACGTTGAGGACCAGCGACGCCTATGTGAACCACCGCTAGGAGACAACAACAGTGCTAGGAAAAACTCGAGCCAAACACAGAAGACTAGCGCTGAGAAAATATAAGAACGACGACAGTAAATGCTCAAGTGCGCATACCGAGGCAAGACCTACGATAGTAGCTATGGCCCTTCGTGCTGTAGACACTCATGACTGAAAACAACCTGCTGGCTGGCGGTGCTCCCTAGGGATCAATGGCTATGTGTGCTCGTTTTGGGAGAATAAATAGGCGGCAAAAAATGTAGGCTTGGTCGAGGAGATGTCCAGGCCGCGCAGGAAACAAAACCGACGACAAGGAAATAAAATCTTCGGTGGTGCACTCAAGACCATCTACAGGCGATGAACTCGTCTGGGGGCCTAGAAAGATGCACTTGAAAACGCAGGTGATAGAAAAATGTGATGGAATTAAAAAACAATTGGCCGACGATAGAAACAAAGCCAAGAACGACGAGTTGCCCGACGACGAAACACAATCACCACGGCGGCGTAGGGAGAAAAATCTCACCGGATGAGACAGATCAAAGCCAACCAGCAAGAAGGAAAAATGTCGGCGGCAGTGGCCGAGAAAATATGACTGACAGTTGAGAAGGAGATGGCAAAAGGAAAAACCAGTTGGATTCAATTGTGATAGATTGAAACCCTAGGGTCCACGGCTTTTTATAGCCTACACAAAATAAAGGAAAAGACTAAAATGCCCTTAGGATATTTTTACAGACTCGGCCCAAAGGACAAAAACGTAAAAACACCTAATCTAGATATTTTATTTGTTGCTCTGCTTTCGTGACTTGCACGACATCGCATTAGATCTGTTGATCTTCAATTGGATAGTTGACATGGTCGACGGTTTTGAGCCCAAACCGCCAAAGCGCTTGTTGCACCAGGTACCCGGTTTGGACCACCACAACCCCACAGCTCTCTTAGTCCGGCAATCTCCCGTTCGTCTACCTAAGCCACACCGGCCAACACCACAACAAGTCGCTTGCCGCCCTTGCGTCATGTACCTAGATTGGATCACCACGACCCCGTAGCTCTCTTAGCTTGGTGATCGCCCGTTTGTGTACATGAGTCACACGACCAAGCCACGACGTCCTCTTCCTTCAAAGTGCCTCCCTTCGGAGCGCCCCTTTGAATTGCCTCCCCTTAGAGGGTTTCCTTTTCTTCTATTCTCTTCCATTTACAATCACTCATCATCTTGGAGCCATGAGGCCTACAGTCTTCACCATGGCTCCTCAACATCATTAGCCTCGCCATTGATGCACTCTATCCTATCCTCCCTGCCTTTAGCTGCACCAAAGAAGACGAGGGAAATTTATCCATCACCACTTCCCCCAAATCTACGGCCCACAATGTGCCTTATGTGGTGTGGTGCACAATGATTGCCGTGTCGGAGTCATGGAGGACCTCATGGTTTTGCTTCCACTCAACACAACGTGATCATGCTACCAACACCAAGCTATGACCAAGGAAGGATGTTTTTGCAGCTGTTCATTGCAGCCTTTTACTGTCCACACAAGGTTCCGCTGGCATAGACTATCATCGACATGGAGTCACCAAGGACTTTAACCGTCGCCACCACTGCAGCTTGAGGACGAGCTGCCTTGCCACGAGGGGTGTAGCGATATGGGCATAGGCACTGTAGCACGAACAATATCCTGTGCTGTAGCAATTGGATTAGGAAGAGTTTACCTTCAATAATAATAATATCTATTGCCTAAATAATTAGTTACTTTACAAGGATAGATATTAGATGTTTAGTATCCTATCTATTAGTTAGAAAGGTGTTGGTTCAGCTAGGAATTAAAGATACATTTTGTTAGGAAACTACAGGTTGGTTGTATTCTTAAGGGAGAAGGTACTGTTCACGTGAGTTGTACCCACCAGCACTGTAGCACAAAGACCCTCCCTATACAAGGGAGATGTACTTCATTATAATCAAGCAATAAAAGAATCCTAAAGTTTGCCCTAGCTTGCTTGATCAACGTCTCCTGGCATCTGGGATGAGCCCGACGTTGACGAGAATGATCTTGCATTTATCCCGCCATCCTGGTCTCCAGACCCTTATCCTATTATTCCTATTCATGTGTCAATGTCCATAACAATCGCTGACTTAGAATGTATATGTACTCGTTGATGAAGTGAATCACTCAAATGCTGCAAGAAGGATTATTGTTGGATAAGCATTTAATTTAGAAATGCTAAGACATCCAGAACAGGCTTTGGAGGAATTTGGGCATGATACATTAAATGAATAGGCATTGTTTATTTATTATGTGTTGTCATCCATGAAGTTTCCTTTTGAAAGAGGACATTGACAAACGTTTTATTTATTTTTACAGGGAACCTACTGTTAACACGGGGGCTAAATCTCCTCAAAATGGTAAGTCATACTGCACCTTTGAAATACTGTACTTTAATCATGAACTGTTAGCTAATGTGTCAATTTTCAAGTTGCTTCCATAAATAATTTGTTGACATCTCACACTGCAGATATTGTGAATGAAGAGCTCGATCAGTATCAGAACAAGCCTAGGAGGCAATTCACTTGCAACATTTTGGATCTCAAAATTATTCTGGTGTCATTGTTTTTATATCATTATTTTCGGCTTATGTATGTATTTTTTACTGCAGATACTCAGAGATGAACTTCGGTCAGTGAAGCACTGTGTAAGGTGAATTTCATCTGAATAAGCTGCTTATGGTCAGTTAAATATTTTTTCCTGATATTACCTCAGATTTTCCTTACCTGTTCTTCAAATTCATTGCGGTATATGCTTGGGCAGGCTATATTTCTAAGCCCATAGCGATCTCCCATTTTGATCTGGAGCACTTTGGGTGGCTTCTTGTCCTAAGTTATGTTAGGTACTGCCCTATTTTGACATTTTTGAATCACTTACTAATTGTTCATATTGCCTATATTTGAGCAAATGACATACATTTTCTGTTCATTTCACTCCTTGTAACATTAAATTTAACATCACTACATGCCCCGTTTTATGAACATGATTTTTTCCTGATCCCTGTTTACACACCTTAGTTTGGATTTATTGCAATGCATTTTTTAAGCTTTGCTCTGATCATTTATGAACAATCACATTCGTTTTTCTTGAGATGCCATTTTAGGTCACACCGACCAAACCCCTGTTGACTGTATACCTTTAATCCATCTCTTGATTACTTTTATCAACAAGCAATCAATAGTGAGTATTTTGACTCAAGAATGGTAGTAGCAAGTATTTTCATCACCCAAACAATTCTGCTTAAATTATATCTAAAACTAGACTAAAGGCAGTACCATATAATCTCAAGTCTTGAACCATCCAAATGCATATCTTTTACTTCATTGGATAAACAGCTTATCTTTTAGACAAATTGGATAATTCTGTCTACCTTAACTTGATTTGTACTGTGCAGTTGTCAGGTTGTAAATGCCTGGTTGTGCTGGTGTCACTTCCCAGCAGAGCAGGGGTGGCATTTGTTGCTTGAATTGTGTGGTAAGCCTTTTTCTAAGTTCTTCAATTTCGAGAACATGCTGTCGGTTTTTGATAATTTGTGCTTTCAGTTTTGATAACAATGCAGATAATTGACTGTATCATGAACATTTAGGTTTTGCTCGCTTGTGATGCGTCTAGAAATGCCAAATTCGTTGGTTGCGTGATTGCGTCTGAAGATGTGGGCGGTTCTTGAAGAGAGCTTGGGGTAATGATCTGTCTTGGTTGATAAGTTTGGGGGTTTTAGTACAAGTTTTTAGTGACCACACTTTGTGTCAATCTGAGCGTCTGATATATCTATCCTCTTATAGTGGTATTTGTAAGCACAAATGGCTTTATACCCGCAGTTTGTAACTTTTGAACAATGTGGATATCTGGGTGTGATTTGTGATAATTTACAGCTTGGATGAGTCCAATTAGTTTGGTTTCATTAAGGCGGCATCACTTTTCACTATATTCAAAGGATACATTTTATCCATTGAACTTGAGGTTTGCAGGAGATTCGGTTTATTATGTTGCGAGGACTCATTGTTGGCTGAAAGGCCAAAACAGGTATCTCAGAAAAATAGTAATTTGTGCTACCGGTCCAGTTGAATTGAAATATCCATAGGTAAAACCGAGAAACATTTTTTCACGGTAATGAACACTACCAGATAATTATGGGTTGCTGTTGACTTTTAGAATTTAAACTCTTTTAAATATTTTAGATATTTTCTTTAGATTGTAAAATGGAGCAGCTACGAAATGTAGAAATAAACTAATATCCGAAAGTTAGAAAATATTAGTTTTTGTTATCAGATGGCATAAATCTTGTTTTCTTGTGGTTGTAATCTTAAGAGAAATGGCTATTCAATCCGATGGCGGACACATAATTTTAGAGATAGACAGACTTAATGAAACACTGTTCAATAAAAACAGAGAGGCTAATATGAGCAAAACTAAAATAGCAATAGAGTTAATACAAATAAATGATGAGGTGAGTTTCTAGTGGACTGGATTCATATTTTTGAAGGCAACCCTTTTCACCCACCTATTTGTACAGGTAACTAATATACACCCTAAATTTAGAGCTCTAAAAATTTTCACTCTAATTTTTTTCGCTTCAATCAATTTCCTAAAGCTCACCCTGTATATTCTATTCTGACAGCCTCCGTTCTTATCCCCATTAGATCCATTTAAGTTTTTTTTGTAGAAATTGCTAAAGTCTAAAATACAAAAAAGTGAAAAAAGATACACAATAGTGACAACCACCTGCATGGTGTTGTGTTTATAGATGGCCATATGGGCCGCCCGGCTCGACCCGGCCCAAGCACGAGGCGGCCCGACCTGCTTCGTGCTCGGGCTGACACGGCCCGACTGTCCCATCGTGCCGTGCCGTGCTAGCCCATGGGCCGAGACCTCAGCCCAGGCACGACACGCCTGTACGTAATTTCGTGCCGGGCCGGCCTGAAAGCACGCCGGCCCAAAAAAATCGTGCTAGCCCACGGCCCAACACTCCAACAGCAACACTCCAATTGCCAACATGCAAAAAATTAAAATTTGTACAGCACAACAACTTAGAATCACAGAAAAACACACAAGTTAACAAAAGTATTTATAAGGGTGTAGCTGTTTATATTGCTGCCTCATTAAAAACCTTTCTAGGTAAAAACTCACACCTCGTGAGAAAACCCTAGAAAGGAAAAGAGTACAACACAGCTATAACGTCCAATTGTCAAACAATACAGATCCAAAGTTCATAGTGTTCAAAGTGCATATTACAGATCCAAAGAAAAACACAAATTATTCAGTGGCAGTGCCACTAGCATCGAGATCCAGATATTGGCTCATGAAAGCTTCAAGGTCTTTGTTCTCCACATTATGCTGAGCACGAGCTTCACCTTGCTCCCAATCCTTTATACAACATAACATCTCAACCATATCACTGGATAGTCGACGGCGACGATCTTCAATAACCATGCCAGTAAGACTAAAACAAGACTCCGAAGAAATTGTGGAAACATGCACTGTTAATATATCTTTAGCAAGCAAAGAAAGAATGGGAAAAGAAAGCTTACGCTCCTGCCACCACATGAGTAAATTGAAGTCATCATCAAAATATTTATCAGGTTCACTATCAAGATATGATGTTAGTTCAGAAACACTTGGACCAAGAGCAAAGGAAGGCACAGGCACAGTTCTAGATGTAGACAATGACAGTGACACAGATGATGTTGTTTGAGTTGTTTCTACAGAACTAGAATCAATATATATCTTTCTCCAAATTGTTCTTTTCTTACCAGATGAAGGAGTTGGTTCATGTTGCCTTTGCAAATGTGTGGAACCATACTTAGATTCATACTTTGAAAATAGAATAGTTATTTCAGCACGAACATTAGTTATATAAGTAGAGTAATCAGTAGCACTTATTCGAGATAACAATTGTAAAACATTATAAAATCCTCTCATCTTAGCTCTAGGATCCAAGATAAATGCAAAAGCATATAACATTGGTATATTCCTCCAATATTTTAGAAACTTAGATTTCATAGGAACAACAATATCTCTTAACATTTCATCATTCTCATATGCATTTAGATGACTAGCTATTTCAACAATATGATGCATCATTAAATAACATGTAGGATTATAAACAGCAGATAAAGCAACAGTTGATTCATAGAACATTTCTAAGAATTCTAAAATTTTCTCACCTACATACCAATGTGCATCGTGTTGGCTTGGGTTCGTGGAGTCTACCTCCACCGTGAGCAAGGGGTCAGCCCGGTTAGGACTGTCGGGCTCGGGCTCACCATGAGCTTCATCTGCCATCGATGAGCCGATGAGGGAAGGCCGAAGGGGGACTGGGGGAGTAGGGAGTGGTCGCCGACCACCGCTGGTGCACCAGCAACACCGCTAGCCCCTAGTCTCCCTGGATCTGCGCCGCGCCGTCGCCTCGCTACGTCGCTGCACTGCGCCGTCACCACGACACCTCCTGCGCTGCGTCACCGCCGAAGCGTCGACGTGTGCGTCTAGGTCTAGCGGTGGTTGGAGGGGCGGCGAGCGGCGGGCTGCGGTCGCTGCGGGCACCGGCTGCGCAAAGTCGCAAACTAGGGTTAGGGTTTGGGGAGTGGAGTGCGGTGGAGGCGGAGGGGCGGAGAAGGCGAAGCGGAGTGTGCGAGGCGAGAGCCGCGAGGCGACAGGCGAATCGACTCAGTGGAGTCCGCGAGTGGAGTCCGCGAGGCGGCGTGCAACGACGATATTTATGGTGGCGGAGTGGGCCTGGGCGATGGCCTGCTGGGCTGAGGCCTGTTCGGTACACGGGCCGAGCTCGTGCCTAAGGAAAATACCGGGCCGTGCCGGGTTAGCCCGTGGGCTGGCCTCTCAGCCCAAGCACGGCCCGAGGCTTCGTGCCGTGCTGGCCCGGCCCACTCAATTTCGTGCCGTGTCGTGCCTGGGTCGGGCCTAAATCATCGTGCTTCGTGTTAGCCCATTTGGCCCGGCCCATATGTGTTACTAATTGTGGCCATACGGCAATAATACTGTTACACTAATTGTTTTGATAAGCTAACTTCTGTGCTCAAGTCTACAGGAGGCATAGAAGATAATTTTACCCGTTTCTGTCAGAAAAAAGAGCATAGATAATCAGATAAAGCTTTTTAAGAAAAAATCTCCTTATTTACTGAGGATAAACAACCATAAAACCCTGCTTTATAATAGGATCATTTGCATGCTAAAAATGGCTTATTATTACTTAGGGGCGTTTAGCTGGATTACCACTACAGATTATTTGTAGCATGCTTTTAAAAATATGATTTCTTAAAAAAATTCTACATATACTGCTTAGACCAATTGGTCTGACTTACTCTTATTATACTTATAAATTTTCACTCTTAGATAAATTTGATAAATTAGCAAGAAACATAAAAGATACATTAATGATAATAGTAAAATAGATGATAAGTAAAAGACAATTAAGAGGTCTGAGATATATAACCATGAATACCTAGATCTCGAGTACACCCAAGTTGGCTTGTAGCAAGCGTTAATGGTAAGAGGCAGCTTAATTATTATTGAAGATGAGAAAGAGTAAGAAAAAAGAAGTTGAAAAGGGGAAAGAGAATGAGGATAAATTTGGAATTTCAGTATTTCACACACACCGCTGAGCGGCAAAAGAGCGAATTATTATTAAGTTTTGTAAAATTTGAGTGACGAGCGGGTAAATCATGCAATAAACAGTGGTAAATGATCAATTAATAAAACTTGAATTAAAAGTGGATATTTTGGATAAAGATTCGAGATAAGAACATCTTTATTATACTTGTTATCACACTTGAAATAGCAAGTATGATAAAAAAGTCACTCTATTATACATGTTACTTGATTTGTTATTTTAGAAATTACTATTTTTCTATCCACACTTGCTACATCTAGTAAGCCAACCAAACTTGTTATTCTATTAAATGTTGAGCTTGTTTAATTGTTTTTATTTTCTTTGTATGTATATAAATTGATAAAATATAGCTACATTCAAATAGGAAACCATATTTAACAAGTACATAGTACATTAAAGGAAGTGAATAACAAAATAGCAAATTAACTTAAATAAAAAAGCTTAATAGTAAGTCAAAATAACAAGTACATAATATTTGATTCCTTCCGGTTTTAGGGCTTTCTCTTGGCCATCACTCGTCCTCTACTCTACTCCTCTCGGCCTCGACTTCCGTCTCCATCGCCGCCGGCGCGGGCGTGCCGCTGCTTCCGCCGCATCCTCGCCGGTGAGAACCCGTACGGACACCATCCCCCTTTTTCTCATGCTACCCACACCTCCCTATCTCTTAGCCTTAGCCTCAGTACAGATAGCTAGCCGTTCGTTTCCAGAAAAAATTGGGGGTTCAGCTGTACCCCCATGTCCCACGCTTGTGTTGATCTTGTGCAGTTGCCTGTATCGCTGCCAAAATTGCGCGCAAGCTTTCTATGAGGCGCAAGAAGTGATTCCCTAGTCTCGTGGAGCCGCTGGTTGATGGAAGACGACCAAGTTTTAGTTGGACCGGATCTTGTGCCGGAGCTAGAGCAGAGTCTTGTAGAGCCGGTACATGAGCTAGAGCAGAGTCTTGTAGAGCAAGGCCTTGTCATTGGGCATGAGTTCGCCGATGTCCACGAGTGCCGGAGGGTCATCAAGGACATGGCCATTGCTATGCATTTCGAGCTCCGTGTTGTGAAATCTGACCGGAGCCGGTTCATCGCGAAGTGCGCAAGAGAAGGCTGCCCATGGCGTATCCATGTTGCCAAGTGCCATGGTGTTCCGGCTTTCACTGTCCGCACATTGCACGGGGAGCACACATGTGATGGTGTTAGGGACTTGCATCATCAGCAGGCTACCGTTGGTTGGGTGGCTAGGTCCGTTGAGGCAACACTAAGAGATAACCCGCAGTATAAGCCGAAAGAGATATTGCAGGATATCCGGGAGCAGCATGGGGTTGCTGTTTCTTATATGCAGGCATGGCGTGGGAAGGAGAGAAGCATGGCTGCTGTTCATGGCACCCTTGAGGATGGATATCGTTTTCTTCCTGCCTACTGTGAGCAGATTGTAAAGACAAATCCTGGCAGTGTTGCAATATACAAAGGGACCGGACCAGACAATAGCTTCCAGCGGCTGTTTGTTTCATTCCATGCATCTATTCATGGTTTCTTAAATGCGTGTAGACCCCTTTTGGAAATTGACAAGGCATACTTGAAGGGAAAGTATCTTGGGACATTGCTATGTGCTTCAGCTGTCGACGCTGATCACATGATGTTTCCGCTAGCATTTGGCATTGTTGATGCTGAAAGTGATGAAAACTGGATGTGGTTTTTTTCAGAACTAAGGAAGATGTTTGGAATTAACACAGATAAGATGCCTGTCTTGACGATACTATCTGAGAGGCAACCACAAGTGGTTGAAGCTGTTGAAATCAACTTCCCCACTGCTTTTCATGGATTTTGCTTGAGATATGTGAGTGAGAATTTTCGTGATGAGTTAAAAAATCCTAAGCTTCTGAACATTTTCTGGGGTGCTGTCTATGCTCTCACAACAGCAGAATTTGATTCAAAGGTAAATGATATGGTGCGAGTTCAAGATGTCATGCCATGGTTCCAACGTTTCCCACCAAATCTCTGGGCAGTTGCTTACTTTGAGGGTATCCGATATGGCCATTTTAGCCTTGGGATAACTGAGATATTATATAACTGGGCCCTGGAGTGTCATGAGTTCCCCATTGTGCAAACTGTACAGCACATCAAGCACCAACTTACCTGTTGGTTTGCTGAACGTCAAAACTTGGCGCTGTCGTACGACTCGGTTCTTGTTCCTTCTGCTGAGAAACTTATTTCTGAAGCTATTGCTGATTCAGGATGTTATCAAGTCCTTCGAGCGAACAAGGTGGAGTTTGAAATAGTCTCATCTGAGCGAACAAACATTGTGGATACTCAAGCTAGGTTCTGCTCATGCCGTCGGTGGCAAATATACGGCATTCCATGTGCACATGCTGTTGCTGCACTACTTTCCTGTGGTGAAGATCCTCGCTTGTATGCAAATGAATGCTTCAGTGTAATGAAGTATCGGGAAACCTATTCCCAGCCAATCTATCCAATTCCAGATAGGAGCCAATGGAGCCTGCCATTTTCTTTTGCTCAAGTTGGAGGCATCAAAGCATATGTGGTACTTCGCCCACCCAAGATCCGGAGGCCTCCTGGTCGTCCCAAAATGAAGATTCTTAAGATAGAAAGCTTGAAACGGCCAAAACGGATTGTTCAGTGCGGCCGATGTCATCTTCTTGGACATTCTCAAAAGAAGTGTTCATTGCGAACCTGACTCTTAGTTTATTACTACCATTGTGTTTATTTATGAGTTAATATTTAGTAGTAGTTTTGGCAACTAATCCAGATTAGATATTACTATTTTGTGCATCCAGGGATGGTGTTAGAAATCTTTTCCTGCATATCCTGTTTTTGTGTTGGCTAAAAGCTGAAAAAGGTACCCAGGGAATGGTAGTTTTTCTTGTGATATATGATTGTTATCTGGGATCAGTTGAAAAAAAACTGGTTAGGGAGAACTGACTGCAGATGATGAAAATATACAGTGGAAATGCTCAGAACAGAAATTGCTTATGGTTCTATGCTCAGAATGATCCACCATGCTATGCTTTAAATTGCTAGTGGTCTCCCCTATTTCTTTTTGTGCATTGCAGCATTGGCACTCCCTCTGAAGCAGGAAACAAATCATTCAGAAATTTGTCTTCTCTGAAAAACCTTCTACTCATTGGTTGGTTCTCTAGCCTCTAGCTGCTTTCTTTCTGTTTGAACATCAACTCTGAAAAGAAACACTATAGTAGCATAATCAGTATGAGCATGGTTGTTTCGGAGAGCATCAGCAACTTGTATAGTGATCAGCTGCAGCTGAAAACTCTTTTGGGCCTAATTGGACCGGGCTGAGTTAACTACTGGCTACTCCAAACACAAACACAAAGGCTTGCTTTTAAGATAAATCTAATAATTTAGTATTAAAAGTAAAAGAATAAACTGTCCTTATCAGCATTAAATTATAAAGTAACACATTAAGGTAACAAATTTTTTGAGTTACGAATTGAGAATAGTTAAGCAGTTAAAATAAAGTGTTTCTTGAATAAACTGCCAACGACGACGTCACCGCGGACGACGAGCTCCGTCTCCGTGGGTTCCCACGGGGCCTGCTCCCGGCCAACGTGCGTGGGTACACCCTCGACGCCGGCTCGGGGGACTTCGCCGTCGACCTCGTCGCCAGCTGCCGCATCGTGCTTCCCGCGGGGAGCTACCTCGCCTCCTTCAGCGACCGCCTCACGGGCCGCCTCGACGACCGCCGCATCTCGGGGCTCAGCGGCATCCGGTTCAGGGCCTTCTTCCGGTGGTGGTCCATCACAGGGATCCATGCCGACGGCGACGACCTCGTCTTCGAGGTCGGCTCCGTCTCCGCCAAGTTCCCCGCGCGCCACTTCAACGCCAGCCTCGAGTGCCCCGCCAAGGCCAAGGCCGCCTCTTAATCCTACTAGAAGGTACGTACTAGCAGTTTGGCATTCACAGCTTTGGGATTTTAAATTCAATTATTTGTCACTGTCTGCTCGCTTGATGGTGGTAGGCGATGGAATTTAAGAGCACAACCTCTACACTATTGTTGGCTTAGTTCAATAGTCTCGAATTGTTTCATGTTTGCTGTTCGGGAGAGTTTGTTTCTGAACCTTTGGGATTAATGATAAGCTCTCCACTTAATTTGAAGAATATGAAATACGGATGGGGGATTGGGGGTGCAGGGCTGCGTTCTGTCCACGCGTTCTAAATTTGGTGATGCTAATTGCTAACTATTCAGACTTCAGACTGTAGTTCCAGTGAATAAAGTTTATGGCTACCGCTGCTTGAAATTTCTCAATAATAAGTATATTGTTTTTCAAGATTGTAATTCACCCTTTATCTATTCTTGTTCATCTACTATAGTTCTGCTTCTTTGAGGTGTTTATTGTTGAAGATGGTTGCCTGTTTACAGTATAGTGTATCGTGCAAACTAGTTCATAAGAATTTGTTACAAGCTGGATAACAGTTTTTTTCCCTTCGTAGACTAGAAAGTAAATGTAGCACTGCGCAATGAATGTTTAGAAAGGTGGTAGTTTTATTATTTAGCATAATAACTGCACAATTAATTCTGTTCATTTTTAACGGAATGGTAGTATGTTTATAAACAGCATAGTTGCTAGGAAATGCAGAAACAAATTCAATTTTATATGCAACCAACTGTATGGTGGCACACTTCAAACAACATTCTTAAACAAAAATAGTACATGTACATTATATTAAATTAAGTTCACATGTGAAAAATACACATGTTCTAAGATGCTGTACATGTATCGAAATTTCGAGATTTTTTGGAAGTGCATGTGTAAAACTATGAATGCTATAAATTACTAGACCTCTTTGGTTTCCCATAGGCTCTGTGATATTAGTTGCTTAGTATGAAATCATCTATTAATGTTCCAGTTGTTTTTGGCATACTAGCTACATAATTAACTCAGGGCCTGATTTCTCGTGGGAAACTAGCTTTAATAGCTGCATGATTTGTTGAAGAGTAAATTTTGTGCAAATTTCTGCAATGTATTGTAGCTTCCATCTTGTATATTGTCTGGACTTTAAAAACAACAGTTTTATGACCATTTTTAGTGAAAGTTCACTGAATGCAAATAGAGTGTTAGTTCAGTATGAGGTTACTTGTTTGAAATACAATAAAGGCTTGCTTTGCTACAGGGTTCAGACTTGCTGAGAATTATTTCCATTTTGTGCAAATCTTTGTTGTAGAGCTTGTACTTTATGGTTCAACTACTTTTAAATATAGTAATATACTGAAAGTTGAAATCATTGAGACGTAATGTTGTGCATGAACCTCAGCTGCATAATTATGATATAGAGCCTGTCTGATGTGCAAAGTCTAATCTTTGTTTCGCTGCACTCTCATAGCGTCAGTGAGGTCTCCACATTACTGTGGGTCCAAGTGATTATTAACCTGAAAATGTCCTATCAATCATGTTGGGAGTTCAGCTCATGACCTAGCTAGAGTGTTGTATGTTTTTATCTAAAATTCATTTTTCTACATATAACAGGATTGAGCAATGAACACTGCCACAATCGATGATTAAAATCAATCACTAGAATTATACCACCTGCATCTGGTTATTTTGCACTATTATTGATGATTATCTTATGTGGAGTAGTAACTTTGATAACTAAATGGATATTCTTGAGTGAGATGCCAAGTATGGAAATTTTTGATATGGTCTCCAGTTTTCAGTTGCCATAAATCCTTATGAGAATTGAGAAGACGCAGTGCAAATATAGTTCTAGAGGCACACCTTTTACTGGAGCTGTTAGAGTCGGAATTGTGTATCACCGTAGAGGGGCCAAGGACGCAAGGCAGAAGGCAGGCTTGAGCCCAGGCCCTGCGTGAGCCTTGTAAAGAATTCTGTTAGGATTCTGGTATTCCAGATAACAGAATTGGGTTGTACAAGAGTCTATAAATACTTTGAGTACTATGGGAATAAAGGCAAGCAGAACTCAGTTCAATCACCTCCTCCTATTCTTCGGCTCCTCCCCCTCTTGCTCCTATTCTCTCATCCCTTTCTCCCTACCGCCAGAAACCAAGAAAGCATCCTGGAACCCCCTGGTTCCAGGCGTCCCGGGAGCAGGCCAGGTCCCAGCCACTCCTACCCCTTACGCTCTCAACCGGCAACCCACCACAACTTGGTATCAGAGCAAAGAACAGAACCAAGAACCATGTCTTCAGGAAGTATGGATGCCTCTACAACCACAGGTGAAGGGGCCATGGAAAAACTCCAGCAAGATTTGGCCGCCATGTTAAAGATTGTCTCAACATTGGCATCAAAGGCGGATTTGGCAGAATTGAACCGCGCCGTAGCAGTGGCCACCGCAAGGGTTAATTCGCTGGAGCAGCAGGTTGGTGGCAATACAACCGGAGCATCGCCAGTATTGCCAAGATGGGGAGGTGACGGTATCTTACCACCACCGAACCGATCTCCAAGGAATAACCTGCAGCAAAATCAAGCCAACAATGGGTCACCAGAGGCGCCAACTTCAGGAGGGATTCCACGTTTTTACAAACTGGAGTTTCCAAGATTTGATGGCAAAAGTGATCCCCTAAATTGGCTGAACCACTGCGAACAATTTTTTCGGGGACAGCGTACCGACGAGGGTGATCGTGTCTGGTTGGCAACGTATCACCTCACGGATACAGCCCAGGAATGGTATTACCACTATGAACATAATCATGGTCCTCCCAATTGGGAGACATTCAAGACTCTCTGCCATGTCCGTTTTGGGCCAGCAGTCCGCAGCAATCCCCTGGGAGAGCTTAAACGGTTGTCCCAAACCGACTCAGTGGAGAAATATATGGAAAGATTCTTGGCATTGGCTAGCCATCTCAATGATCCCCTCTCAGAACGCCAACAGGTGCAACTGTTTATAGCTGGCTTGCAGGAGGACATTGGGGTGGATGTTGAATTGCAGAGACCCACCAATATGCAGGAAGCAATGAGTATCGCCCGGGCATATGAAAAGAAATCAGCCCGACAAATCAGCACACGGGGAACACCAAGGACAGTTTTCAAAAACAATGTGGCCGCACCAACAGGGGAGGCACCCCAACGACAACTCCGCAGATTTTCCCCAGAAGAGCTAGCAGAACGAAGAAAGTTGGGGCTGTGTTATAATTGCGATGAGAAATTTGTCCGGGGACATAAATGTGCTCGATTGTTTTATATCGAGTGTGTGAGCGATGAGGCTACAGAATGGGAATTGCTCGAGGAGCAGGAGAGCGAGCCTCATATCTCGCTAAACGCACTCTCGGGTATTGGGGGCGGAAATACGATGAGGTTGCTGGTCCGTCTCTCAGGAGGAGTTTCGTTGACAACCTTGGTTGACTCTGGATCCACACACAATTTTATCCACGCTCAATCAGCACAGCAACTGGGGCTCACCTTAGAGCCCGTACGGCAAGGATTGCGTGTGGTGGTGGCAAACGGAGATCGTTTGGACAGCCCGGGACGTTGTCGAAATCTTCAATTAGACATTGGTGGCGAGTTTTTCAGAGTGGACTGTTTTGCCCTGGAATTATATACAGTGGACATCATTCTTGGCACGCAATGGCTCTGTACTCTTGGTCCGATACTATGGGATTTTGTTAACATGAGGATGGCCATCTGGAGGAACACTACGGGGATAACTAGAGAAGTAACCCTATCTGGAATTACGGAGAACAGACCAGCCTGTTGTGCTGTTCTTAGTAACAATGAGTTGCTGCAGCCCCTGCTTACCGAGTTCCGCACGCTGTTCGCAGAACCACAGGGGCTACCACCGGCAAGAATTTTTGATCATCGAATTCATTTGAAACCAGGAACGGAGCCGATTGCAGTACGACCATACCGATATCCACAATTGCAGAAGGATGAGCTGGAAAAACAATGCACAACAATGCTGAAACAAGGGATTATACGACCCAGCACATCTGCTTTCTCCTCTCCAGTGCTATTAGTTCGGAAACAAGACGGATCCTGGCGGTTTTGTGTGGATTACCGCGCACTAAACGCAGCAACCTCCAAGGATAAATTTCCTATTCCTATGGTGGAGGAGCTGCTAGACGAGCTCCATGGCGCTAAATTTTTTTCAAAGCTCGATCTTCGCTCCGGCTACCATCAGGTCCGCATGAACACAGCAGACGTTCATATGACTGCTTTTCGGACCCACCAAGGGCATTTTGAATTCCTGGTTCTTCCTTTCGGACTGACCAATGCCCCGGCCACATTCCAGGCACTAATGAATACAGTGTTAGAACCTTTCCTACGCAGATTCGTATTGGTTTTCTTTGATGACATACTAATCTACAGTCGGACGTGGTCAGAACACTTGCAGCATCTCCGGGCAGTATTGACTGCATTACGGACTAACCAATTGGTTTTGAAGGAATCAAAGTGCAGTTTTGGTAAACAACAGGTGGGGTATTTGGGTCATGTTGTGTCCGCTAGTGGAGTGGCTATGGATCAACAGAAAGTTGAGGCTATCAGAGAGTGGCCTACACCTCGTTCCCCACGGACTGTCCGTGCTTTTTTGGGACTTGCAGGATACTATAGAAAGTTTATCCAGAATTATGGGCTCATTGCAGCACCATTATCAGCACTACTCAAGAAGGAGGCGTTTCGGTGGTCACCAGAAGCAGAGGCAGCCTTCCAAGCCCTTAAAGATGCCTTATCATCCTCACCAGTTCTACAACTGCCAGAATTCACAAAATCGTTTATTGTTGAATGTGATGCATCAGGTTCAGGAATTGGGGCTGTTCTTCATCAAGGCAAAGGGGCGCTGGCTTTTTTCAGCAAACCCTTAACACCTCGACACAATGGTCTTGCTGCCTATGAACGGGAGTTGATAGGTTTGGTACAAGCAGTGCGCCATTGGAGGGCGTATCTTTGGGGGAGGCAATTCATAGTACGCACTGATCATTACAGCTTGAAATTCTTGCTAGATCAGCGCCTCGCCACGATTCCACAACATCGTTGGGTGAGCAAGTTGATGGGATTCGATTTTACGGTTGAGTTCAAGTCAGGACGCCATAATGTGGTAGCTGATGCATTGTCTCGCCGCGAGGGGGGCATTGAATCAGCTGCTATGGCAATTTCAGGGCCATCATTTGACATTTTTGATTGCCTAAGGCAGGAAGTTGAGAGTGAAGATAGTCTCCGTTCTCTTCGAGATGAGATTTTGGCAGGAGGGCGGAGCACATCATGGAGTTTCACGGATGGGCTGATTCTGAAAGATGGCAGGATATATGTCCCAGTTTCGTCCCCCAATCTACAGGCTATATTAGGTGCAGCTCACATGGGTCATGAAGGGGTGGAACGCACATTGCATCGTTTGCGAACAGATTTCTCTGTCCCAGATGCTAAGAAGATGGTGCAGGATTTTGTGCGTGCATGTGCAATATGTCAAAAGAACAAAACTGAGCATCTCCACCCAGCAGGGTTGCTGCAACCGCTGCATGTTCCAGCTCGGGTTTGGGAGGATGTTGCAATGGATTTCATTGAGGGGTTGCCCAGGATTCATGGGAAATCAGTCATACTCACAGTAGTTGACAGATTATCCAAATATGCACATTTTTTGGCCCTAGGACATCCCTACACTGCAACTTCGGTGGCACAGGTGTTCTTCAATGAGATAGTACGCCTTCATGGTATTCCCAGCTCCATTGTCAGTGATAGGGACACGGTCTTCACAAGTACGTTCTGGAAGGAACTTTTTCGACTATCAGGAGTAAAGCTAAATCTCAGTTCTGCGTTCCACCCACAAAGTGATGGTCAGTCCGAAGCAGCAAACCGGGTAATTGGAATGTATCTCCGTTGTCTCACAGGGGATCGACCCCGACACTGGTTAAGGTGGCTTCCTTGGGCAGAATATTGTTTTAACACTGCATTCCAGACAGCGCTCCGTGACACACCGTTCAAAGTGTTGTACGGGCGTCCACCGCCATCTCTTAGGTCATATGATAAGGGGTCTTCAAGAGTACAGGCAGTGGATCGGTCCCTCCAGGAACGAGATGAGTTCCTGATTGAAATCAGGGAAAGATTGCTCCAGGCGCAAGACTATGGCAAACTCTATTATGATGGCAAGCATCGTGACGTGTCTTTCAAGGAAGGGGATTGGGTTTGGGTCCGCTTACTACACCGACAAGCGGCATCACTTCCTGGTTTTCACCGTGGGAAGCTAGCTCCGCGTTTTTATGGACCATATCAGATTGTGGAGAAGATTGGGGATGTTGCGTATAAGCTAGCTTTGCCCCAAGGCGCTCGGATTCATGATGTATTTCACATTGGTGTCCTCAAGGCTTTTCATGGTACACCACCAGAATTACCACCAGCACTGCCGGCTCTATCTAATGGCAGGGTCTTGCCAAAGCCAGCCAAGGCTCTAAGGGGTCGGATTGCTCGGGGTATACAGGAGGTGTTGATTCAGTGGGAAGGACTTCCGCCGGCTGATGCTACATGGGAGAACATGGAAGAGTTCCGACTTCGCTATCCGGACTTCCAGCTCGAGGACGAGCTGTTTCCGAAGGACGGAAGAGATGTTAGAGTCGGAATTGTGTATCACCGTAGAGGGGCCAAGGACGCAAGGCAGAAGGCAGGCTTGAGCCCAGGCCCTGCGTGAGCCTTGTAAAGAATTCTGTTAGGATTCTGGTATTCCAGATAACAGAATTGGGTTGTACAAGAGTCTATAAATACTTTGAGTACTATGGGAATAAAGGCAAGCAGAACTCAGTTCAATCACCTCCTCCTATTCTTCGGCTCCTCCCCCTCTTGCTCCTATTCTCTCATCCCTTTCTCCCTACCGCCAGAAACCAAGAAAGCATCCTGGAACCCCCTGGTTCCAGGCGTCCCGGGAGCAGGCCAGGTCCCAGCCACTCCTACCCCTTACGCTCTCAACCGGCAACCCACCACAGGAGCAGAAAAACTTAGTGCTTTCAAAATCTTGAAATTATGCAAGCTATATCATTTGAGTAAATTTGAAATGCAATGGGATATAGGGTCATATCTCCTCCTGAGTAGTTTTTTTAACGTATTATTAGTTAGAAGTTCTCATGAGTAAACATTATACTGTAAGCCGTCTGATGCTCAAGGCCCCTTTCTGGTCTTCCATGGGCTTTCTACTCTAGCAACAAGGTAGTCTGGTTGTTGTTCAGTGGAGTAGCGACTGACATGTTGGAGGTATCAAGAGCATCCCAAATGGATCACAACCATTGATAAGTTTATCTAGTGACTAGTGACTGGCAGACACACGGTTACTTCTTTGTATTAGAGGATGCTTGCTCAAGCAGTCTCATCTTGAAGATAAAAGTGGCAAGGGTGGTAGGGATAATCTGGTGATGCCTCTAGTGGGTGTGCTTTGGATATCAACTGGATAAAGTAAGTTGTATATCAACTGATATGATTATATGAATAATAATGGTAACAATGCCCCAAGAAATTACCATGCCATCAACATTTCGTAAGTAATCCACTATAATTAGGGAAGTTCATATTAGGTTCAGGTCAAAGATTACTGTTGAGATTTAATTGCTGCCAAACAACCTTGGATGTTGTAGGACGGGCTTGACTGCTTGATAGTGGGCACAGGTCCTGTGGACTTTAAACTCTTCCGGTAGTTCTACTCACCGTCCTTGTACTATGACCTCTTATTGACTAGTAAGGACTTTGGTGAAAGAGAACAGATTGCAACAACAGTTTGTTTCTTGGTTTTGGGGCTAGATGTGTTAATGGAGCTAGCCCGAGTCTCATGGATCGTGAGCTCGCGTCGCCTGGAGAGCTCCGCTCGGATTCACCACGTTGCATGCTCTAGCGCTGGCTTCGCTCGGCCGTTGGCACGTGCATGTGCATGCAGCGTTCTCGCGTCTATCTCCTCCGAACCTAGCGCTCGTACGCTGTACGTGTATTAGCTTACTGCATGTGTGGCCTGTGCGTTGTGTTCCTTTGCCTGTATAAGTTCCCTACTGGTCACTGGAATACATTCCCTCGTTGAGTCCTGAATTGTTTCATGGTATCAGACGCGCGGGTTCTTCTTCCCATCGCCTGCGTCTACCTTTCTCTTCCGCTGCAACAATGGACAACAACCCGCTATTCTCCCTTGATCCCTCTCTCCAAGACTCGTCGTCTACCTCTCTCCCTGGCGATGGCAATACTCCTCTTCCCCAGCCACCCAATGCTTCTTCTCTACAAACAGTGAACATCAAGTCACACATTCCGATGGTTCTCGACCTCGCCAACCCGAACTACCCCGAGTGGCGCTGCTTCTTCGATTCGGTTATCGGCAAGTTCGGCCTCAACGCCCACATCACTGCCCCGCCAACAGTCGATGAGCGTATCGACCCCGATTGGCTTATGGTAGATCAGTGCTTAGTCAATTGGCTATATAACACTGTCTCCCGCGACATCCTACAGATCATCCGCGCGCCCTCCGCTACTGCCTTTTCGATATGGGCGGCCATCTTCGACCTCTTTCGCGATCACCACCTCCATCGTGCGGTCTACCTGGAGGCCGAGTATCGAAGCTTGAACCAAGGCGAGCTCAGCATCACCGACTATTGCGCCATACTGAAGATGCTCGCCGACGCACTCCGCAACGTCGGCCAGCCCGTCCCGGAGCAATCGCAAGTGCTCAACATGCTTCGCGGCCTCAACGGCAAATTTCGCCATGTCATCTCCGCCATCACCTCCAAGCAGCCACCACACACCTTTCTCTCGGCGCGCTCTCTTCTTCTGCTTGAGGAATTATATGATTCCCAATTTGCTAAGATGACTGCACATCAAGCCTTGGTGACCACCAACAGCTCCCGTCCGTCCAACACTCCTTCAAACGGATCTGGTGCTGTCTTTGCTCCCGGTGCCGGAGCTAACCCAGTTCCTGGCATCGGTTCTGGCTCCCCCACGGGCGGCGCCTCTGGCGGCAACCCCTCGGCTTCAGTCGGGTCTTCCTCCGGCGGCTACCGATCCAAGCGACGTGACCGCGGACGTGGTTCTGGTGGTACCACCTCGGCGGCTCCTGGCAGCAACCCCTTCTCCATTGCGTCGCGGCCAGCCTTCTCCAACTCACCATGGACGGCAGGGTTCAACCCTTGGACTGGCATGGTTCAAGCGTGGCCCATGCCATTCCGGGCGCCGGCTGCAGGTCTGCTTGGCCCTCGTCCAGGCACACATCCTCAACAAGCCTTTCTTGCAGGGATGATGCCATCTACACCAACTGGACAGACCAATATTTGGGACCAGAACACACTCCTCGCCGCGCTCGCCACGGCCGGTGTGCCCCCAGCTGGCTCTAGCCCTTCTGATTGGTTCCTCGACACTGGAGCTTCCTCTCACATGGCTTCGGCACCCGGTAACTTACACTCTATTCGTCAATTCAATTCTCCTCAATCTGTTACCGTAGGCAATGGTGCCCTCTTGCCTGTCTCTCATATGGCATCCATGTCTCTTTCTACCAGTACTTCCCCTCTACATCTTCCTAATATTCTTATTACACCGTCGCTTGTCAAAAATTTGATCTCTGTTCGTTCGCTAACACGTGATAATAATGTCTCTGTTGAATTTGATCCCTTCGGTTTCTCTGTCAAGGATCTTCACACTCGCCAGGTGATACTCCGCAGTGACAGCGTCGGTGATCTTTATCCACTACGTCAGAATCTTCATCACGCCTTACATGCTACCACATCCTCCATCGACCTTTGGCATCAACGCTTGGGACACCCGGGCCGTGATCAGCTCGCTGCGTCGCTTCGCTCCTTCGATTTCAGCTTTAATAAATCGGCTCCTCATCTCTGCCATGCATGTCAACTTGCGAAGCACGTGAGGCTTCCGTTTTCCCCTTCATCCTATGTTAGCTATTTTCCATTTCAGCTCGTTCATTCAGATGTGTGGACCTCCCCTGTACCTAGTGTTTCAGGCTACAAATTTTACCTAGTTATCATTGATGACTACTCACACTACGTATGGACATTTCCGTTGCGCCACAAGTCTGATGTCATACCTACAGTGCAGTCCTTTATCTCTTATGTATCCACCCAGTTTCGGTTGCCAATACTTGCGTTCCAATCTGATAACGGACGTGAATTCGATAATTTCGCACTCCGCTCTTGCTTCCAACGCTCTGGCATTGCTTTTCGTCTCTCATGTCCATACACCTCTGCACAAAATGGCAAGGCCGAGCGCACGCTCCGCACCCTCAATGACAGCGTTCGTTCCATGCTAATTCACGCCGACGCACCTCCTGCCTTCTGGGTGGAAGCACTTCACACAGCAACCTATCTTCTGAACCGGCGTCCCTGTCGATCCACCGGCGTTGTCACTCCACATGAACTGTTACTCGGCATGGCTCCTTCCTATGATCATCTACGAGTATTTGGCAGCCTCTGTTACCCGAACCAATCAGCCACCGTTGCCCACAAACTCCTTCCTCGGTCGGTGGCCTGCGTCTTCTTGGGATACCCGGCCGATCATAAAGGATATCGCTGTTACGATTTGGCGTCTCGACACATTATCATTTCTCGGCACGTTATATTCGATGAGACGCAGTTCCCGTTTCGTTCCAGTGCTTCCTCAGGGTCTGCACCAGGAGGTACCCTCGATGACAACGACGACGATGCTGCTCCGACCTTGCCTGGACGATTGCCGGTGGTACCAGATGCAGCACCGGACTGCCGAGCGTCTCCAGCTTCACCAACCCTACAACCGCCCGACGACGACGACGACGACGCTGCGCCGACCTCTTCCCCGACTCCTGCCCAGTCCCTGCGTCACGCCGACGTCATGCTAACGTCACCGAGCGGCAGCGCCCCAGCGACGGCCGTGAGTTCATCTCCGTCGAGGCCTGCACGTGCCTTACGTCATGCTGACGTCATGACGATGTCACCGCACGACTCCACGCCAACGCTCGCCGTGCGTTCGTCTCCAACCGTGCTGCCTCCACTACCTGCCTCCCACGTCGACTTCTCAAAGCAACAGGCCTTACCTCGACATCACATGGTTACTCGGAGTAAGGCGGGTGTTTCCAAACCAAATCCCAGATACGCCATGTCTGCATCGACCGCACCGGCCATTTCTCCTCTTCCTTCTTCCGCGCGAGCGGCACTGCGCGATCCGAACTGGGCTGCTGCCATGCAAGTCGAATTTGATGCCCTGCAGGCAAACAGAACATGGCGACTCGTCCCCCGTCCACCGGGATCTAACATAGTTACTGGGAAATGGGTCTTCAAGCATAAGCTTCATCCGGACGGCAGTCTCGATCGGTATAAAGCTCGGTGGGTCGTCCGTGGGTTCACTCAACGTCCGGGCGTCGATTTCGGCGAGACATTCACTCCCGTCGTCAAGCCTCAAACAATCCGGACAGTGCTTGCTTTGATTGCAGGTCGTCGGTGGCCCGTCCGACAGCTCGATGTTTCCAATGCGTTTCTTCATGGACACCTTGATGAACGTGTTCTGTGCCAGCAGCCCGTCGGTTTTGTTGATGCCACTCAACCCAAAGCCGTATGCCTCCTCTCCAAGTCCTTGTACGGCCTACGCCAAGCCCCTCGCGCTTGGTTCGCCCGCATCACCGGCTTCCTCCTCGACATCGGCTTCACTGCATCCCGCTCTGACTCATCACTCTTCATATTGCGCCATGGACAGCAGACGACATATCTCCTTCTTTACGTTGACGACATGGTGCTCAGCGCTTCTTCGGATAGCTTGCTGCAAGATATCATCAATCGACTGCGTTCTGAATTTGCCGTAAAAGACATGGGGGACCTGCGATTCTTCCTCGGCGTCGACGTCCAACGTTCTCCTCACGGATTTTTTATGTCGCAGACAAAATACGCTAAAGAGCTTCTTGATCGGTTCGGCATGACTAACTGCAAGCTTGCAGCCACTCCAATCGACGCCAAGGCAAAAATCTCTTCGACAGCAGGAGCGGCCGTCCGTGACGCAAGTGAGTACCGCAGCATTGCTGGAGGATTGCAGTACTTGACTATCACTCGGCCGGACATCGCATATGCCGTACAGCAGGTGTGTCTCCACATGCACGACCCCCGTGAGTGCCATTTGGCGCTTGTCAAACGGATCTTGCGTTATGTGCGCGGCACGACCCACCTCGGCCTTCATCTACGTGCTGCTTCCACGCCGAACATCACCGCCTACTCCGACGCTGATTGGGCTGGTTGTCCCGACACTCGTCGGTCGACCTCCGGCTACTGCATTGTTTTCGGCGACGCCCTTGTTTCGTGGTCGTCCAAGCGACAACCCACGGTGTCTCGATCAAGTGCGGAGGCTGAATACCGCGCTGTGGCGAATGCCACTGCTGAATGCATGTGGCTGCGACAACTCCTCGGTGAGCTACATTGCGACATTCCTACAGCAACAGTGGCCTATTGCGATAATATTTCTGCAGTCTACATGTCCAAGAACCCGGTTCACCATCGCCGTACAAAGCACGTTGAGCTGGATATTCACTTTGTTCGTGATCGTGTTGCTTTGGGAGACCTGCGCGTCGTTCATGTCCCAACAAGCCAGCAGCTTGCCGATGTGATGACTAAAGGGCTTCCAACAGCTCAGTTCAATGAGTTCCGGACCAACCTTTGCGTCGGTGAAACCTATGCATCGGCTGCGGGGGGGTGTTAACGGAGCTAGCCCGAGTCTCATGGATCGTGAGCTCGCGTCGCCTGGAGAGCTCCGCTCGGATTCACCACGTTGCATGCTCTAGCGCTGGCTTCGCTCGGCCGTTGGCACGTGCATGTGCATGCAGCGTTCTCGCGTCTATCTCCTCCGAACCTAGCGCTCGTACGCTGTACGTGTATTAGCTTACTGCATGTGTGGCCTGTGCGTTGTGTTCCTTTGCCTGTATAAGTTCCCTACTGGTCACTGGAATACATTCCCTCGTTGAGTCCTGAATTGTTTCAAGATGCAATCTGGTCTGGTTTGCAGTATGTTGAGTATGTACGTGCTCTTTTGACTTCTTTGAATGGCTAGTGGATTGCGATAGAGTTGTGTATGATTTCCTTGTTCGGTTTTGTTGTTTTCCCTTGGTTTGAAAGATCACAGTTGGGTGTAGCTCCTAGATTGAGTTGTGTTAGAAGGCATATAAAGCTGTGTGCATTGGTGCTTTAGTAACTTGTCTTATTCTTTTTGTAATGGTAGCATTTTATTAAACGACTTTCCAAGTCATAAATTGTTAGAGAAAAATATGGTTTTTAACTTTGACAGGACTCGCCCTTCTGAAGTTCAGCAAGGTCATGCTGTTTCTCACATGCATACACTGAAGCAAGCTTAACAGAACAGAGTCACTGCATGCGAAGGATCAATCTACTGGAATCTATCCAAAAAAAAGCAGATGAACTACCAATTTAGCTAGTAGCAACTTGTGTTGCGCTTCTGTTAAATGGATTAATGCAGATTCCCGTCTGTCTTGTTTTCAGGTCCTGGTGTGTATTCCTTCGTATGGCATCATCACGGGGCTTGGGGTTCAGGCTTTCAGCGTTTTCGGTTTCATCGTATTTGTCTGTACGGTAATTATTCGTGTATAAGGCTGAATTGCTGCGCCGCCCGCTTGATGCAAAACGAAGTGGTAAGTGGATCAATGTTTTACTGCCTCAACAAGGGGAACGACTCTTTAGTCGACTGGCCGTCACGATCCATACCGTTCGGTGCAGATCGAACGGTATGGAGGTGAGTCTCATCATGATCTATTCTATTCCTTTTCTATTCTATTCGGTGTAGATCGAACGGTGCGGAGGTGCGTTCCCTTTGGGGGGAAAACTCCGGCGAGCTGTGTGGCCTTGCTTGGTAGCCACGGGAAGGCTCGATCGCCGTCGTGCGCGCGTGGGACTGATGGCGAAGCACAGGTGGAAGACGACCAACAGCTAGCCGATGCAGATGTGATGTGATGCACCTGCCATCATATCCGCCCAGTTCCATAAACGGCACTTTGATGGCTTACCCCATCGTTAACGTGGTAATCCATCAATTATTAGCAGTAACAGGTTCTTAAATGGTTTGCTTCTATATTGCTTTCAGAACATTTCCTCAAGAGTTTTTAACTTTCTATCCCTAATCTAGTGCTCCTGATAAAATTTAATTGCTAAATCTTATTAGTTTCCACAAGACTCTCAATATCATATTCTTTATATATATTTTTAATCACCGACTGACAGATATATCGTAGTTATCAAATTTATCATATTTTTTATTTATATCTACTGGAGTTATTTTTTTAAGTTATAATCTCTAAAATTTAAAGAAAAAAAGCAGACTCTCTTAGATATGTGAAGTAAATGTTGATGATAAGATTATGAATAAAACCGAGTTTATCTTAATTACTTAAGATCATGAACGAATAGATCAAATATTCGTTTTAAAATAAAAAGAATTTTAAACAATGTCAATAAATTTAGATTAAAAATCGTTTAAAATCTCGTAAAATATGCGGTGACGTACAATCTATTAGGCCATGTATAACCCCATTTAATAGGTGGTCTCTTGAGAGGTCTCTACACGATTTTTCATACGCATTGTCTCTTAGCTGCATTTATTATTCGCGAAGAGTCCGCCTCTTGTATTTTTTTCAATTAACCTTTTAGACACCAGATATTAAATGGGTTGTACACGCCCTTATTGACACGGCGCAATTTAAAGGCCCGGACTTTGTGTTGCAGGTTAACCATTAGATGGTACGTACTAGTCTTCTTTCACAGATAAGATGGAATTGGAAAACCGTTTTTATGACTGTGTGTAAATAGTGAACAAATCGAGGACCAGATCAATAGCAAGTTCATGTTAGCGATCCGAATCATGCTCAACGCAGAAATACAGTAGCTAGCTATATCTACTTCACTTTCGAGATTTCTATTAACTCTAACTTAACTCCCAAGTTTTACTAGTTCTTCACTAATTACTTTGAGAAGAGGTTCATAACAGTTCAGACGAACATTCTGGATCAATGGAGAACCTGCACTGCCCGGAAGACATGACATGACAGCAAGTGTCAGGCCCCGTACACTGCACCTAGCTACTGTTTAGTCAACCAGAAAATTCTAATGAAAACTACTGTAATTAATGCGTGTACTTGACGTTAGTTTCCTCTCGACCGTGCAGTGATTGCCGCCTAATAAATGTCTCAATGTTTATCACATGCAGTGCACGCCGTCTCACGCAGTAATTTACGTGGTGCCTCAGCTCAGCTCGCTCGTCTCAAAGCATGCATCATTTGCGGTGTGCCGCATCTGTTCACAAGGCTGTGCGTTAGGAGGGTGTGGACAGAATTAATTGCTGGAATTAATCTCCTCCTAATCAGCTAAGCAACGCGACGGTTAGCGAAGAGACACGTCTGCTTGCCGCTTCACACCCGTTGGCCAAGCGACACGTTCGTTGGCCGCACCCCTTCCTTCTCTATATATGCATGTAATCAATCATCAATAAAGAACAGATTTTGTTTTGCCAAATACTGTCTTCAATCTGTGTTCAATATTGTGTTCTTGTGATCTCGATTTACAACACGTTATCAGCACCTTGTTCTACACGGAGCAACAAGAACAGATAAGAATGAAGAAACGAAAAAGTGTTGTTCTTCACAAAGAACGGACCAACACAGAGAAGAATAAGACAAAGAAACAGAAATAGAATTGAACACCCACCGTCTAGGCGACCATGCGCGCTTCGGCCTTGGGAGGCGGACTCGTGCGTGCGCCCCTAGCAGCGTCTTCAGGCGGTGCCGACGGGCCTACGCACCCACAGGAAACCAATGCGGACACCCTACACCCGACACAGCCTTACCTGTCATGACTCCCACACCAGAGGGCCGACGCGCTCCTAGGCGATGCCCTTGATGCATCCATAGGCGGCTGGGGCGACCAGCCCCTGGCACACGCGTCCGACGCACCGTGAAGCGCCCCATCGGCGCGGCTGTGCGCCACTGCACGGCGGCTCAGCACGGCCTGCAGACTGCCCCCCGCGCGAAGGAAGCAGTAGCCCGACGCTTCCCCAGCGAAGGCTGGCGACGGCCAGGCCCGATGCAGCGGCGGCGGCTAGGCGGCGGCGGTGGCCGAGCGTGCCCCCAGGCTGTGGCGGTGGCAGCTGTGTATGGGCGGTTAGGGTTTCCAACCCTAACCGCCCCATTTATGCTGCATCACATAAATGGGCCAAACTAGCTAAATACAACCTATTTCTTTAAAAAATACAATTTCTGTAATTTTTTACAGTACTTTTACATTTTAGCCCATGTGCTTTACAATATTTAATACTGTCATACAAATAGTAGTAATATAGTTTATGTAATTTTTATACGTAGAACCCTACTATTCTTAATTATTGTACAACTGTGTTTTAACCATTGTTTGATAATTTTTAATTATCTTCAAATTACAATCCCTTTCCAACATAATTGTCCTAATCTGTTAGCTTATTTTTTTAAGCTATACATATGTTTCATACAAAAAAAATAATCTCCATTTTGAAATAACCAAAACATCATGTTTTTTTGATGTTGATTACATGTGAATAGTACTCATGTACTATAATAGGATTTTCACCATGCCTCATGCATAGTAATTATTCTCAAAATAAATCCAAATTTTTGGATAAAATGTCCACACCTTTTTAGGTGATTACCATAAAATCCATTTTTCTTTTATATGCATAAGGTGATACATTTGTATTGCTAGGGGATCTACACCTTATTATTCATATGGTGATTATCTCCCATGAGCACAATCAATTCATATTCGAATTCAAATTAGGCTTACACTAATTTAGAGATTATTTAATTCATTTCTTAAAAATTGGTCATACACAAGGTAGTACATCTGTATTACTATGAGATTTTTTCTCCTCAATGTACGTATCCAATTAGAACATGAATTTTGAAAGGTCTACTATATATTAGTTAAGTGGCTTCTTATCGTTATTTCAAATTTATGAGATTATAATATGCCTGAATTCAAGTTTCCTTGATTTAACATACTCAAATATAGTTTGCGAATTTTTTCCCAAATTTATGGCATCAGAATGTAGGTTTAATGGTCAAAAAAGAGTTTGATCTTCTCACTCTTAATGGATCTAATTTTCCTACATTGGCTATGGACATCACAATGAGTCTATGAGCACACGGATTTTTTTTAACACTCTCATTGAATATAAACCATATATTGAGCTTATTTTAGATACAAACATATTTGGTGTCTTATACATTATAAGAAACCATATTCACCTCGACCTCACGTCTAAATAGGCGTCGGAATCCATACAAAATATAACTTGCTCTTAAATAACGCTATGAACACATAGATCAATAGTCTTCTATATGACTATCTATGATTATAACCATCTTTAAAATTATAGATGAGTTCAACCATGTTCATGATATTTGCTTAAAACTTCGGTTTTATGACTCAAAACCTCAGGAGTAGAGTACAACAAATACAAGCGTAAAGAGGTACCACAAGCCATGTTGATACTTAATTGGTGAATTTGTATCTTATCCGTGCAATACAGACACATCATTAAAGAGAGAAAATATGAAGCACACTTCACTCCCATATGCATGATGTAAGTGGTTCGAACTCTCACATAGAAGATCTAAATACCACATAAATATACATAAGGGGGAGAATCTCTCGGATAATAACATGATCATGGAATATACCACCAATGATCTATATGGAGACTTTAATTAGGATCCATACAAATATATATTTAGATACTTCACTATCTATTTATTTATGAGGGATAATTAATATTAAATACAATAAATTATCATGAAATTGGTTCAAATAAACACTATTGGTACATACTAGACATGCAACGATTCTATATATTATAAATAATTTTCATACAAAAATTCTTGCATATAGACTCTATGGGAATTTGTACAATGAAAGAAGAGATATATTTTGTGGGAAATGATAGCACAAACTATATACTTAATGAAACAAAAAATTCCTAAGATCTCATCAAAATATAAGGAATTGTTTTACAAATCGCATGACGTGATGTAATAATTGTTGGCTCACATAAATGCCACAAATTATTCTATCTATGAGTACTCAAGTTATAATCTTGGATAACAATTTATCTAGATTCAACTCGTACTTCACTAAGTCATAAAAATATCCGTCAAAATGGTTTCCATATTAAAACCCATACAAACGATAAAGAGAGACTTCTCTTTATAATAGACATAATAAAGTAATATTTCAATACACATCATCTCTCCTATATGAATGTAGGACATATTCATCAAACCCGTACCACATGTTGCATATCAAGTAAAAAAAATTAGAATGTCAATACATTCTAGATTAGGCATTTTCGCCTTGATTATCCTAACATTGGATGATGCGGAAAATTACTAGCAATTATGTTGGTCATAATTTAAATAATATTGCATTTCCTCAATTATTAAAATTTTATGTGCACCACATGTGTCATAGGGAAAATAATTCTAAGGCCATCAAATTAAAAGTTCATCTAAAACCATTTAAATTTCTTGAACACATTTAAGAAGACATACCTGGTACTATACAACCATTTATCGGTCTATTATGATATTTTATGGTTTTAATATATTCATCTATTATATGATCTTACATGTGTCTATTATACACATAAACTATGTATTTGCCACAATTATAGCAAAATTTATTGGTTGTGGACTCATTACTTTGAACATCGAATTCAATCAATTCGAATGGACAACATTACAAAAATCTTCCTTGCATGCCTTCAATAATTATTGTAAGATCCTAGGAATTCACATAATTTTGTCCTATATATTCACACTCAAAATGGCTAAGTAGAATATTTAATAAAGAGGATTAAGCATATTATTAGACCATCATTATAGAATTGAAATTTACCAACTCAATGTTGGATCATATAGTTTTACACGCTGCATAAATGATTCAATTATAACTAATTGAATATCAAACTTCCCTCTACAAATAGTACATGGAAATTCACTAAGTATTTCCTATCTACGTAAGTTTTGGTTGCACTATAAATACACAATTCTCACCATCGTAGCATACATTAATGGGTCTACACATGAATTTGAGATCTATATTAAGATACCAATATCCGTCAATCACAATGTATCTCAAACCTCTCTTAAGAGGATCTATTTATTGCCTAGTATGCCAACATTTAATGAGGTACATTTCTAGGCATTAGGGGGAGAATTCAAGTACCAATAAAAATGCTAGGAAATCAATTATAAATGTCCAAAGACATGTCACATTGACACCTCAAATCCACGTACTCATAAATCTGAAATTCAAATTCAGAAAATCATTAATTTGCAACATATTGCAAATAACCTGCCAAATACATTTACTAATGACAGAAAATGTCACAAAATCCTATCACCTTGCTAGGAATATACTAGAAAGAATAGAGGTACCAAATAAAACTATTCAACACTCTAATCAAAGTGATAAAGGGAGAAGTATGGTTACCTACAAGTGTGAAGCTTCTTGCAAAGTATAAAGGAACCCGTTGAATCAAAGGTCCAACTATATATTGAGACAAATTCTAAGGGTAATACTTCTAAACTAGTAAATGCAACTCAACCTAGCATTGAGAAACACCAAGTGGATTAACCACATCCACCTCCCGTATCAATGGTGCACTCAATATTTGATATTGGGACATCAGAACACCATGACGTCCTAATATTGGGAAATACAAAAATGTCAACTAACTAAGGTGTAAGAGATTTCATCAATTATCTCGAGTTTAGAGAAATATATAATCATAAGACTACGATTGTCGACACATAATTCTCTGCATCAATTACTAAAACCTCTAAAAGATCCAGATCTAATATCCATGATCAAGTGCAAAAACACGCTCGGACTGGAACACATAAAAGAGGTAATTCAAGCAGAGTTAGCTTCCCTGTAACAACCCTAGAATTAAAATAAAATAAAAATGGGGGAAATAATTTTTCTGAGTTTAAAATAAATAAATCAATTAAAGGAAAGGCTTAAAGAACCCTATTAAAGCAAAATAGGGAGAAATAATTCAAATTTGAAGCTGGAAAATTTATGGTGGAATCTAGAGGCCAAGAACTATTTTTGAGAATTTTTACACAATTTTAGCAACAGTGCTTCAAGCCTTAATCAAATAATTAATTTTCTGGAATTATTTTAAACAGAAAACCAATTTTAAATGTTAACAGGTCGCGACCCTGTTTTCCCCCTCTAAGGCCATTCGGCCCGGCCCAGTCTAGCCACGCCCACCGACAAGCGGGACCCACCTATCGGCGCGCCCTCCTTCGCTCCCCGCCCGCTCGCGCCTGGCCGGCCCCACCAGCCAGCCTCTCCCGCGCCCCCTCTCGACCGCTGCCACGCCGGGCCCGCGTGTCATACCCCTCTTCTTCGTGCGCGCCCGCTGACAGGTGGGACCCACCTGTCAGCTCCGTCTTCCTCGATGGAAAGGGGGATTCCCTTCCATCCGGCGACCCCCCCTCGCCAATCTCGCAGCCGGCCGCCAAATCCCACCGAACCGGCCCCGGATTCACTTGCCCCGATACCCAGCGATCCCTTTCCCTCATTTTCCCACGCGGATCCGGCCATGTGGACGCCACCCGAAAGCTTGGAAAGTTCACCGGAGTAAAAATAGAAGTCCCTCGGGTTTCCCTCCCTCCGCCTTCCATTTACGCCTCTGACGAGCTTATAAAAGCCCCTGGCCTCGCCGCAGTTCGCTCACACCAACATCGCTCAAGCCCTCACCGTCCCGAGCCCTCGCCTCTTTGTTCCGGTTTTCTCTCCTGCCTCGGCTCTGGCAGCCCTTCGCCGGTGCCACAAGCCCCCGCCGCCCACGCCAACGGCACCAACCGAACCAGTGTCACCTCCCCGTTCCCGGCCTCACCTACGTTAAGCCAAACCACCACCGGATCTCGCCGTCGTCATTAGTCCTGAAAAGCACCGCCGCCTCTCCTCGCCGCTGGTCGCCATCAGACCCCCCGCCACCGCCGCCTCCGGTATGGATACACTCCCCTCACTCCCCTTTGTCCATTTTTGCAGTCGCCCGGGGCCGTAGGCCATCACGGCCACCGCGCGCCGCTCGCCGCCGCTCGGCCGGCGCTGGGGACGAAGCCCTCGGCTTCCCCCGTGCCGCCACCGTGCCAGATCAAATCGTGACCGTCGGATCCGAGGGGGACGGCCATGATTAGAACCCGAGATCGAGGGCCCGGATTGCTTTGACCGGAGTTGACCACTATCAGGCAATCTGAGCCCTCCAATCTCATTTAAGCCACCCGCCCCGCCGCCAGCCCTTGGATCCGGATCGGATGACCCACAACAATCGGGTCCACGGGAATAGTGACCCTGCGCATGGTGGGACCGGTCCACCGTGAACCAGGGCTGTTTTAAATTGAGAAAATTGATTTTAGAAATTCCAGAAAACCCATTTAAGCTTTAAAAATTCATATCTTGCTCAAATTAACTCCAAATTTCACCATTTTAATTCTGGAAAGTTTGTCTTTTTATCCTCTACACTTTTATGCAATAAAAACAATATGCTTTCTTGGCACAAAATAATCTTATTAATTAATCAAGAAAAGTCCCCTTTAGGAATTAATTACTATTTCATTTAAATAATTCAGAAAAACCTTTAATAATTTGTATATTAAATTCAGAGGACTTAATGACTTTATTCCACTGTTTTTATGCAATAAATTTAGCATGTTCACTTTGCCCACTTTATGTTATTAGATAATATTGCAAAAGCCCGTTTTAGGGTAATTAATTCACTCATTTAATAAAAGACAACACTTTATAAAAATATCCTAAAAACTTATATAACAACTTCAGAAGACATAATAAACTTAATTTTACTCTTTCTACCTCAATAAGAACATTAAGCCTAATTTGGTACTTTTTAATTCATTTCTAAAAAGGGGAAATAAAAAAAACCTCCCTTAGGAAAAATAATTATATCAAGTTATAAAATTCAGAAACCCCTCTAAAACTTAATCTTAATATTTAAGTAATAAACTCATAGAACTTAAAAACCTATCTCCTTTACTTAACCCAACAAAAACATGTATGCTTGTATGATTGGTTTTTGGAATGTTTATTGAATGTGGTGTTTACTTTTTCCGTAATGAGAAGACTACTACGCCGTTGACGATCCGGAGTCTTACCCCGAGGTTCCACCTTCACCATTCGCGGATCAAGGCAAGTCATCGAACCCTCCTGTGGAAATAGTTGATCATCATTGAGCCCATGATTTAATAAATTATCGCTATAACTCATAGGATAATATTGCATTAGTCAAATATCAAGCCCTACACTTATATTTATTAGATCTCTATCCTTGTGTGCAAAACCCAAGCCATGCTTATTGAGCCAACCCTCCTTGTCGCTCTACAAATATTATATTAGCTAGTGCCCAATGTATCGACACAAATGCTATAGGATAAGAAGAATGAGTCACAGATAGTTGGAATCTGTTATATGAATTACCCCGTTATTCTCGTCTCTGGACTCTGTGGAGTTGGCTATGTTATAAGTATGGTGGGTTCCGGGTGCAAGCTAGGAAATTGGTTGGTCGCACCCGGGGTACTATAAGGACCGGTCTGTGGGATCCGTTGCAAAGCACTTCCGTACTAACCACAAGTCTAGTGGGTAAGTCCTAACTAGAGGTATGGATCGTACCAACTTGGAACACCATAGTGGAGGGGTACAAGGGGCAAGCCTGCGGGCGACTTGTACCGACGTGGCTCAAGGGGGGATAAGGCGTGGCCCAAAGTGACTGGGAAACCTTACGAAACCTATAAGAGGGTGTTATCGAATTGGTGCGTTCCATGCTGAAGGTTTTGGCACGAGCTTCTCGTGACAAGAGTCATTTAACACACTACGGTGTGCGGGAAATGAGTGCCTTGTGGGTATAGTAGTACACCTCTAATCAGAGTTATAAATCTTTTCGAAAAGCCGAGCCCACGGTCAAGGGCGGGTTGTGTGACCTCTCACAATTAGTTTACTGTTATGTGAATGAATGTGTTACTCATGACATGTAAGGACTGTTGAGCGAGGGTGGGCTGACTGTACCCCTCGAGGTAGAAGATGATGAAAGATGATGCATGACTCATGTTTACTTTTCTGCAATAATAACTTGATTACATTAATTGCTTTACAAAATGTGCTTTTCCGCAAAAGTAAGCCACTACCTTCCTTGTTATTATCTTGCATTATAATTGCATTCGGTGGCTTGCTGAGTACGATTGTACTCACCCCTGTTGACTTACACCACCAGAGGCCGTCTACTACGAGGAGGGCGAAAGTCTAGAGTAGCGACCCAGTCAAGACACGAGACTGAAAGGAGGCGTTCATCTAGGACCCTTTGTTTTATTAGTTTCTCTTAATCTTTAATCACTTTTGTACTAATGCGGTCTACGAACCGTGAATGATTGCTCATATTGTACGTGGTCGCATGATGACCGTCTTGTTTTTATTGATTTTCTATGGAATTTCAATAAAAGTCCTGATTTATTAAATCGGAGCGTGATAAGATGGTATCAGAGCCGACTTGACTGTAGGAAGCCAAACAGACCTAACCCTAGGACTTATATTAACCATATTTTCTTACAAAATTACTTATCCTCTCATCTTCTGTGGTTTTCACAAAAATTCTCTCTTTTGTAGATGTCGGTCCATACCATGAGTGGAACTCTCCGCGATGAGGCTGGATTCATCCGCGAGCTTCGCAGGCTCGTCGACTTCCTCGGGTTCGTCCATGAGCCCGCGTTCCACGGGATTTTTCCCGATGCGAACAAGAGCTACTACGAGGTCATGATCGTCATCCGCCCCTCCCCCACGCAGCCTCCCTTCTACACCCATGGAGTCGGAGGACCCTCCTTCGTGGTGGCCAGCCAGCGCGCCGCTCTTCAGACCCTCGCTGAGCTCAGATTGGTGTACGACCGCCAGCTTCGTGACACCGTCTACCGCTTCTTGCCTATGCGCACACCGGGGAGTCACCGCAGCATGTACATCAGCTCCCTTACTTAGAACAACTCCGCCATCGCCCACACCATGAGACTGTTGGAGGCTATGGACAATCTTCACACGGAGGCCATCCTCGACGCAGACAACCATCACAACACCATCGACTACTACCGCCACTCGTCGGAGAACCTGAACCGCGAGAACGCCGACCTTCGTCGCCAGGTGCAACAGAACCATCATTTGATCATCGAGGTGGAGGAGTTGAGGCGTCAGAACGAGCTTCTACGCCAGGGCGCCATCGTTACCGCACAGCTTCACCATCAGCTTAAGGAACTGAAGAAGGATCTCGAGGAGATCGCTCCCCTTCTGCCTTGCAAGAGGAAATCACTTTGGTTTCCCATAGTGAAGCCCAAGAGGGTTTCCCGCAGTGCACCTCCCGCCGGACCCTCCAGCTCCACCACCCCTGCACCGACCACCTCCATCGAGCCCGTGATTGAGTCGTCCCCCGAGCTTCCTTAGACGTAGATTACGGTTGGTTGTTTCTTTTGTTTGTAGTGCCGCTCATGTCAGAATATAAGACATGAGTGTAGACTTTAAATAATAAGAGATTAAAATAAAAGATGTAATCATCTAGGTCTAATATTCATTTTAAGCAATAAAATCAATATCAGTTCCCCTTAAATTTTGGCACATTCTTTTTGAACCCTTCAACTTCAGGATGGCCAACGACCAAAGATCTGAAGCCCCGCGCGATGGAAACACCTCGGGCAAGCTGCCTCAGTGGGGAGCAACTGGCCAACGGTAGGCCCCCATTGCCAATCACCACACACTAGCAGAGGTGTTGGCAAACTAAAGCCAGCTGATTACCTCTCTGCTTGCTCAAATGCAACAACAACAAAACCAGATGCAAGAGCAGCAGGCACAGTTGTTTCTTCTCCATCAACATCAGCCCGAGCCTCCTCTCCGCCCCACCGTCCATGCTCCGGCACCAGTCTCTCAACTCTCAGAGTTTCTACGTGTTCGACCCCCAACTTTCTCCAGCACCACCAATCCAATGGAGGCAGGAGACTGGCTGAGGACCATCGGCAAGAAGCTAGATCTTCTTCTTTGTTCCGAGCAGGAGCGAGTGGCATTCGCCGCTCACCAGCTCCAAGGACCCACCGCGGAGTGGTGGGACAATCTCCGTGAGACTCAGCCTGAAGGCCATGAAATTTCATGGGCTGAGTTCACCACTGCTTTCCGGGCCGCCCACATTCCGGATGGCGTGGTAGCCCAAAAGCAGCAGGAATTCCGGGACCTGCATCAAGGAAGCAGGACCGTTACGGAGTACCTACACGAATTCAACTGGTTGGCCCGTTATGCACCAGAAGAAGTACGCACGGACGCCGCCCGCCAAGATAAGTTTCTTCGGGGACTGAAGGACGAGCTCTCCCTTCAGTTGGTCTCCGGGGATTTCGCCAATTTTCAGAAATTGGTGAATAAAGCTATTATTCAGGAAACCGAACAAAACAAGGTGGACATGAAGAAACGAAGGATGATCGCCTACCGCCAGCAACAAGTAATGGTGTCGAAGCCACGCCCGGTGAATCTGCCTCAAGCCCCAACCCCGGTCAAGCCACGAACCACCCATGGGGGGCCAAGCTCAGGCATCCCACCCCAAGCACCACCAGCCGGAAGAGCACCTGTGCAAGCTATCGGATACAAGAGGGACATGCACGGCAACCCGATTGTGTGCTTCAACTGTCGCCAAGAAGGCCACTTCTCCAACATGTGCCCCTACCCCAAGCAGGCCCCATCTTTCGTTCCAAACCCGATGGGACGTGCTCAAGTTCATCACATCTCCGTCCAAGCAGACCAAGGTACGACCGAAGACACTCCCTATTTGGTCACAACCAACCCAGATCCGAAGGTCACTTTGCCTACTTCTGATGTAACCCCTCCTCCTAATCCGGAGCACCCGTAGAACCCCGTCCCCTAGTTTCCCCGAGGTTCGCTTCGAATCTCGAGGACGAGATTCTTTGTAAGGGGGATAGGATTGTAACAACCCCAAAATTAAAATAAAATAAAAATGGGGGAAATAAATTTTCTGAGTTTAAAATAAATAAATCAATTAAAGAAAAGGCTTAAAGAACTCTATTAAAGCAAAATAGGGAGAAATAATTTAAATTTGAAGCTGGAAAATTTATGGTGGAATCTAGAGGCCAAGAACTATTTTTGAGATTTTTTACAAAATTTTAGCAATAGTGCTTCAAGCCTTAATCAAATAATTAATTTTCTGGAATTATTTTAAACAGAAAAACAATTTTAAATGTTAACAGGCCACGACCCTGTTTTCCCCCTCTAAGGCCTTTCGGCCCGGCCCAGTCCAGCCGCGCCCACTGACAGGCGGGACCCACCTGTCGGCGCGCCCTCCTTCGCTCCCCGCCCGCTCGCGCCTGGCCGGCCCCACCCGCCAGCCTCTCCCGCGCCCCCTCTCAACCGCTGCCACGCCGGGCCCGCGTGTCATACCCCTCTCCTTCGTGCGCGCCCGCTGATAGGTGGGACCCACCTGTCAGCTCCGTCTTCCTCGATGGAAAGGGGGATTCCCTTCCATCCGGCGACCCCCCTCCCCAATCTCGCCGTCGGCCGCCAAATCCCACCGAACCGGCCCCGGATTCACTTGCCCCGACACCCGGCGATCCCTTTCCCTCGTTTTCCCACGCGGATCCGGCCATGTGGACGGCACCCGAAAGCTTGGAAAGTTCGTCGAAGTAAAAATGGAAGTCCCTCGGGTTTCCCTCCCTCCGCCTTCCATTTACGCCTCCGACGAGCTTATAAAAGCCCCTGGCCTCGCCGCAGTTCGCTCACACCAACATCGCTCAAGCCCTCACCGTCCCGAGCCCTCGCCTCTTTGTTCCGGTTTTCTCCCCTACCTCGGCTCCGGCAGCCCTTCACTGGCGCCACAAGCCCCCGCCGCCCTCATCGACGGCACCAACCGAACCTGTGTCACCTCCCCGTTCCCGGCCTCACCTACGTTAAGCCAAACCACCGCCGGAGCTCGTCGTCGTCATCAGTCCCGAAAAGCGTCGCCGCCTCTCCTCGCCACCGGTCGCCATCAGACCCCCCGCCGCCACCGCCTCCGGTACAGATACACTCCCCTCACTCCTCTCTGTCCATTTTTGCAGTCGCCCGGGGGCGTAGGCCATCACGGCCACCACGCGCCGCTCGCCGCCGCTCGGCCGGCGCTGGGGACGAAGCCCTCGGCTTCCCCCGTGCCGCCACCGTGCCAGATCAAATCGTGACCGTCGGATCCGAGGGGGACGGCCACGATTAGAACCCGAGATCGAGGGCCCGGATTGCTTTGACCGGAGTTGACCGGTATCAAGCAATCTGAGCCCTCCAATCTCATTTAAGCCACCCGCCCCGCCGCTAGCCCTTGGATCCGGATCGGACGACCCACAGCAATCGGGTCCACGGGAATAGTGACCCCGCGCACGGTGGGATCGGTCCACCGTGAACCAGGGCTGTTTTAAATTGAGAAAATTGATTTTAGAAATTCCAGAAAACCCATTTAAGCTTTAAAAATTCATATCTTGCTCAAATTAACTCCAAATTTCACCATTTTAATTCTGGAAAGTTTGTCTTTTTATCCTCTACACTTTTATGCAATAAAAACAATATGCTTTCTTGGCACAAACTAATCTTATTAATTAATCAAGAAAAGTCCCCTTTAGGAATTAATTACTATTTCATTTAAATAATTCAGAAAAACCTTTAATAATTTGTATATTAAATTCAGAGGACTTAATGACTTTATTCCACTGTTTTTATGCAATAAATTTAGCATGTTCACTTTGCCCACTTTATGTTATTAGATAATATTGCAAAAGCCCTTTTTAGGGTAATTAATTCACTCATTTAATAAAAGACAACACTTTATAAAAATATCCTAAAAACTTATATAACAACTTCAGAAGACATAATAAACTTAATTTTACTCTTTCTACCTCAATAAGAACATTAAGGCTAATTTGGTACTTTTTAATTCATTTCTAAAAAGGGGAAATAAAAAAAACCTCCCTTAGGAAAAATAATTATATCAAGTTATAAAATTCAGAAACCCCTCTAAAACTTAATCTTAATATTTAAGTAATAAACTCATAGAACTTAAAAACCTATCTCCTTTACTTAACCCAACAAAAACATGTATGCTTGTATGATTGGTTTTTGGAATGTTTATTGAATGTGGTGTTTACTTTTTCCGTAATGAGAAGACTACTACGCCGTTGACGATCCGGAGTCTTACCCCGAGGTTCCACCTTCACCATTCGCGGATCAAGGCAAGTCATCGAACCCTCCTGTGGAAATAGTTGATCATCATTGAGCCCATGATTTAATAAATTATCGCTATAACTCATAGGATAATATTGCATTAGTCAAATATCAAGCCCTACACTTATATTTATTAGATCCCTATCCTTGTGTGCAAAACCCAAGCCATGCTTATTGAGCCAACCCTCCTTGTCGCTCTACAAATATTATATTAGCTAGTGCCCAATGTATCGACACAAATGCTATAGGATAAAAAGAATGAGTCACAGATAGTTGGAATCTGTTATATGAATTACCCCGTTATTCTCGTCTCTGGACTCTGTGGAGTTGGCTATGTTATAAGTATGGTGGGTTCCGGGTGCAAGCTAGGAAATTGGTTGGTCGCACCCGGGGCACTATAAGGACCGGTCTGCGGGATCCGTTGCAAAGCACTTCCGTACTAACCACAAGTCTAGTGGGTAAGTCCTAACTGGAGGTATGGATCGTACCAACTTGGAACACCATAGTGAAGGGGTACAAGGGGCAAGCCTGCGGGCGACTTGTACCGACATGGCTCAAGGGGGGGATAAGGCGTGGCCCGAAGTGACTGGGAAACCTATAAGAGAGTGTTATCGAATTGGTGTGTTCCATGCTGAAGGTTTTGGCACGAGCTTCTCGTGATAGGAGTCATTTAACACACTGCGGTGTGCGGGAAATGAGTGCCTTGTGGGTACAGTAGTACACCTCTGATCAGAGTTATAAATCTTTTCGAAAAGCCGAGCCCACGGTCAAGGGTGGGTTGTGTGACCTCTCGCAGTTAGTTTACTGTTATGTGAATGAATGTGTTATTCATGGCATGTAAGGACTGTTGAGCGAGGGTGGGCTGACTGTACCCCTCGAGGTAGAAGATGATGCATGACTCATGTTACTTTTCTGCAATAATAACTTGATTACATTAATTGCTTTACAAAATGTGCTTTTCCGCAAAAGTAAGCCACTACCTTCCTTGTTATTATCTTGCATTATAATTGCATTCGGTGGCTTGTTGAATATGATTGTACTCACCCCCGTTGACTTACACCACCAGAGGCCGTCTACTACGAGGAGGGCGAAGGTCTGGAGTAGCGACCCAGTCAAGGCACGAGACTGGAAGGAGGCGTTCATCTAGGACCCTTTGTTTTATTAGTTTCTCTTAATCTTTAATCACTTTTGTACTAATGCGGTCTACGAACCGTGAATGATTGCTCGTATTGTACGTGGTCGCATGATGAACGTCTTGTTTTTATTGATTTTCTATGGAATATCAATAAAAGTCCTGATTTATTAAATCAGGGCGTGACATTCCCTCACAAAGAAAAGTATTATCACCAGTAATACCTACACCTCCAAAATCTTCCCTCTGGGTTTTTAAATATGTTTTAATCTATAAACGGTATGAAAATCATAATGTGGTGAGACATAAGGCGAGGCTCGTAGCACAAGGGTTCACGCAAAGACCCGAATTGATTTTTCAATCAAGCATTCTCTCCATGAATAAGTGAAATCATTTTTCGATAAATTATATCTTTGGCAGTACAATCGTCTATCTAAATAGTTGATGGATGTAGTGACTAATCTCTATGAGTCACTTAATTCATATATAAAGGTTCCTATTGGAATCCTAAATTTTCAATACAAATATTAATGCAGCATATATTGTGTAAAACTCAATAAGTCATTACATGACTTAAACCAGTCGGATAAAATTTAGTACAACCGTCTCAATGAGTTCATTATAAAACGACTACTCAAATAATGATGATTGCCCATATGTATTCGTCAAGAAATCCCCACTAGGATATTAAATTATATCTATGTTTGTTGATATCGTCAACGACATCAATGATATCGATGAAACATGCAATTATTCAATGACAGAATTCGAGACAAGGGATTTGGTCAAAACCAAATTTTGATTAGGTCTACAACTTAAACACCTTTACTCGAGTATTTTAATACATTAAACCATCTATATCCAGAAAACACCTATGGTCATTCGATATCTACATTTAGAGAAATATCAATTGAGACCTTAGGAAGAGATACAAGGATTGGAGGTTTCATATCTCAACATTGTTGGAACACTTATGTAATTTGCAAATTGCACTAGACCTCATATCAAATTGCAAAGAAAATTACTAGCTAGACATAGTGTTAATCTAACTAAATATCATTGGACTGGAGTTAAAAATATATCCAAAGCGCCAAAGATCTTGATATTTTCTTTCAATAATAAAAAAATCAAGATCCAAACATGATTGGATATATAGATACTGGCTATTTATTAGATCCCCATAAGTCAGATCTCAAACAAAATTTCATACTCTCACATGGTGGGACAACCCTCTCATAGAAATTTACCTAGTAAACTCTAGTGGATGCATTCACTAATCTTGTGTTATTGATTCCATTGAATCATCTACTATTATCTTTTCAAGATAATAGTGCTTACATAGCACAAATGTAGACAATTTCATAATTTGCAAGCCTTAGCACTACAGGAAAACGATAAACTTCCGTCGGCCAAATTAACTTCCGTCGGCTTCTGACAGTGGCCGACGGAAGTTAGCGGGGATTTTTCTGCGGCCGATCGGATCCCCCTAACTTCCGTCGGCCACCATTGAAGCCGACGGAAGTTAGCTAACTTCCGTCGGCTTTAATGGTGGCCGACGGAAGTTAAGGCTTTAGGTATCACCAACCGCGCACGCGCGTACAGGAAACCTAATCCTGTACATGCGCGTGCCCCGCCGGCCCAATCCCTCCGCCGCAGCCGCCGCCGCAGCCGCCCGCCGCCGCAGGCCGCCGCCCGCCGCCGCAGGCCGCCGCCCGCCGCCGCAGGCCGCCGCCCGCCCTCGCCACCGCCCGCCCCCGCCGTCGTCGGCCCACGCCCGCCAGTCCGCCGCCGTGCTCTCGGCCCGGACCGCCCACGCGCCGCCGCCGCCCACCGCCGCCCGCCGCCGCAGGCCGCCGCCCACCGCCCCTAATTTTCGTCGGCCAGCCTGGCCGACGGAAGTTAGAGCCCCCCTGCTGACGTGGCAGTGTTCAGCGCTAACTTCCGTCGGCCACGTCAAGCCGACGGAAGTTAGCTAACTTCCGTCGCCTCGCTTCCGTCGGCCAAAGGCCGACGGAAGATAGCGTTTTGCCGACGGAAGTTGGCTTCTTCCGTCGGGAAAGGGCTAACTTCCGTCGGCTTTGGCCGACGGAAGTTGCCTGTTTTGTTGTAGTGTAGGGGGAGAATCTCCTTAAAAGATTAAATTTTGCATACTTTGTATTATACTCTTTTCTTTTATGAATTTTATATACTTTCTCATAAAAGTTTTTAATAAGATAATATCTACACAAGATCATATGTATACTGTATTCCTATTTTTTCCTAAAAGGATTTTTATAATGAATATGCAAAAGGTACATAAACTTTTCCATAAAAAAGTTTTACTATAAGTGCAAATCATATGTTGTATTTTTTTCTCCTTATTTTTCCCCGTGAGGTTTTAAAAGAGTTTTAACAACATATCAAATCATACTCCTTCCTATTTTTCCCACAAGGTTTTTGGAGGAATATTCAAATAAGGTTGAGGGGGAGAATTCTCTCACACCATGCCTTATTAAATAATCATATTGTTCTCTTTTCTTTCTATGAGTTTTTCCTCTTAAAGTTTTCTCATATAAAGTTTTAATGAAACAATATTAAACACAAATATATGTCATATTTCTAGTTTTTCCCTACCAGGGTTTTTAGAGAAATATAAAAGACATAATTGCTCCTTAAACTCTTCAGAGTATTTGATTGAGCAACAATTTTATATATTATTTCTCATATTTTTCCCATAGGATTTTGGGGTGAATAATACCTACATTAATCTTTATGATGGGCTCGATTAAGGGGGAGTGTTGGAATTAATCTCCTCCTAATCAGCGAAGCAACACGACTGTTAGCGAAGAGACGCGTCTGCTTGTAGCTTCACACCCGTTAGCCAAGCGACGCATCCGTTGGCCGCACCCCTTCCTTCTCTATATATACATGTAATCAATCATCAATAAAGAACATATTTCGTTTTGCCAAATAATGTCTTCAATCTGTGTTCAATCTTATGTTCCTGCGATCTCGATTCACAACAAGTATAATGTTCAAATATCCATTAGACGTGTCCACCGATCTATTTGGATCACAACGGGACTGTGCGTGTTTGCCGAGTGCCTAGGGCACTCGGCGAAGCCCCGAATACACTCGGCAAAGGGTTCGCCGAGTGCCACACTCGGCGAACCCCACTCGGCACTAGCCGTGTCGGCGACGTGCGGGTTCGCCGAGTGCAATTTATCGGGCACTCGGCGAAGTCTTTGCCGAGTGCAAAATAGACTTCGCCGAGTGCCACGTGGGGCACTCGGCGAAGCCCACGGTTGACGGCCGGGGTGGCCGTTAACGGGGCTTCGCCGAGTGCCCCCCGTGGCACTCGGCGAAGGGGGTGTGCCGAGTGCCCCCCGTGGCACTCGGCGAAGGTGGCTCGGGGGGGGGGGGCACGTGGCGCTAAGGGGGTTCGCCGAGTGCCCCACGTGGCACTCGGCGAAGGGGGTGTGCCGAGTGCCAAGGGGGGCACTCGGCGAAGGGGCTCGGGGGGAGGGGGGCACGTGGCGCGTGGGGCTTCGCCGAGTGCCCCCGTGGCACTCGGCACACCCCCTTCGCCGAGTGCCACGTGGAGGCACTCGGCAAAGCCTCCCCAGAGTGCACAGAAACGTGCCACGTGGCACGTTTCTGTGCACTGCAGGTGGCTTTGCCGAGTGTAACACTCGGCAAAAAATTTTTAAAATTTTTTTTTTCATTTATTTCTTGCATATTTCATCCAAAAAACACATTCAATCACAAAATGCATCACAAATTCACATTTATTCACAAAATTTGCCCCAAAATTCACACTGAATCACAGATATTCACAGAAATCACATACACATCACAAAAATCACATTTACATCACAAATTTCACGATCACATCACAATTTCACGTTCACGTCACAAATACAAGTTCAAATTGATACACAAGTTCAAGTTCGCGTTAACGGTGACAAGTTTAAGTTAATTAACAAATTTATCACGGCAACTCACACCACGCCTCACAAATTATCATTACCGCTATGACCAGTGTGTGGAGATGGCTGCGTGTTTGATCCTGCTGCCGATGGATGAAACTGAAAAAAAAAGAAAAATAGTTAGAACACTTGTATATAACAAAACCGACAATAACAATATTAGAAACTCACATTGCCGCTCTGTGGAGTCCGTGGAGATTGTTGAGGTTGAGGAGGAAGTACAGGCAGACCCATATGACCTGAGAAAGATCCACCCATCTGCGCAAACCACTGCTGCATCTGGGTCTGCATCTCGGCTTGCATCTGAGCTTGCATCTGAGCCTGCAGCCGAGCCTCCATCTGGGTCTGCCACTCGGTCCTTTGTGATCTTTCTTCATTTAGTTGGGCCTACAAAACATTATTTCAGAGTTAATGTTCTCAAACAAACAATGTGAAGTGAAGTGTTCGATGATTAATGAAAATGAACTAACCTGTAGATCAGCAATCAGACCCATAGATGTGTCTCGGCGAGGACGTATACCCGGACCGGAAGTCGAGCTCCGAGCTCTGACCTCAGATAGAGAGGGGGTACTACGGGTATCAATGGCGCCGTCGCCCATCAAATATCGCCCATGTCTCTTTCCTCCTCCAGCCCTCATGACCACCTCGCCGTCGATGTCATGTGCGATTGGGTCATAATCGGCGCCATGCACTTCCCTTGCCATCTCTGAATATTCTTGGAGGCGTTGATATGCATTCCGATTAGTGTACGACTCAGCGGGGTCATTTGGATTGTAGGTATTGCCTTCAACCGCCCTCCCTTTGTGAGCCAGAGCATATGCCATGACTTGGGAGCATTCCTGACCCGCATTGGCCGTTGACTGAAACAAGAAGATAGTTAGAGTTATATTGTGCAATTAAGCGAAAAAAAGAAACATGTAACTACATACCCATCTCGCCCTGAACTGGTCGAGGTTCAGCGAGCCTTGATGGTGTGCTGCCCCCGGCATGAGTAGGCGTCGCTGGCGGCATGCCTCGTGACTGCTCTGCCACTCGGCAGAACACCACCTATCAACAATTTGGCCCCAACACTCAAGATGAGCGGCACACCACTGTGGAGGAACCTATTTGATGCAAGTGAATTTGTTAATGACATAATATTAAGTATTAGAAGATACACGAGAATACACTTACCATCATGTATTCCTCTCGTGTCAGAAAGGTGGTTCGGGCATCCTTTTTGTTTTTCCTCTCTCGACGGTGCTGAGCGCAGAAGTCAATAACAGCTTGAATGCGCGCCTCATAATGCATGTCGGTGACAAGCTTCTTGGCGGCTCTATTAATAACTGCGGCAGCCTGATCCGCATACCCCTCATCACATCTATAAAAATCCTGCATATAGATGTAAAGAGAATGTTATATGTTTTGACATGTTAATAGTATTGACACATATATTAAGAAAATAAACTTACCCAGAGCTCAGCCCTGACTCGATCGGCTAGGTGGGCAAATTGTCTGCCTTCTCGGTCAGGGGCGTCCGGCGCACTTTCATAGTGCCTCCATGAGTACGCCGGCTCCGTCCTCCCATCCAAAGATATCAAACCAGGGAACTTTTCCTTGATAAGAAGCCCGAGGATACCGTTTACATGGCGTGAGCACTCACGACCTCCTCGTTCAACCATAATCCAGTTCCTATCCCGATATCATTAAAAAGTATTAGTATATATTAAAAATTAAACTAACGAAAAGAATATATTATATACTTTCTACAACAACTTACCTATTTCCATCTGGTCGAATGAGCGGACGATCAGCTACTGCCACTGGTCGCCTCGGGAGTGACGAAGGACCACGCAACCACACTGCAGCCGCTTCTGTAGTCTGCTCCTCTCCCTCTGCCCCAACCTCCCCACCCTCTGCCCCCACCTCCTCCTCCTCCTCCACCCTAGCCTGCTCCTCCTCTTCCTCATCCGGCACGTAATCATCGTCGCGACGGGATGCCGGTATATGGCTAGTGTCACTCGAGGGCGCGGGTGCCTTTCCTCTCACTGCTGACTTCTTCGTTCTCCTACCTCGAGGTCTAGATGAGGACCCGACCTCATCTTGAGAGGGGGTGGATCTACCGCCTTTTCCTACTACTGCACTTATTAATTTCTTTAAACCCCCCACCATATTTCAATCACCTGCTACGAAAAAGAGTAAATCACTTTAGATAAACCGTGAAATGTGTTCTAAACGCATTTATTGTAAAATTAAACATAATTCTCATACAGCTGCTAGAAATAGTCATCGCCGTCCGGATTTGCTGGATCATATGTATCGTCATCACTATCACGTGATATGATGTAATCGTCCAGCTGTTCAGGAGGTGGAATGTTGTCATCACGTTGAGTGCTTGAGTGCAATCTCTCTAGCAGTTCTAAGTCTCTTCCATTATGAATCTCGTCTCCTTCGTCGGCATCGGCACCACTTTCGTTATCTACTTCCATCGTCTCCGTCAAGTCAATAACAAACATGCCTGGTAGCCCATCTTCTTGAAAGAACTCTCCGTCGTATGTGTTCGGGTCTATGTTATAGTCTTCGTTGTTGGGAACAGGCAGTTTACCGTGTGGCGACACCTTATACACAACATCCCAACCTTTAAGACGTGCGACGGTTTTGCACGGGTAAGAGAGATAGTAAACTTGTGTTGCCTTTCGTCTTCTCAGGAATATCCATGATTGTGCCGAAAATGGCCTCGGCAACATTTTTCTCAGTGTGCATCACATCAATGTTGTGCGGAAGGAGAAGATCATCGAAATAAGGAAGATTCCATAAACATGGCTTGTGAGTCCATGCATGATGCTCACCATATCCGATAAAACCAGCTCCTTGTGTATTAATTTGCAAAGACTCTAATTGAGCTCGAACATCGGCTCCGGTCATTTTAATTGGTGCTGAGCCTTTAACAGACACATCTTTTGTAAAATTCCTCTTATCCTTCCTGAATGGATGGTTCCGAGGAAGGAATTGTCGGTGCTTGTCAAACGAGGAATATTTTCCACCCTTAGCTAGCCAAACGAACTTTAGAGTCGACCGACAAATCGGGCATGCGAACTTCCCATGCACGCACCAGCCGCAAAATATCGAATATGCCGGTAGGTCATGTAGAGAGTACATATACCAGACATGCATTCTGAAGTTTGTCTTTGTACATCGATCATATGTCAACACACCGTCTTCCCACGCATGGACCAAATCATCCATCAAAGGCTCCATATACACACTCATATTTTTCCCCGGGTATTCAGGCCCTGGAATTATCAAGGACAAGAAAATATTCTGTCGTTGAAATATGACGCCGGGAGGAAGGTTGAGGGGAATAACAAACATTGGCCAACAACTGTATGCGGCAGCCGTCATACCATATGGATTGAACCCATCTGTTGCTATAGCAATTCGTACATTACGTGGCTCTAAAGCTTTCTCGGGATGGAGCTGATCAAATTTTTTCCACGCTTCTCCATCTGATGGATGACCTAGCTTGTCTGGGTTGTAACGAATCCCATTTTTATGCCATGTCATCTGTTTAGCAGATTCCTCGGTCATGTACAGCCGTTGGATCCTCGGTACAAAGGGAAGGTACCGAAGGATCTTCACGGGAATTGAGAGTTGTTTCTTCACACCATCATCGGAGTCTACCTCCAGATACCTAGAGGATTTGCATTTCACGCAGCAGGTTGCGTCTGCGTATTGTTTTCTGAATAAAATGCATCCGTTGGGACAAGCATGTATTTGCTCATAAGGCATCTTAAGTGCACGGAGGACTTTCTTAGACTCGTACATGCTCTTCGGAAGATTGTGACCTTCTGGAAGAAGGCTACCAACAACCGTCAGCATAACATCGAAGCATTCTCGACTCAAGCTAAACTGCGACTTGATGGCCAATAGTCGTGCGATGGCATCCAGTTGAGAAACCTTAGTGTGACCGTGAAGAGGTTGCTTTGACGCGGACAACATGTCATAAAATGCTTTTGCCGTTGGCTCCGGGACTTCCTCTTCACGTGCTTCGTCAAAATGCGCATCTTCAAAGTCATCTAGCATAAATCCAACCCCTCCCTCATCATCGTCCATGCGATGTCGCAACACCTCCTCTCTAGGACGTTGCGACTCACCATGATACGTCCAACGGGTATAATTTGGCATAAACCCATATTTGCATAGGTGTTTACCCATAGCATCCTTTGTTTGTCGACGCTTATTCTCGCACCGACTACATGGACACCAGGTCTTGTCACGTACATTCTGTCTACCAAACGCTGTCTCTAAGAATACTTCAGTGTTCTTGATCCAATCCATGGTCACCTCGGCCTGACTAGGGCGACCCGTGTACATCCACTCACGATGATCCATCTTGTACTAAACTAGGAAACAACACCCGTGTTTAGGGGTTAGTGAGAAACGAGATGAATATAACAGTCTAATAGGTAAGATAGGTCCTAATCCCACCAGACAATGCGTAGATTGAGCTCGTATTCACGCTCCGTTCCGATCCAACCCAAAATTTCGACAGCACCTCCCCGCTGCTCTCCAAACGCACGTCTGGGCAACCTGCCAAGAGGATGTGCGTTCGGAGAACAACGGGGACGTGCTGTCGAAACCCTGGGTCGAATCAGAACGGAGCATGAAAACGAGCTCAATCTACGCATCCTCCAGCTGTCCAAACGTGGACAGTTCGAAACAGTTACGGCGACAGATATGCAAACACATGCATATTCCAAACCGTAACTCTTCCGAATGGGAGACGCCTAGGTTACGCGACAATAACCAAAAAAATTTTTTTGACAACATCTTGTCTCTAATACATAGCAAATCTAGCATGCATAAATAGGACGGCACGATGGCCGTCACCCACATACACACATCACGACGTGATGGCTGACATCCACATACACATATATATATCACGGCACGATGGCCGGCATCCACATACACAAGATATTAATCAAAATAACCATTAAATCATAACAAGAATTACAACGATTATATTAAAATTTCTAAAACATGTATAAGCATTTATTTATATTAATCTTCTTGACATGCATGTAAATAAAATTGTAATATTATTTACGAGGAAGGGATGTTGAAAGCAAACAAAACATGTGACGTTGTATTAGACAATAAAAAACATGTACAAAACATATTAATCATTCATGTTCAAGCAAAATATTAATCCTATGTTCTAAGGTTACCGGTAGGGTTTGATGCGAGATGAGGACGATGAAGTCGAGAAGAGGACGGTGACACCGGTAAGAGATCGCTAAGCAAACTAGATCTATCTAAAAAACAATAAAAATATTAGTTATAAGATAAAGTAATTAAAAAATGTGCAATATATATATGCAATATAATGCATGTCTCAAATGTTATACACATTATTTGATGAGAGTAAGTATATATGCAAATGGACACACAAATATATATGCATATATATAACAAATGACCACACAAATATATATGCCACCAATTAGTAGCCCTTTCTTGCTAGCCTCCACATTATGCATGTCCATGTTATACATGCATTTACTATTTGAGATGCAATTTTTACATATTTTTAGGTATTTCTATTTGAAAGGAAAAATGGCATTATACATGTATATATACCTAGGAAAGAGGGCGGAGCCGGTGGCTAGGGCCGGCGGCCGGGGGCGGCGGAGCCGGCGGCCGGGCTCGACGCCGGCGGCCGGGGTCGACGCCGGCGGCGCGGGGGGCGGACGGGCGCGGGCGCCCCGGCGGCAAAGGGCGCAGCCGGGCGGGGGGGCGCAGCCGGGCGGGGGGGCGCAGCCGGCCGGGCGGGGGGGGGCGCAGCCGGGCGGTGGGGCGCAGCCGGGCGGCGGGGCTGGAGGGAGCAGGGGGCGCGGCGGGGCAGGAGGGAGCAGGAGGGGGCGCGGCGGCGGCGGAGGGAGCAGATCTGGCTTAAATGCGCCAGATCTGCTCGCGGCCCCATTTTAACCCGAACGGGAATTCGCCGAGTGCCATATTTGGCAGCACTCGGCGAAATGGTTTTATTTTTTTTTCTATTTTCACTTCTTTGCCGAGTGCATTTGGACCTGGCACTCGGCAAAGATGAATTTTTGATTGTTTGCCGAGTGCCAGGTCCAAATGCACTCGGCAAACAATTTTTTATACTATTTTCAAAAAAAAAACAAAAATAGAATAAAGACTGTAAAAAATCCCATAATTTGGCATTATATAATATACACTAATATTTCATCCTAGAAAATTTCTTTGTTCAAATAATCAAATATAAGGCACATAGAGTTTAAATTTGGGATCTTTTACTTAAAATCTTATAAACAACTTTTTTAACCAAAAATAGCAAAGTAACTCTAAAAAATGTCAAATTTTGACATGGTATAAGATAAATTGAGTTTTAGTAGTACAAAAAGTTTTAAGTTCAAACAAATATTTGAATATCTATTTGCTTCTAAACCTAACTCATTTCATCCCTAAACTCCTAAACCTTCTCTCAGGTTGTCCAATTTCTAAAGGTCATACTTGAAAACTTTGTCGAAACATTATGAATTTTTTACCATATCATATATGTATGATATAATGACACCATGTCAAGTGTCATATTTTTTAGGCATCAATTACATTTTCTATAATTAAAAAACCATTAACCTGCATATTGCCGGTCGAGTGTCGTAAATTAGATTTTAAATATTTAGTTATATTTAGTTGTAAAAGATTACAAATGTAATCATGAACACAAATATGATTTTTCCATAATTTTTGAGTCATTATTTCATGTACACGCATTTCAAATTTGACCCACTTGGAAGTAAATCCTAGAAATACAAATATTTTATTAAAAATACCAAACCCACTCATAAAAGTATGAAAATTTACCAATGATTAAAAGATGTTGAATTAGGACTGTAAAAAAAAATTCAAGTTAAAAAAATGTTTTAAATGTGATATAGAGTGAAATTCTGTTTTCACATGAAATAATGGGATCATCACAGTTTGCCGAGTGCATTTAGCTATGGCACTCGGCAAAAGTGATTTTTTTTGTCTTTGCCGAGTGCCAGGTCCAAATGCACTCGGCAAACAATTTTTTATACTATTTTCAAAAAAAAAACAAAAATAGAATAAAGACAGTAAAAAATCCCATAATTTGTAATTATATAATATACACTAATATTTCATCCTAGAAAATTTCTTTGTTCAAATAATCAAATATAAGGCACATAGAGTTTAAATTTGGGATCTTTTACTTAAAATCTTATAAACAACTTTTTTAACCAAAAATAGCAAAGTAACTCTAAAAAATGTCAAATTTTGACATGGTATAAGATAAATTGAGTTTTAGTAGTACAAAAAGTTTTAAGTTCAAACAAATATTTGAATATCTATTTGCTTCTAAACCTAACTCATTTCATCCCTAAACTCCTAAACCTTCTCTCAGGTTGTCCAATTTCTAAAGGTCATACTTGAAAACTTTGTCGAAACATTATGAATTTTTTACCATATCATATATGTATGATATAATGACACCATGTCAAGTGTCATATTTTTTAGGCATCAATTACATTTTCTATAATTAAAAAACCATTAACCTGCATATTGCCGGTCGAGTGTCGTAAATTAGATTTTAAATATTTAGTTATATTTAGTTGTAAAAGATTACAAATGTAATCATGAACACAAATATGATTTTTCCATAATTTTTGAGTCATTATTTCATGTACACGCATTTCAAATTTGACCCACTTGGAAGTAAATCCTAGAAATACAAATATTTTATTAAAAATACCAAACCCACTCATAAAAGTATGAAAATTTACCAATGATTAAAAGATGTTGAATTAGGACTGTAAAAAAAAATTCAAGTTCAAAAAATGTTTTAAATGTGATATAGAGTGAAATTCTGTTTTCACATGAAATAATGGGTATTTCATCTTTACCGAGTGTTTTATTAAATACACTCGGCAAAGCACCTAACTTGACACGTGGCGCACAGGTTTGCCGAGTGTCAGGTTTGACACTCGGCAAACCCTAGGATTTGCCGAGTGTCTGTTAGTGACACTCGGCAAAGAACATTTTTTGCCCGTCCCGTTATCACGCCGTCATGACTACCTGGTGAGCGATTTTTTACGAAATATTTGCCGAGTGTATTTTACGTGGCACTCGGCAAAGATGGGAGTATGCCGAGTGTAACGTGTTTGCCGAGTGTATTTGTTTGTACACTCGGCAAAGGTTCGTTTGCCGAGTGCCCGAGGGAATGCGCTCGGCAAATCTTAGGGCACTCGGCAAACGTTGTGTTTCCGGTAGTGGATAAACATTTTTTTAAAAAAACTTATCAAACTATTCTGGAGAGAGACAGACTTTGCTTTATATAAAAGATAATGTTGTTGTATAGCTCGATAAGATCTACAACTTTTTAGTTAACGATCTTTTCATTAAAATCATTTAGAATATCAACCTAGCTACATCATGCATGCATCTTGTTCTAGTATATACGTTAAGTTGCCATCAAATAACTCAACGACAACATCATATCTTCATATATATATATATACATCCAGCACGTACTATACGCTCACACGCATATACGCGTATCTTTGTTTCAATTGATTGATACTACTGACGTTTCTAAAAACTAGTTTATTTCTAGAGGTTAAAAGTTTAACAATCTATATCGTTTGAATTGAAAGCATTATATATATATATATATATATATATATATATATACGGGAATACTATTCTACACTTTGGGTGTAGAATGCTATTCTACACCGATCAATCTAACTGTGCCCACCTCATCCAGCGTGCCCCCACACCCCACCCAATTCCGACCCTCAATTCCACGTCGGTGTAGAATATAACATTTGTATATATATATATATATATATATATATATATATATATATATTCACACTAATTATTGTAATATATGCATGGCTCTATTATATTGGAGGAGTTTGAAATTATAAGAGCATATATATGGTAAAAGGTAAGAATATTTTAGAGTGATTTACAGTAGTCTTAGGAAGATACGAGAGGTACCATAATATATTTTAGTGTTGATTTTGATATCTCTCTTAGTAGCTAAGATATCAACATGTAATAAAATTAACACTAAAAATTATGTTACGTACCTCCTCAAGGAATATAAAATTTCCAAATATTTTAAATCTTACATATATAATTTATTGATTGATTTTATAGCTATTGAGTTTTATATTTTTTTTTAAAAAAACTAAAGTGTTCAAAAATAAATATTATTCTAAAAATAGTTGCAGCCTAGTCAGAAACTTCTAAGTCCATTATTTGTCAAATATATATCTGCTACGGGCGTACATAGTTAAGTTGCTGAACCACTTGGAAACACGGCGGCGGTTGATCGGCCGGCCGGCCGGCCGGCGAGAGGCGGCGCATCACGTCCACTAGCTAGCTAGTCACCTTGCACCCGTACGTGTGAACGCCAGCGTCTTATTTCTTCTCGTGTGTTCGCCGCCCAATAAATACCTCTTCTGTTCGTCACCTCTCGATCGATCCACCTGAAAGCTCAGTGCAATCTGGAGACCTAATACATATTTTATTCGGATATATATCTCAGCGATCGAACGTCACATGTACATTAGCCATTAATTCATTAATTAATCAATATAATTATAGTGCCCTAAAAGTTGAGCTTTGGATGTATACGCGATATGATGGACAACAAGTTGTCCAGATTAATGCATGTGGGTGCAGTGAGAGCTGCATGTGACTAAGTAACCGTTTGTTTTCTCTGGTCTAAAATTTAGTTCTGTTATATCGAATGTTTAGATATTATTTTATAGTATTAAATTTAGACTATTTATAAAACACATTCATAATCGGTAGATTATTCGTGAGACGAATCTAATTAGTCTAATCACGTCATGATTTGACAATGCGATGCTACAGTAAATATTTGTTAATCATAGATTAATTAGCTAGGCTTAAAAAATTTGTCTTGTGAACAATCCTCCGATTCTGCAATATTACTTTTATAACCAGTTCAAGTTTAGTCCTTCCAATAGATGTCTAAATATACGATATGACACGAGCTAAACTTTAGTCCATAGAACCAAATACCCCTTAATATAATCCTTGTAAGCATGACAAGTGGCTTCTATCTCCTTCTTGCATGCATGTGGCTTAATTAGGTGTGCTAGCTGTGCCATGTATCCTATCTAGCTTCCATGCATGCATGACCTTTTTTGGCTAAAACTAGGCCACGTAAGCATCCTCAATACATTGGCATGCAGAATATCTTGTCCCTTGAGATCGTGAGGTGCACATACTATACTACTATATGGCCTTGTTCTTATCTGAATCTGACGTGACACACATAGAAAACAGGGCCCATTATATTAGTTCACACAATTTATTAATCAATCATATATATATATATATATTTCCTTACATTTTATGTCGACACTTTGCGGATAATAGCAAGGCCTCATTTTAATTTATTATATATTACTAAAGGTTTTTGACGAGATCGATCGGAGTGCTTCGAATATATGTGCGTCCATGCATCTTGCTCTCATCTTGTAGTCACTCAGATCAGCATTGTTTATACATTTTTACTATCTATTTAAAAATTAAAAAATATTAAAACATAATTGTTCTGAAAGTGTGTTTTGATAAATATTTATTTTAACCTATTAATAGTTTAGAATTTTTTTAAATAACTGTACTTATTAATGGAAGCTTCTAGTGAGATATATTCAATTCAATAATAGAGATAATAAGTATTGTCCTTGTCATAGGCAGTAGGCAGTAGACACCTTCCCCGCAAAACGACAAACTACCACTTTTCCATAGGCCTCCTAATTAAGAACTCTACGTCACCTGCAATGGTTGGTACAAGTTACTATCTGTCCGGTTTTTTTCCATAATTTTTTTTCATGAACGTAGAAATTTTATAGAATTTTTATATGAATGATTTAACATTGGAAAATTTTAGCATACACATATCTTTCTACGATAGAGACAAAAATCCAGATATATATATACAGATAGACGTGGATATACATATATATATACATATATATATACATATATATATATATATACATATATATATACATATATATATATATATCTGACTTGATCACAGACAAATAAGTAGACCATATCAATTATTAGTCCTGACCTGTATTACTTATATACCCCTCGTAACAAATGTTTTGTCTAAACTTTTGGTAAAGTTTGTGAAACTTTGACTGTTAAAACTTAAATAAAAATAACTTTAAAAAGCATGCTGATGGCTCAGCAGTGGAGTCCTCGACGGTGATGGTGGTGCGGCGCACCTTCATTTGAAAAAAAGGGTGGACTGTCTCCCCCACTATCTCAACAAAAAAAGAATAACTTTAAAAATACTATGTTAAAAACTGTATGAGCTAGTAGATTTGTCTTAAAAATTACTTACAAATATCATATTTTTAAAAAAATATAAAATTTTCTAATATAAAATTGAGGTTAAAGTTATGCATCAAAAACCGCACGTACGTAGAGGGAGCATGCAGTAGTTGTTGCAGAGTGATCGGCCGGACTAATATAATTCAATATATAGTTGAACTCCTCATATATATATAGTAGCAAATTAGCGATTTGTTCCTACAAATCATCCTACCCCACTCAAGCACGTGAAATTTGGGCAGAGAATTGTCGCGCCGCCTATAAATAACTGGATGGTGTGTACTACTGCTGCCTACCCTAGTAAGAACTAAGAAGGGGAAACCCTGCACGTTAGCCATTAGCATCTCTCTCTTTCTCTCCTCTTATTGTAGCTAGCTAGCCTGGCCTTCTTCTGCTAGCTAGCCTGGTACTATTCGAGAGTCGAGGGAGATCGATCCAGAGGCATGTCGAAGAAGATGATGTATCTGAATGCAAGAATCGTTGGGTGTGGGGAGAGGACCTTGGTCCTCGCCCATGGCTATGGAGGGAGCCAGGCCATCTGGGACAAGGTGCTGCCTCACCTCACGCAGACGAACAAGGTATATAAGTATATATGTCCAGTCCATGCATTTGTATCCATGGCGTGCAAGCTAGCGAGCTAAGGGCCTAGGGCGTGAATTGATTGTTGATCATGCAGGTGCTCCTCTTCGACTGGGACTTCTCCGGCGGCGGCGGCGGTGCCGACGACGACGACGCGGCGGAGGACGAGGAGCAGCGCTACACGTTCGCGAGGTACGGCGACGAGCTGGTGGCCCTCATGGACGAGATGGACGTGAGCGGCGCGGTGTACGTGGGGCACTCCATGTCCGGGATGGTCGGCTGCATTGCGTCCGTCAAGCGCCCCGACCTCTTCACCCACCTCGTGCTCGTCGGCGCCTCGCCAAGGTGAGAGAGAGCTACAGTTTAAGCAAGCTAGCAATTCAAGCATATAAGTAGCTGCATATATATATATATATATATATATATATATACAAATGCTATTCTACATCACGGGTGTAGAATGCTATTCTACACCGTCGTGGAATAGAGGGGTTGGGATTGGGTGGGGGTGGACACGATTGGGATGATCGGTGTAGAATAGCATTTACACCCATAATGTAGAATAGCGTTCCTAAATGCTATTCTACACCGATCATCCCAATCGTGCCCACCCCCCACCCAATCTCAATCCCTCCATTCCACGTCGGTGTAGAATAGCATTCTACACCTGTGGTGTAGAATAGCATTTGTATATATATATATATATATATATATATATATATATAGCTTCAAATTAAATCTCAGCACGATATGTAATTACACGAAAAATAAGCTAGTTGACTTAACGAGTCCAAAAACAAAACGAATGTACTTGAGTTGCACCGAAAAGATTAATTCATGGCTTGAATACAAGACCCCATCTTGGGCTCATATATGCGTGGCCAAACCTCGCTCTATTATAAAGAAATCAACGACTTCTAGTTGATATTTTTATCATTATTATTCTTTGCTAACATATAATCCCTCAGTTCACTTTTAAATTACGCATTTGATTTTTATCTCAACGTTTGAACATTCGCCTTATTCAAAAAACTTTTTAAATTATCATTTATTTTGTTATAATTTGTTTTATTAGTGAAAGTACTTCAAGTATAACTTATATTTTTGCATATTTGTATAAATTTTTGAATAAAATGAATGGTCAAATGTTAAGATAAAAGTCAACTATGTCATTTAAAAATGAAGAGAGGAGTATATTTTTTCCGAATGATAGATATATAGATCCAGACTTTTCAATTTAGTTTATCTAATTCCATTGACACAAATATAAGCTTTTACTCAAATTTTGGGGGATTTAGTACCATTATTGGTGATCTGTTTGCCAACTTATCCATTATATTATAATACATTTAGCTTGCGATAAAGTATATACGTGGGGTCTAAGAGACATGTTATTTATATTAGATGACTATTATATATATAAACTTTATCGAATCATATTTAGATAATTAATAAACATACAACTAGCATAATATATATATATTGTCTATTTAGTTTTATGCAATAGATTATATAATTGATAATTTGATTTTTATACGTGGTGTACACAATAGTATGTGATGCGTGGTTCAGATGGGTAGACGACGGGCCGGCGAAGTCTCCTTCCAATCAACTGGTCCGGTTTAGCTAGCTAGCTCAACCAATTTGTTAATATTTCCCTATCACAATAAATCCAGAAATGTAGCAGTCATGCATCATATCGTTATGAAACCAAATAATTGACTATTAAGTGGACTTTGTACGTGGATCGATCACAATATATCATCATTATTGTTGTCATCTTCTTCGTTGATCAGTCATAACTAGCCCGTGAGCAACTTGTACTCTTACATGAAAATTGTTAGAGAATTGAGTCATTCAAATGCATATTTTTATGTGTTTTTACTTAACTGTATTACATTACCTCCAACTCTCAATCAGTCACAAGAGAATATGATCAATATATTTTTTGAATATATAGCATCATGTCCTAATTCATCTCATCTTTGAAAGAGAGATTAATTCATCTCATCTTTAAAATGGAATTGATTCATCTCATGGTTCATGCTAAAGATGACAATGGGTACCTGAAACCCATAACCCGATGGGTTTTTACTCTATTATGGTAGATATACGGGTAAAATTATTTACCCGCGGGTCTAATGAGTAAAAATAGTATGGGTACGCGGGTATGGGTATGGTTTCCTAATATTCATATTCATTAACCGATGGGTATCCATCACCCAATTAGTTATATTTTTAGGAGTTTAAATCATTGTTGCTTATTGATGTATTATGTTTGAGAGTTTATTTATATATGTAAATTTGATCTTATGATTGAACGACTAATCGATCTATTTAGGTGAAACACTGTTTTTTGTGGAAATAGATATACAGTTGCTATTTGTTAATCTATTTTGTGTGTGGTGTCTATTAACGGGTATGGGAACCCGACATGTATATTTTACCCGCATGAGTATGGGTTTGGGGGAGAAATAATACCCATATATATATTTGGGTTATTCGACGAATTTTTTTTTCTAATAGGCATGAATTTGAGATAGTTAAACCTAATGGATATAGATCAATTGCCATCTTTAGTTCATACATAGGCATAGATTACATCAATCGTGTATGGATATTTTGAGATCCTATATGGCATAATTGTCTCTTCAGGTACATTAACTCGGAGGATTACGAGGGCGGCTTCGAGCAGCCGGACATCGACAAGATGATGGCAATCATCTCGTCGGACTTCCACTCCTGGGCAGAGGGCTTCGTCCCGCTCATCGTCGGCGCCGCCGCCGTGGAGCCGCTGGTGGCGCGGAGCTTCTTCGCCATGGACCCGCGCGTGGCGCACGCGCTGGCGAACATGATCTTCCTCGGCGACCAGCGGGAGGTGCTCGACTGCGTCGCCGTGCCCTGCACGCTGGTGCACGCCTCCCACGACTTCGCCGCGCCGCCGTGCGTCGGCCGCTACATGCAGCGCCGCATCGCCGCCGCCGCCGCCATGGTGACCATCGACTCCGTCGGCCACTTCCCGCAGCTCGTCGCCCCCGACGAGCTGCTCCGCACACTCGACCTCGTGCTCGGCGTCGGCAGTAATGGCGGCAGCGGCAGCGGTGACGATGAGGAGGAGGCGGAGGCGGAGGCCGCGGCCGCCAACGAGGGGAGCTGCCTCGCCGACGTGGAGGTGAAGGGGCAACAACGGTGCGGCCACGTAGGCAGCTAGCCACTTCCACGCTGGCAGCCGGCCGGTCGATCTCATAGTTTACTTTGATCGACAGCTTAATTAATAATGTGTTTCTGGGTTGGGTGAAATTCGATGAAATTTAGCGAATTTAAACATTCGATTTGTACCATCGTCTTGATTACTTAAGTAAATCATTCAACATGTTTGTTTCGAACGATTTGCAAAGCGAACCTATGAAAACTAAAGTGGAGCATTGCGAAATACGCCCTTTAAGTTTGCAACTCGACCTTCTAATAGGTTTTAAACTATATTACGCACCCTTGATTGGCTGTTTGGCTTGGGATTAAAAGTTTATTTCGTTTGAATTTGAATTTTCCTGAATTTCAACATTTTATGGCATGACGTGGCAATATTACTAAAATATATTCACAAGAAAGATAAGCCTTAATAACGGCCCATATGAAATTATATCCAGAATAATGAATTAAAATCAAGGCCCGTGCAAATGGGCTTAGTTTGAGGCCCATACAAACGAGGGCCCGTTTGGGTGGGCTGGATCGTGGCTCACCCAAACTCATCTTGCCATTAATAGATGGAAAAAAACGTGGACTCCACGTATTAGATGTGGTGGGTAAATTTTTAATTTATATTTAAAAGATGAGTATATAATCAAATTTTTGTAGATAATAGATTTATTTGTAGCATTCAAACTTGATTTTATTTTTATCTAACTTTTTGATAATACATGTGCAATTAATAGATTCTGATAAAAGTATAATGGTCCAGTTAAAAGTAAGAGCAAAATAAAATCTCTCATTTTTTGCAATGTATGAGTAGCTAGTGGAATTTCTCACGCCGTTGCCAAACAAGGTCTCACCCGGCGCTGGCTGCCTGGCTGGAGCGAGTCAGCCAGACGCCTCGTGCCCCTCGCATGGCGACACATCTCGGCGGCGGCCAGAGAGCTTCCGAGATGGCCGGTCACGTACAATCGAGTCCCCGACTCCCCGTTGTCCTCCGAAGGTGGTGGAAGTCCTCATGGGAGCTGTCCTGACCTGCCTCCCACGTCCCACCCCGGCCCTTCACCGCTACCCGTGGCTCCTGTTCCGCCGCTGCGGGCGGCGGCGGCGATCGAGGACCGCCTCAGCCGCCTCCCGGACACGCTGCTCTCCAACAGCGTCTCCCGCCTCTCGGTCAAGGACGCGGTGCGCACCACCACCGTGCTCTCCACGAGCTGGCGCCGCCTCTGGGCCTCCACGCCGCTCGTCCTTGACGACACCGACCTACTCGACATCCGCGACGAAGACCTCCAGCGCGGCCATTCCAACAGCGTCGACTGGCTCGCCATCGCCTCCGGCGTGCACCAAGCCCTCCTCTCCCACCCGGGTCCCTACCTCTGCGTCCACCTAACCTGTTGCGGCATGACGTACTTCTCGAGCCTCCTCCCAATCTGGCTCCGCCGCCTTGCCGCCAACGGCGTACAGGACCTCGTCTTCGTCAATCGCCCTCTCCCCTTCGACTTGCAACTCCCCGCCGACGTCCTCCTCATCTCTCTCAGATACAGTTATGGCAATACGTCGAATTCAAAAAAAAGGATAGTCAATATGGTGGGTATGTATATAACTATATTAATTTGGTAAACAATAACAATATAACATACATCAAAAAAACTTACACATTAGAAATTGACTGACTACTTGAGTTCTTCACTTTCCCCTTTCTCCTTTTGACGGCTATTATGGCGACGACAAAGCTAGTGATAGCCAAGAACGACAGTGATCAATGGTTGCTATGGCAACAACAAAGCTAGCAAGCTAAAGAGGATGCATAAAGAACTACCGACTCAGCTAGTGGCGTGAAGATGAAAGAAAACTAGGGTTTAGTATGGGCTTGGGCCAATATATCGGAATATAAGCATCGAGAAGTGTCAGATGTATATCGAGAAGTATCAAGCATATATCGGGAATTTATTTATTTATTAATCAAATTAATTCGATACTTCCCGAAACACGTATTGGAATGTATCGGATCATATTCGATACAGATACGGCACCCGTTTTGCCGTATTGGTGATACATAGCATCTCCTCACTCCGCCACCTCTACCTCGGCTTCTAGACCTTTCCGGACACTGCAGGCCTCCCATGCTGTCCCCACGTCTTCCCCCACCTCTAGGATCTTGGCCTCTCCTACACCATCATGAAGGCCCATGACCTCGACCACGTGCTCTAGTGCAGCCCTGTCCTAGAGTCGCTCGCGCTCGTCGTCAGCTTATGCTCTCCCAGTAACATCCGCGTGCGCAGCCGCAGTATCCGTTGCATGCTATTGTGGATGTGTCTGGCGTATAAGCTTGCCGTGGTTGTCGCCCCGCGCCTCGAGTGCCTCATCCTTTGGAAGTCGTTCCCATTTGCGCCCGATGGACTCGTTGTCCACACAAGGGTCAAGATTGGCTATACCACGAATTTGCGAGTCCTGGCCTGGAACCAAGAATCCACGAGCTCGATATCGGCAACACCATCATCGAGGTGTGCAACCTAACTAAATAATCTATGTCTCGTCGAACGGAGGAAGAAGATAAACAATAAGAAAAATAGATTTTCTTAGTGACGAACATTGCATGCGGCGCCAAACGCCTCTACTTGAGCTGATGCATTACCTTAGCTAATATAGCCCAACACCTAGGGCTATAACCCAACCTTTACTGCACACTAATGCATAGCGTTTAACTCATGTAAGAGCTACTAACTCCATGTGCAACGAATGCACTAACTGTTGCATGCATGCCGGAGCAACAACTCCTTTATGCACATACTAAAGGACACACTAATGCTCTATTATGCACACACTAACGCACGCACTAATGCAGCAAATCCACACATGCACTAACGCACACACACCATGCACAAACCAGACGTGGTTTATTCTAACAATCTCTCCCTAAACTACGACATTGTCACGCATCCTGCTTGTAGGAGCGTCGCTTCCTCGTCGTTGCTAGCAAGTAGGGCCTCCTCCTTCTCCGCCTCTCGGCATTCTTGAGCAAAATGGCCACAAATATAGCAGTTGTAGCACTTCTCGACTGACGACTTGGATTTTTGTCGAGCCTTCCACTCGGGCTCCATGAGTAGGAGCTGGTCATCGCATCGTTCACCGTCGGCATGAGTACGTCGCCGGGAATGCTTGTAGAATGCATTCAATCTGGTAATCACCTCCTTGAACGCCATCATCTCGACGTCGCAGAATTGTTCGATCCTAGCCACCACAGAATATAGCCTATCGGGGACGTTGTCGAGGAGCTTCTTCACCATGGAGGCGTCGTCGAGCGTCGATCTGAGACTGGCGTACCTCGTCGCCATGCCGCTAATCTTAATGGCGTAATCGTCCAACAACTCCCCTTCCGCCATTCAAACTCTCCCTTGAGAGTTGAAAGACGAGCCACCTTGACGCGATCGGCGCCGACAAACCTCGTCTTGAGGTTGTCCTATACCTCCTTTGCAGTCTTCTTCGTCGAAACTTGCATGATGATATCCTCCGACAACGCTTGGAGAAGTTTCGCCCTCGCCATCTTGTTCTTCCGCTCGTCCACCTCCTCACCTTCTGCAGGAGACACCGGCTCCTAAAGGCCCTGAGCATCAAGGATTGCCTCTACCTTGATTGCTCATGTCGTGTAGTTTGCCGACGAGAGTATCGGATATGACATTGACACTGTGCTTCCCTCGGGACCGTGAGGGACTATCGCCATGGCCACAAGCATGATCTTGAGGCTCTAATACCAATTGTTGGAACTAAACACTCTATATCTCGCCGAACGGAGGAAGAAGATAAACAATAAGAAAAATGGATTTTCTTGGCTAATATAGCCCAGCACCTAGGGCTATAAGGCCATCTCCAACGCAGCTCTTAAATAAGTGCTTAAGCAGAAAAAATCGGTTTTTTTGCAAAACCGGGTGCTCCATGCAAGAGGCGACGCTAAATGTGGCATCGATGCTTTGCCGATGCTTACAAAAAAAAATAAATCAGACATAGCTTGCAAAGGTGCTAGGTCCAGCCAACCAACAAAACCATGCATGCAGGAAAACTAATTCACTCTGTAGCATGCGGTAACAGCACATCAATTCTGAAACCAATTTGCTATGCATCAATTCTGAAATTCACATGGCAAATCACACGGCATAATTGCATGTGCAGCCAACTAATCCTGAATGTTCGCCTAGCAACGCTGCAAACCAACAACAACAATTCACACTGGAAATTAATTCTGAAATTCAGCAATACAAAAAATACAAGATGTGGGAAAAGCGGCAGCGGCAGGCAAAGCTGCTACTCCTACTGTGGAGGAAGAAGAGGGGAGGGGCGGAGGGCGATGCAATCGGAGGGGCAGAGGACACTGTGTGCGAGAGCCGGGTGAGACAAAGCACAAAGTAATGTACAATTAACTGATTTAACTGTTGTAGCACTACAAATAAGAGATTAGCATTGGACAATGAGATGCTTAATAAGATGTTATGATTTCAAAAAATAAGTTTAAGCACCTTTCTTTAGCATCTTCCATTAAAAATTAAGGTTCTTAAACAAAATGCTTAGCACATTTTATTGCTTTAGCATCTCTTTAAGCATCCATGCATTGGAGGTGGCCTAACTCATGCATAGCGTTTAACTCATGCAAGAGCCACTAACTCCATATGCAACGGATGCACTAACTACTGCATGCATGCAGGAGCAATAACTCCTTTATGCACACACTAAAGTACGCACTAATACTCCATTATGCATGCACTAACGCACACACTAATGCAGCAGCTCCACGGACACACTAACGCGCACACGCCATGCACAAAACTGGCGTGGTTTATTCTAACAGTGCTCCACTTCATCCATTTCTTTCATCAACGCATTGCAGGACTCGCAATGCGTCCGGTGTGCAATTTCGTTTGCTGATCCATGGCATTGCAATCCCGATTGTATTGTAGGCTGGAACAAAGATGAGCCCAGGCAAAACGGTTCCAACTTCCAAGTGTAAAAATATTGGCCTTGAAGGTGCGACTTGGAATCCCAAAGGAAGCCAAGATGCTGCCCGTTTTCCTCAGATGCTTTCCCAATGTTGAGACATTGCATATCATAGTGAGATTCCAGTATTCCACTCACGGGCCCCGGGAGGAAACTTCGGAAAGAAAGCCTACTGGTTGGTCTGGTTGTCCCCCCGGCGGTGCCCGGGCGGGCCTCGGTTCAATCTTGCCGATTCTACCTAGACATGGCTCAAAACGAAGGGGTAAGGCCAAGTGTTCTTATATTTAAGCATTTGAGTCATGTACTCATGTCTGATTGCCTCCACTGCGTGAACGATCTGTGGTTAATTTAATTACATGCTGATTCCCTGCAGTCAGATGAAGACACTGATCCTATATTCCTACCGGCAAGCTCAATTTCAAGTTCTGGCAGGAGGTTGACCCCATCGAATGCCTGCACTCACACGTCAAGAAGGTGGTGTTCAACGAGTTCAGAGGGAAGCGCAGTGAGCTCGTTCGTGTTCCTCAAGTTCATCCTTCAAGGGGCAGTGGAACTGCAGAAGATTGTGGTTGTGTTGGCCAATGGGGAACCGGCCTGGGTGGATGAGATGCGCAGCAGGCTCATGCCTCTGGCGACGGCGAAACGGGCTAGCAATAACCCTACGCTCTTGATCGTTGTGTTTGAAGGTGGCGGTGCTTGGTCCATCCACAGAGCATCCGATCTCTCTGTGAGTGACCCCTTCGAGTACTGCTGAAGCTCAAGATGATCGATCATACATACGTTCCATGATTCTAACATTTTTTTTTCTGGAGATGGTCAGTTTCATGTTTCAGTATCTACAAGATGACCCCATCAAGGACGCGGCGCGGACAGCCTCGCTCGCCTCCTGCTGGCGCCGCATCTAGGGCTCCACGCTACTCGTCCTCCGCGACGCCGGCCTCCTCTCCGCCCGCGAGTCCGCGAAAGTCGCCGCCGTCGGCCATCGTGATCCAATCTCCGGCAAAAGACTCGTCTACAGACTAAAAGCTAGCCTAAATCGTATCCTAATCTACATTTTTTAAGTTACTTATTTGACACTTCAACGCAAATTTACGTATCGATCATGTATTTTACCGTAAGTTAAATAAACTCTTTTCGTGCAACCAAGATTGGCGAAAACATCATAAATGTGCTGCATTTGTCCGTCCTGCAATAGTCTGACATTGAATCCACATGTGTGACTGATGCATGCATCTTTTTGTATGATAATAGAACAACTAAGCACACATTTGTCAATGACTTGTGAATTGTGATCTCTTTGCATTGCTTTGCAGGCTGACACAAAGGCGATCCCAAGCTTCGTGGTTCTGAGCATCAAAATATTGGCCATCATGGTGAGTTTTGGTGTCCTCAATGAGGTCACTATGCCGGTCAGTTTGCACGGATGCTTCCCCAATGTTGAAACAATGCGCATCAAGGTGACCTCTCACTCTCATTCAGTTATCATTTCACGTTTCACATCATCAATCACTAGTTGTAGAAGACAAGCCCTGGCCAGCACCATGCCATATTCTGGCAGGAGGTCCGTCCTGTTTAATGCATCAAGTCACGCACCAAGAAGATTGTTGTTCATCAATGTGGTGGGACTTGGGAGTGGGGACAAATGTGAGTTTGAATTCATCAAGTTCATCAGCAGGAGAGCACATGAACTCCAGGCTTTACTCTTTGCGTTGATCTATCGATGAAAATTTTGCTTCTGTAGATGAACTGAAAACACTTAAAAACCAACTGGCAGTTCTATCATCTGGGTCATGGGCTTCTGAAGTGTGCAGAATGTTGCTGTTGGGGTCTAAAGTGCCTCAGAAGGTTCATTGGTTCCACAAATCATTAGATCTTTCTGTAGGTGACCCTTTCTACTAATCATACCGAAGGTGTCTAGCTATATATATTTCTTGATCTTTGCTTTTTATGTTCAAATGCGGAACAGTCACTCGTATGTTGTGTTGTTGAGAATTTTTTTAAATAATATTTTTTTTAAAAAAAATTCAAATCTGTATGCCGATTTCAAAAATTTGCAAAACTAACAGGCGGTCGGCACTTGAAGTGCTGACTGAATGTCATGTCAGCTCCAGTCGGCACTTGGTATCCTCGGGCTTCTTATCAAGGAAAAGTTCCCTGGTTTGATATCTTTGGATGGGAGGACGGAGCCGGCGTACTCATGGAGGCACTATGAAAGTGCGCCGGACGCCCCTGACCGAGAAGGGAGACAATTTGCCCACCTAGCCGATCGAGTCAGGGCTGAGCTCTGGGTAAGTTTATTTTCTTAATATATGTGTCAATACTATTAACATGTGGATTACATAACATTCTCTTTACATCTATATGCAGGATTTTTATAGATGTGATGAGGGGTATGCGGATCAGGCTGCCGCAGTTATTAATAGAGCCGCCAAGAAGCTTGTCACCGACATGCATTATGAGGCGCGCATTCAAGCTGTTATTGACTTCTGCGCTCAGCACCGCCGAGAGAGGAAAAACAAAAAGGATGCCCGAACCACATTTCTGACACGAGAGGAATACATGATGGTAAGTGTATTCTCGTGTATCTTCTAATACTTAATATTATGTCATTAACAACTTCACTTGTATCAAATAGGTCCCTCCACAGTGGTGTGCCGCTCATCTTGAGTGTTGGAGCCAAATTGTTGATAGGTGGTGTTCTGCCGAGTGGCAGAGCAGTCACGATGCATGCCGCCAGAGACGCCTACTCATGCCGGGGGCAGCACACCATCAAGGATCGCTGAACCTCGACCAGTTCAGGGCGAGATGGGTATGTAGTTACATTTTCTTTTTTTGCTTAATTGCACAATATAACTCTAACTATCTTATTATTTTAGTCAACGACCAATGCGGGTCAGGAATGCTCCCAAGTCATGGCATATGCTCTGGCTCACAAAGGGAGGGCGGTTGAAGGAAATACTTACAATCCAAATGACCCCGTTGAGTCGTACACTAATCGGAATGCATATCAACGCCTCCAAGACTATTCAGAGATGGCAAGGGAAGTGCATGGCGCCGATTATGACCCAATCGCACATGACATCGATGGCGAGGTGGTCATGAGGGCTGGAGGAGGCAAGAGACATGGACGATATTTGATGGGCGACAATGCCATTGATACCCGTAGTACCCCTCTCTATCTGAGGTGAGAGCTCGGAGCTCGACCTCCGGTCCGGGTAAACGCCCTCGCCAAGACACATCTATGGGTCTGATTGCTGATCTACAGGTTAGTTCATTTTCATCAATCATCGAACACTTCAATTTGTTTGTTTGAGAACATTAACTGTGAATTAATGTTTTGTAGGCCCAACTAAATGAAGAAAGATCACAAAGGACCGAGTGGCAGACCCAGATGGAGGCTCGGCTGCAGGCTCAGATGCAAGCTCAGATGCAAGCCGAGATGCAGACCCAGATGCAGCAGTGGTTTGCGCAGATGGGTGGATCTTTCTCAGGTCATATGGGCCTGCCTGGACTTCCTCCTCAACCTCAACAATCTCCACGGACTCCACAGAGCGGCAATGTGAGTTTCTAATATTGTTATTGTCGTTTTTGTTATATACAATTGTTCTAACTATTTTTTTTCAGTTTCATCCATCGGCAGCAGGATCAAACACGCAACCATCTCCACACACTGGTCATAGCGGTAATGATAACTTGTGAGGCGTGGTGTGAGTTGCCGTGATGAAATTGTTAATTAACTTGAACTTGTGACCGTTACCGCGAACTTGAACTTGTGTATCAATTTGAACTTGTATTTGCCACGTGAACGTGAATTTGTGATGTGATCATGAATTTTGTGATGTAAATGTGATTTTTGTGATGTGTATGTGATTTCTGTGAATATCTGTGATTCAATGTGAATTTTGGGGAAAATTTTGTGAATAAATGTGAATTTGTGATGAATTTTGTGATTGAATGTGTTTTTTGGATGAAATATGCAGGAAATAAATGAAAAAAAAATTTAAAAAACTTTTGCCGAGTGTTACACTCGGCAAAGCCACCTACAATGCACAGAAACGTGCCACGTGGCACGTTTCTGTGCATTCTGGGGAGGCTTTGCCGAGTGCCTCCACGTGGCACTCGACGAAGGGGGTATGCCGAGTGCCACGGCGACACTCGGCAAAGCCACACTGTGCCACATGCCCCCCCGAGCCCCCTTCGCCGAGTGCCCCACGTGGCACTCGGCACACCCCCTTCGCCGAGTGCCACGTGGGGCACTCGGCAAACCCACCCTGTGCCACGTGCCCCCCACCCGAGTCCCCTTCGCCGATTGCCCCACGTGGCACTCGGCACACCCCCTTCGCCGAGTGCCACGTGGGGCACTCGGCAAACCGCCGTTAACGCCCCCCCCGTCCGTTAGTGCAGCATGTTTGCCGAGTGCTACGCGTGACACTCGGCGAAGCCTCTTTTGCACTCGGCGAAGACTTCGCCGAGTGCCCGATAAAAAGCACTCGGCGAACCCTCACGTCGCCAACAAGGCTAGTGCCGAGTGGGGTTCGCCGAGTGTGGCACTCGGCGAAGCCTTTGCCGAGTGCATTCTGGGCTTCGCCGAGTGCACTAGGCACTCGGCAAACAGGGTGATTCCCGTAGTGGGTGTAGTCGGTACCAGTCGGCATTTGAAGTGCTGACTGGACTCCAGTCGACACTTCAAGTGCCGACTGCATATTAGTTTTGTAATTTTTTGAATTTGACATACATATTTGATTTTTTAAAAAAAAATATTATTTCAAAAAAACATTCGTGGTGTTGACACGCTAATCACTCTTTTGTTTTGTTGTTGGTGTTAGCATCATATGGCCTGTAGATGATTGTGTATGCCGGCATGTCTCAGCCTCACATGTCAGGCATTTACTAGTGTCATCAATTTAATTATCACCAGAACCATATATGATCCTAATTTGTTAGGGCCTTTGTTAGTTTCAGAATATAAATGGTATTTTCTAGATTTATCTATAAATTAATAAATCTGGACATATATTATGTGTCTTATTAATTTATAGATAAATCTAGCTAGGCAATGGCAGAATGATTTATATTCTGAAATAGAGTGAATAATATTTTTTGTGTACTAATGCAATCTAGATTGAAAACACATTTTGTACCGGCCGTTAGATTTCTTTGTTATACCCCTGATACATATTTGGCGTGTTGGTATTCCAATTTCCAACATTATAGTTAAAGGTTGACTACATGCTAGCAGTCTACTCTGTTGATATTTCAGTCTACCTCTGAGAAACCAAGGGTGGTTTCGGTGTATGTGATGAGTGATTGACAGGATTATTTACCCTCTGTTCGAAGGGTACCTCCGAAGGGGCTTCGGAGGTGGTACCTCCGAAGGGTGTTCGGAGGTGTGTCACCGGAGTGTGTTCGGTGTTTGCTTGCTGCAGCTGTGCAGCGGAGTGTGCCTGTCGGAGGGGTCCGGCAGTACACGATGACTGGGTTCGTACCGAGGGCTTCGGTACTTTGGGCGGTACACCGGAGTGTGTGCCGGAGGTTGCTAACCCGGAGAGGTCTCCGGAGTACTGGATACACTTGTTTGCTTGTCTGTGGTGCGCAGGGACTTCGGAGGCGACGGACAGGGTTCGAGCCAGGTGAACTTGGGTCAAGCGGGTGGCTTGATGCCAAGGGGAGCGGGGAGCTCCGTCACGGTGGCTGCGAAGGTGGTCCGGGTCGGTCCTCGGGTCGAAGCGTGCCAGGTGAAGGCAGAGAGTGCGGAGCGTGGCTCCGGCTGAAGGTACTCCGAGACAAAGTCCTCGGAGGTGAGGCACTTCGAAGGTACTCCGAATGGAGTGACTTCGGAGTTGGTGGACCAAGTCCTCTGCGGAGGCAAGGAGTTCGAAGTGTGCTCCGGAGGGAGACACTCGAAGTTACCCGACGAAGGTCTCAGAAGTCGAGGCGCATCGAAGGCATGGTCCGGGTGAGGCTCGTCGTGGAGTATGCTCGGGGAGAGGCACTGCGACGGAGTGCTCATGGAATGCTTCATGCGGAGGCCTTGGACGAAGGAGGGACTTCGAAGGGTGGTACTCCGAAGGTGGGGCTTCGGAGTGAGGATGACTTGCGGTGCTTCGGCCATGCATGGCTTCGGTACACGGACGGACGGTGTTCGAGCTCGGAGTAGCTGCGAAGCCGTGGTGATCCACTCCGGAGGTGGTGGTGCGAAGGCCCAAGGGGCTTTGACGGCTTCGGCTCAAAACCGTCACTGTATCGAAGGACTTCTTCGGCGGAGCGAAGGCCAACAGGCTGCAGGCTTCTCGCCGAAGCTTCCGCACCCCTCGCGTGCGAAGGGAGGTTCCAGAAGTCAACACTGTAAAGGCTGACACTGTCTGTTCTGAAAAAAGGCTGACACTGTCCCCTCTGCAGCTGACAGAGAAGCCTCCAAAATAAAGGTGGACTACCTTTTGTACCCCTTAGTTCTGTAGAGACAAAATGGATGTAAACCCTAGGGGTAATGTAGTCACTTCCTTAGGATGAAGCCGTGGGCTATAAATATGGGGGCTCGGTAGGTAACATTTAACACTTTGAGCATTTACTGTTGAGCTCCTGTAGACAGACCTCGCTGTATTCATTCTGAGTTCATTTTATTCAGTGTTCCTTGTTCAAGCGGCGAAGCCCTGCTTCTTTGTGCTTTTGCTTGAGCTCGTATTGCATACCTCGCTAGTTTTTAGTTCACCGGAGCCTGTCTTGGCGAAGGGTGTTTTTATCGCGAAGTGTGCTTTACAGTGTGCTGTCGCTCTGTGTAACACGAGGCAAGACCTCGCTGATTACTAGCGAAGCCCTGTTCTGTCCCGTAGTGCTTCTTGTGTCGAAGCCCTTAGCGTAGTCCATTTGCGTGTGCGTGTAGACCTTCGGGTACGAAGCCCAGCACCCGTTGCTGTCGCCAAGTACTTGGTCGAAGTCCTCAGAGGGCTGTCCACTCTTGCGAAGGGTGAAGTGCGAAGCCTGCTCGAAGCACCTCGTGTGCGGAGCCTGCACTGACTTAGCAGAGTAGATTTTCGAGGGTTGTTAGTGGAGCGAAGTCTTCTTGGCTTCGAACTTTTGCTCCTGCGAAGCCTGTGTTCGGAGCTGTCGAAGTACCTCCGAACCAGACCTTCGAAGGTTGTGTTCGAAGCCTGTTCCGCAGAAGACAGAACAGAACCGAAGGCTAAGTTTTTAGCCAGAAATTTTAAAAGCTCCCATTCACCCCCCCTCTGGTCGCCGTTTCCGGTCCAACAATTGGTATCAGAGCAGGTTAAGATCACCAGTTGACCTTAACCGGTTTTGTGATCTGTTGGCGACATGGATAGAGGCAGTAAAATTCCTCTGTTCGATGGGACAGATTTTGCATACTGGAAGGTGCGCATGGAGGCTTACTTGTTAAGCCAAGGAAATGCAATTTGGGAGATTGTGGACTCACAATACTCCATCCCTGATACCCGCACCACTCAAACCGAAAAAGATCAGTATATTGCCAACTCGAAGGCAAGGAACATACTGTTCATTGGTTTGAGTCGGAGTGAGTTCGATAGGGTGCAGCACCTTAGGACTGCTAGGGAGATTTGGACAACACTCACTGTCTTTCATGAGGGCTCTGCTCAGATTAAGGCCAGGCGCCAAAGCACCTACAATCAACAGTATCAGATGTTTGTGCAGGCACCTGGTGAATCTGTAGATGCCATGTTTTCTCGCTTTGACGCGATAGTGAGTAACTTGCGATCCAACGGGACGCTTGCTTACAGTGATCACGATAGGGCTATCAAGCTTCTCTATGCTCTTGACCGTAGCATATGGGAGGTGAAGATATCCAGCATTGAGGAGTCCACAGGCTATGACACATTGACCTGTGACGAACTCTTTAGCAAGCTGAAGTCCACAGAGATTGCCAAGGCGTCTCTTGCAGTGCACAGGAGCTCTTTGCCACAGCCATTGGCATTGGTTTCTAGCACTAGCCGTGGCACAACTGCAGAACCAAGCACATCAGGCACTTGTGTTCTTGCAGATGGTTTTGCTTTGTCCTCCCTGGTCTCCGTCACAAAGGAGCAGGTGGACACTCTAGCTGATGATGAGCTTGCTCTCATTGCCAGGAGGTTCACCCGCTTTCATCATGAGAGACGGGATCAGAGGAGAAATGGTTTTAGTGGCTGCTATGAATGTGGCGACACCTCTCACATTAAGGCCAATTGCCCCAAGGTCAAGAAGAGAGATGAGAGTGACCGCCCCAAATTCCACAAAAAGGAGAGGAAGCCCTTTGTGAAGGGCAAGCGCGGCAAGATGGCTAAGAAAGTAGCCAAGGCCGCTTCCAGAGCTTTTGTTGCTGCTCTCAGCGACATCGACACTTCCTCAACTGAGGAGTCGAGCTCTGAGGAGGAGGAGTCCCCAAGAAAGGAGGACAAGAAGGACAAGAAGGGACGTGACTTCACCGGCCTTTGCTTCATGGCCGACAGCGATCACAGCGGCGATGAGCTTGACTCATCTGAGGTAAACCTATCATCTGACCAGCTACTAATTAAATTAGATGAGCTGAATGAAGTAGTGCTAGGTCAGGATAGATTACTTGTGCAAGCCGCTAGAGAAAGAAAAGACCTTAGACTTAGGCTAGAAAATGTTTCTACTGAATATGCCATGCTTAAGTCTAAGTTTGATGATGCTGAATGTGAATCATGTTCTGTTGTCATGAGTGAGCTTGCTCAGTTGCGTTCTGTACATGCTCAAACTCTTTCTGAGCTTGAGACTGCACAGAAGCAGCTTTTGGAGGTGGATTCTAGACCTCGTGATATTATTGATTGCATGAACTGCTCTTTATTGCGCGATAGCATTAATTTACGTGATAAGCATGTTCATGATTTAGAGGCTAGATTGGAGAGGGCCGGTAGTTCTAAGGATGTGCAACCTGTTTGTGACACTTGCATTACCCTTAAGGACCAGCTAGGCACTGTCAGAGAGCGAGCTGAAAACCTCATGTCCGAAAATGAATACCTTCTTTCTGTGGTGAACAAATGCACTGAGGGGAAGGGTAGGATGGATTTGCTCTTGGCCAAGACCAAGTTGTGTGCTGACAGAGCCGGGGTAGCTCTAGGATTGGGTTTGAGAGGATAGCTTCAGACAGTAAGGCCAAAACTGTTTTCACCTCTCCCACCACCCTAGAGAAAGAAAGAGCTCTGTTGGACACCCCATCAGCCAAAAAGCCTACCCATCCACCAAAGAAAACCACTCCTCCTACCAAGAAAAATCCTCCCAAGAAAAGCCACTCAGAAGAAACCCAAGGAGCCTGTGAGAGTTGCTCCTATGACCCATGAGAGTGCCCCCAGGAGAGTGTTTCACTGTTCTTATTGTCAGAGGGCGGGTCATTTGATTGGTTTCTGTTTCCGTCGCATCAAGGATGAGCGACGTGCACAGGCGATGAGCTATCAGGACATGCATTACCCATCTTTAGGTAGGCATGAGTCTGAGTATCACTCTCGTCCTGTTTTCGAGGCTCCTCGTGCTTCTCGGAGAGGTTTTGCTCCTCGAGGTGTTCACCATGTTCCATATGGTGGTAGACCTCGGGCGAGTAGCTTTGTACCTCGTCAGAGTAGGAGACCTCGACATGCTTTGAGTTCTTTGCATGTAGGTAGACCTCGCACTTTCCATCATTCTGATTTTATGTGCGTAGACCGTCTACTTTTACTGTGCCTACTACTCGTGTCACTCAGTGCTGGATGCCTCGCCATTATATTACTCACCCCAGCACTGAGCGATCGAGGCGTTCTTATCATGTGTAGGCGACAGGTCGAGGCTTGGAGGGCACGTGGATTATGGACTCCGGTTGTTCGCGCCACATGACCGGAGATGCAGCTTGGTTCTCCAGCCTCACATCAACCAAGCAAAGGGAACATATCACCTTCGGAAACAATCGAAGGAGTAGAGTGAAAGGTAAAGGTGTGGTAAGGAATTAACGCGAACTTCACTCTCAAAGATGTTGCTTTGGTTGAGAACCTGGGATACAATTTGCTGTCTGTATCTCAGTTGCTTGATGAGGGCTTCGAAGTGCGATTTCATCGCGATACTTCGCAAGTGCTCAATTCTGATGGCGTTGTGGTGTGTAAGATCTTTAGGGTTGGGAGAGTTTTTGGAGCTGATTTTTCAGAGTCGTCTGGTTCTTCTCATTGTCTTGTTGCACATTCGACTTCTGAGCTTTGGAAGTGGCATAGGAGACTAGGGCATATGAGCTTTGAGTTGCTCGCTCGTCTGAGCGCCCTAGGCTTGATCCGAGGATTGCCCAAGCTCAAGTTTGAGAAGAATTTAGTTTGCGCTCCATGTCGACATGGAAAAATGATTGCCGCTTCTCATTCGCCAGTCACCACTGTGATGACTGAACAGCCCGGAGAACTTCTCCATATGGACACTGTAGGTCCTTCTCGGGTTAGTTCTTTAGGCGGCAAGTGGTATGTACTTGTTATTGTTGACGATTTCTCTCGCTACTCTTGGATCTTCTTTCTTGCCAGCAAGGATGAAGTGTTTTCACACTTTCGGAGCTTGGCTTTGAGACTTTTCACTGAACTCCCTGGTGCATTAAAATTCATTCGAAGCGATAATGGCACCGAGTTCAAAAATAGTCTCTTTGTTGATTTTTGCATGGAGCATGGCATAGAACATCAATTCTCTGCTCCGCGGGTTCCTCAACAGAACGGTGTTGTTGAGAGGAAAAACCGCACTTTGGTTGAGATGGCTAGGACGATGCTTGATGAGCATAGGACTCCTAGAAAATTCTGGGCTGAGGCCATGAACACTGCATGTTACATCTCAAACCGAATTTTCTTGCGCTCAATTTTAAATTTGACATCTTATGAGCTGCGTTTTGGGAGACAGCCCAAGGTTACTCATCTTCGAGTTTTTGGCTGTCGCTGTTTCATCCTAAAGCGTGGAAATTTGGATAAATTTGAGTCGCGATCTTCTGACGGGATCTTTTTGGGTTATACTACTCATGGTCATTCTTATCGTGTTTATAACTTGGAAACTAACACTGTCATCGAGTCATGTGATGTGACTTTTGATGAATCAACCCCCTCTGTTAGTTCTGCTTTTGAACAGGCAAATGAACACGACATGGAACAGACCTTATTCGAAGACGAAGATCCCGGAGAATTCGAGGATGATCCCCTACTACCCTCGACATCAACCCCCGAAGCTGACCCCGCTTCAACTACTTCGGCACGAGGTCCCGAAGCGACTACCTCAACATCGGTCATCTTGGACCACTCCAACGCACAAGTTGAGGGGGAGACTGCATCCCGCCGTGAGGCTCCACATCATGTCCAAAGGATGCACCCTCCCGAGCAGATCATTGGTGAGCTTGATCAAAGGGTAACACGTTCTCACGCTCATTTCACTAATGCTGCTTTTGTTGCTTCTTTCGAGCCCTTAGATGTTAGTCATGCACTTTCTGATTCTAGTTGGATCAATGCCATGCATGAGGAACTTGAAAATTTTGAGAGAAACCAAGTCTGGACTTTAGTTGATCCTCCACCAAATGTTCATTTCATTGGAACAAAATGGATTTTTAAAAATAAACAAGGGGAGGATGGAACAATTGTTAGAAATAAGGCTAGACTAGTAGCTCAGGGTTTTTCTCAACTAGAAGGGATTGATTTTACTGAAACTTTTGCACCTGTTGCTCGCCTTGAGGCCATTAGGATTTTGCTTGCCTTTGCGACATCCCGGGGATTCAAACTCTATCAAATGGATGTCAAAAGTGCTTTTCTTAATGGCTTCATAGGTGAAGATGTTTATGTAAAACAACCCCCTGGTTTTGAAAACCCCAAGTACCCACATAAAGTCCTTAAACTTCATAAGGCTCTTTATGGACTCAAGCAGGCCCCTCGGGCTTGGTATGATAGACTTAAGTCTTTTCTGCTTGAGCGAGGGTATTTGATGGGCTCTAGTTGATAAAACTTTGTTTACTCTCAAGCATGGCAAAGATTTCCTTCTAGTGCAGATTTATGTGGATGATATCATCTTTGGTGGCTCTTCTCATGCTTTGGTTGCCGAGTTTGCAGATACCATGAGCAGGGAATTTGAAATGTCGATGATGGGTGAACTCACCTTTTTCCTTGGGTTGCAAATCAAGCAAAGCAAACAAGGTACTTTTGTCCACCAGACAAAGTACACCAAGGACCTGCTCAAGAAGTTCGACATGTCCGATGCGAAGCCCCTCGCCACTCCAATGGCTACATCTGTAGCATTGGACCCTGACGAAGATGGAGAAGCCGTAGATCAGAAGGAGTTCCGGAGCATGATAGGCTCCCTCCTCTACTTGACTGCCACGAGGCCGGACATACACTTCGCAGTATGTCTGTGCGCTCGTTTTCAGGCTTCACCACGAGCTTCGCACCGCCAAGCGGTTAAGCGCATTTTAAGGTATCTCAAACACACCCTTGAATTTGGCATATGGTATTCATCGTCTTCATCTTTATGTCTTAGAGGTTATTCAGATGCGGATTTTGCTGGATGTAGAATTGATAGGAAGAGTACCTCTGGTACTTGTCATTTTCTGGGTACGTCTCTGGTTTGCTGGTCTTCCCGCAAACAGTCTAGTGTTGCACAATCGACGGCTGAAGCCGAATATGTTGCTGCAGCTAGCTGTTGCTCTCAGATTTTGTGGATGGTTTCCACTTTGCGGGATTTCGGGTTAGATTATAAGAGTGTTCCACTTTTCTGTGATAACACTAGTGCTATTTGTATTGCAAACAACCCGGTTCAGCACTCCAGAACCAAACACATTGATGTACGGTATCATTTTCTCAGAGATCACAATGAGAAGGGTGATATTGAACTTCAATATGTTGATACCCAACACCAGCTTGCCGATATTTTTACAAAACCCCTCGATGCTTCTCGATTTGCTTACTTGCGTGGGGAACTTGGCATTTGTCACCCTTACGGCATTTTGTGAGGGGGAGCTGATTTTAACTGACTTGCATATGCTCATTATGTGTGGAATTGCATTTACATCTTTTGCTATTATATGCCTGCTTTTAATTCAAAGAAATCATGACAGCTCAGCTCTATGAAATATGTCTAGAACATTGATTGTGCATGATGTTTTATTTTCTAAAATCAAAACTTGCTCACTGCTAAATCGTGTATCTAGCTTGTTTAGGCAGGACTGCTTTTAGCTATCTTTTATCTACTTGACAGCAAGACACTGTTCCTTGGATGCTAAAATTTGCAACTTGAAAAATTGTGTTCTTTATTCATGGATATTCATCACAATAACTTATTCATCTAAATCAAAGTCAAAAATCCATGATTTGCCTGGTTTAAATGAAAAGAAAAGATCCAGGAGGGTTTCTTTGTCGCACTACTCTATTCTAGACTGCTTACCATTGCACTTTGGTCTGAACTGGAATAGTGTAGTGTATGCCAAAATCACCGCCTTAAGCTTCAGATGGCTTTCATGCCTAGGCTTGGCCTGATTGGAAAGTATAAGGTGGACAAACAAATAACCCCTGGCATTAAGAAAAAGAACAACAAAATTAATTGATCATCAAGTTTGCTTTGACAGCTCCTTTTGAACAAGACTTGTCTGTCTAGGGTAGAATTTGTTAGCTTTGCGCAGTCCTTGCCTTCACATGTCTAGCTGCTTTGATTAAGTGGTGATGCTTTTACTTCAAAATGACAAAATCACATGCCATCATCTTGTTTCACAGATTGTTAAATTGAGCTGAGCACATGATCATTTGTGTTAATTTTGGCATATTTTTGCATTATATGTCCTTGCAATTCTATTCATTTCGAAGCTTTGCATCTTTTGAATGCTCCTTGATGCTTGCATTGCCAAAGGGGGAGAAATTCCGGAGAGATTTTGCTATGTTTTCTGCTGCAAGAAGGCATTATTTCGAAAAAGGGGAGAATTTTTGACATAAAGGGGGAGAAAAATTTGCTCAACTCAGGGGGAGTTCTTATCAAAGGGGAGATTTGCCGAAAAGGGCTTTTACTCTTTTGAGAAAGGGGGAGAAAAATTCTTTTATCAAGTGACATGCTTTGGCTCTTTTCTGAGTTTTTATGGTCACTTGTGTGCTAAAAGCTTTTCATTTTTCTTGAACTTGGATTTGGTTGTCAATACACTCATCAAGGGGGAGATTGAGAAACCAAGGGTGGTTTCGGTGTATGTGATGAGTGATTGACAGGATTATTTACCCTCTGTTCGAAGGGTACCTCCGAAGGGGCTTCGGAGGTGGTACCTCCGAAGGGTGTTCGGAGGTGTGTCACCGGAGTGTGTTCGGTGTTTGCTTGCTGCAGCTGTGCAGCGGAGTGTGCCTGTCGGAGGGGTCCGGCAGTACACGATGACTGGGTTCGTACCGAGGGCTTCGGTACTTTGGGCGGTACACCGGAGTGTGTGCCGGAGGTTGCTAACCCGGAGAGGTCTCCGGAGTACTGGATACACTTGTTTGCTTGTCTGTGGTGCGCAGGGACTTCGGAGGCGACGGACAGGGTTCGAGCCAGGTGAACTTGGGTCAAGCGGGTGGCTTGATGCCAAGGGAGCGGGGAGCTCCGTCACGGTGGCTGCGAAGGTGGTCCGGGTCGGTCCTCGGGTCGAAGCGTGCCAGGTGAAGGCAGAGAGTGCGGAGCGTGGCTCCGGCTGAAGGTACTCCGAGACAAAGTCCTCGGAGGTGAGGCACTTCGAAGGTACTCCGAATGGAGTGACTTCGGAGTTGGTGGACCAAGTCCTCTGCGGAGGCAAGGAGTTCGAAGTGTGCTCCGGAGGGAGACACTCGAAGTTACCCGACGAAGGTCTCAGAAGTCGAGGCGCATCGAAGGCATGGTCCGGGTGAGGCTCGTCGTGGAGTATGCTCGGGGAGAGGCACTGCGACGGAGTGCTCATGGAATGCTTCATGCGGAGGCCTTGGACGAAGGAGGGACTTCGAAGGGTGGTACTCCGAAGGTGGGGCTTCGGAGTGAGGATGACTTGCGGTGCTTCGGCCATGCATGGCTTCGGTACACGGACGGACGGTGTTCGAGCTCGGAGTAGCTGCGAAGCCGTGGTGATCCACTCCGGAGGTGGTGGTGCGAAGGCCCAAGGGGCTTTGACGGCTTCGGCTCAAAACCGTCACTGTATCGAAGGACTTCTTCGGCGGAGCGAAGGCCAACAGGCTGCAGGCTTCTCGCCGAAGCTTCCGCACCCCTCGCGTGCGAAGGGAGGTTCCAGAAGTCAACACTGTAAAGGCTGACACTGTCTGTTCTGAAAAAAGGCTGACACTGTCCCCTCTGCAGCTGACAGAGAAGCCTCCAAAATAAAGGTGGACTACCTTTTGTACCCCTTAGTTCTGTAGAGACAAAATGGATGTAAACCCTAGGGGTAATGTAGTCACTTCCTTAGGATGAAGCCGTGGGCTATAAATATGGGGGCTCGGTAGGTAACATTTAACACTTTGAGCATTTACTGTTGAGCTCCTGTAGACAGACCTCGCTGTATTCATTCTGAGTTCATTTTATTCAGTGTTCCTTGTTCAAGCGGCGAAGCCCTGCTTCTTTGTGCTTTTGCTTGAGCTCGTATTGCATACCTCGCTAGTTTTTAGTTCACCGGAGCCTGTCTTGGCGAAGGGTGTTTTTATCGCGAAGTGTGCTTTACAGTGTGCTGTCGCTCTGTGTAACACGAGGCAAGACCTCGCTGATTACTAGCGAAGCCCTGTTCTGTCCCGTAGTGCTTCTTGTGTCGAAGCCCTTAGCGTAGTCCATTTGCGTGTGCGTGTAGACCTTCGGGTACGAAGCCCAGCACCCGTTGCTGTCGCCAAGTACTTGGTCGAAGTCCTCAGAGGGCTGTCCACTCTTGCGAAGGGTGAAGTGCGAAGCCTGCTCGAAGCACCTCGTGTGCGGAGCCTGCACTGACTTAGCAGAGTAGATTTTCGAGGGTTGTTAGTGGAGCGAAGTCTTCTTGGCTTCGAACTTTTGCTCCTGCGAAGCCTGTGTTCGGAGCTGTCGAAGTACCTCCGAACCAGACCTTCGAAGGTTGTGTTCGAAGCCTGTTCCGCAGAAGACAGAACAGAACCGAAGGCTAAGTTTTTAGCCAGAAATTTTAAAAGCTCCCATTCACCCCCCTCTGGTCGCCGTTTCCGGTCCAACAACCTCATCGGCAACAACAAAGTAGACTAAGGAGGTTTATACCAAGGAATTGAGAACAAGATCACGGTGAACTTGTTGCCAATTATATTTCAGCATATCCTATCTACACACGAGAAGTTCTGTAAGGTAGTGTTTGGTTCTCTGTACGAGGAAGAACGGAACGGGGTAGTTCCTAAATATGGGGTGATACTGCTGTTTGATTCGAGGGATGATGTGGAATCAAGTGGAACCGAACTGTTCTCAGAAACAAAATATTCCCTGTAGATGCTGAACCATGTGATACTGATTTTTTTGGCGAACGAGATGGTTCCGAACCATTCTATTCCATTCCTCATCGTACACCAAACCAAACACAACCTAAGAGGTTTCGGGTGAACACTATGTTGTTCCTTCATGCCGTACGAAAACTCTTAGTCATGGATCTCCTTATTTTACCTAAAGTGTGATGCAATTTGGAGAGATGGACACTTGCCCTTTCAAAAGTGTACTTCGACCATTCGAATGTTAGGATATGTATGACACGTCGGCTAACCAACTTGATGAGGTATTGAATCACAGTGAGAATGTTATTGGAGTGCTTAGAAGAATTCATCGAAGGAGTGATCAAATATTTTGGTGGAGAGAAGTGACGAACTAAGAAAAATTACAAGAAATGAGATTTTCCATGCATGGTGGGAAGTATTGATTATGGGTGTGTTTGATTGCTTTTGAGAGGTGGGATCATATATTCTAGTTGTGGGGAAGCTGAACAAGTAGAGTCATTGGGCGAGGGGTCATGTGGGGCCATGACAATGGGGATGTAGCATGCGGGGTGATGATAGGGGACCACACGGGGCCATGGCACTAGGGAGGCGACACGCGGGCCACCGACAACCGATGGGGAGGTGGCGTGTGGCCGCAGTGGAGGGAAGGCAGCGTGCGGCCACTATGGAGGGAAGGTGGCATGCGGGGCCACGGTGGCAAGGGGCCGCATGGGTCCACGTCGATAGGGAGGCAGCGGCGACGTCAATCCTCCAGGACGCAAACAACTCACTTTTCGCCCATGAACAGTTTGTGTCAATGGAACAAAGGCAAGCAACATCGGAAGAGGCTCATCTATGCAACAGATAATCCTAGCATAGCTCCTTAGCTCTTTCGGTCCTGGTTTAGCAGAGAACAAGGATTTGGGGTGCTCTTCGCATCCTGATTTAGACTATATAATTGAACTGATGGATACGACTTGCTACAATGGTGTCGGGCATCCAAACACATATATTAACCGAAATATACAATGGAACCTAGATCCACGGGTCCAGATCTATGCATCCAAACACACCCTATATGTATTGGGCATGGAAGAATTGCCCAAATGGTTAGACTGTCATGTTTATATGGGGTGATAAATGTGTTCCTAATACGATGATCCTCAAAGTGGTGTCATCATGAGATATGTGTATATGATATGCTTTCTTTGTAATATTGGATACTATAATGATATAATGTCCTAAATAAGTTAGCACTATTCATTAAAAGACTAAAAGGGGAAGCTCATAGAGAGTACAATACAATTTAAATGAGACACAATATGGCACATGATACTAAATTATGGATAGAATATATTCAGTGTGGGTGGTTTTATGAAGACAAAAGTGGTTCCTCAAATGGAGAAAGACATTATGTGCATTGGAGAAAGACATTATGCGCACTCAATTTATTTCTGGTAGTAATTTTTATACTTCAAAATCTTACATGCAATTTTTTGTCCAAAGTGATAAAGTTTTTTCTCTCTTAATTCCAGAACAACTTCAGAATTACAATGCCAAGTTTATACATTTAGGCACCACATTGTTACCTCGAAAATAAATAAACAAATAACTTGTCGAATTGTCGATGCAAAACTTGCTATCAGAATTGTAATATGCAAAACACTTTCATAATCCTGCTAAAAATACTTTCAACAAGTAAACAACACTTTTGCCGCTTAATAATTATTTCCCAAATCTCTAATACATTTTCCAACGAAAAGTCACGGGCTAGGGGTGGCGAAGGAGGCCAAGAGGTGAAGAGGGCATGGCAGGGGCCGCAGGGGGCCACATCGACAGGGATCCAGCGACGACAAAGGCAAGCAACGACAAGTAAGGTTGGAAGAGGCTCATCTATATATGCATGAGGTAATCCGAGCATAGCTCCTTAGCTCTCTCGGTCATGGTTCGGTAGAGAACGAGGATTTTGGGTGTTCTCCGCATCCTGGATTAGACCATATAGTTGAATTGATGAATACAACTTGTTACAGTGGAGTTGGGCATCCAAACACATGTATAAACTGAAATATACAGTGGAGCCTAGATCCACTGGTCTAGATCCATGCATTGAAGCACACCATATATATATATTGGGCATGGAAGAATTGCCCAAAAGGTTAGACCATCATGTTTATATGTGGTGATAAAGGTGTTCCTACGATGATCCTCAAAGTGGTGGCATCATGAGATATGTGTATATGATATGCTTTCTTTGTACTATTGGGTACTATAATGATATTAATGGATCATTTTGGTTCCACTTGATTCCACCCCATCCCTCGAACCAAACAACAGTATCACCCCATATTAAGAACCATTCTGTTCTGTTCCTCCTCATACAGGGAACCAAACACTACCTAAGAGGTTTCAGGTGAACAATATGTTATTCCTTCATACCGTGGAAACTTTTAGTCATGGATCTCCTTATTTTACCTAAAGTGTGATGCAATTTGGAGAGATGGACACTTGCCCTTTCAAAAGTGTACTTCGACCATTCGAATGTTAGGATATGTATGACACATCGGCTAACCAACTTGATGAGGTATTGAAGATTGCAGTGAGCATGTCATTGGAGTTTAGAAGAATTCATCAAAGGAGTGATCAAATATTTTGGTGGAGAATACATGTACTCTCTTAGAAGTGACGAACTAGGAAAAATTACAAGAAATGAGATTTTCCAAGCATGGTGAAAAGTATTGATTATGGGTGTGTTTTGTTGCTTTTGAGAGGTGGGATTAATATTGTATATCCTAGTTGTGGGGAAGCTGAACAAGTAGAGTCATATTCTAAAATAGAAGAGTGTTTGATAGGATGTATATGAGGTTGTATGAGAGAATACATGTTGAACGAGTTTGTGTTTGGTTAGTTGTTTTAGTGGGATATGATGACCTCGAATATGAGAGGTGGTATGGTTATTTCTTCACACATGTTTTTTTGTTTTTTGCACTTAATCAATTTATTTCTGGTAGTAATTTTTATACTTCAAAATCTTACATACAATTTTTTGTCCAAAGTGATAAGGTTTCTCTCTCTTAATTCCGAACAACTTCAGAATTACAATGCCAAGTTTATACATTTATACACCACATTGTTACCTCAAAAATAAACAAACAAATAACCTGTCGAATTGCCGATGCAAAACTTGCTATTGGAATAATAATATGTAAAAACACTTTCATAATCGTGCTAAAAATACTTTCAACAAGTAAACAACACTTTTGCCCTTAATAATTATTCCCAAATCTCAAATACATATTCAAAAGAAAAGTCAGGGGCTAGGGATGGCGGAGGAGGCCAAGAGGGTAGGGCGGGGGACTGTGTGGGGCCACAACAATGAGGATGCAGCGTGTGGGGCAACGATAGGGGACTGCACGGGGCCATGGCACCAGGGAGGCGACACACGGGCCACCGCCAGCCGATGGGGAGGTGCTGTGTGGCTATGACGGAGGGAAGGCAACATGTGGCCACAGCGGAGGGAAGGTGGCATGCGGGGCCGCGGTGGCAAGGGGCCGCATGGGCCACATCAACAGGGAGGCAGCGAGAGGCAGGCAGCGACGAAAGAGGCTCATCTATGCAGGAGGTAATCCTAGCATAGCTTCTTGGCTCTCTCGGTTCTGGTTCGGCAGAGAATGAGGATTTGGGTGCTCTCTGCAATTTGGATTAGACTGTATAGTTGAACCGACGAATACAACTTGCTATAGTGGAGTCGAGCATCCAAACACATGTATTAACCGAAAATATATAGTGGAGGCTTGGATCCACTGGTCCATGCATCCAAACACACCCTATATGTATTGGGCATAAAAGAATTGCCCAAAAGGTTGGACCATCATGTTTATATGTGGTGATAAAGGTGTTCCTATGATAATCCTCAAAGTGGTGGCATCATGAGATATGTGTATATGGTATGCTTTCTTTGTACTATTGGGTACTATAATGATATTAATGTCCTAAATAAGTTGGCACTATTCATTAAAAGACTAAAAGGGGAAGCTCATAGAGAGTACAATACAATTTAAATGGGACACAATATGACACATGATACTAACTTATGGATAGAATATATTCAGTGTGTGTGGTTTTATGAAGACAAAAGCGGTTCCTTAAATGGAGAAATACATCATGTGCATTGAAGTAAGAAGGGGTGAGGAATGATGTGGACTGTGCATTTGGCATATTGCAATCCTGCTTTGATATTATTTGTCATCTAGCATGGTTATGGAAGCGCGAAGATGTTATCAATATCACACAAGCTTATGTTATCATTTATAATATGATAGTTGAAGATGGGAAGGGAGTTGTTCAAAATTTATTAGAATTGAATGAGAATTTGCTGGTTAAAGTGAGTACCAATGATAATCCTAACCTATATATGCTTTGCAGAGGTGCTATGGAGGAAATCCACTATCTGCAACACATAAACAACTAAAGAAAAAAATAGTTGATCATATGTGGCAACGCTATAAGTATAATAAAAAATGGACCTACATAATATAAATGTGTATTATATGTTACTTAAATTTAACAGTGATATCATATTATATATATTCTATTATATTGTTGCAAGTGTATTACATTTTATTTTTTATGACAACTCTATCATATTGTTTATATATATATATTTGTTTGTTCTATTGATTAAATCAATCTTATTTACGACAGATCTCATTTGTATCAAATAAGCAATAAACATTATATGTACATGTTATCCATGTTTGGCCCACATATGGTCCATATTCCATGGGGCTAACAACCGGCCCAAGAACTCGCACACGGAACCCTAGGCTAGTCAGCAATGGCGTCAGCATCTGTAGTGGTAGGACACGTGACCGGTGACCCTGTCGTCCGTGCACCCATGCAATTCCCATTTCTCCCTCACCTGCGATCGCCGCCGCCGCCGCCACGCCGGCCAACTAAGATCCGACCGATCCGATGAGCCAGATACTCGCGTGACTCATCAGCGCTGCCCCCCGAGCTCCCTTTCGCCGCCGCCGCCGCCGCCTCGGGTCGGGTCCTGCCCGCCGCGACAACCACATCGACTCCCTCCGGCCCGGACGAGACATCCACGATCCATGAATGGCTGGGTTGTCTCCAAGCTCCCCGCGCATCAAGGTGGCCGCGTGCGACGGCGCCGTGATGTCGTCCTGGGCCCCCGTCCTGCTAGCTAGTCATCGTCAGCCACCACGACCGTACCCCCGCATCGGCGCCGATCGACCTCGAGTTCATCCGCCGCCTCGAGAGGTGTTATGGTCTTCTGGATGGGAGGATCCCAGCGGCGCCACCCTCTCCCGTATCATCGCCGCCTACTCGGGAGTCGGGTCCCCTCCACTCCGTGTGAACCTCACCAGCACGGAGAAGAGGCCCACGCAGAGCAGGGAAAATGCATCCAGACTTTGGCTCGCGGAGAAGGGCCCCTCGATCGGGGACATGGTCTTCTACCACATGCACAGCAGCAAGGCGCAGCTCTGACGCTCTGTGCCTCTACGTCGCCTTCTGCTTGCTGCCGCGCGTCGCCGCCGCCACAGGAGGCGACGTAGTCGGCAGTCCCTTGTTCCCTAGGCTGCGCGAGCTGGGGACTGGGGTTCACCAGCATCGACATGAACGAGCAAGACCTCGACCGCGTGTGCTTGCCGGAAGCTCCGTGATGGAGAAGATGTCGTTCTTCGTCTACCGCACCCCGCCGCGCGGCGTCGACTCCGAAGCAGGACGCGGACCAAGATCTGAGCTTGGTGGAGGCGCCGTGTCTCGATTGAGAGGCTCGTGCTGCTCAGCTCTGGTCGTGCAAGGACCAAGATCGGCTGTGCGGCTGCGCCGAGGCTTCTCACGCTGTTGGGTACGTACCTCAACAACATATGGTCATCTAGATTAGGGATAATAGTTGTCTAGTATTTGTCGAGTGTCCCACGCTATTTAGGATTTGCTGTGTGTCTGTTAAGATGCTTGCGTGGTCGTTAGATATGTTAGTGTAGCGCCCCGCCTTGTACGGACTTTGTCGTGCCGAGGCGAGGGGCTACATTTCGAATTGAATCAATTTCAAACCTGGCATTTCATCAATTCAACGGTAGACCATCGCAAATATGCTTACATAATAGTATTTACAAAAGCCGTATGAGGCATACCTCACGGCACAAAAGTAGATTAAACAAGCAGCGGAAGTTCTTTAACATTTATAAAATAATACTGAACTCCTAATTAGGAACTAGGATCTAATTGGGAACTAGGATTGAAACCCTACTCTTCTATTATGTCTTGGACTTCCAAAACCTTCTTCTTCTGGAATGGAAAAGAAAGGCTCCTCCTTTATTGACCTTCCATATCTGGGGAAGCAAGGGGGGTGAGTACATACGTACTCAGCAAGTCTTGGAAAATTTTATAGATGAGTTGGAACAAGGGCGGTTTAGGGCTAAAAAGATATGCAAGTTTTAAATACTAAGTGAACCATACCTAATGGTAGAGGTCCCAACCTCCACTCTAACCCAAGTGATAATAATTGATATTCAAAAACTCGGGGCGAACCCCTGATTCATCTTCTTTCAAACTTTTCACATCAACCCTTCAAATTTTCTCAATTCACAAATCATTTTCCTCATCACGGGATTGCTTTGCAACAAATCCCCAATAAAAACCATCAACTCACCACATCACCACTTTCATTTATGTTTACTTTATCCTGGTACTGGTCTACCCCTCCATCGGGTAGATTCTTCCCCTTTACCAAAACATATTTCATCTCTCAACCTAGGGTTGAACCTCACCCTCTCTCTATGAAGCCATACGACTTCCCGAGCTACACAAGCTCGTTCCTAGCCACTAAGGCTAGACGTACACCACGAAGGCGTACTCTGGTAACGCTTCCCAACCCACAACTCATTTCATTGCTCAAAACCAAAGTCAAAGACTACGCATGGGCAACTATCATGGCACTTGCCCATGACCGTGGGCACGGCTGTTCGAACAGTTTATACTTCTGCAGAAGGTGTACACTTTACCCTTACGACACGAACTTACTCCTGATACCCGTCGGCATAGGAGGTTCATGACAAGGCATTTCCAAAGCCGATCTAGGATAACCTATTACCACATAGAAGGGCCCCTCTCGACCAAGGATCAGGCAGCCACTGCTCCTTCTCCCCTAAAATCCCGCGGGTGCTCATACTTCTTACGCCTTCTCCCTTCCTCCTTCATCTCCAACAATTTATCACAAGCCAAAAATCACGTCCGAGTAGGACTTCACAAATCATTCACAAAACCATGAGACACCCCGGCGATTTTACATCCATCGGTAATCAAGTGATCCTAAACCCACTAAGTACTTAACCAGGGACACCCCATAATGCCCGCAAGGTTGCACGTTGGTGTGCATGATGTTTTTCCCAAGGAATCGGTCCTTATGCGCCACTTGAAGTCGAGCCACGAAAGGCAACGACGACTCATGGCAAATTTTTACCCAAAACACTCCTTTTTCATTTTCTTTCAACACGATCGGTACTTGGTACCGTTTTCAAAACATTCATTCGAAACCCATTTTATCCCACACGATTCATTCATTTCAATGATTGCATTTGATATGAAATAAAAGATAAAAAGTTGATTGAGTATAACCCACATCACAATACTAGGAAGGGGTTATACCAATCTTTGTGGTTACAAGGGTTTACAAGATTATCAACATTCAAAGGAAGGCTAGTGTGACAAGTTTAGGTTTTAGTTGACGTAATCGCGCTTGGCGATCGTCAATAATATTGAGTGTATGTGTGCGTGTGTCCTAAACATGCATTTGTACATAAATAATTTAGCAATCATAGGAGCAAGCATGATCAAAGGAAGACTTGCCTTAGTCCGAAAAGTACTCACAATCTTCGGGTCGAGAATCTGCGGCTCTTTAGAATCGACAACTACAGAACAATTAACTGTACATAAATAAAAGTATATAATAAATTTTATTAAAACATTTTTAATAGTACTAAATGAAAGTTTATAATTTTATAAACTTACAGAAATTTGAACGGATCTAATCGGGGCTAGAATGAATTTTCTGGAATTATTGGATAATCTACTGACTTTTAAAATATAACAATTACTGTTTATTGCATAAGCGTGCCGGTCCTGTTAGCATAAAAAAATACTGTATTTTTATTTTTATTTATTTAATATTAATATTATTTAATTTTCCCTACTATTATCATTACTATTTAATTAATTAAGTTATTATTACAATTATTATTTTATTCAAGAAATGAATAAATTAAACAAATATTATTGGGTATGTTGGGCCGGTCGGTCAAAAATATATATATATATATTACAAAAAAATATTTATTTATTTATTTTATTTTTTTATTATTATTATAAAAATATTTATTTATTTATTTCAGAAAATAAAATAAATAAAGGAAATCATACTATGCAATTTTGGGCCAGCCGAGCCAGCCCAAAACAGCCGAGCGGCCAGGGTGGGCACGCCGCAGCGTGCAGCCACGCGCACAGGCACGCGCAGCCACGCGCACAGGCGCGCGGGATGGGCGGCGATTGGCTGCAGGCGCGGGCCCAGCGGCCAGGCGGAGCGGGCAGGTGCAGGCAGCTGGTGGGACCCGGTGGCAGCGAGCAGAAGATACCAGGCGTGGGACCCACGTGGCAGCGGTACAAAACAGAGAAAGCATGCGGCTGGAGGTTGAAGACGACTACGGACGGCTGAAACTTCTTTGGTTCATATCTCCTTCGTTTTAACTTAGATTGCTACCAAATTTTAACCGTAGGTTCTATGTACTATGATTAACATTATCTACGGTTGGATTTCCAATTAGAGCTATGGTTTATCTATAATTAAAAAGGGGGTAATTAACATAGGGGTGGTGCCGGGGGCAATGGAGGTACTCCGGTGACCAACGGTGGACATTTTAATGGGATTAGCACTAGAAGGAAACTATCCAAGGTCTCGGATTGACCTATAATAGCTCATACGAAGCTACCCACGGTGAAGCCTAAATGTTTCCGTGGTTCAATGTCGCCGGCGGGCTACAAGCCATACTACGATGATCTAGCTATTGGAACATGTTATACTAGGCATGAATTAGCTTCTGTAAAAATTAATTGCGGAAAGGTGATACCTTAGAGGAGATCGGAGTAGAGACGATGAATGCCAATCCAAAAGGGGGTTTTTGCGTTGGCCTCGATTCGGTGAAATTGGATGCTGTAATGGAACCGGTGAGAGCTCATGAACATGGTTTAGGCCTTGATTCGGGAAATGGATCAACAGAGAGGGCATATTTTGCTTCTTACCTATGGTGGTGTGCAAGAACACACATGGCTAGTGAAGAACTCCTAGGAGATGGAGGCTCATGAAGCGATCAGGAGGTTTGAGGAGTGGCGAGGGATGAGGACACCAGCGTTCCTTGCTTTGTATTCTCATGGCAAAATGATGGAGCCTATAGCTTACGTTCTAGCGGCTAATGGCGTTGGGCACGCATGCAGGGCAACACGAGGGCAAATCCATGGCAAGCTGGACGCGTAGGTGAGGAAACTCTGGAGCAACGAGCTGAAGGTCGACGTGTGGGCTGCTTTCGTGGCGCATGCGCAGTTGTCCAGCAGTTAAGCGGTGAAAACAGGAGGTGGTGAAACCAGGGGCGTGACAAATCTTCCCCCTTATAAAAATCTCGTCCCGAGATTTTGTAAGCCAGTGAATAATCAAGGTAATCTTCCTTTAAGGTATCTTAGCTCAAGTAGTTTCTGCCCCCAAGTAATTTCTCCAACATCACTTATAAATCTTGACGAGCTTTCTCATAGTCTGATTTTTCTCCTTCTGAAATCTAGATCGGGTGTTCTTCATAGGTCAAGTTTTCTCCTAGTTTTAATCCTTCTAACGATACTTGTTCCATTGATATCTGTAAATATTTCTTTCATTATGATTCAGGGAACACATCATGCACACATGACAACGATGACGTGAGCTCCAACTGATAAACAATTTCACCACATCGGGCAATAACATGATATAAGTATATATATTGAGGTGCTAGCTTTTCGGAGATATCAAACCTCCTAACACCACAAAGGGGTGATACCCGTAGGTATACCCGATTTTCAACTTCAAACACAAGAGGTAGACGATGGATATCCTCATAGCTCTTCTGACAACTCTAGGCTATCTAGAGTATGCTTTCTGATTATATTCACTTGATTATCAGTAGGTTGATTGACATATGATTATCTTACCCAAATACTGCACTGGCACTAGTGGCATCCCAACATATATGTGCTATATACTTTCTTCCATACAATGCCTCATTAGGTGACATTTGGTTGCTGGCTTGATTATTATAAGAAAATCTAGCATACCACAATCACAAATTTCATGTATGCTTAAATTCTTGGGTACATGCCCTCAACATATATTCAACACTTTGATTCATCCACTTTGTTTGACCATCAATCTATGAATGGTATGCAATGCTGAAGTTGAGATGGATGTTGAAAGTTTCATGCAACTGCTCTCCAAAAACCTAGAAGTGAATTGGGTACCTCTATCTGATATTATCTTTTTGGGTATACTATGGAGACAAACTGTCTGATTCATATAATTCAGTCAACTGCTTTTCATTGAAAGTAGCATTGACAGGTAGAAAATATGCTACCTTAGTCCAATGATCCACCATTGCCCATATAAAAAAATCATAATCTCATTAGGTCCTTGTAATCCCCTTATGAAGCATATGCCTACCTCTTTCTATTTCCATTAGGTCTTATGCAGAGGTTGCAACAAACGTGTAGGATTTTTGATGCACCGCTGTTATGCATCAACTTGTATCGCACTTGGCAACATATTCAGCAACATCCATTTTCATTTATGACCACCATAAATTTTTATTCTTGGTATATCTTGATATTACCGAGATGCATATCCTTCAGTATAAAATTCTTAAGCTCCTTTTTATCTAGCACACAGAGGCATTGATTAATCCATAAGGTGCCTTGATCATCAATCATAAATTCTGTATGTTTCCTTTTTATCATGATATCTTTTATTATCCTAATTTCTTCATCATCAACTTGATCTTCACGAATCTGAGCATCTATAAGGAGTTGTATTGTTATGGTACTAAGTGTACCAGATACAAGTTCATTTAAGAACTCTCTTCCTCTAATAAGTGACATGTTTGTGAGTTCCTCAGAAATACCCTTGGGATACTTGCTCACTACTGATACACCTTCAACATGGACAACCTGCCCAATGCTTAAGGTAGGATTATCCCTAAGCATTTCTCTGAATGCATGAGTCACCTCTTTTCCATTAGGGCATTTAAGTGTTATAGTTCTCTTGGAACAATTGAGATGGCCATGACGCTCAGATAACCAACTTATCCCAAGAATTAGGTCTAGCCCTTTTGTTTCAAGTATGATAGGGTGTACTGGAAAGCTAGTACCTTGCAATCCTTGGTACACATTAGGACAAAACTGATCAACTTTTCTTTTCCACTCAAGAGAACATATAAACATATATATCCTTATGTTCTGAATTTTCCATCCATATTCATTCCTCAATTCTTTTGATATAAAAGGATGTGAAGCTTCTGAGTCAAATAAGACCATGACATATATTGAACTGACTAGTAATGTACTCATTACTACTATAGGCGCATACTGGGCAGTCTTAACTTGGATATGGTTTACTCGACCACGACTGAAGTTGTTGGTGACATGGAAAACATTTGCGTTGATGGTCGGTGCTGGTCTATTCTGGCTTATAAGTATAGTAGTGTTTTCTTTGAAATGAGCATGTTCGGTATTTCCTTGGTCTTGCTGACAATTTCTAGCAATATGCCCAAATAGTGACATGCGAAGCACTGAACTTCAACTATCGAGGTGCAATTTCTAACTGGCATGGCAAAGGAGATGTGGTTGCTGCCTTCAGGGTTTGAGTGCATAGAATTGAGTGGTGTCGATGGAGTGAATCTAGTCACTAGTGGATGGTAGGTGGTGAGATCTAGGTGACTCCATTGAGTTCTGGCAATGAGGTGTTGGGTTGGTGGGTTAAGTTTGGGTCTAGGGTTCTTTTCAGAATATGATCTTTGCTAGAGGCTCTTTCTTTTGCGATAATCATTCACTTCCTCCTTGACATGTCCCAATAAGATAGCCTTGCTGACCAGGGTGTGGAAATCTGGAAAGTTAAGAGCAATAAGCTGGATTCTCAACTTAGCATTAATTCCATTTAGAAACCTCATAATCTTCTTATTATTTATATCAATCTCATCCATAGTATACATAGTTAGATTATTGAAGCGGCGGAAGCGGCTCAGGTATTCTGCTAAGGTGGATTCCTCTTGACAGAGTTGTTCGACTTAACATTATTTAGCTCACTGATGCTCTCAAGAACAAAAGTTGCCCAAAAGACTTTTGTGAACTTGATCCACTTAATATTTGAAGCAACTATGTGGGATGAATGATAAAGGTCCCACTAATCGGCGGCATGCCCATAAAATCTGGAGAGCTACGAATAGAACCTTCTCCACTTGATTGCATTGAACCAAATACAACTTTCTTTCAATATCCCTTAACCGGTCATCTTCTTCCATTGGCTTGACGGTCTGGGTAAGTTCAGGCGGACGTGACTCAAGGAATTTCGTTAACTTGGCCCTCCATTAAGGTTGGGCTAGATGGGATGCTTGGTTTTGCTGTATGGTGATAAAACTTTGGGCTAAAAATTGCAAGGCATGGGTGTGGATAGCTACAAGGCGATCGAATTTAAATTGTGGCGGTGGGGAAAGATCTAGTTGCGGTTGGGGGTATATGTTGGACTCTTGGGTGCGAAGCTTCATCCTCTAACTGCCAATGTGACCCTTCGACCATGACCACAAATACAATTCGGTTATATGCCTAAATATTTTTGGGATGAATGAGGGTGAAACACCGAAATGAAATAGCCTTGCAGTTGCCATGAAGTTGAATGAGAATTTTACCCATTATTACCTTGGGACTTTCTGCATTGCACTAACTTACAAATGATTAACTCTCCGATACCAAGGTTGGAGCCTCTGGATGATTGCATATCGGTGGTAGGTGCAACTCTGAATGGCCTTACAGAAGGAGCATGAGCAATACTCATATTGGAAGGGCTAGGAGTTGCATTCCCTTGTCCCTAGGGCAATTGTGGGCAATGTGCCCGAATTTATAATATCTGAAATATTGGAGGCTTGTTGTCGTTTTAAAGATATGGCAGTTGTGGTGAAAGTAGTGGAGTTATTGTCTTAGGAAGCGGTGTTGGTGGTTTTGGGTAGAGTGGTTTGGTGAAAACAAGGGACTAGCGAATGATATGTGATGTGTTTGGATGATGAGTAGAAATTTATAGATGGAACTAGTAGGAGATATCTTGAGATTGGGTCAATTGGCTAGAACAGAGACGAGAGTTACTACCAAAAGAATTGTCTTCCTAAAAGTTGCTCTTGCGCTTGCGATAATCTTCTGCATCATTTCGAGCATTTTCAATTAAAAATGGCCTTATTGACTAGGGTCTGAAAATTAAGAAAGTAAAGACAAGTTGAATTCTCAAATTGATATCCACTCCTTTGAGAAATCTTCTAATCTTCTTTTTACCAGTATCCACTTCGTCTACTGCATAGCTCGACAATCGAGTGAAATGGTTGAGGTACTCGGTGAGGCTGGATTCATCTTGACGTAATCCATTAAATCATTCTCTTTTAAGGTCCAACAGGCTATACGAGATGTATGTCACATTGAAGGCATGTACCAACTCAGTTCTCTCAATGTTGGCAGTATTAGCATGGTCTCTCCAAAATTTTTTTTTATCGGTTCGCGGTGTGGACTCATAATTGGTGAGTTGCAAAAAGTACCTTCTCAACTGGGTTACATCGCACCAAGTCCAACTTCCTCTCTATGTCTCTAAGCCAATCATCAGCACCAATAGGTTCAACTGTTTGAGGAAACTCCGACAGGTGAGAACAGAGGAATTCTGCTAGCTTGATTCTTCCTTGTGGTTGAGCTTGGTGAGAGGCTAATTGCTGCTGCACTGTGGAAAAATCTTGGGCCATACTTTGTAGAACTTGAATTTGAGCTTCCATTAACTGGACTTTATTAAGTGACGGTGGTGGGAAGAGATTTGGTTGTGGTAGTATTGGTGCATTCTGGAAAGTTGCCTATTGAGAAGATTCTCTTATTGGCGGTTGGTGTAGATTTTGGGTCCTAGTCTCAAAAATAGATTTAGTAGGTGCATGGGATTGGTAGTGGTCTCTAGGCATCTAAACAAGGGAAACCGTTAAACTATCACGATAGGGTCACAAAAAAAAATAAAAATAAAAATAAAAAAATAAAACAACCACATCAAGCAAACAATAATTACATGACTCGATTTAGACCCATGACTCTTAGGGAGTCATCGCTTATAAAAGGGCAATGAGTAAACTATCAGCTAACATATATTTACTATTAGCTTTGACATTGAAGAACAATTCCTCCCCATTGACGTAGCATTGCTCCACCTTCTCAGGGTCCTTGTCAACCATGTAATCGAATTCTATTACCTAGCGTATATCAGATCTAGTTACAAATTTTGAGAATAAGATAAGTAATTAGAAAAATGTTTACTTTTTGTAAACAAGAGTAGAATAGAACTAAAGAATTTTCTAAAATATATATATACTTAACTATATTCCTTAAGGTAATTGGGGGTTTCGTTCCTAGGGCCAATTCTTGCTCTGATAGCACCCTGTAGCGCCCCGCCTTGTACGGACTTTGTCGTGCCGAGGCGAGGGGCTACATTTCGAATTGAATCAATTTCAAACCTGGCATTTCATCAATTCAACGGTAGACCATCGCAAATATGCTTACATAATAGTATTTACAAAAGCCGTATGAGGCATACCTCACGGCACAAAAGTAGATTAAACAAGCAGCGGAAGTTCTTTAACATTTATAAAATAATACTGAACTCCTAATTAGGAACTAGGATCTAATTGGGAACTAGGATCGAAACCCTACTCTTCTATTATGTCTTGGACTTCCAAAACCTTCTTCTTCTGGAATGGAAAAGAAAGGCTCCTCCTTTATTGACCTTCCATATCTGGGGAAGCAAGGGGGGTGAGTACATACGTACTCAGCAAGTCTTGGAAAATTTTATAGATGAGTTGGAACAAGGGCGGTTTAGGGCTAAAAAGATATGCAAGTTTTAAATACTAAGTGAACCATACCTAATGGTAGAGGTCCCAACCTCCACTCTAACCCAAGTGATAATAATTGATATTCAAAAACTCGGGGCGAACCCCTGATTCATCTTCTTTCAAACTTTTCACATCAACCCTTCAAATTTTCTCAATTCACAAATCATTTTCCTCATCACGGGATTGCTTTGCAACAAATCCCCAATAAAAACCATCAACTCACCACATCACCACTTTCATTTATGTTTACTTTATCCTGGTACTGGTCTACCCCTCCATCGGGTAGATTCTTCCCCTTTACCAAAACATATTTCATCTCTCAACCTAGGGTTGAACCTCACCCTCTCTCTATGAAGCCATACGACTTCCCGAGCTACACAAGCTCGTTCCTAGCCACTAAGGCTAGACGTACACCACGAAGGCGTACTCTGGTAACGCTTCCCAACCCACAACTCATTTCATTGCTCAAAACCAAAGTCAAAGACTACGCATGGGCAACTATCATGGCACTTGCCCATGACCGTGGGCACGGCTGTTCGAACAGTTTATACTTCTGCAGAAGGTGTACACTTTACCCTTACGACACGAACTTACTCCTGATACCCGTCGGCATAGGAGGTTCATGACAAGGCATTTCCAAAGCCGATCTAGGATAACCTATTACCACATAGAAGGGCCCCTCTCGACCAAGGATCAGGCAGCCACTGCTCCTTCTCCCCTAAAATCCCGCGGGTGCTCATACTTCTTACGCCTTCTCCCTTCCTCCTTCATCTCCAACAATTTATCACAAGCCAAAAATCACGTCCGAGTAGGACTTCACAAATCATTCACAAAACCATGAGACACCCCGGCGATTTTACATCCATCGGTAATCAAGTGATCCTAAACCCACTAAGTACTTAACCAGGGACACCCCATAATGCCCGCAAGGTTGCACGTTGGTGTGCATGATGTTTTTCCCAAGGAATCGGTCCTTATGCGCCACTTGAAGTCGAGCCACGAAAGGCAACGACGACTCATGGCAAATTTTTACCCAAAACACTCCTTTTTCATTTTCTTTCAACACGATCGGTACTTGGTACCGTTTTCAAAACATTCATTCGAAACCCATTTTATCCCACACGATTCATTCATTTCAATGATTGCATTTGATATGAAATAAAAGATAAAAAGTTGATTGAGTATAACCCACATCACAATACTAGGAAGGGGTTATACCAATCTTTGTGGTTACAAGGGTTTACAAGATTATCAACATTCAAAGGAAGGCTAGTGTGACAAGTTTAGGTTTTAGTTGACGTAATCGCGCTTGGCGATCGTCAATAATATTGAGTGTATGTGTGCGTGTGTCCTAAACATGCATTTGTACATAAATAATTTAGCAATCATAGGAGCAAGCATGATCAAAGGAAGACTTGCCTTAGTCCGAAAAGTACTCACAATCTTCGGGTCGAGAATCTGCGGCTCTTTAGAATCGACAACTACAGAACAATTAACTGTACATAAATAAAAGTATATAATAAATTTTATTAAAACATTTTTAATAGTACTAAATGAAAGTTTATAATTTTATAAACTTACAGAAATTTGAACGGATCTAATCGGGGCTAGAATGAATTTTCTGGAATTATTGGATAATCTACTGACTTTTAAAATATAACAATTACTGTTTATTGCATAAGCGTGCCGGTCCTGTTAGCATAAAAAATACTGTATTTTTATTTTTATTTATTTAATATTAATATTATTTAATTTTCCATACTATTATCATTACTATTTAATTAATTAAGTTATTATTACAATTATTATTTTATTCAAGAAATGAATAAATTAAACAAATATTATTGGGTATGTTGGGCCGGTCGGTCAAAAATATATATATATATATATTACAAAAAAATATTTATTTATTTATTTTATTTTTTTATTATTATTATAAAAATATTTATTTATTTATTTCAGAAAATAAAATAAATAAAGGAAATCATACTATGCAATTTTGGGCCAGCCGAGCCAGCCCAAAACAGCCGAGCGGCCAGGGTGGGCACGCCGCAGCGTGCAGCCACGCGCACAGGCACGCGCAGCCACGCGCACAGGCGCGCGGGATGGGCGGCGATTGGCTGCAGGCGCGGGCCCAGCGGCCAGGCGGAGCGGGCAGGTGCAGGCAGCTGGTGGGACCCGGTGGCAGCGAGCAGAAGATACCAGGCGTGGGACCCACGTGGCAGCGGTACAAAACAGAGAAAGCATGCGGCTGGAGGTTGAAGACGACTACGGACGGCTGAAACTTCTTTGGTTCATATCTCCTTCGTTTTAACTTAGATTGCTACCAAATTTTAACCGTAGGTTCTATGTACTATGATTAACATTATCTACGGTTGGATTTCCAATTAGAGCTATGGTTTATCTATAATTAAAAAGGGGGTAATTAACATAGGGGTGGTGCCGGGGGCAATGGAGGTACTCCGGTGACCAACGGTGGACATTTTAATGGGATTAGCACTAGAAGGAAACTATCCAAGGTCTCGGATTGACCTATAATAGCTCATACGAAGCTACCCACGGTGAAGCCTAAATGTTTCCGTGGTTCAATGTCGCCGGCGGGCTACAAGCCATACTACGATGATCTAGCTATTGGAACATGTTATACTAGGCATGAATTAGCTTCTGTAAAAATTAATTGCGGAAAGGTGATACCTTAGAGGAGATCGGAGTAGAGACGATGAATGCCAATCCAAAAGGGGGTTTTTGCGTTGGCCTCGATTCGGTGAAATTGGATGCTGTAATGGAACCGGTGAGAGCTCATGAACATGGTTTAGGCCTTGATTCGGGAAATGGATCAACAGAGAGGGCATATTTTGCTTCTTACCTATGGTGGTGTGCAAGAACACACATGGCTAGTGAAGAACTCCTAGGAGATGGAGGCTCATGAAGCGATCAGGAGGTTTGAGGAGTGGCGAGGGATGAGGACACCAGCGTTCCTTGCTTTGTATTCTCATGGCAAAATGATGGAGCCTATAGCTTACGTTCTAGCGGCTAATGGCGTTGGGCACGCATGCAGGGCAACACGAGGGCAAATCCATGGCAAGCTGGACGCGTAGGTGAGGAAACTCTGGAGCAACGAGCTGAAGGTCGACGTGTGGGCTGCTTTCGTGGTGCATGCGCAGTTGTCCAGCAGTTAAGCGGTGAAAACAGGAGGTGGTGAAACCAGGGGCGTGACAGTTAGTTTGCCGAGTGCAATATCGTTTCTTGCATTCGGTAAATGGTTTTGTCAAGTACCACTACAACAATCCAGGAAAGCCGACGGAAGTTTAGCCCTTTCCCCGACGGAAGAAGCTAACTTCCATCGGCAAAAGGCTAACTTCCGTCGGCCTTTCGCCGACGGAAGCGGGTAGACAGAAATTAGCTAACTTTCGTCGGCGGCCGACGGAAGTTAGCTAACTTCCGTCGGCCAAATCCTAGCCGACGAAAATTACTTTTTTTGTTTTTTGTTTTTTCTGTTTACGGGCCAATAACTTCCGTCGGCTAAAGTTGGCCGACGGAAGTTAACTAAAAAATCCGAAAAAAAAGAAAATTTGCAACTTTGCTGCTCTAATTGATGTAGCATACTTCTTACAACTTTGCAAAAATATAATTGCACAAAAGAAGCAATATTCTGGGGCATAATAAGTTGAGGCTCCCATCCAACGGTTAGATAGGCTCAATGTGGTGTCTGCAGTCGCTCCAGGAGCTCCAGATTTCGCCTTCTCAGCTAGGAAATTGTCACAATCTGCTCCCTTCACAGTGAATTCCATCAGAAGTTCCTGTACGGTTTGGATCTGAAATTTGAAGGTGCCAGGTTTGGATCTGAAATAACATACAGCTAAACAACAAATGTTTTCTGTAAAAGGGCCACATCAGTAAGTTAAATTGTTCATTAGATGTATAGATATCTATCTTAGTGGTAACTACATTGTTAATGTCTTCAAAATAATTGAGAGAATTGTGAATAGAATTACCTGGTAAATCTTTTTCTACACCAGCAAATCAATCGTGTGAATTCAATCCAGAAACAACCAATCTGCACATCACGTTTTTTTTTTTTACTTTTTCCGTTCTTTTACAAGAATACAAAACAATATAGAGAAGTAATCTGGAAGAAAACAACTCTGATTTGGATTCACCCCTTTAATTTCAACTATTACATACAAAGAACTCAAGATCAGTGAACATTAAAAATTAAGGCAAGAACCATATATAACAATGTCATATATCAAGGAGTTTGTCCTTATCTTCAGCAGCAACACATTCCACTGCACCACTTGGGAAGCCAACATTTCAAGCAACAACCTATGATAATCAAAGCGGCACCAAGAAATTAGACTCAATGGAATTTATAAGGATATCATCATAGCTTCAGAAATAATGCAAATAAACCTAATGTAAATAAAAGAAATGTTGGGTCTCTTTCTTTGGCCAAGGCGCCCAGCATAACACAGGTGCTACCAATGTCAGCATCTCATGCAAGCTAGAACTGATGTATTAGCAATGTACTAGCTTTTACATACTTGATACATCACACGTAGCAGTTCACTACATAGCAAATGATTCAGAGCGAACCATGTCAGCCGTGAACCTCAATTTCGTAGGCCCATCGCTTCCAGCACCGAGGCGACGCTAACCATCTGAAAATGGCAGTGCAATCAAAATCAATTACTACCTATACAACTAGTTCCGAATAAAAAATTTATTGATGGCTCGCCTCTTTTACCAGAATATGGAATTGGCAGATTAAATACAGATAGATTGTCAAGTATCTAGAGGTTCTCACTTCCAACTTTGGTCCTCCCAAATTATACCCTAACTAAAATCAAAGGGCAACTAGGCGGGGTCACAGGCATAGAAGATGCACTACATACAGATTGGAAATCTGGCGAGGGAAGGTGCTGGAGCCTTACCTCAACGCAAAGTAGCAGGGGGGTGGCCATCACCGGCGATGAGATCGTACGGTACGAGGGCATGTGGCGGTGGGGAACGGCCGGTGTAGTCCGACCAACGGTCTAGAGACCCCGATCGGAGGAGGCTCTCGTGGTGGCGCTGGCCGGCGAGGATATCTGGCGGTGTCGGCGTAGGATGCGGCTAGCGATGGGGATGGAGTCGATCGGCGCTCGAGCAGAGAACCAGCAACAATGGTGTGGGGAGGCCCGAAGGCGGGCGGTGGGGAGCCGACTGAAGGGGCGGTCGAGACGCGTGGAGGCGGCGACCGGGCGACATGGAGGCGGTGGTCGGGTGGTGGGGAGGTGCGAAGAGCATAGCGGCGGCGGCTTGAAAATTCAGGGAGGAAAATTTTTAGGGCACGAGAGTATATTTACACGGGAGCTAACTTCCATCGGCCTAGGTGTGGGCCGACGGAAGTTAAGTGTATTTTTCACTTAACTTTCGTCGGCCCATACTTAGGCCGATGGAAGTTAAGAGCCTGCGGGAGCTGATGAAAGTGCGCGGGAGCGAAATATTTAACTTTCGTCGGTTTTGATGTAGGCCGACGAAAGTTATGGTTAATTTTCGTCAGCTCGATCTAGCTGACGAAAGTTAAATATCTTTCGTCGGTTTTTTAAAAAACCGACGAAAATTAATTTGACCGACGAAAATGTTCTGTTTTCTTGTAGTGTACTAGGGCCAAAGCCAGGATAATTTGTCACTGAAGTCGACTAAAATTTATGATACTAACTTAGGTTGGAGAAATTTAATACCATGCATTTTCGTTCAGTTCTTGGCTGGTAAAAAAACATAAGTATAGTACGCTACGACGAAATCATAGGGGTCGGCTGACCCTGACACCATAACGTCGCCACTGTCAAGTACCCGACAAAAAACAATAGGCAATCTATTGATTGTTGAGTGCTAGATGCAGCTAATTACTGAATTTGGATAGCGTGCTCCCCACCCAAATGTCCTGGGCTAGCTCTCAGGTGATGAGCAGGTCCCACCCTCCCTCCCGATGATGCTCCTAGTCGGCCTTCAACACCTGAACCACTGGTATAAATTAATTAGGTAGTATTGATCCATTGTGGCACTGTCTCTTAATGAAGTTGATAATATTGTGCCAGGAAACATCAAACATGTTTAATTGTTACTACTTTTCATATTATAATTAATTAACATGGTGATGCATGTCGATCTCTAACTCATTTACTCCTGTACTGTTAAATAGTTGACTGTTAACATATCTCCTTTACTCCTTTACTGTTAAATTGTTGACTGATGAACATATCTCCTTTACTGTTAAATAGTACTTTTATGTATCTTATTAGAACTAGGTTTTCCCTTTGAAAAACAATACCCATTTACTATTTAAGTTCAAACAACGCCGGTACAAAATATGAATAATACTTCAAATACTAATGAGAACCGTAGGAGTGTGTTACTTAGAAAGCATATATGATGCCATGAATAAAGGGTTATTAGCACCGAAAAAGGACTATATCAGTAGATCGAGTAGCTTAGCTAGGCTAGGAGATAATATTAGATGGGATCATGTGACTCACATTTTAAAACATTACTCATATGTACCATGAAATGCTATACTAGAAGTCAATTGTATGTGCAGATTTTATTAAACCACGTCATGCAATGGTGGGCATTTGGTTTAATTATTATGGTGGATAAATTATAAGACGGTTTGAAGACATGAAACATCGCTATACGTGGTTTCCAAATCAATTTTAAGGGTATGTTATTGTATTTTATTGTTTATAAACCATAAAATTTGATATTTTTTATATTGATATTTTGTTATTTTCAATGTTATTGTCCAGATTGTTCGATGATCCTTGTGAATATCAATCGGATATGATCAATTTGTTCGGTACGATGTTTCTCTGAATCCTAATGTATTTAATTTTTCTATGTTTATGAATTTATGTATAATATTCGTTTAAACTAGCCCATAATTTATGTTATCCTATACCACGTGTTTAAAATAGCTTCTACTGAGAAGATACTCAATTGCTATTTTACCTATTGAAAGTAGTACTCCCATATATTTATGCTCGCTAGGATTTTTTTACCATGCATCAAAACTTTGTGATTGTCATCCATTGTGCTTTAATTTCGATATATGGTTAACAATTCCTCTTATCTCTCATAGGTGGTAAAAAACATTTAAACAATTATCTATACCAAAATACGGAAATAAACAATGTTTCCTTGATTGTTTTAACATAAACTTTTTTATATAATAGAAGTTTTCTGGTAAAATTACAAACTTTGAATTATATATTGCATCATGAGACTGAAATATAAAGTGATTTCTTTTTTATTTCCAGTTTTTAAAGGAATTTTCTAAATATGTTGGATTTTGCGAATTGTACTTAACAGTATAACAGTAATATGTGAAGCAAGCCTTAAAATATATTATTTTATAACAAGTATAAAACTCATTTAGTCACATTTACTTAATTTGAATATATACCACATATATTTCAATACTTTAATTAAGTATTTGAAATAAAATATTCAGTTATTTTATTGCATGCATAGGTATATAGCCCTTATTTTTAAATGGACGTGTCTCAAAAAGTTAACTTTGGAATGACAAGTGTGCCCATTATTATTACTTGATTTTCTGATGGATTAATGGAAGTGGTGCCTTATTTTTTATCCAATATATATATGATATACTCCTTATATTCATTATACATATCGTTTTAAACTTATGCATAAAAATTAAGAAAACAACTTAGTTTTTGTTGTTTCTTATTTATTTTGCTTTACAAAACGTGAGTTATTTATTTTTGAGAGGGTAATAAACACTTATTTGACAAGACAAACATGAAAGGAAGATATGATGAAAAGGCCAGGCCAGGTAGTGCTATAAATTTTAAATGATTTTTATTTGGAAAAAGAGTTGAGAAAGCTAAAATGACTTATATAAGAAATCAGAGTTATTTGGAAAAGGAGTTGAGAAAGCATTAGGATCGCCACTAGGCGTCTTACCGTACTTCTACAGTAGTTATAAGTATGGAGTATGTAGTACCTTAAAAGATCGAACTTCTCTGTGTACGTATGATAAATGTGCATGTTGTGTTGGTTCTGTACTGTGTAGGTGGTGATGGACTGTCGTCTGTCGAGGCGTGATGATTCTGACCGTCGAGATCTTGGGGAACGAACAGCATCAGGTTTGGAATTAATATGAAACAAATTATGGTGCTTTCATTTTTACCATGTTTCCAAGGAGTTCATACAATATTATTGCATATATATATATATATATATATATATATATATACTCCCTCGGTATAGGGAAAAAAATGACGCCCCGACGAAGTACTCATACGCGTAAAAATCATCGTCGTCACGGCCTTCTCTTTCTCTTGTTTGCCCCTGCCCCTTGGATAGTGGCACCGCATGCATGTAGTTACTCCGCTGCCTCTCACGAAAACGAGCATGCATGCAGTTAATCCGTGTTAATTAAATAGGCAGCCGAGTCGCCATCAATGAAACTCTGCGTTTGCGCCGGACTTTGTGAAGATCGCCGCCGTCGTTGGACTCCTTCCTGATCGCCGCTGCTGGACTCCGTCAAGATCGCCGCCGCCAGACTCCTTCCTTCTTCCTCGTGTTCTCGCTTCTTGCCGCTTGCCGCCGTCGTCCACGAGCTCGACTTCGTGCCGTCAAGCCCTTCACCGACCGCTACGGCGCTACCTCACCGGCCGACCTACACGTGGTGCGGCCAGCTGCCACCAGCCGTCTGTAGATTGCAACTTGGAACGCCAAAGTCTCCGTGTGTACGTCCAGGAATTTTCACGGCGCGAGGCGTCAAAATTTTGCTGCGATTTCCATGGCTGGCGGTGAGTGACGCACACCAGCAATCTGTTCAAGCCTCTGTCGAACAGGGCATTTTGATTTCCCGTGAAATTTCTCTCGCTGACGGATCGATCAGTTCGACGTTTTCTCGCTTTCCATGGATGCGGTGCCGGACTCATTCGTGCTAGGGAGCTTACTGCCGGAGTCCACGACGTCCGACGCCACCACCAGACTCCTTCGTGCAGTGCCTGCCTCGCATATGGCGCCGGACTCCATCACGCCGGAGTTGCATGAGCTCGAGCTAGACTCCAAGATGGTGCCAGATTCCTTGCTGCCGAGCTCTTTTATATGCGCTCGCTGTCATCTCATCCATGAGGACCGCGAAGCATGGAATTGTGCGCACTCGCGGTTGTAGCCATATTCTCGCTGTGGTCTCGTCCACGCGACCTATAGTTTAGGCGCCATGCTTTATGGCCTCAATGAGTTCGACTATGAGTTTTTCATTCCCGATCTCAACAATGTCGTGATGCATGGCAATTCTATCGAGGTACCTGCACACGTGCTCAACATGCTTGATGAGAAGCGCGACCGTGAGCTCACAGGCAGAAAGGATGACACCAAAGCATCGATAACTAGCTTTAGTTCTAATTAACCGTTACAATGATGTCTCTACTAATTAAGCTAACTAGCATCATTCTAATTGTTTGATGAAGCAAGAGTAGCCTCGGCTTCATCTAGCGCAGATGGTTCACAAGGGATAGAAGTTGGCAGGCGATCTTCTCTTTCTAATGTTTCTTTTTCATGTGAGGAATCTTGAACTTGTTGCATCCTTTCACATTCATAGCTTCCATCAAAACACTTTGTAGTGTTAGAAATATTTGGTTTGTTTTGTGTGTCGAATACTCCATGAATGCCTACAAAACAAGTGTGCAAGAAATGAATGAATGAGCAAATTTGTTGTTAAGTAAAACAATGAAACATGTGTGAACAATTTGATCAATTACCTCTTGCATTGCTGGAACTGGCGCTTCTATTGTTTTTGCATTCTTCTTGTATTGAATTGTTTGAATAGCTCGAAAAAAACTCAACTCAAGAATGTTGAAATCTGGAGAATTTGGTGGTTAACAAATTAGGCGAATATCGAATCCTTCTTTCTTAGCAGCCTCACAAAAATCCGGATCATCCAATTTTAAATGGGAAGGTGCATTATCATGTTGAATGAAGATTGGTCTACCACATCTTCTCTTGGCCATTTGGCTCGAATGGTAGGCAACACTTGGTTGATCATCAAATCTCTAATTACGTCTCTTGTGATCTAAGTTATGGGCTTCAAAACCAAGTTTCCAAGGACACGGTCGGTTCTCTTATTACCTCGCATAGCCGGTTCATATCGAACAAGTGGAAAACAACCAATCCTACCATCAAAACTACAATTGCCATCCCTAAATCTTGGCTCAGCACAAACACACAAGAACATGAGCCTAGGGATGATGTAATTCTTGTTCTTACAAGTACGATGTGGATCATCTTCTTTGGGTAGCAAATAATATTTCTCAGTTTTTTGAGAGAGGTAGAACCATTTTTCATCAATGATCACAAAGTCAAACAATTCCTTAAACCTTGGATTACCAAGCTAATCCCTCTTAATCATGTCAACACACCACTTTAATCTAGACCTCTTGTCAGCTTCAGTGAGATATGGTTTGATGCTACTAGAGTGGCGCCTAAGCAAACCTTTTTTCAAATACTTTTGAACGTTCCATTTGCTCATGTTAAGTTTGGCACACACATTGTTGGAACGACGGATCGGATCAACAGGTTTTCTTAGTGGAAATGTAGGAATGTAGTATATTCTGTGCTCTCGGAGCGTGTGTCCGTTACAACTGTAGTTGGGGGGTATTTATAGGGTGCCCCGTCCAGAGGACCAAACGCCTCTGGACCGCCCACCGCTACCTGGCCGGGCGCGGGTCAATAATACAGACAAAATGGCCTAGTACAGTACAGACAAGAAGATTCGACTCTGACAGCGTATCAACCATGTCGGACATTGCCTGCGCCGCCCGACACGGCGCAGAGGATCGTGATCCTGTCCCCCTATGGGCTTGACTGGTCCTCCCCCCGGCAATGCTCCCTCCGGAACCGCTGCTCGGTCCGAGGGGCGGCCTTCGGCGTCCTTCCCTTGGCAGGTGGCCTCCGGCGCCTCTAGTCCGGAGGGTGGCCTCCGGCCTACGACCGATCGCCTCATGCCTGTGAGCCCCTCTGGGCCGTCTCGAAGCTTCCCAAGACCTCCGACTTCAGCGCCCGAGGGCCCTGGCCCCTCCGGCGCCAGGCTCCGGACCCTCCGGTAGTGGCCCCCTTCAGCCATCGGGATTATCTCCCCCAAAAGTAGCCCCTCGCTTCTTTCCTCTCGAGAGACCTGCATAAAGAGAGGGTGGAAGCACACACGATAATTCCGATAACTTTCATAAGGGAAACTACTTACATAGGGATGCTGTATCCTGCTGCGACGTGGCCCTCTTTGACCGGTGCGGGGATGCTTCGGGGCGGCCAGGCAACGGAGGATCTGGGGGCCTAGAGCCACTTCGAAGCACCCTTCGGCAGATTGGGAGGAGCTTGACTGAGCCCGCTGGGTGCCCGCGCGCCTTTGACCGCAGGGCCCCGGTCTCGAGAAGGCGGCCAAGCGTCGCCTGAGGCAGTTAATGCCGCGCATGTGTAAACGATGTCGGGGAGGCGAACCGCCAGGAACTGGCGCGCCCGATGCGCCGGTTGGGTCTTAAATGCGGGTGCCATGCAACCGCCGCGTTCACACGCTGAATGAGCGGAAGAGGAATCGGCGGCGACCTTGTGCTTAAATATCTCCCACCGTGCGGCCTATTCTTCCTCCTTCCCCTTGTTGCATCCTCTCTCGCCGCCTTAGACAGTACCCGTCTGCTTCCTGAGCGCTAGCTCCTTCCTTGCTTCTCTCCGCAATGGTGAGTAGTACAGCCCCAGCCATGGCGATGGACCCACGCTTCTTGCAGCGCCAGATGGCGGCGGCGGCAGCGGCGGCGGCGACGGCGTCGGGTCTGTCGGAGACACGTGGCTCGCGAGAGCTCCGTCCCGCCTCGGAGCGGTTTCGGGAGCAAACCCTAGAACTCGGCCTGTTTGCGTGCACAGATACGTCGATCGAGCAAGCGACCAGGGCCCGCCTCAACCCTGAGACGCCGGCGAGGAAGCCGGGCCGGGAAACGGTCCCGCAGCCGCGAGAGGGTGAAGTCGTCGTATTCGAGGCTTTCTTCGACGTGGGACTGGGGTTCCCCACTTCGGAGCTCCTCGCCGGGGTGCTAGATGCCTTCCATCTGGAGCTCCCGCAGCTATCCCCTAACGTCGTGGCCCGTCTCGCCATTTTCGAGTGGGCCATGCACGCCGAAGGTTGCGAGGGGAGGGCAGAGGTCTTCGCGCAGATGCACGAAGCTCTCTGCCAACCAAAGAAGAAGGGGGGTCAGATACTGGCCTTCGGGAGCATTAACTTTCAGCTCCAGAGGAAGTATGCGGACTCCTTCCCGGCGAAGGCCATCAATGAAAGATGGTACTCCAAGTGGGTGAACCGGTGGTTTTACGTCCACGTGGGGCTCAGCTCCGGTCTCGCCAGGATCCCGCGCCACATCTGGTTTTGGAGGGAAGCGTGCATCGAGGCCAACGCTGGCTCGATCTCCGCGAGGATCCAGCTCCTCCAGATCGTCACCCGCCGAATGAGCATGCGGGACCTGGCGGAGGAGTTTGTGGCCCTCGAGATCCCTTCGCTGAAGGAAGAATGGCCGGCGTCGCTCCGGAGCAGCCGGGACGAGTCGATGCCGACGGAGCTCTCCCGCCAGCTTGGTAAGCCTCCGTGCCTCTTAACTTCGTTTCTTTCTTCAATGCTCAAAGGGTACTCCGGTCCTGATCCTTGAATGCAGGGTCGCTCATTGCTCGAACCCCCGAGGAGGTGGCCCGCATGACGGAGCGGATTCTCGGTGCCCCTACTCCGGCCGAACGCACTCGGTGGCTAGAGCTGGTGGGCTCCTGGGAGCGCTTCAACAGAGTGTGGGGGGCGCTCGAGCTCTCGCCCCTGCCTCTTCCGGAAGGTGAGGTCCTTCGGGCCGTCTCGAAGAGGAAGGTGACTGACCCCGATGGTGGCCTCTCCCCTCGGCGCCCCTCCAAGAAGAAGAAGATAGTGAAGGGCCCGAGGCGGCTTTCTCCGGGCCACTCCTCCGCCTCCCACTCCGAGTGGGGGTGTTCCAGCGACAGGGCCCGATCGGAGTCGGAGGATCCTCCAGTAGTTCCGGATCTGATCCCATTTGTCCGGCCGAACACCGGAAGGACTAGAGACGCTCTCCCTCGTTCGGACCCCGCGGTGCCTACGCCGAGGACCGGGCAGAAGGCGCCCACCACCGAAGTGACATCGCCGCCCGAAAATGCTCCCCCACGCGAGCCAGCTTCGGAGGGGGTCTCCGCCAGCTCCCGGGGGAGTAGGGAGACGGACAGCTTGGACCGAGGGGGCTGGCGGATCCGCTTGGTGCCGTCGAAGGGAGCGCCAACATGGAGGCCGAGCTCGCCGCGGCGGCGGCGGGCTCGCCAGTGAATTCAATAGACAATCTCTTCTATCGCCCGAGCCCATCGGGGCCTGCCCAACTTTCGGGGGACCTCGCCGAGGCCGCGAATGAAGGTATGACAACTTACCCAATCCTTTCCCTAAATGTTGGGCCTTCTCGATCTCAGCCTTTGCTCACTTGCGCAGGCACATCCGTCCGGGGCGTCGATCCGGCCATCCCGCCTCCCGACGGCGTTGCGGACGCGAGGTCCGGAGCCCCCGTCAACACGGCGAGGACCTCTGGTGCAGCGGGGAGGAACGGAGTCTGAAGCCTCCGAAGGGGCTTCTCCGGAGGCCGTAGAAGACGAAGGGGTTCGACCCCGACCCCCTTCAGCCCTCGGGGCGCACGCGCTATCGTGCCCCTCTTGTGTCCCTACTTAGCGGATGGCGGGGACTTCGCATCCAAGGTGGCTCCAGTCCACGACTACTACCTGCGCCTGCGCGAGGCTCCGGTGATAGACGAGCTGGGGCTATCGGATGGACTGGAGCTCGGCAGGGCCATTGAGGCTACAACGGGCCAGGTATTTTCCCGGAGTGCCCTTCAACAAGCCCCTAGCCTTCCTTCCTTCTGACTCTCTTTCTCGCGCGCAGGTGGTCGCGCTGGCATAGGGTTCGCTGCTTTCCCTGCTCTTCGAGCGCCAACGCCGCGAAGCGGATGCTTCGGGGCTTGCAGCCTGAGCTGACGCCGCTGAGGAGCTGGCCCGCGAGCAAGCGGCGGAGATCGAAGGCCTTCGGCTCCAGGCCGCCAGGGACGAAGTGCTCGAGCCCGGGCAGCGGAGGTGGAATCCCTCGAGGCCCGCGTTGTAGAGCTAGAAGGGTTCCGGGCTTGGGCCACGCGAGCGGACGAGCTGGAGGTGGAAGTCGACGCCCTTAGGGCCCGAGCTACCGAGGCGGAGAGGCTTCGGTCCCGAGCCGCAGAAGCGGAGCGGCTTGAAGGAGAGGTTTCCGCACTCTGGGCCCAAGTCTCAGAGGTGGACACACTCCGGGAGGCAGCAGCTAACGCCGAGGCCCTTGGGGCCCGAGTGGCCCAGCTGGAGTGGGCCGAGGTGGACCTTGCTGCCCGGAACGGGGAGATAGCCGAGGCGGAGAAGACGGCGACTGACACCGCGGTGTCCCTCCGGAGGGTGCTGGCGCGCTACGGCACCGGGTGTGGCGCGTTCGACATTGCCCGAGAGCCCCTGGTCCGCCGGGTAAAGTTTATCCAGTCCGCCGTCCGGCAAATACACCTTACCGTATCGAAGTACGGTGAGGTGTCCGCTCGAGTGGCCGCCTACGGAATTCTCCGGCACCTCGAGGCATCCGGGCTCCCTCTTCCTTCACCTTCGAGCCCGCATCCGGTCACCTTCGTGGGGGATCACCTCCGAACGACGAGCCCGATGCTGACCCAATCTTGGAGGGTGCTTAAGGCGATTTGGCAGACTGAGGGCCCCGAGGCGATCAAGACCTGGCTGGAGGAGGCGCTTCGCGCCGGCGGCCCTCCGGCTCCCTTGAAGCCTTCGGCCCCGGCCCGCCAGCCGGACCCGAAGGTGTAGCTTCCTCAAGACTCTTGCGTTATATAGCCTATAATAGTTCTAGAAGATTGGTCATGTATTAATAAAGAGTACCTTCTGGGGTTTGTTCAGGCTGCCCATGATTGTGATTGCGATGTCGAGGTGCTTGAACTTGACGACACTCTTCGACATCAGTGGGCTATCTTCGAAGCCCTGAAAGCGAATCAGCCTACACGCTTCGTCCTTCCTCGTAGTAGCGACGGACGTGCGGACCCTGACGTCCTCCGAGGGGTTCTGAGCCTTGTCAAGGAGGAAGGGAAAGGGCTCCACGCCTCATCTTCGTCTCCCGAATCGGTGGATTGGTCTGACACGGAAGCTGGCCTAAACGACGCGCCCTCCGGGGGAGACAATCTACGCAGTTGGGCCCAACTTCAAGAAGACCAAAGGGCCTTTCGTGCTCAGAAGAAAGAGGAGGAGCGGCGAAAGAGGAAGGAGAGGTCCACGCGAACCATGCCTGGTTCTCAGGCTGGAGTGCGCTCTGGCCCTGGTGGTTCGTCCGACCAAGGGGGCCTTCGGTTCCTGCTTGGCTTGGACGAGAACTTCTCTTGATCCTTCTCCTTTGTTCTCGATTCGTGACAAACATTGTATGCCACCCTTTTCTCTTCTTCTTCCAATATATGTGGTTGAGGCCTTTCTCCTTGCTCCTTCCCTCCTCCCCTCCTTAGCGGGTAGGCGGCTTGCCGACTGGGTGCTAATTAGCTAGGAGGAAGGCGTGATGAGTATATTGCGTCGACGAGAGTAGGATACTTCGGACAGGAGCTCGAAATCTGACTGAGTGTGCATCGAGCCGGGGCTCGGAAGCTAATTTCGAGGGTGCGTCGAACCAGAGCTCGGAACCCGAGTGAGGGCACGTCGAGCCGGGGCTCGGAAGCCAGTTTCAAGGGTGCGTCAAGCCGGGGCTCGAAACCCGAGTGAGGGTGCGTCGAGGCGGAGCTCGGAACCCGATTGCGAGGGTGCGTCGAGCTGGAGCTCGGAACCCGAGTGAGGGCGCGTCGAGCCGGGGCTCGGAAGCCAGTTTCGAGGGTGCGTCGAGCCGGGGCTCGGAACCCGAGTGAGGGTGCGTCGAGGCGGAGCTCGGAACCCGATTGCGAGGGTGCATCGAGCCGGAGCTCAGAACCCGAGTGAGGGCGCGTCGAGCCGGGGCTCGGAAGCCAATTGCGAGGGTGCGTCGAGCCGGAGCTCGGAACCCGAGTGAGGGCACATCGAGCCGGGGCTCGTAAGCCAATTGCGAGGGTGTGTCGAGCCGGAGCTCGGAACCCGAGTGAGGGTGCGTCGAGCCGGTGCTCGGAAGCCAATTGCGAGGTTGCGTCAAGCCGGAGCTCGGAACCCGAGTGAGGGTGCGTCGAGGCGGAGCTCGGAACCCGATTGCGAGGGTGCGTCGAGCCGGAGCTCGGAACCCGAGTGAGGGCACATCGAGCCGGGGCTCGGAAGCCAATTGCGAGGGTGTGTCGAGACGGAGCTCGGAACCCGAGTGAGGGTGCGTCGATCCGGGGCTCGGAAGCCAATTGCGAGGGTGTGTCGAGCCGGAGCTCGGAACCCGAGTGAGGGTGCGTCGAGGCGGAGCTCGGAACCCGATTGCGAGGGTGCGTCTAGCCGGAGCTCGGAACCCGAGTGAGGGCGCGTTGAGCTGGGGCTCAGAAGCCAATTTGCGAGGGTGCGTCGAGCCAGAGCTCGGAACCCGAGTGAGGGCACATTGAGCCAGGGCTCGGAAGCCAATTGTGAGGGTGCGTCGAGCCGGAGCTCAGAACCCGAGTGAGGGCGCGTCGAGCCGGGGCTCGGAAGCCAATTGCGAGGGTGCATCGAGCCGGAGCTCGGAACCCGAGTGAGGGCACATCGAGCCAGGGCTCGGAAGCCAATTGCGAGGGTGCGTCGAGCCGGAGCTCGGAACCCGAGTGAGGGCACATTGAGCCGGGGCTCGGAAGCCAATTGCGAGGGTGCGTCGAGCCGGAGCTCGGAACCCGAGTGAGGGCGCATCGAGCCAGGGCTCGGAAGCCAATTGCGAGGGTGCGTCGAGCCGGAGCTCGGAACCCGAGTGAGGGCGCGTCGAGCCAGGGCTCGGAAGCCAATGTGCTTTGGTAAAACGAAACTTTTAGTGTCGTTGTGCATTTACCGTGAGCGAAAAACATGCGCCTAACGATTCATGACTTAATTTGGATACAAGATCAGACGTTATTGGCCGCTGGCGGAATACAACTATGAGATTACGGAAAGTAACGCTTCAGGTGCTCTGCATGCCACGTATGCTTCAGTTCCTCGCCTTCCAAGGTAGTGAGTCGGTAGGAGCCCAGGCGTCCGGAACCGGTTACAATGTATGGTCCTTCCCACTTGTTGCCCAGCTTTGTCGGAGTGGCCACCGCGCGAAGGACGAGGTGCCCAGGCTGGAACTCATTGTGCTTGACTTTGGGGCCATACCAGGCCTTCGTCTCCCTCTGATACTGAGAGAGATTGGCAACGGCTCGGAGCCGTGTCTCTTCCGCCAGGTCGAGGGAGACGACGCGCTCCTGATCGTCTTCGGGTGCTATGGCGCGTAGCGAACCGGCTCGGAGCTCCGTTGGGGTCATTGCTTCGTCGCCGAATAGGAGGCGGAATGGGGTGAACCCGGTAGCTCGGGAAGGGGTGGTCCGTATGGACCACAAGATCTTCGGCAGCTCCTCAGGCCACAATCCTTTGGCTAGGCCCACGATGCATTTGTTGAGGCCCGAGAGTATGTGCCCATTAGCTCGCTCCACAGCCCCGTTAGACTGTGGATGCCGCACTGCGGCGAAACAGAGCTGGACTCCCAATTCGTCGCAGAATGCTCGGAAAGCCCCAGCATCGAACTGCGTTCCGTTGTCTAATGTGAGCTGTCTGGGGACTCCAAAACGGCACACAATATTCTGCCAGAAGAATTTCTAGATGCTCCGGGATGTGATGGAAGTCAGTGGCTCGGCTTCGACCCATTTGGAGAAATACTCAACGGCGACGACGGCAAAGCGCAGGTTGCCTTTCGCTCTAGGAAATGGCCCAATGAGGTCCATGCCCCATCGGGCCAACGGCCACACAGGGGGAATGGGCTGTAGGCTGGCGGGGGGCGGTGACTCCGCCACCCCATCCACTGGCACCCTTGGCAAGTCCGGACGAGGTCATTGGCGTCGGCAACAATCGTGGGCCAGTACACGCCCTATCGGAGTGCTTTGCCGGCGAGGGCCCGTGGTGCTAGGTGGCTTCCACACAACCCCTCATGGATCTCTCGGAGCATGGCCACTCCGTCCGAGTGAGAGATGCACCGAAGTAGTGGAGAGCACACTCCCGACTTGTATAGGATGCCATCGATGACCTGGAAGGACCTAGCATGGAGCTGGAGGAGGTCTTGGTCTAGACTAGGATGGTCGTCTTTGCTGCCCGCGAGCGCGCGCAGGATGGGCTCCCGCCAATCATCGCCGATCGTGCACAAGACTGGAGCTGGCCGGGGCGACGGTGGGAACTCGGCCGATGCGGAGGTGGACGCCTCGCCGCAAGAAGGCGCCGAAGGTTGGATAATTTCTTCGAAGAAGGCGCCCGGCGACAAATCTTGGCCTCCTGCTCCGGCTTTGGTGAGGGCATCAGCTTGGTTGTTTTCGCCTCGCAGGATGCTTTGGACGGATATGCCCTTGAAGGATGCTTTGAATCTGCGGATGGCGTCGAGGTAGGAGGCGAGGTCTGGGTGCCTAGCCTGGAAACTCTTGTCAATATGCCCGGCAATTACTTGGGAATCGGTCTTGATGACAACGCGGGCTGCTCCTAGCGCGTGCGCCTTGCGGAGGCCCAAAAGGACTCCTTCGTACTCGGTGATATTGTTGGTAGCCTTGAATTTCAGCCGGGCGGAATACAAGGCCTATTGGCCGGAGGGGGAGATGATAACCGCTCCGGCTCCAGCCCCCGAAGCCTGGTAAGCACCGTCCGAGTAGACGGTCCAAATCCCCTCGCTTGCTTCGGCGCCAGCATGATCAGATGACATTGTCCACTCAGCGACGAAGTCGGCGAGGATTTGAGACTTGATGGCAGTTCGGGCGACGAAGGAGATCCCGAACGGGGCCAACTCCACCGCCCACTTCCCGATGCGACCGGTGGCATCCTTGTTCTGGAAAATGTCGCCTAACGGGTAGGCAGTCGGGATGATGACATCATGAGCTAGGAAGTAGTGCCGAAGCTTTCGGGATACCATGACGAGGGCGTAGGCCACCTTCTCGAGCTCGGAGTACCGAACCTTAGCTCCAGAGAGGGCTTTGGAGATGAAATAGATGGGTCGTTGCACCAACTTTCCGTCGAGTTCCTCTTCTTGGACCAAAGCCGCATTCGCCGCACTGCCGGAGGCGGCGAGATAGACCAATAAGGGGCTGTCGGCCTGGGGCGTGGCGAGGGCCACGAGGCCGGAGAGATACTCCTTGATCTGTTCGAAGCAGTCCTGACATTCGGAGGTCCACTCGAAATGCTTAGAACCTCGAAGTGCCTTGAAGATGGGCAAGCTTCGTTCAGCTGATCTTGCTAAGAATCGGCCGAGGGCTGCCAACCGCCTGGCTAGCTTCTGTGCTTGCTTCAAGTTCTGAGGGGGGGACATGTTCTGCAATGCATTAACTTGTGTTGGGCTGGCCTCAATGCCTCGGCTGGAAACCAGATACCCTAGCAGCCTCCTAGCGCGTGCTCCAAAGACACATTTCTCTGGGTTGAGTCGGATTCCACATCGCTGGAGGCTGTCAAAAGTCTCAGTTATGTCCGAGCCATGACGGTTCTTGGTGGTACTTTTGATGACGATGTCGTCCATGTATGCTTCCACATTACGCCCCATCTGATGGCCCAGAGCTTTGGAGATCAACCTTGAAAAGGTAGCCCCGGCATTGCGGAGGCCGAAGGGCATCCGGACGTAGCAGAACACTTCCGCGGGGGTGACAAAGCTTGTTTTGACCTGGTCTTCAGGCTTTAACCAGATCTGGTGATAGCCGGAATAAGCATCAAGGAAACTGAAGAGCTCTGCTCTGGCTGTGGAATCGACTAGTTGGTCAATGCGGAGCATGGGGTAGGGGTCACGGGGGCAAGCTTTATTTAGAGAAGTAAAGTCGATACGTACACATGCGCCACTTTCCAGATGTTTTCTTCTGGACGAACACTGGGTTAGACAACCACTCAGTATGACTCACTTCCCGGATGACCCCCGCTCGAAGCAGCTTCTCTGTTTCAGCCTTTGCGAGCTCGGCCCGTTCGATGGAAAGCTTCCAAAGCCCCTGGCGGGCCGGCCGGGCCTTCGGGTCGACCGCCAGCGAGTGCTCAATGATCGAGCGGTCGACGCCGGTAATGTCTTCGTCGGACCATGCGAAGATGTCGAGGTTGTTGCGGATGATCCCTTCGAGCTATGCCGACACCTCCGGCTCCAGACCCCCTCCGAACTTGATCGGGTACTCCTTCCCGTCTTGGACTAAGATCTTCGTAATGACCTCCCCCTCCGGGAGAGGTTTTGCTGGGCGGCCCTTCTGCTCGGGGTCTCCACCATCGGGGAGGCTGGCTCCTCCTGTGCCTTCGCGGACGCTGTGAATCTGCCACGGCTCCAATGGCGTCGAGTGGCCGTACTCGACCCGGCGGGCCGTGGCCTGGTCTCCCAAAATCGACAACACCCCACCCAAAGTCGACATCTTGAGGCACAGGTAGTTGTGATGCGCGATGGCTCCGAAGCGATTGAGCATCCCTCTTCCGAAGATGGCGTTGTAGGCGTACGGAGCATCGACTACGTCGAATAGGATCTCCTCGCAGCGCTGAAGGGGGGAGTCGCCGAAGGTCACCTCCAGTGTGACCTAGCCCAGGGCATCGATCGGGGGGCCTGCGAAGCCCTGGAGTGGACGGGAAGCCGGCAGCAGGTGCTTGCGTGACAGGCACACCTGATCGAAGGCCTGTACAAAGATGATGTCAGCGGAACTCCCTCCGTCAACTAGGATGCGACGCACCTCGACTCCGGCGATGTCTGCCGAGATAACGAGGGGGTCGGCGTGCGAGAACTTGACTCTGGCAGCATCTTCGGCGGTGAAGGAGATGGGAACATGGGACCATTCGGGGAGGGCCGAGGAGCTGGACGTGCCAATATGCCCGACCTCCCGAATGTAGTCTCGCCGCTGGCGCTTAGACAGGGCTCCACCTCCGGAGATGGGGAGGACCACTCGCTTCCCCCTATCCGGCGCATCTTCGAGCTTGGGGGCCTGGGCCCTGCCGAACTCCGGGGCTAGGCCCAGGACCTCTGGCTCGTCGCGGCGCTCGACTAACTGATTCGCTTCTAGGCGGGGGACTGGGATCCCCTTGTCGGTGGAACCGCGGCCGGAATTACGCTCGAGGTAGTCGCTCCGGAGGGCGAGTATGGTCCAGCAGGAGTCGGTGTCGTGGCTCCGGTTTTCGCCGTGGACGCTGCAGTAAAAGGTGGCTCCTCTAGAGAGTGCTCGGGACGGAGCCTTGGCACCAGTGGAGCGGCCTCCGCTGGGCGTGTGCAGGTGCTTAGCGGGGGCTCGGGGGGTAATGCTAAGGACCTCCCCCCGAAGATGCTTTCGGCCTCGTCGAGAGTCCCGGTGGACGGAGTCCTGCTGGCCGGAATCTTGGCGGCGGAAGTCGGGAATGGGGCGTGCTCCCTGGTTGAGGTCTGGCGAGGCTTCATACGTCCTGGCGCTTGAGGCTTGGATAGGGACTATCATCGCCTGCCGGCGCATCTAGCCCTCTTCGGACTGGGCGTATTCTTCGAAATACGTCATGAGCTGTGCCACCGAGGAGATAGGCTTCCGGTGGAGCTTGTCGAGGAGGCCTGGGTGGGTGACGCCTTCCCGGGCAGCGTCGATGACAGAGGAAGCCGAGAGCCCCTTGATCTGGGCCTTGGTGTGTGCGAAGCACTGGGAGTACTGCCACAAAGTTTCTCTAGGCTACTGCTTCACTTGGAAGAGGCTCCCGGTGGACATAGGGGCCACGAAGGTCCCCTGGAAATTGTTGACGAATTTCTTCCTCAGCTGGTCCCACGTATGGATGGTCCCAGGTAGGAGCGACCAGAACCACCGGAGAACGATCCCTTCGAGCGCCAGGGGAAGCATTTAGCCATGGTGTCCTGGCTCCCCCCGGATGCTTCTATCGCTAGGGCATACGAGCGAGAGAACTCTCCAGGGTCAGAATCCCCGGAGTACTTGGGAAGCTTGGCAGCGCGAAACTTTGAGCCGAAGCGCACCCTTTGAAGGTCCGGGTGCAGGGGGGACTCCTCGTCGTAGGATGGATTTTCTTCGTCTGCTGGATCTTCATCATCGCTTAGTGTTACGGCCGCGGCTTTCGCAGTGCAGGAGGGCTCAGGAGGGTGGAGCGACGCCTCCTGGCGCCACAGAGCCAGTTCCGCCTTCAGCCGGGTGTTCTCGGTGGCCAGGGCATCGGCTTGACTCCCGCTTCCTCCTGAAGCGGTATCAGGGTCTCGCGAACGGATGTAGTCGGTCTGGAGGGATACCACCGGGGGTCCGCTCGGAGGATGCCCCTCCGGCAGCCCCTCCGGGAATCCCGCCAGGTTGACGATGGCTGGCTCAGGTATGCCAGCAGGGCCTCAAGCCCCGGGCGTCCCCTCCGGCGCCTGGGTTGGATCCAGGGAGGGCGCCTCGACGGGCGCAACAGCGGGTGGAGCGGGGTCGAAGACCGGAGCAGGCTCGATCCCGGCGGTGCGGGTTGACCGACGCAGAGGAACCGTGCTCGCTCCCTTCCGACCCGACATACTTTGGTGAGCGGATGTAGAGGATGCTAGCTTCTCGAACTAGGATCCCCACGGACGGCGCCAACTGTTGGAACGACGGATCGGATCAACAGGTTTTCTCAGTGGAAATGTAGGAACGTAGTATATTCTGTGCTCTCGGAGCGTGTGTCCGTTACAACTGTAGTTGGGGGGTATTTATAGGGTGCCCCGTCCAGAGGACCAAACGCCTCTGGACCGCCCGCCGCTACCTGGCCGGGCGCCGGTCAATAATACAGACAAAACATACTAGTACAGTACAGACAAGAAGATTCGACTCTGACAGCGTATCAGCCGTGTCGGACGCTGCCTGCGCCGCCCGACACGGCGCAGAGGATCATGATCCTGTCCCCCTGTGGGCTTGACTGGTCCTTCCCCCGGCAACGCTCCCTCCAGAACCGCTGCTCGGTCCGAGGGGCGGCCTTCGGCGTCCTTTCCTTGGCAGGTGGCCTCCGGCGCCTCCAGTCCGGAGGGTGGCCTCCGGCCTACGACCGATCGCCTCATGCCCGTGAGCCCCTCCGGGCCGTCTCGAAGCTTCCCAAGACCTCTGGCTTCAGCGCTCGAGGGCCCTGGCCCCTCCGGCGCCAGGCTCCGGACCCTCCAGTAGTGGCCCCCTTCAGCCATCGGGATTATCTCCCCCAACACACATCTTTGATGGTCATTCTTTCCTTTAAAGGAATGCTACACAATTATTCCAAATCAACAGGAGATGCCTTACAACCAACTCTACCCCTCTTTCGACTACCAAGGTCTATCGACATGTTATTTGCAAGTGCTATTTTACCTTGCTTCCATAGGCACTGAACTGCACGAATATGTAGACCAAACTGAGCAGTAACAACACTCATATCTTTCTTGCCTAGTACTCCATTCTTGCTTCTTGCCAACAAAGCTTGAATAACTTGTTTCCTGACTTCTTCGGGCATGTATTTCCTTTGTTGGATCTAGTTGTAAAAAAACACATTACAAAATAGCCAGGAAACAAGGATATGAAATCCTAATTGCAACAAAAAAAAACCTTACCAACAATGTTTTCTATAAAATCAAAATTAATCGTGCCATATTCGTCTAGTGGCAAGTTCAAATCGAGTCCTATCAAAAAAGGAAATAATAATATGAAATCATACTGTGGAGATGGAATACTATCAAATCAAATCATATGCAGAAGAAAACTTACCGTTCTCGTTGGCATCCTCCAGTATAGGCTCATTGAGATCGAAGGCTTCATTGTCGTTGTCATCTTCTACTACAGGGGTGTTTAGATCGAAGCTAGCAAACGAACTGGCCATGCTAATTACTGGTTCTAGTACTACAATCGAATGGAACTACTGGTCATGTGTTCAGCTGATTCTAGCAAAAAACTCAGCATGAAGTGGTGATTAAATGAGCGCTGCTTCATGCTCTGGCCAAAAAAATGAGCGGCATGCTGCGCCAAGCCATGCAAAAATTAAGAAGTGCCGGCCAAAAAAAAATGAGCGCCAACGCCATGTAAAAAGAAGCGTCGGCCAAAAAAAGAGCGTTTGTACTAACTGTCTAAGCAATCGCTCCTTGGTATGCTAAATACTGTTCTAAATGTCATTTTTTTCCTGGGAGTATATGAAGGTAACATTAATATTATCGATTGGCCTGGTCAGCATGCATGCAGATATGATGGTTGCGCCACATGATTGAAATCTTCTTGATTTGTTATCTTTTTAAGACAATAGAAATTAAATATAACTCCCGACCTCTGCACCTACATACGTACTATGGATGCACGCAAACATTAAGTTGAACATATATTGGTACGTGTCAATAATTCAATCTATCCATCCATGCTTGGACGACGGCATGGCTGATTTTTTTTTCTGTATGCTTGTAGCTATAGTCTGCTCAACCTCCACTTCTTCGACACTATGTCGTCGTGCAGTTGATGCGGCATGCATCTTCCTTTGTGCAAGCGGTTAATATATATAGCTATTTCAAGTGCAGTGGCTGCAGATTGGCAGTTTAATTTGGCATTAATATTAGATGCATAGTGCGTGTGTGTGTGTAATAAGGTAACCCATATATTGTGAATATTTCTTTAATTTGATGAAACTTATGTTTGATTTTCTCTGTTTGATGCTGGTACAATCTCCATTAATCAATGTGTGCTTTGCTTTCCTGGATGCATATGAAATGCTAGATGAAAAAAAGAAGACTGTCTTGCGGTAAAGTACACAATGTTTAATTCGATGTTTGCCTCGAATTAAGTTAATTATATTAATGAACTCATTAGTAATTATATCGATCTTTTGTTTCTGTAGTTTGCAACACATTGATGATAATATAGCTCAAGCGAAGTTTTTCTCCGCCAAAAGTTTGTTTTATTGATAGTTACGTCGTTTCAGGATTAACATTATCTAATATTTAACAGTCTCTAATATAATCACCCCATAAATGCCATTTTAAGGCTAGCTGCACATGCCGTGGATGATGATATTTACCATCCATCCCTATTTCTAAATATTATTTCAATTATATATATATATATATATATATATAACACGATTGCATGTTTACATATTCAAGGTTTTCTAATTTCTGCTTTTCAAATTAAATTTGTTGAGCATATAGGAAATTAACACACTGCACACACATATATATACACTACATTATATTTGATAACATGAATTACGACAACTTAAATACATGAAAGAGTGATTGATAATATCATCAGGTGATGAACCCCCGCACCCTAAACCATAAGGGCCAATGGGAAGCCTACGGAGGTGCTTAGAGAAAAAAATTGGTTTTTTTCCACCATGGATGCTTAACGTAGGTGTCTTACTGTAGCATCGGGTGCTAATCAAGATAATTTCAATCATGCATGGTTAGTCAAGTAAGTATAGCAATAAATTAACTAACAAATATAACAGTACTAGATATCTTTGCATTGGAACATAGGGCTCTTAACAAGCATGCTTAATTTTTTTTCTTATGCTAAGCACCTACATTAGCGCTAAGCATTGGAGATGGCCTAATACTATTGTACTTCGGAGTTCAAAGTAGATGCGCTCATGACATATATCAATTTAATTTCTTTTGAACAAGTTTAGTTAACTTGAAAGATGATTATGGCATTTATATGCATCACAAAAATGTTTTTGTTTTTTGTACTTCGAACGATGTTTACCATAAATTTGTACCCCAAATTTTACCTACCTTTTGTTTTTATTCCTTCATAAAGAAAGAATGTTCTTTCTCCGAAATTCCTATGATACTAATAATTAACCTATGCTTAACTAATAATCCTAATATTACAGATCAGATATATAATAGTCATGCAAATTAATGAATCAACCACTAAATCTGCCGTGTTAAAATAAACCATGTATTGTATGTTCATAGAAAAATCCTTTTAATTTACTATTTCCGTTATCAAATAGACAATATTTTGACTATTGACATTGTCTTCAATACTCACGTTATTTCTTCTAATCACATAGCTGTCAAAAATATCAAAATTATAACTATATGAAAGTATTTTCATGACAAAACAAATAATTTAAGTTTTAGATATCAAATGTTAATATTTGTAATCAATTAATAATTTCAGTCTTTGACGTTTGTCTGCAAATATTCTAGGATATCATCTATTTAAGAATGGAGACAATATAATATATGCATGTTCTTATTAATATCCTATTTATAAAAGACTAAGAATACTTAATACGTTGGAATCATATCCCATGCAATTTTAATTTCCTCTATTTAAAAAACAGTGCTTCTTGTAAAGAATGTATGTTCTTAATTCATGCAAAGGATTTATGAACTGCCAACAATATAAACTCCTAGTTGAGGCGAAGCATTATGCTACTTTGAAAATATTACCTTGTCATCATACACTACTAGATTTGGCCACTTTGCCATGTGCCACTTTGCTGTGTTACCAAATGTTAAATGTTTGCCGAATGTATTTGGATACTTACAAACAACCCTTCTTGTGGAGTGCCCAAAAAATATAATCGGTAAAGCATAAAACACACTTGGTGAATAGCTTATTTCAGATAGCGATATATATAAGCATGTATGCATCATATATTATTTTATTTTACCATTAAATTGTTAGTGTAGTGTAAAATAGTAATTAAGAGATCTATTACAGAAGCAAGAATATTTTAGACAAAACACTCAGATAGAGTAGTACTATCTCGATCTGCTCTCAAATAGATAACACATGTACTAAAATGCCAGCAGTAAAACTTCAAGATCTTAACTTATTAATAGATTAAAAATGTTATAATTTAATATGTAAAAATAATATTAGAGGATTTGTAAAATAAATATTTTCATATAGGGGTAATATTAATAATTTCGTAGATACATAATTAGAAAATTATAAATACTAATAATTTCGTAGATACATAATTAGAAAATTATAAATACTAATAATTTCGATAAATAAATAATTAGAAAATTATATTAAAAACAAAATTAGGACCACAACAATGCTCAAAACATCATCTATAGGCGTGGGAGTGCACTGCCGCTGCTGCATGTCCCAGGTGATTGTCCCTGGCCCACTTCCAATCATTGGCTACCAACCAGCCCACCAACACCCAGAACCCTAATAAATGCACTCCACGCCGTGCCTCCAGACGCAGCAAGCCCTGCTCTGGCACTGGCACGGTTTCCACGCCACCCTATCTTCTCCTCGCTCACGTTCTCGCCGCACTGCCCAATTCCCCATCTCCAGCCGCACCGCCAGTAGTTTGCCGAGCATGCCAATCACCATGGCTGCTACCCTTGCGAGCATCCGCCGGTTCCTCCTCGGTTGCTTCTCCGCCGGATCGGATGGCGACGACACCACCGTCCCGGCCGGCTCCCTCGCTAGAGAGTACACCGCCATTCCAGCCGGCTCCCTCGGTAGAGACTACACCGCCGTTCCGGCCGCCTCCCTCGCTAGAGACTACACCGCCGTTCCGGCCGCCTCCCTCGCTAGCGACTACTCCGTCATCCCGGCCGGCGGACCCCTCGGCCTCGCTAGAGACTACACCCCCATCGTGGCCGACTCGACCGGTGGCGGCGGCGACGTCACCGTCGTCCCGGCCGACTCCACGGTTGGCGTTGGCGACGTTACCATTCTGGCCGAATCCACCGTTGCTGACGTCGAGGACCTCTGCCGTAGGTTGCCCCCGGAGGTTCTGTCCATCATCCTCTCGCTTCTCCCTCCCAGGGAAGCCGCCCGTACCGCCGTGCTGTCGACCCAGTGGGTAGGGATCTGGGCATCCACCCCGCTCGTCCTCCACGACAGCGACTTCATCCTCGCCGCCAACTTCTCTAGTATCCACCCGGTCGCCGACATGGTCTCCCGCATCTTCGACACCCACCCAGGCCCTTTCAGCTCTGTCAGACTGACCAGCTTCTTCCTCAACGGCGAGAGGGACACCCTCGTGCACTGGATCCACACGATGGCCGCCAAGGGCATCCGAAAGCTTTCCCTGCACAACATCCCGTGGGCCGGCCTCATCGACCTCCCCTCTGACCTCCTCCAGTGCCGCTCCCTCGAACGCCTCCACGTCTGCGTCTGGGAGTTCCCACCCACGGCCGGCGTCCTCCACCACGACTCTGACGGTGACGGCAGCGCGCCGCCGTCGTTCCCTTTCCTGCGTGAACTCGTCCTCGACAAGAGCGCCATCCGGGAGGAGGACCTGGAGAACATGCTCGCGTGGAGCCCTGCGCTGGAGACGGTGGTGTTCATTTTGAGCTGGGAGTTGCCGCAGCGCGTCCGCCTAATCAGCGGCAGCCTCAGGTGCGTCATGCTGTGCTATTCCTCCATGGACGAACTCGCTGTCATCTCCGCCCCATTGCTGGAGCGGATCATCATGTGCACCTCAGGAAGCAATAATGGTAATGTCATGAGGATCAAGATCAGGAGTGCCTCCATGATCAAGGTGATTGGTTTCTTGCAACCAAGCTCTCATCTCCTGCATATTGATGACACTGTAATACAGGTAATTAATCATTCTATTTCCATATCTTAATTATTTGTAGTTTATTCAGACTGGGGTATTCCCCGAGATTTTCCGCGCACACGCACTCGTATGTATATATGTATGTATATATGTATGTATATATATATGGAAAATTTTACATTGCAGGAGGCAACAGAGGAGCCAGGAAACCAGGATATTACATTTTTCAGTGTTAATTTTACCGTCTCTTGGTTGCACCAAAATTAACATTGAAAAATATAGTATAAGGACTATAAAATCAATATATATATATATACACACACATATACCAATACATATACAAATACATATATTTATATTTATATATATGTATACATATATGTTGTACACATATATACATATACATATGTGTATACACACAGTATTTGTAAATGTATTCTGCTGGGAATTAAGTACTGTAGCTAGTTAGGCTGTATATGTAAATAGATAACATTGAGATAATAGTCATGCATCACCCATCTCACAAATTTTAATTTAATTTAAAATTTGATCTGCATATATATTGGAAAAAATAAACTATAGATAGTACTAGCACTATTAATAGTCATATTTGTTATTTTCGTTACAAAATGTGTTATGCTGTAATTTTTAAAGATTTTTTTATAATTCTCTGGAAAGTATATATATGCAATGTATTGTATGCAGGGACACATACCATTATGGTGTTAATGTAAAATGACTTTTATGTTTTTGTATACAGAAGACTAGTTCACATTTTCTGACCTGAATTAGTTTTTGCTGCAGTCGAAATTTACAACCCTAGCTACATGCGCTGCAGGTTCGGTTTAATTCATCAAGCCCTGATGTGTTGGTTCCAAGCGTCAAGATACTGGGCTTGTCAATTCGATTTGGTGTGGCTGCGGAAGCAATGATTGTGCCTTGCATCCTCAGATGTTTTCCCAACATTGAAACGCTGCATGTCCTGGTAATATAATGATGCAACATTTTCTCTACATCTATTTATTAGTCTGCATTGATCGATCAGCACGTACAAATTCAGTACGTACTGCTTGATATATATATATATATATATATATATATATATATATATATATTAGTTTTAGTCTGAACGTCTCGAACACCGATTAATTTGGCCGGCATATAATGCAGTCTCTCGATGATCCTGGACGTGTACCTGGGCAGCAGCAGCAGGGTCATTTTGAGTTTTGGAAAGAGATGGCTTCAGTTGGATGTGTCAGATCGAGCATCAAGAAGGTAGTATTTCATGGGATCTGGTGGTTGAATTCTGAGATGGAGTTCATCAAATGTATTGCCCAAGGAGGACTGGTGCTCGAGAAGATGTACATCTTCCAGTATCGGTTTGGTATGGTATCAGATGATGAGCGAGATGCTAAACTGAACATGCTAGCTTCCCTGGACACCGGCCTTACAAAAATCATCTTTTCTGGTGATGACAACATCTGGCGCTATGAGATGTCATCCGATTTTTCTGTTGCTGATCCTTTCGCCTGCTGCTACTAGCTGAAGCTAGCAGGCCGGTGCAGGCATGTCTCGATCTGTAGTACTTGGATATGATCATCTGTCGTGTGCCGTTTTATGCGTCCATGATATGCCGCACTCTGCCAACCCTCTCAAGGTTTGCTCGCGAATAAATGTTGTGGCATCTCAAGATTTTACCATGTGTCCATGTGTACTGTGCGTTTGTCAGTTAAATTCCGCATCCAAGTTGTTTTAGTTATGGTACTTATTGCAAGTTGCAAATAAAGCACTGCAACGCTTACTGCTGTGTGTATGTGCTGAAGAATATTTGTGTGTGAACCTTCATTTGGATAGTGTGGTTTAATTTCTAATCTCCCTCTGAGTTTGTGTTAGGGCTTGTTTGTTTCGGCTTTTAATTATAATTCAGCTTATAAAAAGTTAGATTTTATCAGTTTACTTGATTGTTATAATCTGCGCTTCAGATTATAATAAGCTGGTAGAATAAATTGTCTCATTTGTTTTAATTTATGAAAAAAAACTATATTGTTATAATCCAAAGCTGAAATAAACAGTGCCTTAATCCTGTTGTTGAATGGCGGTGATTCAATTTCCAAGCATTACACCCTTAGCTTTCTCTTTCAGTCAGGCCATTAATCTGGTTAAAATAAGGATTTCAAAACAGTTTCACCTTTTTATCACCTCTTGTACCTTAGTTATCCCACCCAATCTTTTGAAGACATCTGCAATTATATAAATGTTTTATCCTTGTAGGCATGCAATTATATAGTCTGGCGCCAGACTATATATATATATATATACATTACATACATATACGATAGATAGGGATGATGTGCATTACGGGTGATCGAGACAGATTTTAGCATGACGCTTGTCTGCAGGATCTCAAACCCTAAAAGCTAAGAGATATATAGCTCCTGATCTATTCAAGATCTGCATGCTCTAGGAAAAAAAAATCTATCGGTAATAAGAAAGGCAGGCGCGCTGTCATCAACAATCGCTGGATAGGAGGGATCATATCAGATCGAGGTCTCCACTCAGCTCGTTTACTCAACTACAACTTAACAGTACATTAATTCAGGTTGCCACTCGATCGGATTGCTGGCCTGGCATGCATCAACCTGCGAGAAGAGGCCGATATATGGCATCCTTTTGCGTTGGCGCCCAGCTGATTGGAGTTTACAATGGCAGTACGGCGTACAAAGCTCAATTTTTAGGGACCTGTCGCCTGATCATATCAGATGAGCTTTCGAGAATGAACGCAATCAGAATCAAAGTGTAAGTTAGTTGTTCGCGTGGACTCTCACGGCCGGCGGAGAAGTTAAAACGAGGGTGACCATGCAATATATAGCACCTGCGCGCAGCGGTGCAGCCTATGTTTATCTGCAGCGGAAACTAACAGTCACCCACCTCGCTTTGCCAATGTCCCTATGCTGCCTGATCGGACCGGAAGCTAACAGGTTTATTTGATGACACTCTACGTCGCAGCAAGTTCAAGCTAATCAACGTACGTACATAGTTTAATATAATATATGGTTTGCGTCTGAAACTTGGTGGAATGTCTGAAGGCGCATCTTCTGATTGAAATTTCAATTAAGGGACCAAATAGCTGCAGACTCGAGGCTTAGTTAGCTACGAATCACACCTAATTATATTAATGGGCCGGCCGGGGGCTTCCCTCTATCTAGATGTATATTGCAAACTTATCTTATCATTTGTATCTCTCCCCTAGCTCTTCCCTTACATATATACATGTTGTAATTGCACCCAAGGCCGCTCGGACATTCCTTGATTTCTTGTTTAATATACGACAGCGAAAATATGATCTTTACTTGCTTACAGAATGCTCTGTGGCTGATGTACATCCCAGTTATATCTTGATTGAAGCTAACTAGCCGCTTGAATGTGTGTCTCTCTCACACACTCGTATCGGCTCTTTTATAATAAGTTATTAAATTTATGATGTGCCAAATAGAAAAATTATAAACAATTTAAGTATTAATCATAATCAACAATATAACTAGTTAATAATTTTTTAAGCAATCCACACAAAATAGTGTGGTTTATATTAATTAAGCTGAAGAAAATTATAAGATTACAATCCCGAAAGATTATAATAGGGAAAAACAAGAAAATCCACACGAGCCAGCGGCAACCATCCACAACCCAAGAGTAGCATAAACACAACAAAACCTTCAAGATAATGTCTCTAGGGAGGTCACGACTCAAAAGTGCCGCTAGTGGTGGAGCTAGACCAAAATTAAGGGAGTGCGCCGCTTTACCATATGAGTATCGGTATATAAAATTTTCAAGCAAAATAGTACTAAAAAAACATTTCTAGATAGTTTTTTTACCCATACTTCGTAGCTAGAATAATACTATATGACTAGTTGACAACTTTGCACTAATAAGTAAAAGTGCTTACCAAAGTTAAAAAAAATGAAATGGAACATCATAGACATAAAAGATAGCGGATATTGATCGCTCCATCCTCCAATAGCCTACAATCAAAAAACATAAGTATCTTAGTTTTCAATTAAAAAGTACAAATTAACTATGTAAAAAAATTGTACCTTCTAATATTTGTGTGTGGTCATATTCATAAAGCGATTAACAATGGCCTTGTTAGTAACTTTTCTCATCTCTTCTTTCTCCACATAGCAAATGAGGCAATTACTCATATAGTCATAACCAATCCGATTGTGCAAATGTGTTTTAACAATCTTCATCACTGAAAATCATCTTTCAACTGTGGCGGTGGCAACGGGCAATACTAGAACTAATTTCAAAAGTCGGTAAACCAAAGGATAGCAAATATGCTTTCTTGTATCTACCATTTTCTGAGAAAGCTCACCAATTGTATCTATTTTGGAGAATCTATCATCTCCCCGCACATCAGCAATGTAAAGAGACGAGTGGTGGCTAAGATCTCTCAATTCTCCAGAATTAAAATAACTAGGATAAAGTTTTGCCAACTTCATCAAATTCTCCACATTAAAATCATAAAAAATAAACTCTATGATTAAAAGAAGTAGAACAAATGAGAAATTCCGATGTAGTCTTATTAAAGCGATTGTCTAGCTCTTGAAGTAACCAATCAAGTATGTCATTGAAACAATCTACTTCATAGTGATGTTTGTTTGTAATTCATGTCTTTTGTCTTACCCTCTTAGGATTAATGTACTCATTTTATATTTCTAACTTGGTAATATCATATTCATCACAAAAACCATACACATCACCAAGTAAACTTTCCCATCCATGGTTTCTAAACTCATTCAAATTGTGCCTTGTAGATTTTACATATTTCATTGCATTCACAATATCCTGATCCTTCCTTTGCAATGCTAAAGATAATGTGTTCGTGATTATTAGCACGACCAACATGAGTTACAAATAGAAGACAAAATCAAAAGACTGAAAGTATACAAGAAACGTGTCAACCAAACTTTTGAGAGTTTTATAATGTAAACCCCATCGAGTATCCCCTGGCCTTTGAAAACATTGTTCTTAATTTAACCCCGTTCTAGTTTGAAGTAACCCACAACCTAATGCCTTACATGTTCATGATTAATATCCCTAATCGTGTCCCTTCTTTTAGCTGATCCACCAACTACATTTAACAAGGTAGAAATCATACCAAAAAATTACTAATTCCTTTATGCTTTCTCACAAAAGCTACAACAACTAATTGAAGTTGATGGGCTAAACAATGCACATAATAAGAAGAATTACTTTCTCTCATAATGAATTATTGTAAGCCATTAAACTCACCTCGCATATTGCTAGCACCATCATATCCTTGGCTTCTTACTTGCTTCAAGCTTATTTTCAAATTTGCAAATAGAGAATCAATATAGGACTTGAGATAGGCGGATGTTGTCTCCTTCACATAAACAAGACCAGCAAATGTCTCTTTAACAATTCCACATTTATCAACATATCTCAACACTACTACCATTTGCTCTTTACAAGATACATATCTTGACTCATCAACTAGCAAACAAAACACATCATGTTCAATTTATTCCATAATAGAATGTAATATTTCTTTTGCAAAACATTCTACAATGTCCTTCTGAATTTCTGGAGCCACCATGAGAGAATTATTTGTTGCATCTTTACCAACCACCTTGCCTAAAGCAGGATCATGTTGTGCTAAAAAATCACGGAACTCCAAAATGTTGCCTTTGTTGTATGAATCATTCGACTCATCATGGCCTCGAAAAGTCAATCCTAACTTCAACAGTTATCTAGCAACATCAATTGATCTATTTAGTCGAGTAAAATAAGCATTCTTTGTAGCTTCACTTTGTATTTGAATAGCAACATCGATATGTTGAGCTCTTTGCAATAAAGCATCACAATTTTCATGGCTTGATTACGTAAGCTAACAATTCCACCAACATGATCTTTTAGTCTATTTTTTCTATGCTAACCATTCCAACCATCAACAACAAATGCTTTATAACCATCCTCCTTCTTAGTACGGTCTCTAAATAAGAAACAATAAAGACAATATACTCTATATTTTGCTTTGCTATATTCAAGTCAACGTCCAAACTCATCAAACCATTCTGCATTGAACTTTCTATCTTTACTTGATATCTTTGTAATTGAGAAATTAAATGTGCGAGGCTGGCAAGGTCCATTTTGCAAGTACTTTCTTCTAACCCTATCCTTTTGATTAGGATGGTAAGAATCAATTTCTTTTCTTAGGCCTGGATCATATTCAATCTTCTCTTCCCAACTAGTATCATCAACACTGGGGCATGAGTTTATTGAGTTCCCTCCTACCGAGTTTTTACCATCATCCGGTATTTTTCTTTTAAGATATCTTTCCATAACCTACAGTTTTTAATTTTGCTTCACATAGATAAAGTCAAAAAATAAACTAAGAAATTTAAGAATTATTTCTCAAAACACATGAGTGATTTAAATTAACTAAGAAAGATAAACAAAAAAGAATTAGATAAAAACAGACAAACAGTGGCATACCGCACCGCAACCCTGAAATGCAAGACAGGAGACACAAAATGACAGGCGCATGAGGCACGAGCGTCGGGCGGGCATGTTGACTCGGTGTCTCGGTGAGTAGGCACGACGACTCGCCGACTCGGGCACTCGGTCCTCGGCAACGCAGAGCAGACAGCAGACTGGATTGGCTGGCGTAGACGTGCAGTGGTGTAGTCGTCGGCAGTCACCTACTCAGCTAGTCGTAGCCTCACAGAGTCATAGGGCTAGCCGGCTAGGGCGCACCGTCGCACCGGCGCGGTGCACTGCGTAGGATGGCACGACTCAGGAGTAGTCTAGGAGATACGCACTGACGCACTCACGGAGACAGAGTCACGATCACGTTCTCACGGAGACGTCTATAGGTTGCAGCAATCGCCAGGCAGGGGCGGAGGCCAGAGGCGCGGAGCAAGCCAGCAGACGGTTCGGTTCGCGACGCTTCGATTTCTAGTTTTTCATGTGTATGCTTCTTTAGTTGGGCCATTTAGTTGGCCTGGTTAGTTGGGTCAGGGGTACATCGAATTTGGCCGAGGGGGTGCACAAATGGCCAAAAATGCTGATAATAACTAAAAATAAATTTGGGTCGGGGTTCCTAGGAACCCCCCGACCCATTGGGCTCCGCCCCTGTGCCGCCATCATCTACCTAAAAGCCTTAGGCTAAGTTTTCACTGAAGAGTCTTAAGATGGGGTGAGAGCGGTTACACGACAAGGCCTCCAAGGCATCATCAAAGTTGGTCCAACCAGGTTGAGCAAGGCTTTCTCCTAAACCGGACCTCCCAACCTCGCAAACGTCCTGCCGCCGAAGAAGATTGGGATGGAAACCGAACCTTGCAACCCTAGTGCCCGACCAAGCCAACATCCCTCCGCTAGCGCAACTCTAGCACACCAACGAAACAAGTAAGCAACGTTTCTTCTAGGATAGAACTCCACCAAACCAAGGAACACCCCATGACCAAGAAGGAAGACGACTACAAGAAAGGAGAAGCTCTAAGGAAAGGTAGGAGAAAAAGCTAAAAGAAAGTGATCACTACAAAGTTGAGATGAAGTCGGCAAACCAACAATGGGCGTGGCACGGGCAACGTGAAGGGAGAGAACAACCATATGCACCCACTGCCGAAGGCCCATGCATACCCACGCCCAGAACAAACCATATCTAACCCTTCTCCAACCACCATAAGGCTGGCACTTAACAGGATCCAAAGAAGAAGCCATCAAGGCCGATGACCCACCAGTTAGAAGAAGAAGACCGCTAAGCAAGCAAAGGAGCCAACGCCAGCCTCAAAAGATCAACGTAGTGAAGGCAAAAATAAGGAATCCCATGCTGGAGAAAATACCACATGTAGCAGACTCATCCCACACTAGGGCACGACCGCCGAAGCGAAACAAGAGCACCACCGCACAGACAAGCATGATCATCGGCCCCCCGAGCCCCGAGCCACCACCTAGAAAGATAGGGAGGGTAGCAACCACTGCTAAGAAGGGAAGGGGTAGGAGGAAGGTGATGACTAAATGGAAAAGAGGACCACCATACCCGATGCCAAGCCAACACCACTCTGCATGTGCCCGACACCACCAACTCACATTGCTTTGTGCACACAAGTCGGTCGAGAACCAGCCAACTTCATGCCAGAGCAGACCACGACATCTCACAACCAACCCGATGCTGCCAGAAGGAGCCACTACGTCGCACACCAATCCATCGTGCGCAGACCAACACAACCCACATGCGACCTAAGGAAACACCGGCACGCATGCAGCACGACCATGCCATAGAACAAGAACGAGCTCCAAGACATGTGGAACCACGCGCCGAGGAAGGGAAAGACACATGGACAACTGGAGAGCTGCACCGTGCCCGGAGAATAGGACCGCCAGTAGCACAAAGGAGCTTGTTTTATTTACATGGGCCTACATGGTGCGTCGGAAAAGTATAATCACTATGGGAGAAGTAGAATTCGCCGAGTGTCCCAAACACTCGGCGAATCCCAAAATGCACACGACGAAGGGTTCGCCGAGTGTCACTCTCGGCAAAGTGCACTCGACAAACTCGTTATCGGCAAAAAGTGATTTGTCGAGTGTTTTTTAATCGAACACTCGGCAAACACTTTGCCAAGTGCTAAAGTCAACACTCGGCAAAATTAGTGATGGATGGTTGCTCAGTGTACAGTTTCGGCACTCGACAAAATCAAACCTAAAAAATAAAAAAAATATGCGCATGGCATGGCCTTGCCACAGTAGGGCGCGGCCGGCCACAATGAGGCCGGGGCAACGCCGGGCGGAGCGCGGTGGGGCGGCATCAGGCGGAGCATGGCATGAGCGGTGCCGGTGCAGACGGAGGAGGGAGGAGTGAAGAGTGAGGAGGTAGGGGATGAGGATGAAGGGAAAAGGGTTGTTTTTAAAGAGAGGGGGAGAGTTAAAAAAGTGTGGGAGAGTAATAAAGTGCGGGAAAATGGCGGGACACGAAATTTTGCCTTTGCCGAGTGCAACACTCGACACATATTTATATTTGTCGAGTGTCTTGAATATGGCACTCGGCAAACATTTTTTTTATTTTTCAAATTTGTTCAAATATGTTTTTCATTATTTTCTTTGACAAAAATTGTAAAAATACAGTGGGTAATACATAAAAATAGAATAAAAACATGAATATGATTTTTTTGATAATTTAGTTTATTATTTCATGCTCTTTCAGTTTAAATTTTACATGTTTCAATTTAAATCCTAGAAATACAATTAATGAATTAAAATAGCTAACTAACTTATAAAAATACCAAACAATTTTGTGGGATAAGATACGTCGTATTTTGAATGAAAACAAATTTTATTTCAATCAAAGATTTAATTATTAATTTGCTTTAAAACTTATCTCATTTCTTCTCTAAATTCTAATTCCTCCTCTCTAAATCTTCAATTTCTAAACACTATATGTGACAACTTTATTAAAACATTTTAAAAAAGTTATCATGATATCTATGTATTGTATAATAACACCATGATAAGTCTCATGTTTTTTGGATGTCATTTGATTTTTTTAGAATTAAAAAACTATTAAGGTCTACGTTGCCGATAGAGTGTCGCAACCTACTTTTTTAAAATTTTATTTAAATTTAGTGTATAAGAACTCGAAATATACTAACAAAAATGAATATGATTTTTCTATATTTTTAGTGCATTATTTTAGGCACTTATAGTTCAAAATTCACCTATTTCAATTTAAATCCTAGAAACATACTTAATGAATGAAAAATAGCTAACTGACCTATAAAAATATGAAATTTTTACAATAGATAAAATACGTCATATTTTGAATGCAAAACAAATTTCAAGTTAAAACAAAGATTTAATCATTAATTTGATTTCAAACCTATCTCATTTCTTCTCTAAACACTAATTCATCATCTCTAAATCTCTAATTTCTAAACACTATATGTGAAATAGTTATCATTTTTTTAAAAAAAAATATCACAGTATCTATGTATCATATCATAACACCATGATAAATCTCATATTTTTTGGGACTTCATTTAATTATTTTTGGAATTAAGAACTATTAAGGTCTATGTTGCCGATAGAGTGTCGCAACCTACTTTTTTCAAAATTTATTTCAATTTAGTGTATAAAGCTCAAAATATACTAACAAAGATGAATATGATTTTTCTATATTTTTTGGTTCATTATTTTAGGCACTTGTAGTTCAAATTTCACATGTTTCAATTTAAATCCTAGAAACATACTTAATGGATAAAAAATAGCTAACTAACCTAAAAAAATATGAAAGTTTTACAAGGGATAATATATGTTGTATTGTGAGGGTAGAAAAAATTTGAAGTTAAAATGAAATTGCAAATACCTTATAGACTTGAAACATTGTTTCACCCAAAAAATTTAAAAAAATTGTTTGCCAAGTGTTTTTTGAAAAACACTCGGTAAACCCGGAATTTTTTTGGCCACACGAGCATGACGCCGTGACATCTGTTAGTATCAAGTCTTTTCCGAGTGTATTTTTAAAAAAAAACACTCGGCAAATAATTGGGCAAATCCATCTTTGGCGAGTGCCCGAAATATTACATTCGGGAAAGACTTTGGCGGCGAATAATCGCTTTCCGGTAATGAAAAATTGCCTATCAAATAATTGGGATTATATCATAATTCTGATTATTTTAAGCTATCATAAAGAGGTTTTTGAAGTTAGATTGAAATTTGAATCCAAGGTGTGGATCTAAGATTTTAGCTCAACGATGGCACCACGCACTTACGGGTTTTAATAGAACTTCACTGCCCCATGCACCAAGTATATCATACCGTTATAATCGACACTAAATTAAAGAACAATAGTTTGGAAAAACCAACAATACATCGCTGTTGCTGTTCCGGGACAACAATATAATGCAAATGCATTTACTGTGGACCTCAGTTTGTTTTATTTACATGGGCCTCATGGTGCGTCGGGAAAGTGAGAAAGCTAGGATTACATAGCCCAGGCCAGCAGCCCCACGCATGCATGCCTGACGACTGACGTACGACGCCTCTCCCCGCCTTCGTCTCCGCCTCCGGTCGTCGCAACTCGTAAGTCAAGTTGTGGATGCTGGAGCACGACCATGCCCGCCTTCGCAGAACAAAACGGCAGAGCCCTAGCTAGCTACGAAACTACTCCACGCGCGTGCGCCGAGACCGTGTCTTGGCCGTCGCCGTCGGCCGGCCGCGTCGCCGTCGGCATGTTCCTTCGTCAGCGCCACGAGGAAGAGAAAAGGGAAAACGCTTCCCCTTTAATTTCTGAGTATATCCGCACGCACACACATTTTTTTAACTGATCTCTCCACCATAAAAATATTTTAAGATCTGCCTCTTCAATTTTGTTAAGAAAATTGCTTCCTACATTCTCACCTAGAGGAATTTTCCCTTTAATTATTTTTACTTGTGTATTTGCACTGACCGTTCATATTCCAAAATATGCTTTTTTTACTAGTGAAGTATTATTTATTTGATAAGAATAAAAATAAAAAACAGATAAAAATGTTTAGAAGCGGTAAAATGATTTGTGTTTATGAAATAGTTGAGAAGGTGTAAAATGATTTATATTTATGAAATAGATGAGACATGAGACAGCTAAAACGGTTTGTAATGAACCAGAGATCGAGTACAAACACGTACCTATGACATGCATGCTGCTTGTAGCCAAAATTAGGTTGACAAAACTACAATTACCAACCTAGCTAATGGTGAGTGGTAACTGGACAAGTAATATATATAAGAACACATTATTGCATCGATAATATTACGGTATTTCCTGCGCACTACCCGAATGAAGTGTTTGCCGAGTGTAATATCTCGGGCACTCGGCAAAGCTAAGTTTGCCGAGTGTTTTTGAAAAAACACTTGACAAACAAGTTACTAACGAACGTTGTCATGGTGTTCTTGCGCGTCAAAAAAAAATTGAGGGTTTGCTGACACTCGGCAAAGAGAGTGTGTTTGCCGAGTGTTTTTTAAAAAAACACTCGGCAAACCCATTTTTCATTTTTTTCTAACCAATTGTTTTGAGTCTACGTGATATTTCCAATTTGATTTTAACTTGAATTTTTTTCTACAATAAAAACACAACATATATTATCTCATGTAAAAATTACACATTTTTTGGTTTAGTTTGTTATTTTTAAATTATTAAGTATGTTTCTAGAATTTAAATTGAAATAGGTGAAATTTCAACTACAAGTGCCTAAAATAATAAACCAAAAATTATGGAAAAATCATATTCATGTTTTAAAGTCTATTTATGGTTCTTATAAACTGAATTAAAAGAAATTTTAAACAATTTAGGGTATGACACTCATTCAACAACGTGAAGCTTAATAGTTTTTTAATTATAAAAAAATCAACTAAAGTATAAAAACATGAGACTTGTCATGGTGTTCTTATATGTTACATAGATGCTGTGATAAAAATTTAGAAATATTTCGAATTGGCGCACAACTTTTCCGCGAAATTTCAAAATTGACGCACATTTTTTCAAATTTTTCACACACACTCTTTAAAATCACCCACCTCCCTCCACTCTTCTTCCCTCTCCTCCTCTCTTCCTTTCCTCCCACCGGCTCCCTCCCACCACCTCCTCATCGCCGCCCCCTCCCGGCTGCCGCATCGTCCCCGCCCGCACCGCGCGGCCACGCCGCACCCGCGCCATCACCGGCTCGGCCGCCCCGACGCCGCCCCGCCCTGGCCGCTCCCCCTAGCGCCGCCGAGCTCACGCGCCGCGCGTCGCCCTGCCCCGCGCCGCATTGGCCTGCGCCGCCCGGCCACGTGCTGCCCTAGCCACACTGTGCGGGACCACGCCTCCCACCCGTTCGATGGAATGGCGCGGGCTGCGGGCGTCCTGTTTTTTTTATTTTCTATTTTTAAGTTTGCCGAGTGCTACATTTGGGCACTCGGCAAACCCCCATCATTTCCCCCGTTAAGTCTTTAGTTTGCCGTGTGTCTTATGTGGCACTCGGCGATGAGTTCGCCGAGTGCCACGAAAAAAAGCACTTGGCGAACCCTTTTTACCGATGACGTCTTCGTCGAGTGTTGTTTGCCGAGTGCAACACTCAGTAATGCCTTCGCCGAGTACAAAATAGGCTTCGTCGAGTATTTTTGGCACTCAAACCACGTGTGTCCCATAGTGGCGTAGTGGCGTAAGTTTCATCCAATGCAATATCCATGAAAGACCATCGATCGGTACGTGCTGCCGACCCGAGAATAATTGCCCGCTCAAATATAGCGCCACAAGAAGCGCACGGTTTTCACAGCGGATGGATGGAGTTGACGAGGTTACTGGTGGTCAATCGATGGAATCCATGCATGTCTCACCATCGGCCGCGTCCTCAGCGCACAGCAGGCAGCACGTACGGCGCACGCGATCGACAGAGAATCGTCCCATCAACCGCATACGCACACTGCATGCACGGGGCAAACCGCAAACACATAGAAGTCACTACGGGACTGTGCTTGTTTGCCGAGTGCCTACGGCACTGTAACACCCCAAATTTTCAAAACAATAAATATATTATTAAATTCAATTTCTTGGAATTATTATTTCTGAAAATACTTTTAATTCCCTTTTATACCCCTTTTGAACTACAACATAGAGTAGATGATCAAATTAGGAGGTGAAACTTTTTGTATATGATCCTAAGGCCAAGAGACAATTTTGAGAATTTTTACAAATTTTTACTCACTTTGGAAATGCCCCAAAAGGTTTAAACTATTTTCTGTAATTATTTTTATTCAGAAATACTTAGAAACAGTACTGGGCCGTTTCCCCTCCCCTCCCTCTCTCCCGGCCGGCCCAGCCCACTCCCACCCGCGCGCGCCTTCTGACCAGTGGAGCCCACCCGTCAGTGAGCCCCTCTCCTCTCACGCGCGCACCCGACGCCTTGGCCCCACCTGTCGGCGCCAACTTTCTCCCCTCGCGCCCGAGCCCGACCCCACCCGTCAGTCTCCTCTCTCGCGCGCTCGTACCCGCTGACCACCTTGGCCCACCTGTCAGACCCGTCTTCCCCGCGGGATCCGCCCCCAAATCCCCCCCCTCGCCGGCCGAAGCCCTAACTCCGCCTAGGATCCGCCCTCGCCGGCCCCCTCCCTTTAATCCGACGCGTGCATTGAAATCCCCTCACCACGCCGGCCGTTTCCCCCTATTAATCCCGCCCGATTCACGTCCAGGTTCGATGAACCGCGTTCAACCCGAGCTCGCCGGCGTCAAAGCGCAATTAACCGCGGCCACCGTCAATTTCGCCCTCCCTGCCCCCGCCGGTACCTCTATTTAATCCCTTGCCCTCCACCGCGTTCGGTCCACGCCTCCATTCGCACTCAAACCAAGCAGAGCGCCCGCACTTCGCCGTTTAGAGCACTCCCTCTGTTTCGTCTCCGGCCGCCCCTCGCCGTCGCCTCGGACCACCCCGGCCCTCGCCTCCGCCACCAACGTGATCACCAGGACCTCACCAACCTCGGCCACCGCTCCGTCGACGACGAACCTCGCCGGATCGCCGTCGCCGCCAAGGACCCGAACGCCTCCACCGCCTCCGCTCGTCGCCGGCCTCACTCCGTCGACCGCGTCGCCGCCGCAAGGGTACCCCCGTGATCCTCGTGAACCCCTCTTTCCATTTTAGGCCTTAGACCCGCCCGCCGTCGCTCGCCGTGGCCGCTGGCCCGCTCGCCGTCGTCGGAGAAGACGACCGGCACGGGTCGAGTACCCGTGCCGTGTCGGATTCGCGCACGACCGTGCGATCTGGATCCGACGGCGACGATTAATCCCCGCGTGCGGTTTAATCTGATCCGTTAGATCTCGGCGAAGGGGTACGTTATAATCTCGGCCGTCCGTTAGTTTTAAAATCCCGCATCGCATCTGGGTCGTCCATCGCGTACCGGTTCAGCGTTTTAATCCTGGCCGTCCACGCCAACTTAACCCTCCCGCCTCGCTCTCGCGCGTTGGATCTGGATCCAACGGTTCAGATCAACCCGGCGCACGCGCACAGTGCGCGGGTTCACCGTGGGCCTGGCTCACCGTGGACCCGGGAGGTTTAAAATTTGAAAATAAATTCCAGAAATGCTTTTAAACTTGTAAAATTCATATCTAATGCATTTGAACTCTAAAAATTACCATTCCAATTTCAGAAAATTCATAAAATTATTCTCTACATGTTTATGCAATAAAAACAGTAGGTTTACTCTGACATTTTCATGTTTATTTAAATAAGTATTCAAATGCCCTTAGGATTAAATTGCAAATTTAAATATTTAAACTCCAGAAAATTTATATAATTGTTCCCTTCTGTTTAAACACTAGGACCACTGAGTTTTCTCTGAATCATTCATATTAAATTGATTAGAAAACTTAATGTAGTATTATTCACACTTAAAACCCCTTTTTAGGAAAAACAATAATTCATTTTGATTCATTTTAAATTATTTATGAAATAAAATTCAGAACCTTAACAACTGATTTTCTTTAAGGTCAAACCAACTTAAACCCATATGCTTGTTGTGTGATTTTACGTTGTTTATATCGAATGTTGTATTTATTTTACTTTATTATTATTGAAAAGACTACGACGCCGTCGAGGAGCCGGAATACTTCCCGGAAGTTCCTCCCTCCCCATTCGCTGAACAAGGCAAGTCACCAAACCAATCTTTTGAGCATATTGAACCCATGTTTGATTAAACTATCGTTAAAACACATAGGTTATATATGCATTAGTCAAATGAACCCTTACAATATATTTATTTAGGATCCCCCGACCTTGATGTGCAACCCAAGCCATGCTCTCTAGCCTAAACTCCTTGTCACCATATGATATATGTTATTAGCTAGTGTCCAATGTATCGACACGATCGCTATAGGATAAAAATGAGTCGTAGTACTTGGTTCTACTATATGATCCCCATGGTTTCTTATCTATGGAATTCTGTCGGTGTTGGAGTTATGGTTGTGAGTGAATGCATGGTGGGTTCCGGGTGCAAGCTAGGGCATTGGTCGGTAGCACCCGGGGCACTATAAGGACCGGTCTGAGGGATCCGTTGCAATACACTTCCGTACTAACCACAAGTCTAGTGGGTAAGTCCTAACTAAGGTATGGGTTGTCCCAAACCGAGGCCACCAATTGGAGATGGGTCAAGTTGCACCTGCGGGTGACTTGTACCAATGTGGCGCAAAAGGGGGTGCGACGTTAGCCGGGATGCGGCCCGGCGCGCCGGCGAAACCTAGAGCGGGTGGTTATCGCTTGGAACATCTCATATTGAGGTTTTGGCACGAGTTCCCGTGAAATGGGTCATCTCGTTGGGATGAGTGCGTGCCTTGTGGGTACAGTAGTACACCTCTGATCAGAGTCATAAATCTTTTCGAAAAGCCGAGCCCACGGTCAAGGGCGGGTTGCGTGACATCCCACAGTTAGTCTACTCTGAAAATGTATGTGCATGTTGAATTGTCATGTAAGGACTGTTGTGCGAGGAGGTAAAACGTACTCCTCGAGTTAGTGGATGTTGTTGATGTTCATGTCTACTTTTCCGCATAATTAAAATGTGATTACATTAAATGCAATAACTGTAAATATACTTTTCCGCACTTTGAGCCATTACCCTTCCTTGTTTACTACCTTGCATTATTATTTGCATTTGCGGTGGCTTGTTGAGTACTTTTTGTACTCATACCCGTTGGACCCCACAGAGGATACCTACTATGAAGACGGTCTGGAGTAGCGACCCAGTCGAGAAGAAAGATCCTGAAGAAGGAGTTCGTCATGCCGTTTTCTAAAATATTTTATTTGCTGCTTTTACTAAAGACAATGATGTAATAATTATGGTCTGCGTGCCATGAATACTGTATGATGTACGTATGTCGCATGATGAACCTCTTGGATTATTGTTTTTCTTATGAAATTCAATAATGTCTCGATTTGATAAATCGGGGCGTGACAAGATGGTATCAGAGCCGACTCGACTGTAGGAAGCCAAACAGACCCGCCTAGCCACGGACCATAGGAAATTATTTCTCGAAAATCTAATTTACAAATTTTGTTCCTCTCCTCACTTTTATTCAACTTGCTGTTTTGTAGATGCCAGTCTACCGGGTTCAAAGCTTCTGCCGACACTTTGAGGGCTTCGTCAGGGAACTCCGGATGATGCTCACATTCCTCGGGTTCCTCTTCGAACCCGAATTCCAAGGGATCTACTTGGAAGAATTCGCCGGGCCTTGCGACGTCTCCCTCACCGTCCACGGCTCCGGAGAGCATCTGCCACCCTACACTACGGCACTTGGAGGCCCGACCTTCGACGTCGCGTGCCAACGAGTCGCCCTCCAGGCCCTCATGGAGCTGAGGATGATCTACGACGATCGTCTTCAGAACACATCCTTCCGGCTTGTGCCGAAGCGTACTCCCGGCGCCCACCGCAGTATCTACCACGGAGTTCACTCCGTGCGTGATCCAGCCATGGCCCGGCAGTCACGTCTTCTACAGGCTATGGATGATCTCCATACTGAGGCGGTGCTCGACGCCGACGAGCACCATGAGGCGGTCGAGTTTCTTCGTGGAGAAACGAAGAACTTGATCCAGCAGAACGGCGAGCTGCAGCGCAAGATCATGCAGCTGCAGAAGGACATCGCTGAGATGGTCCCTCTCCTTCCAAGGAAGAGGAAGCCCATCCGCGAGCCCGTCCCTCGCCCCAAGCGGATCCCACCTCACCCCTCCACCGCCGGACCATCTACCGCCAGCATCCCTGCACCACGCCCCGGCCTCGTCTCCGATCCTATCATCGAGAACTTTCTCGAGCCCACCGTCCCTTCGGAGCCGCGCACCCGTGGTTCCGAGAGCACGGAGACTGCCTCCGGTGGCGAGTAGGCGTAGGAGTCACTATTTTTAAATAAAAATTCGTATGTGGTGCTACCCCTGACGAGTGTGTCTTGGGTAGAATAAAAACTTGATTGTAATGAACATTCTACCACTAAATTTATACATGAGTTGAAATTATTGTTTTGTCAATTCTTTTGCCTTATGACTATGTATATTCAGAAGATGGCCGACCACCAGAACCCCGACTCCAACAACGGAGCAGGAGGGAGCCGGGATGCGCCCGAGGGAGTTGTACCCCACTGGGGTGCGACAGGCCCACGTCAGTCTGGGTCGCCTTCCGCCAACCACCCCACCTTGGCGGAAATGATGGCGAACCAGAATCACCTGATCACCGCCCTCCTCACCCAAATGCAGCACCAGTAGGCTCAGTTGGACCGTCTGCAGAACGGGGAGTCCGCCCCTCGCGCACCAGCACCCGCGGCCGCTCCGCAACTCTCCGAGTTCTTGCGCGTGCGCCCGCCCATCTTCTCGAGCACGACCAACCCGATGGAGGCCGGAGATTGGCTCCGCACCATCGAGAAGAAGCTCGACCTCCTCCCCTGCACAGACCGGGAGCGAGTGGCCTTCGCCACTCATCAGCTCCAGGGTCCCGCCGCCGAGTGGTGGGACAACTACCGTGCGTCCCAGCCTGAGGGCCACATGGTGACTTGGGCGGAGTTCACCATCGCCTTTCGTGCCGCCCACGTCCCCGCCGGTGTCATCGCGGTCAAACAGCAGGAGTTCCGCGACCTGCAACAAGGCAACCGGACTGTCATGGAGTACCTCCATGAGTTCAACCGCCTCGCCCGCTACGCACCGGAGGAAGTGCGCACCGACGCTCTCCGCCAAGCCAAGTTCCTAAGGGGACTTAAGGATGAGCTGTCCATCCAGCTCGTCGCCGCCGACTTCGCCGACTTCCAGCGGCTGGTCAATAAAGCGCTCATCCAAGAGACTGAGCAGAATAAGCTGGACCTCAAAAAGAGGAAGATGATCGCCTTCAAGCACCAGCAGGCGAACACTCAGAGGCCCCGCTTCGTCCCTCCGCCACCAGCACCCGCCTACCATCCTCGGCCCGCCTACAGGCCACCGCATGCAGCCGGTGGATCCAACGCCGGGCATCCTCGCCCCGCTCCACCAGCTCCGGCCGCTCAGCCCGCACCGGCCGCCAAAGCCCCGATCTTGAGGGATCGCCAAGGAAGGCCGGTCGTCTGCTTCAACTGCCGCAAGGAGGGGCACTACTCCCACCAGTGTCCCCACCCCAAACGGCCCCAAGGCGCGGCGCCCAACCAGGCGGTGCGAGCCCGCGTAAACCACGTCAACGCGGAGGAAGCTCAGGAGGCGCCAGAAGTCGTGCTCGGTACGTTTACTGTGAATTCCGTACCGGCCTTAATATTGTTTGACTCTGGAGCGACACACTCCTTCGTCTCCGAGGATTTCGTAAAATCACATGGACTGGACGTACTTCCGCTACCCACACCCATGGTTATTACTACTCCCGGCAACAAGACCTTAGCCCGCTTGTATAGCCCTAAGGTTCAGATTGAGATCCTAGGAGTATTGTTTCGAGCCGAGCCAGTTCTCATCCAATGCACCGGACTTGATTTCATCCTAGGGATGGATTGGTTGATGAAGCATAAAGGTGTGATCAACTGTGCCAACAAATCCGTCACGGTGACCAACCCAGAAGGCGAAGTCGTTACCTTTCGTATGACCAGTCGCAAGCCGCTCAGTGCGTCCCTTCACTCTTTGGCCCTTGAAGAAGTACCCATAGTCAAGGAGTTCGCGGACGTCTTTCCTGAAGATCTACCGGGAATGCCTCCCAAGCGAGACATCGAATTCAGGATCGAGCTTGTCCCCGGCACCACTCCAATTTCCAAGCGCCCATACCGGATGGCCGCCAATGAACTAGCTGAGGTCAAAGCCAATATTGAAGACCTAGAGCAGAAAGGGTACATCCGACCGAGTACCTCACCCTGGGGTGCCCCGGTTATCTTTGCCTTAAAGAAGGACAAGACCAAAAGGATGTGCGTGGACTATAGGGCCTTGAACGATGTAACCATCAAGAACAAGTATCCTCTGCCACGGATCGACGATCTGTTCGATCAACTGAAGGGATCCTCGGTGTTCTCCAAGATTGACCTCAGGTCGGGATATCACCAATTGAGGATTAGAGAAGAGGATATACCCAAGACTGCCTTCACCTCCCGTTATGGCCTCTACGAGTATACGGTGATGTCGTTCGGACTCACGAATGCCCCGGCCTTCTTCATGAACATGATGAACAATGTATTCATGGAGTTCTTGGACAAGTTCATCGTGGTATTCATCGACGATATCCTCGTTTACTCCAAAACCAAGGAAGAACACGAGACTCACCTCCGTCTGACCCTCGGAAAGCTAAGGGAGCAGCAACTGTACGCCAAATACAGCAAATGCGAATTTTGGTCGTCTGAGGTGAAGTTCCTCGGCCATGTCATATCCGCCGGAGGAATAGCAGTAGACCCAACCACCGTTGAAGCGGTAACCAACTGGCTACAGCCAACGACCGTGACCGAGATCCGGAGTTTCCTCGGATTGGCCGGATACTATCGCCGGTTCATCGAGAATTTTTCCAAGATCGCCAAGCCGATGACCAGACTTCTGCAAAAAGAGGTGAAGTTTGATTGGACCCCCGACTGCGAAGAGAGCTTCCAGACTCTCAAGAAGAAGCTCGTGTCAGCCCCCATTCTGACTCTGCCAGACATCCGGAAAGACTTCCACGTCTACTGTGATGCCTCTCGTCAAGGATTGGGATGCGTCTTAATGCAAGAAGGGAAGGTGGTATCCTACGCCTCCCGGCAGTTGAGACCACATGAGCTGAACTACCCAACTCACGACCTGGAACTAGCAGCCGTGGTTCATGCCTTGAAGATATGGAGACATTACCTTGTGGGGAATCGGTGTGAGGTCTTCACCGACCACAAGAGCCTCAAGTACATATTCATCCAACCAGATCTGAATCTCAGGCAAAGGAGATGGTTGGAACTGATCAAGGATTACGACTTGGGCATCCATTATCATCCGGGCAAAGCGAATGTGGTGGCAGATGCCCTCAGTCGAAAAGGGTACTGCAACGCCATCATGGTTCAGGACCAAGCTCCTTTACTGTATAAGGAGATGGAAAGGTCAAACTTGGGAATCACCACCCGAGAGTACCTCGCTGCCTTGGAATCTCGGCCTGTCTTAATAGACCAGATCCGAGGGAAGCAGAAGGAGGATCCGGATATCCAAGCGATCCAGCAAAACATGAGGAAGGGTAAAGCCCCCGGATTTTCCGAAGATGAGCATGGTACCATCTGGTTCGGAAACCGAGTATGCGTACCCAATCAACCAGAGCTGAAGACCCTCATCCTTCAAGAAGCCCACGATACATTATACTCCATTCATCCCGGGAGTACAAAGATGTACCAAGACCTGAAGGAAAAATATTGGTGGGTCAGTATGAAGAGGGAAATAGCTGAGTATGTGGCCAAGTGCGACACATGCCGGCGAGTCAAGGCAGAGCATCAGAGACCTGCTGGCCTTCTTCAACTTCTCAAAGTCCCTGAATGGAAGTGGGAAGAAATAGGAATGGACTTCATCACGGGACTACCCAGGACCCAAGCTGGTCATGATTCTATCTGGGTGATCGTCGATCGACTCACCAAGGTAGCTCACTTCGTTCCGGTCAAGACAACTTACACCGTCGCCAAGTTGGCTGAGTTGTATATGACCCGGATCGTGTGCCTCCACGGAGTTCCCAAGAAGATTGTATCTGACCGCGGGAGTCAGTTTACCTCCAAGTTTTGGAAGAACCTTCAAGAGGAACTCGGCACCCGGCTGAACTTTAGCACCGCCTATCATCCACAAACCGACGGTCAAACCGAAAGGGTCAACCAGATATTGGAGGATATGCTTAGAGCTTGTGCTCTAGACTTTGGCGGAATGTGGGACAAGAACTTACCTTATGCAGAGTTCTCCTACAACAACAGCTATCAAGCCAGCCTGCAAATGTCCCCGTTCGAAGCACTCTATGGGCGTAAGTGCAGAACGCCGTTGCTCTGGGATCAAACCGGAGAGTCACAACTGTTTGGGACAGATTTATTGAGAGAAGCCGAAGAGAAAGTTAAGATCATAAGAGACCGCTTGAAGGCCGCCCAATCCAGGCAAAAGAGCTACGCCGATAACCGTCGAAGAGATCTAGCCTTTGAGGAGGGCGATTACGTCTACCTCCGAGTCACTCCCCTCCGTGGCACTCAAAGGTTCAACATGAAAGGCAAACTAGCACCCCGCTACGTCGGACCTTTCCAGATCCTCCGTCGACAAGGAGAAGTGGCATATCAACTTGAACTGCCCCCATCCTTGGCAGGCGTTCATGATGTGTTCCATGTCTCGCAGCTGAAGAAGTGTCTCCGTGTGCCCACCGAGCAAGCCGACCTTCAGCAGCTTAATGTCCAAGAAGACTTGACCTACATAGAGAGGCCCGTCAAGATCTTGGAAACCAAGGAGAGAGTAACCAGAAGTCGCGTCGTCCGCTTCTGCAAAGTCCAATGGAACAACCATCCCGCCGAAGAAGCCACTTGGGAAAAAGAAGACGAGCTAAAAGCCCAGTACCCCGAGCTATTCGAGTAACGTTCCAATCTCGAGGACGAGATTCTTGTAAGGGGGATAGGTTTGTAACACCCCAAATTTTCAAAACAATAAATATATTATTAAATTCAATTTCTTGGAATTATTATTTCTGAAAATACTTTTAATTCCCTTTTATACCCCTTTTGAACTACAACATAGAGTAGATGATCAAATTAGGAGGTGAAACTTTTTGTATATGATCCTAAGGCCAAGAGACAATTTTGAGAATTTTTACAAATTTTTACTCACTTTGGAAATGCCCCAAAAGGTTTAAACTATTTTCTGTAATTATTTTTATTCAGAAATACTTAGAAACAGTACTGGGCCGTTTCCCCTCCCCTCCCTCTCTCCCGGCCGGCCCAGCCCACTCCCACCCGCGCGCGCCTTCTGACCAGTGGAGCCCACCCGTCAGTGAGCCCCTCTCCTCTCACGCGCGCACCCGACGCCTTGGCCCCACCTGTCGGCGCCAACTTTCTCCCCTCGCGCCCGAGCCCGACCCCACCCGTCAGTCTCCTCTCTCGCGCGCTCGTACCCGCTGACCACCTTGGCCCACCTGTCAGACCCGTCTTCCCCGCGGGATCCGCCCCCAAATCCCCCCCCTCGCCGGCCGAAGCCCTAACTCCGCCTAGGATCCGCCCTCGCCGGCCCCCTCCCTTTAATCCGACGCGTGCATTGAAATCCCCTCACCACGCCGGCCGTTTCCCCCTATTAATCCCGCCCGATTCACGTCCAGGTTCGATGAACCGCGTTCAACCCGAGCTCGCCGGCGTCAAAGCGCAATTAACCGCGGCCACCGTCAATTTCGCCCTCCCTGCCCCCGCCGGTACCTCTATTTAATCCCTTGCCCTCCACCGCGTTCGGTCCACGCCTCCATTCGCACTCAAACCAAGCAGAGCGCCCGCACTTCGCCGTTTAGAGCACTCCCTCTGTTTCGTCTCCGGCCGCCCCTCGCCGTCGCCTCGGACCACCCCGGCCCTCGCCTCCGCCACCAACGTGATCACCAGGACCTCACCAACCTCGGCCACCGCTCCGTCGACGACGAACCTCGCCGGATCGCCGTCGCCGCCAAGGACCCGAACGCCTCCACCGCCTCCGCTCGTCGCCGGCCTCACTCCGTCGACCGCTCGCCGCCGCAAGGGTACCCCCGTGATCCTCGTGAACCCCTCTTTCCATTTTAGGCCTTAGACCCGCCCGCCGTCGCTCGCCGTGGCCGCTGGCCCGCTCGCCGTCGTCGGAGAAGACGACCGGCACGGGTCGAGTACCCGTGCCGTGTCGGATTCGCGCACGACCGTGCGATCTGGATCCGACGGCGACGATTAATCCCCGCGTGCGGTTTAATCTGATCCGTTAGATCTCGGCGAAGGGGTACGTTATAATCTCGGTCGTCCGTTAGTTTTAAAATCCCGCATCGCATCTGGGTCGTCCATCGCGTACCGGTTCAGCGTTTTAATCCTGGCCGTCCACGCCAACTTAACCCTCCCGCCTCGCTCTCGCGCGTTGGATCTGGATCCAACGGTTCAGATCAACCCGGCGCACGCGCACAGTGCGCGGGTTCACCGTGGGCCTGGCTCACCGTGGACCCGGGAGGTTTAAAATTTGAAAATAAATTCCAGAAATGCTTTTAAACTTGTAAAATTCATATCTAATGCATTTGAACTCTAAAAATTACCATTCCAATTTCAGAAAATTCATAAAATTATTCTCTACATGTTTATGCAATAAAAACAGTAGGTTTACTCTGACATTTTCATGTTTATTTAAATAAGTATTCAAATGCCCTTAGGATTAAATTGCAAATTTAAATATTTAAACTCCAGAAAATTTATATAATTGTTCCCTTCTGTTTAAACACTAGGACCACTGAGTTTTCTCTGAATCATTCATATTAAATTGATTAGAAAACTTAATGTAGTATTATTCACACTTAAAACCCCTTTTTAGGAAAAACAATAATTCATTTTGATTCATTTTAAATTATTTATGAAATAAAATTCAGAACCTTAACAACTGATTTTCTTTAAGGTCAAACCAACTTAAACCCATATGCTTGTTGTGTGATTTTACGTTGTTTATATCGAATGTTGTATTTATTTTACTTTATTATTATTGAAAAGACTACGACGCCGTCGAGGAGCCGGAATACTTCCCGGAAGTTCCTCCCTCCCCATTCGCTGAACAAGGCAAGTCACCAAACCAATCTTTTGAGCATATTGAACCCATGTTTGATTAAACTATCGTTAAAACACATAGGTTATATATGCATTAGTCAAATGAACCCTTACAATATATTTATTTAGGATCCCCCGACCTTGATGTGCAACCCAAGCCATGCTCTCTAGCCTAAACTCCTTGTCACCATATGATATATGTTATTAGCTAGTGTCCAATGTATCGACACGATCGCTATAGGATAAAAATGAGTCGTAGTACTTGGTTCTACTATATGATCCCCATGGTTTCTTATCTATGGAATTCTGTCGGTGTTGGAGTTATGGTTGTGAGTGAATGCATGGTGGGTTCCGGGTGCAAGCTAGGGCATTGGTCGGTAGCACCCGGGGCACTATAAGGACCGGTCTGAGGGATCCGTTGCAATACACTTCCGTACTAACCACAAGTCTAGTGGGTAAGTCCTAACTAAGGTATGGGTTGTCCCAAACCGAGGCCACCAATTGGAGATGGGTCAAGTTGCACCTGCGGGTGACTTGTACCAATGTGGCGCAAAAGGGGGTGCGACGTTAGCCGGGATGCGGCCCGGCGCGCCGGCGAAACCTAGAGCGGGTGGTTATCGCTTGGAACATCTCATATTGAGGTTTTGGCACGAGTTCCCGTGAAATGGGTCATCTCGTTGGGATGAGTGCGTGCCTTGTGGGTACAGTAGTACACCTCTGATCAGAGTCATAAATCTTTTCGAAAAGCCGAGCCCACGGTCAAGGGCGGGTTGCGTGACATCCCACAGTTAGTCTACTCTGAAAATGTATGTGCATGTTGAATTGTCATGTAAGGACTGTTGTGCGAGGAGGTAAAACGTACTCCTCGAGTTAGTGGATGTTGTTGATGTTCATGTCTACTTTTCCGCATAATTAAAATGTGATTACATTAAATGCAATAACTGTAAATATACTTTTCCGCACTTTGAGCCATTACCCTTCCTTGTTTACTACCTTGCATTATTATTTGCATTTGCGGTGGCTTGTTGAGTACTTTTTGTACTCATACCCGTTGGACCCCACAGAGGATACCTACTATGAAGACGGTCTGGAGTAGCGACCCAGTCGAGAAGAAAGATCCTGAAGAAGGAGTTCGTCATGCCGTTTTCTAAAATATTTTATTTGCTGCTTTTACTAAAGACAATGATGTAATAATTATGGTCTGCGTGCCATGAATACTGTATGATGTACGTATGTCGCATGATGAACCTCTTGGATTATTGTTTTTCTTATGAAATTCAATAATGTCTCGATTTGATAAATCGGGGCGTGACAGGCACTCGGCGAAACCTCTTTTGCACTCGGCAAAGGCTTTGCCGAGTGCCACACTCGGTGAACCCCACTCGGCACTAGCCTTGTCGGCGACGTGGGGGTTCGCCGAGTGCATTTTATCGGGCACTCGGCGAAGTTTTTGCCGAGTGCAATATAGACTTCACCGAGTGCCACGCGTAGCACTCGGCAAAGAAGCCGGCTAACAGTTGGGGGGCCGTTAACGTGGTCGGCGGATCGCTAGCTCGCGCGTTAAGTTTATTTCACCGGCCATGGCTATATATATATGTTGTTTATAGCTTGTTGCATTATATTGGTTCAGCTAGCTAGCTATGCTGCTTCCAGAACGTACTTATTTTTTAATGTTGATTTAGAGTTTTTAATTGTGTTCTGTTTTTCAGTATTAGATATATTAAAACCTGCTGCCGATTTGAGCTCCCAGGGAGCTCCACGTCGCCCCTCTTTCGAAAACGCCCCTCAGTTTTGGTGGAATTAAATCCAGTGTGGTAGCCATGCCATTTTACGAAAAAGTCCTCTGTCATTGTTAAATTTACAGACAAGTCCCTCACAAAAATATCTCTGCTTCACTTTCCCCTTTCCCCTTTCCCCACTCCCCTTTCCTCTCTCTCTCCCCATCCTCTCCCCCTCCTTCCAGAACTCCCCGGCCCCTCACCCTCTCCCTTCCCCTTTCCTCTCTCTCTCCCCATCCTCTCCCCCTCCTTCCAGAACTCCCCAGCCCCTCTCACTCTCCCTTCTCTCATAGCAACGACCACCGGAGGGACGACGCCAACCGGAGAAGCACATGTAGACCCTCAGCGCGGTGCGCACAGTCGCCGTGTGTCGGGTGCAGCTAGCGGTGCTGATTCTTGGTGTGGCGTGCATGTGGGCGCCATTCGGGCCACAACAGAAGCCGTCGAGCTCACCGGATCTAGCGTCGCAAACGCCTCAGGTGCGTCATCCAGGCACGGGGTGGCCAGATCTGTCGTGGATGGCACCATCGAGCTCACTAGATTTGGCGTCGTGCACGCCTCAGGCGCGTTATCCAGGCACGGGGTGGCTAGATCTGCCGTGGATGGTGCGTGCGCCGCGGGGGTCTGGGCCGGTGCACTTGCCGAGGACTAGCTACAAGATACATAGGTCAGTTCGTCCTAAACCCATCTCAGTCTTATCATTTCCATAATCCCTGTGAAAACTCGAAATACAACCTGGAGATGTATATCTTTTTGGGATTTATCAATAATTTGTCATAATACTATCAATAATTTGTCATAATACTATCAACCTGGAGATGTATAACTTTAGTGACGGATAAAAGATACACATTATTCGTTCCATTGTAGCCCATTAAGATCTCTGCCAATATCTTGGCTTGAACAAAAACTGAAGAGTGTAATTGAAACATTTGCAGGTGAAAGCACATGTGGTTAATCTGGTTAGTTATGAAACTGAAGGAAGAACTACCTTGCTTCCATACTAAACTCACTTCACGCACAGGTTCCATACAAATTGAAAGTGATGATCAACAGTTTTTTTTCATGTGGTGAATTTTTTGGTTGTATCATACTGAAGAAATATTAGTTTGTTCTACATCATTTCTTTCTATAAGCTTTGTAACTCTCATGTGATTAATCTGGTGTGCCTTCCAGGATAAGACTACTGAGTTTAGGTTTTGCATCAACAATTTTTGTTTCCTGTGGTTAAGCTTTAGATCTTTGTTAAAATCCAGTTGCTCATGCTACTTTCTGATACTACTGAGATTAGGTTTTGCTGCTTTAGTCCCCCTGTTTGTGCGCATCTGATGTTTTAGCCAATGTAACTGATGTTGTTCCAACTTCTGTTAGTATGTGTTATTGTATTAGTAAAAAAAGTCATAGTTCATAATATGATGTTGTCCTCAAAATAGTTCAAACTCTTGAGTTGGCTTTCTTTCCAGTTCACCCTGTTTGTCCTATTGTGCTTATGATTTCAACAGTCTTAGCTGTCCTGAAGGCATGGTACACCTGCTTTCTGATCATTCACTGTGAAGACATGATCAGCGTTGTATACTTTTTGACTATATATAGTTCTACACTTTTTGTATTGTGGATAAGCAGTGTGGCGTGCTTTTCAACTGCTTTACGTGTGCTTTCAATACATTCCGCTTCATATATCTGGTGCCATTTGCTTTCTTCTATCTCCTTCTGCTGCTCTTGTTCCTCAACTTTGTTCTTGCTGATAACAAATATGTGTTCTTGCTGAATCAAAATTTTAGTTCTAGGTAGATCTAAATCTGTGTGCTCGGTGAGTTCTCTGCTTATACTTCCGGTTTTCATTCATTTACGCTTCCCGCTGATATCGTTTTCATTTCATTTCACAGCTTCTCTACATATTGTACTTCGGTGAAACTGCAAATGAGCTTGTCTCGGCCAGCTAGGTTTCACCTAGACTTCAGATCGTCGTATTTTGGCATTTGCTTATACCGTTTGCTATTGTTTCCTAATAAATGTCTCTTTTGTTCTTGTGTTCAGTTTTTTGCTGGTTGGCCGAGCCAATAGATACTTTGCTTTGTCCTTTTCAAACTACTTGTTTGCTGTGAGGTGTTGAGGTCCCTTCTAGACAGGTATGTGTTGCCTCTTATTGTCTTTTATGTACTGCTTTACTTATTTGTTGTATATATACTGCGCCACTTTGTTGGTCTTTCCATTGGCATTAGTTTTTGTGTGCTGCCTGCCAGTGACTTGTTTATCGCTGCTGCATGTTCACTGCTTTAGGTCTATAAATATATGTGTGACTTTGTATTAATGTGCTTTAGGTCTATATATACTTCTTAGCACCTTGTTATGTTTCTTTCCCGGTCTTTAGCAGCTTGTATGTTAGAGTTTCTTAGCATTCTCACCTACTTTTCTCTTTCTTAGCTCTCGCTACTTGGGATTGCAGTATTGTAAGAGTGTTATAGAATTCCTGGCTTATATCATTTCTATTTGTACATTTGCTAGCCGCTTACCTCTACTCTCCCGTTTCCTTGCTTATCATGTCATGTCCTAAATATTTCTCAATTGTTTAGAATAAAGCCATGCCTATTAGCTTCTCTAGGAGATCTGCAAGGGCATCCACTAATTACAATAAACGTGCTAAATCAAATATACAACCGACATGTAGTCCTGATGTCATTTGTGTCGTACCTGAAATTGGAGAAACAAGTGTGGTTAGAGCAAAACGTCCAAGATCTATTATGGATTTTTCATCTACAATGACTAGATCGAATAGGCGGAGACGTCATCTATTAAGGTTGAATGCTGATATGTTAGAATCGCTTCATGCTGAAATAGATGGTATGTTCTTTAAATTAATGTGATGTACTTGATCGTTAGCTCACATTTATTGCGCTTCAAAAAATTTGGTAACATCACAATTTTAATGTTACAACCGAAATGCCACTCGGAACAGATCATTTTAATTCAGCAAACCAACAAGATATTGAGACTCTAAAGAGTTTGTCCTAATAGTCAACACATATTCATTGTTATTGAAATATTTACTTTGGACTGAAAATCATTGTTCTTATGTACAACGTTATACCCTAAGAGATCGTACTATGGGCCACCAGCACACCAATGCATGGCTTACATTTCGATTGGTCACAATCTCCAAACACATCGACAAATGCTTAATCCAGTTGGTATTTGAATCTGACTTTGTTGGCATACTCTATGTTCACCAAAAGGGTTTTATTGAAGTCTATTATTGTTTGGATGATTTTTATGCAGGGAATGGGGATTCATGTTGGTAAATTGTCTCTGTGTACTGCCCTCAAAGAGTTTGCGTCATTAGATGTAAGTGTTCTTGTTTTGATGTTACAATTTCCCTTTTTGAAAGCATAAAAGATAAAATTTGTAGGTTGGTAGGGATAATTTTCTTATGATAAGTCACTACATTCTGCAATGCCTGCCAATGACAAAATCAGGAACATTAAACAGAAGCAGAAATGCAGAATCTATGTGTATGTCTCACTGTCGTTTAGACATTTTACCGCGAAAGAAAGGTTTTTATTTCTATTTCAGATCCTGTTTTTGGATAATGTTGTTAATTAGTGTCCTTGCAATATATATGTTTCCTTTAATCTTAGTTCTAACAGTTCTAATTCTATTTTTGATAAACCTTTTCCTAACCATTGCTCAATTAATCTTTACAGTTGTAAAGCCCATAATACAACTTGTTTCTATGTCACCTTATTATTCACTGGTTTAACCTGCATTTTGTATGTAACAAGCTGCATTTTAGTTGGTTAGATATATTCTGTTATGCTATCACGACATACTGCCAAGTGTTTGTGTCATAGTATTCTCAATTCAAAGCAGTCTGGGCAATATTCAAAATTGTTTCACAATTGGGACACTAATGAAACATGGCATGAAATTTTATAGTATTCTGCTTCAATAAGATTTAACTTCTCCTTCAACAACCAACAATAACCTAATTATTAATGTCTCACAGACTATTTTTACCTTTTGTTTGTTATTGATACTATATCCTATATATTTGATTTTAACTTTTCTGTGTTGCAGAATTTTCTAAAGAATATTTGATGGCTATTTTCTCGATAGGCTAATAGAGCTCTTAGGCAGGCAACATTGGGAACACTAACATGTATTTCTTTGCATTGCTAAATGGTGTGTGCTGTAGTGTTTAATTTTTTTGTTTTGTACGGTATGCAATCTGCTTCAAGAATCATCAGATTACAAAAACTATGATTGTCTTGTACTGTATGCAATATGCTTCTGCAATCAATTTGATCAAGCTGACATATAAACAAGTTGTTATTCATGGGCGCGCAACGCGCGCCACCCCGTCTAGTTGGCTTAAAACCTACTCTTGAATTATTACTTTACAAATTAGTTTTCATTTCGTAGCGTTTCAGGAATTTTTTGAAATAACATTTTTTTAAAAAAAATCAAATTTATATGGTAGTTTGAAAAAAATTCAAAAATAGGTAGCAGTTGGCTGACCAACTGCCGACTGCTGTCACGTGGCAGTCAGTCAGCCTTGGTTGACCGACTGCGGCCACGTCAGCACCAGTCGACCGACCAAGGACCGGCTGGCGCCCAAGCCGCGCTGAGCACGCCCACGATGTGCCGTCGTGCGCCGCGCCCCTCCTCTCGCCTCCCATGCCCGGCCCTGCGCCTCCCGCGCGAGCCACCCCTCGCCTCCCATGCCAGCCGCCCCCTGCACCCACCCACGTCGCCTCGGCTCCTGCCTCACGCGCCACGTGGATGGGCGGAAGTCGAGGCGACGGGGCGGGCGAGGGGGCGGGGTGTGAGACGAGGGGGCGCGCGGGGGTGGGCGGGGGATCGGAGGCGACAGGGCGGGTGGGCACGGGCCGCGCGGGACTGGGGCGTTTAGGCGCGAGGACCGTGTGGCAGTGCGGCACATGCGCTAGTCGACCCTTGGTCGGTCGACTAGTGCTGACATGGCCGCAATCAGCCGACCAAGTGCCGATTGGCTATCACGTGGCGTTAGTCGGTAGTTGGTCGGCCAAGTGCTACCTATTTTTAAATTTTTTTAAACTGCTATATAAATTTGATTTTTTTAAAAAAATATTGTTTTAAAAAACTTCGTGTTTCAGCTTATAATATCCACAGCGCGCGAGCCTGTGCGACGTGGGTATATATATTCTTCCAAAAAAAATTCGGTGATACTCCATCATCTTCAAAAAAATAATGATTTTAAATTAAATACATATATTAAAAAATATACAAAATACCGTAATATACTCTTTGTAACGAGGAATAAGTGTGCACTTATAAATGGTTGGAAAGAATAATAAATAATAACGTACAAGGGTTGTATATATATATATATTTCTATTTATAAGTACTTGTTATTACATTTAGAATAAATTTTAAACTAAATGTTATATTTTAGTACGAAAGAAATTATATATATATATATATGTGATTCTACACCACGGGTATAGAATAGTTATTCTACCGAGAAATCTACTACTGAAAAAAAAGTAGTACTCAATTGCTATTCGACTGAAAAAATCTACTACTGAAAGTAGTACTTCCGTGATCGGTTTAGAATAGTTATACTACACACGAGGTGTAGAATAATGCTACCATCTATATATATATGCTATCCTACACCACGGGTGTAGATAGCTATTCTACCGAGAAATCTATTACTGAGAAAAAAGTAGTACTCAATTGCTATTCTACTGAGAAAATCTACTACTGAAAAATAGTCAGTGTAGAATAGTTATTCTACACACGTGGCGTGGAATAGCGCTCCCATATGTATGTATGTATGTATGTATGTATGTATGTATGTATGTATGTATGTATGTATGTATGTATGTATGTATGTATGTATGTATGTATGTATGTATGTATGTATGTATGTATGTATGTATGTATGTATGTATGTATGTATGTATGTATGTATGTATGTATGTATGTATGTATGTATGTATGTATGTATGTATGTATGTATGTATGTATGTATGTATGTATGTATGATATCCTATACTACAGGTATAGAATAGCTATTCTACACCACATGTGTAGAATAGCGCTCCTGTATATATACGTATATATATAGGAACAATATTGCTATTCTATATCGATAGATCAACCCAACCGTGCCCACCTCATCCAGTGTGCCCCCACGCCTCACCCAATCCCGACCCCCCAATTCCACGTCGGTATAGAATAGCATTCTACACCCATGGTATAGAATAGCATATATATATATATATATATATATATATATATATATATATACGGGAGCGCTATTCTACACCGACTACTTTCAATAATAGATTTTCTCAGTAGAATAATAATTGAGTACTACTTTTTTCTCAGTAGTAGTACTTCCGTGATCGGTTTAGAATAGTTATTCTACACACGAGGTGTAGAATAATGCTACCATATATATATATATATATATATATATATATATACACACACACAAATGCTATCCTACACCACGGGTGTAGAATAGCTATTTTACCGACAAATCTACTATTGAGAAAAAAATAATACTCAATAGCTATTCTATTGAGAAAATCCACTACTGAAAGTAGTCGGTGTAGAATAGTTATTCTACACACGTGGTGTAGAATAGCACTCGGCGAAGTTTTTGCCGAGTGCAATATAGACTTCACCGAGTGCCACGCGTAGCACTCGGCAAAGAAGCCGGCTAACAGTCGGGGGGGTGTTAACGTGGTCGGCGGATCGCTAGCTCGCGCGTTAAGTTTATTTCACCGGCCGTGGCTATATATATATATGATGTTTATAGCTTGTTGCATTATATTGCTTCAGCTAGCTAGCTATGCTGCTTCTAGAACGTACTTATTTTTTAATGTTGATTTAGAGTTTTTAATTGTGTTCTGTTTTTCAGTATTGCCTTAAAACCTACTCTTGAATTATTACTTTACAAATTAGTTTTCATTTCGTAGCGTTTCAGGAATTTTTTGAACTAACATTTTTTTTAAAAAAAATCAAATTTATATGGTAGTTTGAAAAAAATTCAAAAATAGGTAGCAGTCGGCTGACCAACTGTCGACTGCTGTCACGTGGCAGTCAGTCAGCCTTGGTTGACCGACTGCGGCCACGTCAGCGCCAGTCGACCGATCAAGGACCGGCTGGCGCCCAAGCCGCGCTGAGCACGCCCACGACGTGCCGCCGAGCGCCGCGCCCCCTCCTCTCGCCTCCCATGCCCGGCCCTGCGCCTCCCGCGCCAGCCACCCCTCGCCTCCCATGCCAGCCGCCCCCTGCACCCACCCACGTCGCCTCGGCTCCTGCCTCACGCGCCACGTGGATGGGCGGGAGCCGAGGTGACGGGGCGGGCGAGGGGGCGGGGTGTGAGACGAGGGGGCGCGCGGGGGGCGGGGGATCGGAGGCGACAGGGCGGGTGGGCACGGGCCGCGCGAGACTGGGGCGTTTAGGCGCGGGGACCGTGTGGCAGTGCGGCACATGCGCCAGTCGACCCTTGGTCGGTCGACTGGTGCTGACATGGCCGCAGTCAGCCGACCAAGTGCCGATTGGCTATCACGTGGCGTTAGTCGGTAGTTGGTCGGCCAAGTGCTACCTATTTTTAAATTTTTTTAAACTGTTATATAAATTTGATTTTTTTAAAAAAAATATTGTTTTAAAAAACTTCGTGTTTCAGCTTATAATATCCACAGCGCGCGAGCCTCTGCGACGTGGGTATATATATTCTTCCAAAAAAATTTCGGTGATACTCCATCATCTTCAAAAAAATAATGATTTTAAATTAAATACATATATTAAAAAATATACAAAATACCGTAATATACTCTTTGTAACGAGAAATAAGTGTGCACTTATAAATGGTTGGAAAGAATAATAAATAATAACGTACAAGGGTTGTATATATATATATATATTTCTATTTATAAGTACTTGTTATTACATTTAGAATAAATTTTAAACTAAATGTTATATTTTAGTACGAAAGAAATTATATATATATATATATATATGTGTGATTCTACACCACAGGTATAGAATAGCTATTCTACCGAGAAATCTACTACTGAAAAAAAGTAGTACTCAATTGCTGTTCGACTGAAAAAATCTACTACTGAAAGTAGTACTTCCGTGATCGGTTTAGAATAGTTATTCTACACACGAGGTGTAGAATAATGCTACCATCTATCTATATATATATATATATATGCTATCCTACATCACGGGTGTAGATAGCTATTCTACCGAGAAATCTATTACTGAGAAAAAAGTAATACTCAATTGCTATTCTACTGAGAAAATCTACTACTGAAAATAGTCAGTGTAGAATAGTTATTCTACACACGTGGCATGGAATAGCGCTCCCATATGTATGTATGTATGTATGTATGTATGTATGTATGTATGTATGTATGTATGTATGTATGTATGTATGTATGCATGCATGTATGCATGCATGCATGCATGCATGCATGCATGCATGCATGCATGCATGTATGTATGTATGTATGTATGTATGTATGTATGTATGTATGTATGTATGTATGTATGTATGTATGTATGTATGTATGTATGTATGTATGTATGTATGTATATGATATCCTATACTACAGGTGTAGAATAGCTATTCTACACATGTGGTGTAGAATAGCACTCCTGTATATATACGTGTATATATATATATATGGGAACGATATTGCTATTCTATACCGATCAACCCAACCGTGCCCACCTCATCCAGTGTGCCCCCACGCCTCACCCAATCCCGACCCCCCAATTCCACGTCGGTATAGAATAGCATTCTACACCCGTGGTATAGAATAGCATATATATATATATATATATATATATGGGAGCGCTATTCTACACCGACTACTTTCAATAGTAGATTTTCTCAGTAGAATAATAATTGAGTACTACTTTTTTCTCAGTAGTAGATTTCTCAGTAGTAGTACTTCCGTGATCGGTTTAGAATAGTTATTCTACACACGAGGTGTAGAATAATGCTACCATATATATATATATATATATATATATATATATATATATATATATATATATATATATATATATATACACACACACACACACAAATGCTATCCTACACCACGGGTGTAGAATAGCTATTCTACCGACAAATCTACTACTGAGAAAAAAATAATACTCAATAGCTATTCTATTGAGAAAATCCACTACTGAAAGTAGTCGGTGTAGAATAGTTATTATACACACGTGGTGTAGAATATCGCTCCCGTGTGTATATATGTATATATATATATATATGTGTGTGTATATATACATAAACACGTGACCGACCGGGACATGATTGACGCGTGAAGATACCGGGTGTGGGATGAGTGGATGACCATGAGTGCGCTGGGCGTACGTGCAGTGGCTAGTCCGCCCGCCCGCGTCGACGTCGCCGGCGGTCACCTAGGTACGTCTCCGGTGATGGTTCGGTCATTTGGCACGATCTGCCACGTCCAATCAGACTGCTGGGAGCGGTCAATGTTCAATACAGTTAACTGTGGGACGCTCGATGGATCCACATCAATAATTAGCTAACTAATTATCTGTTTTAAGCAAGCGGGATATTATATTGTATTGTTGCAATTTTGAACGTGTTGGGTCAGAACGAGACGTGTTTGTCTGCAACTAAAGTCGCCGGCCGCGCATGTGTTCATGTAGCTAGGGTGGGGCAGGCAGGCTTTATTGGTTCCATCAAACTAAACGGTGATTATTATATATCCACTTAATTTGGTAGCTATTATTGAAGATATATGGTCAGATTATATCTATTAGTCTATTAGTTAGTTAAGTTATTTTCTATTAAGATTTGTTTATATTTATCTATCTTGTATTAGACTCAAACTCTTACATACGCCATGATGTCTTGCATCTACTATAAATAAAGTACATGTTTAGTTGAAGGTCTCTGTCTTCGGACCCTGATTTTTGATTAAGGGTGCGTTTGGTTCTGCTGTAAGCTGTGAAAAACCTGCTGTGAGTTGCCTGCTGTGAAAAAACTGTTGTGAGTTGCCTGCTGTGAAAAAACTAAAAGTCATTTGGTTAAAGCTGCTGTGAAAAAACTGATGTGAGCTGACTGTTTTTTATAACTTACATAATTTTCATCATTATAATATTCTATACATATATATAAATAGGAAACACTCAACATTGATTCAACTAAACAACTAAAAAATATATTAGATAAATAAAAAAGTGCATAGTTTATCTTATAAAATAACCGACAGCCACATATTATCTCATAAAATTGTGCAATGCAATACAAATCATAATAATGTTAAATCAATTAAGACACCTTAAATTCATACTATTTAATCTGAACTAAAAATCAGAAAAGCAGAAAAGCAAAAGCAAAAAAGGAGAGTCTAGGTTGCTTCCAAATTTGTACTAGAAAAAAACTGCTTTTACATAGTAGAAGCAGTTTTGGTAAACCCGTTTGGTTCAGCTTCTATTTTTTCACAGCAGAAGCAGATTTGAAAAGCAGAACCAAACGCACCCTAAGTACTTTGGGTCCGTTTGGATGGACTAAAACTAATAGTTAGTTAACCAATAGGTAGAGTTAATTGTTAGCTAGCTAGTAGTTAATTGGCTAAAAATTAGTCATGCATGTTTGGATACTTTAGACTAATACGTGACTAAAGTCGATTTTGTCTATGCTACAATAATCGTGTTATAATGGTATAGACGATAAAAGAGTCCAAGAACCCCTATTAACTCAAATTAGTTCACTTTTGTGAACTAATCGATAAACCATTAATTAATCAATAAACTAATAGTTAGTTTACCAATTAATTGTATTATTTAGATGGAATAAAACTAATTTTTAATTACTAACAATTAGTTGCTGACATTTATTATATAAACGGTACCATATCATGACTCATGAGTACATGGAACAGCAGAACATGCTTCTCGGGGCGGCGGCGGTGGCGGCGAGCCCCCTTGCCGAGGCCCTCCTTCCCGGGAAGGAAGGGGACTGCGCCGACGACGTGGAGGCGCAGCTCCCTTCTTACCACACCGGCGCTTCCTTCTCCAGGACGTGCCTCAACCTCGCCAATGCTGTCTCAGGCACGTCGTCGTCGTCGGTCTCGGCTAAACATGCATATGGCTAATCGATCGTTCATGTCATGAATTAAGTGTCAACTGGTTCGAGGTTTACTAATTAACGAAGCTGTGCAATCTTTTGCTGGATTTGTTTAGGAATCGGAGTGCTGTCCATGCCGTACGCGGTGGCGCAGGGCGGGTGGCTCAGCCTGCTGCTCTTCGTCGTCGTCGGCGCCGTCTGCTACTACACCGGCACGCTTATCGAGCACTGCATGCGCGCCGACGGATCGATCGCCAGCTACCCGGACATCGGCCAGTTCGCCTTTGGCGCCGTCGGCCGCCGAGCCATCGCCTTCTTCATGTACGTCGAGCTCTACCTCGTCGCCATTAGCTTTCTCGTCCTGGAGGGCGACAACCTCGATAAGCTATTCCCCGGCGCAAGCATGGAGCTCCTGGGCTACCACCTCCACGGGAAGAAGCTGTTCATTGTCGTCGCCGCCGCGGTCATATTGCCCACCACCTGGCTCAAGAACCTCGGCATGCTCGCCTACGTGTCGGCCGCCGGGCTCGTCGCATCGGCGGCCTTGACGGCCTCGCTGGTCTGGGCCGGCATCGCCGAGACCGGGTTCCACAAGAACAACAGCAGCGCTCTCAATCTCACCGGTCTGCCCACCTCCCTCGGCCTATACTTCGTCTGCTTCACCGGCCACGCCGTGTTCCCGATGATATACTCATCCATGAAAAATAACAAGCACTTCTCCAAGGTACCTACATATTTAACCAAATTTATCTATTATTACTTAGATGTGTTCTTCCGTTCACGATCAACAACTCAGTTGAGAATTATATCATCGATCTGTCGTAACTCGTAATTATACATGCGTTGCTGAATTGCATGCAGGTTCTGATGATCTCGTCAGTGCTGTGCAGCCTGAACTACGGGCTCACGGCGGTGCTGGGCTACCTCATCTACGGAGACGACGTGCAGTCGCAGGTGACACTGAACCTCCCGACGGGGAAGCTCTACACCAAGATCGCCATCGTGATGACACTGGTGAACCCGCTGGCCAAGTACGCGCTGCTCGTCGCGCCGATAACGGCGGCGGTCGAGGAGAGGCTCTCACTCCAGGGCGGCGGACGGGCGAGCAGGGTGGCCATCAGCACCGCCGTCCTTGCCAGCACAGTGGTGGTGGCGTCGACGGTGCCCTTCTTCGGCTACCTCATGTCGTTCATCGGCTCGTTCCTCAGCGTCATGGCGACCGTCCTCTTCCCCTGCCTCTGCTACCTGAAGATCTACAATACCGACGGCGGCATCCGCCGCTCCGAGATCACGGCGATCGCCGGAATCCTGATGCTCGGGGTGTTCGTTGCCGTCACCGGCACATACACTTCTCTGCAGCAGATTGTAGGGACATTCTGAGATAGGTGTACTGTGATATGCAGCACGTGAATTTTTTAGATCAGGCTGAATCAACGGCATTGACTCAAGGGTGCCCGCTCCTCTACGACCTCTTCAATTCAGAGAGCAAAAGATCACTTAGAATATCAACGGCATTGACTCAAGGGTGCCACGCGTAGCACTCGGCAAACATGACCAGCTAACGGTCGGGGGGCCGTTAAAGGGGGTTTGCCGAGTGCCCCACGTGGCACTCGACGAAGGGGGTTTGCCGAGTGCCACGTGGGGCACTCGGCGAAGGGGGTCGGGGGGTACGTGGCACTGGCATGCTTTGCCGAGTGCCCCATGTGGCACTCGGCGATGGGGGTTTGACGAGTGCCACGTGGGGCACTCGGCGAAGGGGGGCCTGGGGGGCACGTGGCACAGTGGCGCTTTGCCGAGTGCCCCCGTGGCACTCGGCGAAAGGGGTTTGCCGAGTGCCACATGGAGGCACTCGGCAAAGCCTCCCCAGAATGCATAGAAACGTGCCATGTGGCACGTTTCTGTGCATTGTAGGTGGCTTTGCTGAGTGTAACACTCGGCAAATTTTTTTAAATTTTTTTCATTTATTTCCTGCATATTACATCCAAAAAACACATTCAATCACAAAATTCATCACAAATTCACATTTATTCACAAAATTTGCCCTAAAATTCACATTGAATCACAGATATTCACATTCAATCACTATATGAATCACAATTTCACTCACATCACATAAATCACATAAACATCACAAAAATCACATTCACATCACAAAATTCACAATCACATCACAAATTCACGTTAACGTCACAAATACAAGTTCAAATTGACATCACAAGTTCAAGTTTGCGTTAATGGTGACAAGTTCAAGTTAATTAACAATTTCATAATGGCAACTCACACCACGCCTCACAAGTTAGCATTACCGCTATGACCAGTGTGTGGAGATGGCTGCGTGTTTGATCCTGCTGCCGATGAATGAAACTGAAAAAAAAGAAAAATAGTTAGAACAATTGTATATAACAAAAATGACGAAAACAATATTAGAAACTCACATTGCCACTCTATAGAGTCCGTGGAGATTGTTGAGGTTGAGGAGGAAGTCCAGGCAGGCCCATATGACCTGATAAAGATCCATCCATCTGCGCAAACCACTGCTGCATCTAGGTCTGCATCTCAGCTTGCATCTGAGCTTGCATCTGAGCCTGCAGCCGAGCCTCCATCTGGGTCTGCCACTCGGTCCTGTGTGATCTTTCTTCATTTAGTTGGGCCTACAAAACATTAATTCACAGTTAATGTTCTCAAACAAACAAATTGAAGTGTTCGATGATTGATGAAAATGAACTAACCTGTAGATCAGCAATCAGACCCATAGATGTGTCTCGGCGAGGGCGTATACCCGGACCGGAGGTCGAGCTCCGAGCTCTTACCTCAGATAGAGAGGGGGTACTACGGGTATCAATGACGTCGTCGCCCATCAAATATCGCCCATGTCTCTTGCCTCCTCCAGCCCTCATGACCACCTCGCCATCAATGTCATGTGCGATTGGGTCATAATCGGCGCCATGCACTTCCCTTGCCATCTCTGAATAGTCTTGGAGGCGTTGATATGCGTTCCGATTAGTGTACGACTCAGCGGGGTCATTTGGATTGTAAGTATTGCCTTCAACCGCCCTCCCTTTGTGAGCCAGAGCATATGCCATGACTTGGGAGCATTCCTGACCCGCATGTTCCTTCAATTCGTCAGCGCCACGAGGAAGAGAAAAGGGAAAACGCTTCCCCTTTAATTTCTGAGTATATCCGCACGCACACACACTTTTTAACTGATCTCTCCACCATAAAAATATTTTAAGATCTGCCTCTTCAATTTTGTTAAGAAAATTGCTTCCTACATTCTCACCTAGAGGAATTTTCCCTTTAATTATTTTTACTTGTGTATTTGCACTGACCGTTCATATTCCAAAATATGCTTTTTTTACTAGTGAAGTATTATTTATTTGATAAGAATAAAAATAAAAAATAGATAAAAATGTTTAGAAGCGGTAAAATGATTTGTGTTTATGAAATAGTTGAGAAGGTGTAAAATGATTTATATTTATGAAATAGATGAGACATGAGACAGCTAAAACGGTTTGTAATGAACCAGAGATCGAGTACAAACACGTACCTATGACATGCATGCTGCTTGTAGCCAAAATTAGGTTGACAAAACTACAATTACCAACCTAGCTAATGGTGAGTGGTAACTGGACAAGTAATAACAATAAAAACCGGACTTACTAAACCAGTTTATCACTAGATCTATCCTCGCAAAACTCACGTCGCATGCATCTATATATAAGAACACATTATTGCATCGATAATATTATCCTCGCAAAACCGGAACGAAGTGTTTGCCGAGTGCAATATCTCGGGCATTCGGCAAAGCTAAGTTTGCCGAGTGTTTTTGAAAAAACACTTGACAAACAAGTTACTAACGAACGTTATCATGGTGTTCTTGCGCGTCAAAAAAAATTGAGGATTTGCTGACACTCGGCAAAGAGAGTATGTTTGCCGAGTGTTTTTTAAAAAACACTCGGCAAACCCATTTTTCATTTTTTTTCTAACCCATTGTTTTGAGTCTACGTGATATTTCCAATTTGATTTTAACTTGAATTTTTTTCTACAATAAAAACACAACATATATTATCTCATGTAAAAATTACACATTTTTTGGTTTAGTTTGTTATTTTTAAATTATTAAGTATGTTTCTAAAATTTAAATTGAAATAGGTGAAATTTCAACTACAAGTGCCTAAAATAATAAACCAAAAATTATGAAAAAATCATATTCATGTTTTAAAGTCTATTTATGGTTCTTATAAACTGAATTAAAAGAAATTTTAAACAATTTAGGGTATGACACTCATTCAACAACGTGAAGCTTAATAGTTTTTTAATTATAAAAAAATCAACTAAAATATAAAAACATGAGACTTGTCATGGTGTTCTTATATGTTACATAGATGCTGTGATAAAAATTTAGAAATATTTCGAATTGGCGCACAACTTTTCCGCGAAATTTCAAAATTGACGCACATTTTTTCAAATTTTTCACACACACTCTTTAAAATCACCCACCTCCCTCCACTCTTCTTCCCTCTCCTCCTCTCTTCCTTTCCTCCCACCGGCTCCCTCCTACCACCTCCTCATCGCCGCCCCCTCTCGGCTGCCGCATCGTCCCCGCCCGCACCGCGCGGCCACGCCGCACCCGCGCCATCGCTGGCTCGGCCGCCCCGACGCCGCCCTGCCCTGGCCGCTCCCCCTAGCGCCGCCGAGCTCACGCGCCGCGCGTCGCCCTGCCCCGCGCCGCATTGACCTGCGCCGCCCGGCCACGTGCTGCCCTAGCCACACTGTGCGGGACCACACCTCCCACCCGTTCGATGGAATGGCGCGGGCTGCGGGCATCCTGTTTTTTATTTTCTATTTTTAAGTTTGCCGAGTGCTACATTTGGGCACTCGGCAAACCCCCCATCATTTCCCCCGTTAAGTCTTTAGTTTGTCGTGTGTCTTATGTGGCACTCGGCGATGAGTTCGCCGAGTGCCACGAAAAAAAGCACTTGGCGAACCCTTTTTACCGATGACGCCTTCGTCGAGTGTTGTTTGCCGAGTGCAACACTCAGTAAAGCCTTCGCCGAGTACAAAATAGGCTTCGTCGAGTATTTTTGGCACTCAAACCACGTGTGTCCCGTAGTGGCGTAGTGGCGTAAGTTTCATCCAATGCAATATCCATGAAAAACCATCGATCGGTACGTGCTGCCGACCCGAGAATGATTGCCCGCTCAAATATAGCGCCACAAGAAGCGCACGGTTTTCACAGCGGATGGATGGAGTTGACGAGGTTACTGGTGGTCAATCGATGGAATCCATGCATGTCTCACCATCGGCCGCGTCCTCAGCGCACAGCAGGCAGCACGTACGGCGCACGCGATCGACAGAGAATCGTCCCATCAGCCGCATACGCACACTGCATGCACGGGGCAAACCGCAAACACATAGAAGTCACTACGGGACTGTGCTTGTTTGCCGAGTGCCCGAAGCCTCTTTTGCACTCGGTGAACCCCATTCGGCACTAGCCTTGTCGGCGACGTGGGGGTTCGCCGAGTGCATTTTATCGAGCACTCGGCGAAGTTTTTGCCGAGTGCAATATAGACTTCACCGAGTGCCACGCGTAGCACTCGGCAAAGAAGCCGGCTAACAGTCGGGGGGGGTGTTAACGTGGTCGGCGGATCGCTAGCTCGCGCGTTAAGTTTATTTCACCGGCCGTGGCTATATATATATATGATGTTTATAGCTTGTTGCATTATATTGCTTCAGCTAGCTAGCTATGCTGCTTCTAGAACGTACTTATTTTTTAATGTTGATTTAGAGTTTTTAATTGTGTTCTGTTTTTCAGTATTGCCTTAAAACCTACTCTTGAATTATTACTTTACAAATTAGTTTTCATTTCGTAGCGTTTCAGGAATTTTTTGAACTAACATTTTTTTTAAAAAAAATCAAATTTATATGGTAGTTTGAAAAAAATTCAAAAATAGGTAGCAGTCGGCTGACCAACTGTCGACTGCTGTCACGTGGCAGTCAGTCAGCCTTGGTTGACCGACTGCGGCCACGTCAGCGCCAGTCGACCGATCAAGGACCGGCTGGCGCCCAAGCCGCGCTGAGCACGCCCACGACGTGCCGCCGAGCGCCGCGCCCCCTCCTCTCGCCTCCCATGCCCGGCCCTGCGCCTCCCGCGCCAGCCACCCCTCGCCTCCCATGCCAGCCGCCCCCTGCACCCACCCACGTCGCCTCGGCTCCTGCCTCACGCGCCACGTGGATGGGCGGGAGCCGAGGTGACGGGGCGGGCGAGGGGGCGGGGTGTGAGACGAGGGGGCGCGCGGGGGGCGGGGGATCGGAGGCGACAGGGCGGGTGGGCACGGGCCGCGCGAGACTGGGGCGTTTAGGCGCGGGGACCGTGTGGCAGTGCGGCACATGCGCCAGTCGACCCTTGGTCGGTCGACTGGTGCTGACATGGCCGCAGTCAGCCGACCAAGTGCCGATTGGCTATCACGTGGCGTTAGTCGGTAGTTGGTCGGCCAAGTGCTACCTATTTTTAAATTTTTTTAAACTGTTATATAAATTTGATTTTTTTTAAAAAAATATTGTTTTAAAAAACTTCGTGTTTCAGCTTATAATATCCACAGCGCGCGAGCCTCTGCGACGTGGGTATATATATTCTTCCAAAAAAATTTCGGTGATACTCCATCATCTTCAAAAAAATAATGATTTTAAATTAAATACATATATTAAAAAATATACAAATACCGTAATATACTCTTTGTAACGAGAAATAAGTGTGCACTTATAAATGGTTGGAAAGAATAATAAATAATAACGTACAAGGGTTGTATATATATATATATATTTCTATTTATAAGTACTTGTTATTACATTTAGAATAAATTTTAAACTAAATGTTATATTTTAGTACGAAAGAAATTATATATATATATATATGTGTGATTCTACACCACAGGTATAGAATAGCTATTCTACCGAGAAATCTACTACTGAAAAAAAGTAGTACTCAATTGCTGTTCGACTGAAAAAATCTACTACTGAAAGTAGTACTTCCGTGATCGGTTTAGAATAGTTATTCTACACACGAGGTGTAGAATAATGCTACCATCTATCTATATATATATATATATGCTATCCTACATCACGGGTGTAGATAGCTATTCTACCGAGAAATCTATTACTGAGAAAAAAGTAATACTCAATTGCTATTCTACTGAGAAAATCTACTACTGAAAATAGTCAGTGTAGAATAGTTATTCTACACACGTGGCATGGAATAGCGCTCCCATATGTATGTATGTATGTATGTATGTATGTATGTATGTATGTATGTATGTATGTATGTATGTATGTATGCATGCATGTATGCATGCATGCATGCATGCATGCATGCATGCATGCATGCATGCATGCATGCATGCATGCATGCATGTATGTATGTATGTATGTATGTATGTATGTATGTATGTATGTATGTATGTATGTATGTATGTATGTATGTATGTATGTATGTATGTATGTATATGATATCCTATACTACAGGTGTAGAATAGCTATTCTACACATGTGGTGTAGAATAGCACTCCTGTATATATACGTGTATATATATATATGGGAACGATATTGCTATTCTATACCGATCAACCCAACCGTGCCCACCTCATCCAGTGTGCCCCCACGCCTCACCCAATCCCGACCCCCCAATTCCACGTCGGTATAGAATAGCATTCTACACCCGTGGTATAGAATAGCATATATATATATATATATATATATATATATGGGAGCGCTATTCTACACCGACTACTTTCAATAGTAGATTTTCTCAGTAGAATAATAATTGAGTACTACTTTTTTCTCAGTAGTAGATTTCTCAGTAGTAGTACTTCCGTGATCGGTTTAGAATAGTTATTCTACACACGAGGTGTAGAATAATGCTACCATATATATATATATATATATATATATATATATATATATATATATATATATATATATATATATACACACACACACACACAAATGCTATCCTACACCACGGGTGTAGAATAGCTATTCTACCGACAAATCTACTACTGAGAAAAAAATAATACTCAATAGCTATTCTATTGAGAAAATCCACTACTGAAAGTAGTCGGTGTAGAATAGTTATTATACACACGTGGTGTAGAATATCGCTCCCGTGTGTATATATGTATATATATATATATGTGTGTGTATATATACATAAACACGTGACCGACCGGGACATGATTGACGCGTGAAGATACCGGGTGTGGGATGAGTGGATGACCATGAGTGCGCTGGGCGTACGTGCAGTGGCTAGTCCGCCCGCCCGCGTCGACGTCGCCGGCGGTCACCTAGGTACGTCTCCGGTGATGGTTCGGTCATTTGGCACGATCTGCCACGTCCAATCAGACTGCTGGGAGCGGTCAATGTTCAATACAGTTAACTGTGGGACGCTCGATGGATCCACATCAATAATTAGCTAACTAATTATCTGTTTTAAGCAAGCGGGATATTATATTGTATTGTTGCAATTTTGAACGTGTTGGGTCAGAACGAGACGTGTTTGTCTGCAACTAAAGTCGCCGGCCGCGCATGTGTTCATGTAGCTAGGGTGGGGCAGGCAGGCTTTATTGGTTCCATCAAACTAAACGGTGATTATTATATATCCACTTAATTTGGTAGCTATTATTGAAGATATATGGTCAGATTATATCTATTAGTCTATTAGTTAGTTAAGTTATTTTCTATTAAGATTTGTTTATATTTATCTATCTTGTATTAGACTCAAACTCTTACATACGCCATGATGTCTTGCATCTACTATAAATAAAGTACATGTTTAGTTGAAGGTCTCTGTCTTCGGACCCTGATTTTTGATTAAGGGTGCGTTTGGTTCTGCTGTAAGCTGTGAAAAACCTGCTGTGAGTTGCCTGCTGTGAAAAAACTGTTGTGAGTTGCCTGCTGTGAAAAAACTAAAAGTCATTTGGTTAAAGCTGCTGTGAAAAAACTGATGTGAGCTGACTGTTTTTTATAACTTACATAATTTTCATCATTATAATATTCTATACATATATATAAATAGGAAACACTCAACATTGATTCAACTAAACAACTAAAAAATATATTAGATAAATAAAAAAGTGCATAGTTTATCTTATAAAATAACCGACAGCCACATATTATCTCATAAAATTGTGCAATGCAATACAAATCATAATAATGTTAAATCAATTAAGACACCTTAAATTCATACTATTTAATCTGAACTAAAAATCAGAAAAGCAGAAAAGCAAAAGCAAAAAAGGAGAGTCTAGGTTGCTTCCAAATTTGTACTAGAAAAAAACTGCTTTTACATAGTAGAAGCAGTTTTGGTAAACCCGTTTGGTTCAGCTTCTATTTTTTCACAGCAGAAGCAGATTTGAAAAGCAGAACCAAACGCACCCTAAGTACTTTGGGTCCGTTTGGATGGACTAAAACTAATAGTTAGTTAACCAATAGGTAGAGTTAATTGTTAGCTAGCTAGTAGTTAATTGGCTAAAAATTAGTCATGCATGTTTGGATACTTTAGACTAATACGTGACTAAAGTCGATTTTGTCTATGCTACAATAATCGTGTTATAATGGTATAGACGATAAAAGAGTCCAAGAACCCCTATTAACTCAAATTAGTTCACTTTTGTGAACTAATCGATAAACCATTAATTAATCAATAAACTAATAGTTAGTTTACCAATTAATTGTATTATTTAGATGGAATAAAACTAATTTTTAATTACTAACAATTAGTTGCTGACATTTATTATATAAACGGTACCATATCATGACTCATGAGTACATGGAACAGCAGAACATGCTTCTCGGGGCGGCGGCGGTGGCGGCGAGCCCCCTTGCCGAGGCCCTCCTTCCCGGGAAGGAAGGGGACTGCGCCGACGACGTGGAGGCGCAGCTCCCTTCTTACCACACCGGCGCTTCCTTCTCCAGGACGTGCCTCAACCTCGCCAATGCTGTCTCAGGCACGTCGTCGTCGTCGGTCTCGGCTAAACATGCATATGGCTAATCGATCGTTCATGTCATGAATTAAGTGTCAACTGGTTCGAGGTTTACTAATTAACGAAGCTGTGCAATCTTTTGCTGGATTTGTTTAGGAATCGGAGTGCTGTCCATGCCGTACGCGGTGGCGCAGGGCGGGTGGCTCAGCCTGCTGCTCTTCGTCGTCGTCGGCGCCGTCTGCTACTACACCGGCACGCTTATCGAGCACTGCATGCGCGCCGACGGATCGATCGCCAGCTACCCGGACATCGGCCAGTTCGCCTTTGGCGCCGTCGGCCGCCGAGCCATCGCCTTCTTCATGTACGTCGAGCTCTACCTCGTCGCCATTAGCTTTCTCGTCCTGGAGGGCGACAACCTCGATAAGCTATTCCCCGGCGCAAGCATGGAGCTCCTGGGCTACCACCTCCACGGGAAGAAGCTGTTCATTGTCGTCGCCGCCGCGGTCATATTGCCCACCACCTGGCTCAAGAACCTCGGCATGCTCGCCTACGTGTCGGCCGCCGGGCTCGTCGCATCGGCGGCCTTGACGGCCTCGCTGGTCTGGGCCGGCATCGCCGAGACCGGGTTCCACAAGAACAACAGCAGCGCTCTCAATCTCACCGGTCTGCCCACCTCCCTCGGCCTATACTTCGTCTGCTTCACCGGCCACGCCGTGTTCCCGATGATATACTCATCCATGAAAAATAACAAGCACTTCTCCAAGGTACCTACATATTTAACCAAATTTATCTATTATTACTTAGATGTGTTCTTCCGTTCACGATCAACAACTCAGTTGAGAATTATATCATCGATCTGTCGTAACTCGTAATTATACATGCGTTGCTGAATTGCATGCAGGTTCTGATGATCTCGTCAGTGCTGTGCAGCCTGAACTACGGGCTCACGGCGGTGCTGGGCTACCTCATCTACGGAGACGACGTGCAGTCGCAGGTGACACTGAACCTCCCGACGGGGAAGCTCTACACCAAGATCGCCATCGTGATGACACTGGTGAACCCGCTGGCCAAGTACGCGCTGCTCGTCGCGCCGATAACGGCGGCGGTCGAGGAGAGGCTCTCACTCCAGGGCGGCGGACGGGCGAGCAGGGTGGCCATCAGCACCGCCGTCCTTGCCAGCACAGTGGTGGTGGCGTCGACGGTGCCCTTCTTCGGCTACCTCATGTCGTTCATCGGCTCGTTCCTCAGCGTCATGGCGACCGTCCTCTTCCCCTGCCTCTGCTACCTGAAGATCTACAATACCGACGGCGGCATCCGCCGCTCCGAGATCACGGCGATCGCCGGAATCCTGATGCTCGGGGTGTTCGTTGCCGTCACCGGCACATACACTTCTCTGCAGCAGATTGTAGGGACATTCTGAGATAGGTGTACTGTGATATGCAGCACGTGAATTTTTTAGATCAGGCTGAATCAACGGCATTGACTCAAGGGTGCCCGCTCCTCTACGACCTCTTCAATTCAGAGAGCAAAAGATCACTTAGAATATCCGGTCTTAGCTTGATATATACTAACCATCTATTTACTATATAATTGACAAGTTTGAGTCTCCACCTGATTATCCGTCTATTAAATCACAACTATTCATTCATATCTAATAAATCATAGTTATCAGATCTTTATTTTTCTAGACCGGTCTAATCTATTATGGTCTGCCCTCTCTCTACTGTTGGCCATGTAAGTCGATTTTCTATTCTATATGAAAATTATTAATATATGAAAAACATCAATATATAGAAATTATTGATATATAAAAATCATTAATATATACAAATTTGATTAGTTTTACATAAAAATAATAAATAAATGGAAGATCGTATTAATGATACAATATTATTTTTAGAATCGGAACTCCTTTCATGCTCGTCCTTTTCTTCTCTGACGTCTCCTATAAAATCTGGAGTCCATAACCAACAATTCTAGTTCTAGCCTCGCAAACCCAAGTTTGTGTTGTGCATTTTTGCTGTAACACTGCTCGCCCTCGTAATCAACAATTGTATTTGTCCTCGATGTCGACTTCATCTGGTTCGTCGTCCCCTCTATGTCTTCGACTGTCGTTCCGATCGAATCTCCGACCACCAGATCGTCATCGCCGCCAGCCATCTATGTTTCATAATTGCACTATTTCATAATTGTTTTTTAATTTTTAATGTTGCATAGCACGTGTACGATGCTAGTAATGAGTTTGCCATGTTTGAGCAAGTTTTAACGTTTTGTCTTGTTATTAAGTGATCATGTTGTACTTGGATATCATTCTTTTGGATATCATTCTTCTGGAAATCATATATATCATTTCGAGTATGATGTGTATGTACGATTTTTGCATATAGATATGTATCTATTTTGACGGATAGTATTATGTATTTGATTTATCGGTAAGTTGTATTTTTAAAAAATTCTATGAATTATAATGACACGTGAGGAATTTTGTGATAATTCATTGATAATACTTTTAATACTCTTTATATATACATACATATATACTATCATCCGATACATATAAACAAAATGTATGTCTATTAATTATTCAATTATTTTCAAATTTGATATACGCAATCACATATATACATAAAACTACGATCTAGCTAATAATTATTAATGTTGGTATATCCCAAATGAAAATCTCCTCGTTTCCGTAAATTTCATATAAAAAATTCTTGAAATATCTGACAAAATAGTATAATAACTTCTCAAATTCATTGTATATATAGCAAATTAGCGGCCGTCCTTTTACACTCGGTTAGCCCGGTATACTTTGTTTTTGTTTATGGACGCCGCGTGCACGAGGCCGTTCCGTTTGTTTGCAGTGAGATTATCTCCGGGGAAATATCATGTGCAATCTGCAATCGTGTGATCTGGTGTATCCAATCAAGATCCAACTGTTATAATACTTTTTTACTTTTTTATTTGTAATCGTTGGATCTTGATTAGATGCAACAGATCGCACGACTGCATAGGATACACTACGGGACTGTGCATGTTTGCCAAGTGCCTAGGGCACTCGGCGAAGCCTCTTTTACACTCGGCAAAGGCTTCGCCGAGTGCCACACTCGGCGAACCCCACTCGGCACTAACCTTGTCGGCGACGTGAGGGTTCGCCGAGTGCATTTTATCGGGCACTCGGCGAAGTGTTTGCCGAGTGCAATATAGACTTCGCCGAGTGCCACGCGTAGCACTCGGCAAACATGACCAGCTAACGGTCGGGGGGCCGTTAAAGGGGGTTTGCCGAGTGCCCCACGTGGCACTCGACGAAGGGGGTTTGCCGAGTGCCACGTGGGGCACTCGGCGAAGGGGGTCGGGGGGTACGTGGCACTGGCATGCTTTGCCGAGTGCCCCATGTGGCACTCGGCGATGGGGGTTTGACGAGTGCCACGTGGGGCACTCGGCGAAGGGGGGCCTGGGGGGCACGTGGCACAGTGGCGCTTTGCCGAGTGCCCCCGTGGCACTCGGCGAAAGGGGTTTGCCGAGTGCCACATGGAGGCACTCGGCAAAGCCTCCCCAGAATGCATAGAAACGTGCCATGTGGCACGTTTCTGTGCATTGTAGGTGGCTTTGCTGAGTGTAACACTCGGCAAATTTTTTTAAATTTTTTTTCATTTATTTCCTGCATATTACATCCAAAAAACACATTCAATCACAAAATTCATCACAAATTCACATTTATTCACAAAATTTGCCCTAAAATTCACATTGAATCACAGATATTCACATTCAATCACTATATGAATCACAATTTCACTCACATCACATAAATCACATAAACATCACAAAAATCACATTCACATCACAAAATTCACAATCACATCACAAATTCACGTTAACGTCACAAATACAAGTTCAAATTGACATCACAAGTTCAAGTTTGCGTTAATGGTGACAAGTTCAAGTTAATTAACAATTTCATAATGGCAACTCACACCACGCCTCACAAGTTAGCATTACCGCTATGACCAGTGTGTGGAGATGGCTGCGTGTTTGATCCTGCTGCCGATGAATGAAACTGAAAAAAAAGAAAAATAGTTAGAACAATTGTATATAACAAAAATGACGAAAACAATATTAGAAACTCACATTGCCACTCTATAGAGTCCGTGGAGATTGTTGAGGTTGAGGAGGAAGTCCAGGCAGGCCCATATGACCTGATAAAGATCCATCCATCTGCGCAAACCACTGCTGCATCTAGGTCTGCATCTCAGCTTGCATCTGAGCTTGCATCTGAGCCTGCAGCCGAGCCTCCATCTGGGTCTGCCACTCGGTCCTGTGTGATCTTTCTTCATTTAGTTGGGCCTACAAAACATTAATTCACAGTTAATGTTCTCAAACAAACAAATTGAAGTGTTCGATGATTGATGAAAATGAACTAACCTGTAGATCAGCAATCAGACCCATAGATGTGTCTCGGCGAGGGCGTATACCCGGACCGGAGGTCGAGCTCCGAGCTCTTACCTCAGATAGAGAGGGGGTACTACGGGTATCAATGACGTCGTCGCCCATCAAATATCGCCCATGTCTCTTGCCTCCTCCAGCCCTCATGACCACCTCGCCATCAATGTCATGTGCGATTGGGTCATAATCGGCGCCATGCACTTCCCTTGCCATCTCTGAATAGTCTTGGAGGCGTTGATATGCGTTCCGATTAGTGTACGACTCAGCGGGGTCATTTGGATTGTAAGTATTGCCTTCAACCGCCCTCCCTTTGTGAGCCAGAGCATATGCCATGACTTGGGAGCATTCCTGACCCGCATTGGCCATTGACTGAAACAAGAAGATATTTAGAGTTATTTTGTGCAATTAAGCGAAAAAAAAGAAACATGTAACTACATACCCATCTAGCCCTGAACTGGTCGAGGCTCAGCGAGCCTTGATGGTGTGCTGCCCCCGGCATGAGTAGGCGTCTCTGGCGGCATGCATCGTGACTACTCTGCCACTCGGCAGAACACCACCTATCAACAATTTGGCCCCAACACTCAAGATGAGCGGCACACCACTGTGGAGGGACCTATTTGATGCAAGTGAAGTTGTTAATGACATAATATTAAGTATTAGAAGATACACGAGAATACACTTACCATCATGTATTCCTCTCGTGTCAGAAAGGTGGTCCGGGCATCCTTTTTGTTCTTCCTCTCTCGGCGGTGCTGAGCGCAGAAGTCAATAACAGCTTGAATGCGCGCCTCATAATGCATGTCGCTGACAAGCTTCTTGGCGGCTCTATTAATAACAGCGGCAGCCTGATCCGCATACCCCTCATCACATCTATAAAAATCTTGCATATAGATGTAAAGAGAATGTTATGTAATCCACATGTTAATAGTATTGACACATATATTAAGGAAATAAACTTACCCGGAGCTCAGCCCTGACTCGATCGGCTAGGTGGGCAAATTGTCTCCCTTCTCGGTCAGGGGCGTCCGGCACACTTTCATAGTGCCTCCATGAGTACGCCGGCTCCATCCTCCCATCCAAAGATACCAAACCAGGGAACTTTTCCTTGATAAGAAGCCTGAGGATACCGTTTACATGGCGTGAGCACTCACGACCTCCTCGTTCAACCATAATCCAGTTTCTATCCCGATATCATTAAAAAGTATTAGTATATATTAAAAATTAAACTAACGAAAAGAATACAGTATAGACTTTCTACAGCAACTTACCTATTTCCATCGGGTCGAATGAGCGCACGATCAGCTACTGCCACTGGTCGCCTCGGGAGTGACGAAGGACCACGCAACCACACTACAGCCGCTTCTATAGCCTGCTCCTCTCCCTCTGCCCCAACCTCCCCACCCTCTGCCCCCACCTCCTCCTCCTCCTCCACCCTAGCCTGCTCCTCCTCCTCCTCATCCGGCACGTAATCATCATCGCGACGGGATGCCGGTATATGGCTGGTAGTTTCACTCGAGGGCGCGGGTGCCTTTCCTCTCACTGTTGACTTCTTCGTTCTCCTACCTCGCGGTCTAGATGAGGACCCGACCTCATCTTGAGAGGGAGTGGATCTACCGTCTTTTCCTACTATTGCACTTATTAATTTCTTTAAACCTCCCACCATATTTCAATCACCTGCTACAAATAAGAGTAAATCACTTTAGATAAACCGTGAAATGTGTTATAAACACATTTATTCTAAAATTAAACATAATTCTCATACAGCTGCTAGAAATAGTCATCGTCGTCCGGATTTGTTGGATCATATGTATCGTCATCACTATCACGTGATATGATGTAATCGTCCAACTGTTCAGGAGGTGGAATGTTGTCATCACTTTGAGTGCTTGAGTGCAATCTCTCTAGCAGTTCTAAGTCTCTTCCATTATGAATCTCGTCTCTTTCGTCGGCATCGGCACCACTTTCGTTATCTACTTCCATTGTCTCCGTCAAGTCAATAACAAACATACCTGGTAGCCCATCTTCTTGAAAGAACTCTCCGTTGTATGTGTTCGGGTCTATTTTATAGTCTTCGTTGTTGGGAACAGGCGGTTTACCGTGTGGCGACACCTTATACACAACATCCCAACCTTTAAGACGTGCGACGGTTTTGCACGGGTAAGAGAGATAGTAAACTTGTGTTGCCTGTTGAGCCACAATATAAACATCTTCACTCGGCAAGGTGGTATCTTGACGAATTTCTATTAAGCCAAGTTCGGGAGTCTGTCTCACTACTTTGGGATTGAACCAGTGGCATTTAAATATAACGAGGTTAAGAGGTTTGCTCCCATCAAAACTCGATTCGTATATTTCTTCGATCCGTCTATAGTAGTCAACCCCGTCTGTGCCCGGAGTAAAAACTCCGGAATTTGTGGTTCTTCGGTTAGGTCGGCTCTGTTCATGGCTTGTTGTGTGGAAACGATAGTCATTTACGTCGTAAGCTTTGAATGTCTTGACCTTGTAGGCACAACCATTCGCAACTTGCCTCAACTCGGAACTCATTGTCGTGTCGGTTCTTCCATATAGGTTTAAACGCGATGAACATGTATATTAGTCGCATATAAGATATAATTGAAAGGTAGAACTAACTAAAAGTTAATTTGAGAAATACCTTAGTTTTGAACCAAGAAATGAAATCGGGATTGCCATTTCCCACACCATACTTAAGAAGGGCAGTGGATTCCTCAATGTTAGCCTCCCTCAAACCACGCCAAAATAGTCGATGAAATTCCTCAATGTACGGTTCCACTTCGGAAAGGTTTGTCAGGACATACAACATAATCAAATGCCACTCTTCATGCTGCAAGGTCTTGTTAGTAGCACCACTTGCACTTCCTAGTTGACCTCTGAAGATGCTGAGATTTGATTCTTCTTCTGGAAAATTGTAACGGGAAGGTGGATTATGCACGCTTGGAAGATTGTCCGCATAATATCTAGTTGTGAAGTTTGACACCTCCTCCAAAACATATGCCTCAGCTATGGATGCTTCAATTTTGCATTTATTCTTACATTTATTCCGAAGAATCTTTTGGAATCTCTCAATTGAATAGCACCAATGACTTTGAACTGGACCTCCCATCCGGGCCTCATACGGAAGGTGCAATATCATATGTTGCATCGGATTGAAAAAACCAGGCGGAAAGATCTTTTCTAGCTTGCATAATAACACGGGCGCTAGTGTCTCCATGTCTGCTACCACGGTGTGAGACAACTGTTTAGCACAAAGTTGCTAGAAAAAATTGCTCAATTCAGCTAGAACTCGCCAGACATCCTCGGGGACATAGCCACGAATCATGTCCGGGAGCAACCGCTCAATCCATATGTGATAGTCATGACTTTTGAGTCCGTTTATTCGCAGAGTAGCTAGATTAACTCCCCTCTTCAGATTAGCTGCATAGCCATCAGGAAACATCAATGTTTGAAACCACTCAAGTACTTACCTCCTTTGTCCCCTTGTTAGAACAAAATCAGACTTTGGCTTCGTCCAGGATTTCCCGCTTCTAGGAGGTATCATGTCGAGCTTAGGTCTGTTGCATATAGCCGCTTGATCCAGTCGGGCCTTGACATTGTCTTTCGTCTTCTCAGGAATATGCATGATTGTGCCGAAAATGGCCTCGGCAACATTTTTCTCAGTGTGCATCACATCAATGTTGTGCGGAAGGAGAAGATCATCGAAATAAGGAAGATTCCATAAACATGGCTTGTGAGTCCATGCATGATGCTCACCATATCCGATAAAAATCAGCTCCTTGTGTATTAATTTGCAAAGACTCTAATTGAGCACGAACACCGGCTCCGGTCATTTTAATTGGTGCTGAGCCTTTAACAGACACATCTTTTGTAAAATTCTTCTTATCCTTCCTGAATGGATGGTTCCGAGGAAGGAATTATCGGTGCTTGTCAAACGAGGAATATTTTCCACCCTTAGCCAGCCAAATGAACTTTAGATTCGACCGACAAATCGGGCATGCGAACTTCCCATGCACGCACCAGCCACAAAATATCGAATATGCTGTTAGGTCATGTAGAGAGTACATATACCAGACATGCATTCTGAAGTTTGTCTTTGTACATCGATCATATGTCAACACACCGTCTTCCCACGCATGGACCAAATCATCCATCAAAGGCTCCATATACACACTCATATTTTTCCCCGGGTATTCAGGCACTGGAATTATCAAGGACAAGAAAATATTCTGTCGTTGAAAGATGACGCCAGGAGGAAGGTTGAGAGAAATAACAAACATTGGCCAACAACTGTATGCAGCAGCCGTCATACCATATGGATTGAACCCATCTGTTGCTATAGCAATTCGTACATTACGTGGCTCTAAAGCTTTCTCGGGATGGAGTTGATCAAATTTTTTCCACGCTTCTCCATCTGATGGATGACCTAGCTTGTCTGGGTTGTAATGAATCCCATTTTTATGCCATGTCATCTGTTTAGCAGATTCCTCGGTCATGTACAGTCGTTGGATCCTCGGTACAAAGGGAAGGTACTGAAGGATCTTCACGGGAATTTAGAGTTGTTTCTTCGCACCATCATCGGAGTCTACCTCAAGATACCTAGAGGATTTGCATTTCACGCAGCAGGTTGCGTCTGCGTATTGTTTTCTGAATAAAATGCATCCGTTGGGACAAGCATGTATTTGCTCATAAGGCATCTTAAGTGCACGAAGGACTTTCTTAGACTTGTACATGCTCTTCGGAAGATTGTGACCTTCTGGAAGAAGGCTACCAACAACCGTCAGCATAACATCGGAGCATTCTCGACTCAAGCTAAACTGCGACTTGATGGCCAATAGCCATGCGATGGCATCCAGTTGAGAAACCTTAGTGTGACCGTGAAGAGGTTGCTTTGACGCGGACAACATGTCATAAAACGCTTTTGCCGTTGGCTCCGGCACTTCCTCTTCACGTGCTTCGTCAAAATGCGCATCTTCAAAGTTATCTAGCATAAATCCAACCCCTCCTTCATCATCGTCCATGCGATGTCGCAACACCTCCTCTCTAGGACGTTGGGACTCACCATGATACGTCCAACGGGTATAATTTGGTATGAACCCATGTTTGCATAGGTGTTTACCCATAGCATCCTTTGTTTGTCGACGCTTATTCTCGCACCGACTACATGGACACCAGGTCTTGTCACGTACATTCCGTCTACCAAATGCCGTCTCTAATAATACTTCACTGTTCTTGATCCAATCCATGGTCACTTCGGCCTGACTAGGGTGACCCGTGTACATCCACTCACGTTGATCCATCTTGAACTAAATTAGGAAACAACACTCGTGTTTAGGGGTTAGATAGGTAAGATAGGTCCTAATCCCACCAGAGAATGCGTAGATTGAGCTCGTTTTCACACTCCGTTTCGATCCAACCCAAAATTTCGGCAGCACCTCCCTGCTGCTCTCCAAACGCACGTCTGGGCAACATGCCAAGAGGATGTGCCTTCGGAGAACAACGGGGAGATGCTGCCGAAACCATGAGTTGAATCGGAACGGGGCATGAAAACGAGCTCAATCTACGCATCTTCCGGCTGTCCAAACGTGGACAATTTGAAACAGTTACGGCCACAAATATGCAAAGACATGCATATTCCAAACCGTAACTCTTCCGAACGGGAGACGCCTAGGTTACGTGACAATAACAAGAAAAATTAAAAGAGGACGACATAATGGTCATCACCCACATACACATATCACGACGCGATGGCCGACATCCACATACACATATATATATCACGACACGATGGCCGGCATCCACATACAAAAGATATTAATCAAAATAATCATTAAAACATAAAAACTATTACAACGATTATATTAAAATTTCTAAAACATGTATATTAGAACAACATGGTATATTCATGGCATTAAACATGTGATTACATATTTGATTAAACATTACATTAAATATGTCGTTAATTTCAACTAACAAGCATAAACTAACATGTATATATATATAGACACACACACACATATATATATATATGAAATTTCAACAAATGAATAAACTTAACATTTGATGTAATATAGCATCACCACAAAATTTAAACTAATTTCAAACAAAAATTTAAAACCCTAAATTTTAGGTGTCAAAAATACTGGAGGAGCTAGGGGTCGGGGGCGGAGGAGGTGGTGGGACCGGCGGCCGGAGCGAGGGGGCCGGTGGCTGGAGGAGGAGGGGCTGGCGGCGCCGGGGGCACCAGGGGGAGGAGGAGGCTAGGGGGAGGTGGAGGTGCCGAGGGAGGAGGTGGCGCCGACCGGCGGGGGGGCCGGCTTGCCGGCGGCGGGGTGCAGGGAAGGCCGGCGACGGGGGCTGAGGAGGGGGGTGACCGGCGACGGGGGCGCCGGCGTGGCGCGGGGGAGTGCGCGACGGGGCTGGGCGGCCGGCGGCGGGGGCGCAGGGGGCTGCCGGCGGCGGGGGAACAGGGGGCGCGGGGGAGCAGGCGCGCGGTGGCGAGGGAGCGGCGGGGGGAGCTGCGCGCGGGGGAGCGGGGAGCAGATCTGGGCACAGCGCCCAGATCTGCGGGCCCTTTTTTAGACTATTTGGAGGTTTGCCGAGTGCCAAATTGGGAGGCACTCGGCAAACGATTTTTTTAAAAAAAAAACACTTTGCCGAGTGCCATTAGTGAGGCACTCGGCAAATATTATTTTTTTAAAAAAAAATTCTTTGCCGAGTGCCAGGGATAATTGCACTCGGCAAATATTTTTTATTTTTTTTAAAAAAAACTAAAATAGAAAAAAGACAGTAAAAAATCCCATAATTTGGTTATTATATAATATACAGTTATTTTTACTCCTACAAAATTTCTTAGTTCAAATAAACAAATTTAATGCACTTGTAGTTCAAATTGTGATCTTTTAATTAAATTCTACAAAGAAGTTCAATTAACTAAAAATACCAAGCTAGTACTAAAAAATCCCAAATTTGGACATGATATAAGATACATTGGGATTTATTAGTACAAAAAGTTTTAATGGAAAACAAAGATTTGAATATCGATTTCCTTCTAAACCTAGCTCATTCCATCCATAAACACATCGGCAAAGATTGTTGCACTCGGCAAACAATCGTTTTTGGTAGTGATATTTCCCCTTATCTCCAACGCGCCGTGCAAGGTAGCGTCCGATGATAAAAATACACCCCTTCTCGCCGTGTGAAAAACATCGAATATTCCGATATTCAATACACACTTCGAACTATCTCAGACTATTATTCATCTCGGAGGTTTAGAATATTTTACTTAAACAAACACTTCGTTTGTTCCATACTTAGTTTCCTAAACCTGTTAGTGTAATCTTTTACGCTAACAGTATATTACAAATTATTTTAAATGACTGTTTTTTTCTAGATTTTACAATATTTTTCAAGCTAAACTTAAACTAAACTGATGTCGCTAATTGCTCGATAATCGTTCCGTTCTAATTTTCTAATTCAAAATTTGGAATTGCAATTCCGCCGTTGCTGCGGAGGAGAAGCGGCCCACGGCCTGCAAAAGGTAAGGTTAGCTCTGGCCGCCCTACCAAACCGCATGCACGCGTGATGCGCCCCTCTCTTTTTAAACTTTTCTTGCTAATCCAATCTCAATCTCAAGGCGTCGTCCCGCGCGCGCCGCCGCCGCCACGAGGCACGAGCCCATTCCCTCCGAGGAGAGAGCGAGGTCGATCGATAGATCGCCGGCCAGCCGGCCGGTCGCCGCGCGAGTCGCGCGCCTCTATCCCCAACCTTCTCTCTCCTCGCTTGTGCCCGCGCCCCGCCGTCGATCGATACTATACCACGGAGAACCCGCCGCACGCGCTGGTGCGCGGTGGTGCGTGGTGGTGCGCTAGCTGCGATCAAGGAAAGGAGAGGTGAGGAGATTAGCTGATGCTTCCCTTAAAAAATCGCTCATCGTTTTTCTTTCTTTTCTTCGTTTTATGTTGAGAGCGAGCTAGCATGCAGCTAGCTGCCTCCCCTGCCTGCTTTCGAGCCGATCGATCGCATGGTGTGGATGTATGCGGGTGGAATTGCTGATTGTTGATGTATGCATGCGTATGCTAATCGCTGAAAAGCGAGTTAATCGAAATAGGGATTGGTTTTGTTGCATTTCAATTTTTTTCTAATAAGCTAGCACTCAGCAGATTGAACGATATTAGAGTATTTAGGTTTGCTTCATATTTTTCTCCATTGTGTCAAGATATTAATTGTTCTCATGATTTCGACAAGTTGTTACGATCCATTTGCCCCTCTAGTGCATTGTTTTATTTTCTGTTTTAAGAAGATAAAATTATTTGAGCTTCAGCATTTATACATCAAAAAGTTGTTCATATCTAATATATAATTTTGAAAAAAAAACGAAAGACAACCATCTCGCCGGAGGGATCGGTTCCATTGCGCCACGATTTTCGGATAATCAAATCTATATAGTAGTATCGATTATGTAATTTTCCTTTGGGCTGTTATCTTCAGAACAACTAATCTTCCATTATTCTGCTCATTTTTATACCTAGCTAGCACATGGCGATAATGGCAGGGCAGGCGAGCCCTCTCGATGAGCATCTCCTAATCGGCGTCGATGAACAGCTTCTCCCTCCTCCTAGCACAGGCGCTTCTTTCTGGAGAAGCTGCCTCAATCTTAGCAACGTAATCTCAGGCACGTCGACGGTCGACCCATTAATTCAGATCTCCTATTCTCGTCCACAATTCTTGCTACTCACGATGATTAATTAGCCCGTTGATCTCTTCTTTAATTTCAGGCATTGGTACGCTGTCCGTGCCGTACGCTCTGTCGCAGGGAGGGTGGCTCAGCCTGGTGCTCTTCGTTCTCGTCGGCGCCGTCTGCTACTACACCGGCAAGCTCATCGTCCGCTGCATGCAAGCCGACGACTCCGTCAGGACCTACCCCGATATCGGCCAGCTCGCCTTCGGTGTAAATGGCCGGAGAGCTATCGGCCTCATCATGTACGTTGAGCTCTACCTCGTCGCCATCAGCTTCCTCATCCTCGAGGGCGACAACCTCGACAAACTCTTCCACGGAACGGTGGTTGAAATCATGGGGTACCGGATGCACGGGAAGAAACTGTTCGTGCTCGTGGCCGCCGCCATCATCCTGCCGACCACCTGGCTCAAGAACCTCAACGTGCTCGCCTACATCTCGGCTGTCGGGCTCATCGCGTCGGCGGCGCTGACGGCGTCCCTCGTCTGGGCCGGCGTGGCTGAGAAGGGATTCCGCGTGAAGGGGACTGGCCTCTTGAACCTGAGCGGCCTGCCAACCTCCCTCAGCTTGTACTTCGTCTGCTTCGCCGGTCACGGCGTCTTCCCGACCGTGTACTCATCGATGAGGAAGAAGAGGGATTTCCCCAAGGTACATTACAATCCACTGTTACTCTGTTAGTAGCCATTGACAACGATGATGTTAACTGATCAATTGTATTGTTTCAAAACAAATATGCAATGTGCAGGTTTTGATGATTTCTTCAGTGTTGTGCAGTCTTAACTATGCACTGACGGCAGTTCTAGGTTACCTGATCTATGGCGACGACGTGCATGCACAGGTGACACTAAATCTACCCAGTGGGAGGCTATACACCAGGATAGCCATCTTGACGACTTTGATCACGCCGCTGACAAAGTACGCGCTAGTCATCCAGCCCATCACGGCGGCGATAGATGAGAACTTGTCGGTGGTGGCTGCCGAGACAGGGCAACTGACTAAGGTGCTCACCAGCACCGCCGTTGTCGTCACCACGGTCGTGCTGGCCTGCACGGTGCCATTCTTCGGCTACCTCATGTCATTCATCGGGTCCTCGCTGAACGTCACGGTCGCCGTCCTATTCCCGTGCCTCAGCTACCTCAAGATCTACAATACCAAGGGAGGAGTTCGTCGCGTCGAGCTAGTGGTGATCGTCGGAATACTAGTGGTCGGTATGTGTGTCGCTATCATAGGCACTTACACTTCCCTAAACCAGATTATTGACACGTTTTGATTGAAAAGTAATTTAGTTTAAGTTTCGTTACTAAATAGGTCTAAAGTGAGCATGTTCAATTTATTTGTTTCACAACGAAACACAAGATTTTTTGTAATACAGTGTTGAGTGTTGACGATGAATTGGTTGTGGCCATATGTATTGTGTCTTCCTTCCTAGAATAGGTATGAATGATCACTGATGTGAAAGTATCAATCTCAGACTTTCAATATGATGATCATTCACATTTTGATTGATGGTAATTTAGTTTAAGTTTTAGTACTAAACAGGTCTAAAGTGAGCATGTTCAATCTATTCGTTTCACAACGAAACGAAAGATTTTTCGTAATACGGTGTTGACGATGAATTGATTATGGCCATATGTACTGTGTCTTCTCTCCTAGAATAGTTGTGAATGATCATTACCGTGGAAATATCAATGTCCGACTTTCAATATGAAGGTGAGAGGATCGCAAAATATTGACCTCAAGATGGCCCATCCCATTTGTCTTCTAGCCAGCTTGGATGATCTAGCGTGGGTGTGGCATGCATGGCTAGGTCCTGCTAACTTCCTAGCAGATGGACAATAGAGTATCGCCGATCAATCACCCACATCAAACCTACCATTGTTGTTTGGCATCCAAACAAACTAGGAACCCATTCTCGACAGTATTACATTTTCATGCGGAGAAGCCTGTCGAATTAATCCATGCAGATTTGTGTGGCTTGATCTTGCCAGCAACAATTGGGGGGGGGGTAATCAGTACTTTATGCTTCTTGTTGATGATTATTGTCGTTGGATGTAGATGTATGAGCTCATATCAAAAGACTAGGCACTCTCGGTGTTCACCAAATTCAAGGCATTTGTGGAAAATTCTCGAGACAATAGGATTAAAAACCTATCGGGGGAATATTTTATCTCGGTCGGGTTCACTCGGCTTTGTGAAGATGCCAGGATCGATCAACACTACATGGCACCGTACACCCCACAACAAAACATAGTGGTAGAAAGGTGAAACACACCATGATGAGCATGGCTCGGTTCCTGTTGAAGAGCATATCAATGCTATTACTGAATTCAAGAAGGAGATGATGTCTAAATTCAAGATGAGTAGCCTCGTGTTACCGCACTACTATATGAGGATTGAAGTGACACAAGCTGATGACAAAATATCTATCAAGCAAGCAACATATGCAAATAAGGTATTGGAGCAGTTCGGCATGCACGAGCGCAATGCCACCATGTTCCCCATAGAGCCGAGGTTGCAGTTGCACAAAGAAGTTGAGGGATAGTCGGTGGATGCCACGGAGTACTGACACATCATTGGATGTCTCAGATATCTCCTTCACACTCGATCGAACATGTCATATGTAGTTTTTTTTTTGAAAGCAAGCGGGAGATCCGCTGCAATTCATTAAGCTCGGAGAAAAAAATAACAAAAGAGTTTATCCAGTACAAAACCAGGACCTTACAGCAACTCAACTCAAAGAGCTCCCAGGAAAACCACATCAGAGAAGCTAATTTCCACTAGCGAACCACCGTGGAAAAAAAACAATGATGTAAATGCTAGAAAAATAAAATACATTCTTTTTCCCAGTAGATAAAACCAAAACCTCCAATCCCCCTATGCAGCCTTAATAGCTAGATTGAAAAAATCAAAATCCGCTGAAATTTTTCCTGCAATGAAAGAAATGGACTCAAACGAATTTGTAAAAATACGTCGATTCCGTTCTTTCCATACATTCCACCAGGTGTAGATAAGAAGCCCACTAAAGCACTTGCGATGCTCTTTACTCAAATGTTTGCAAGACTCATTCCACCTGTCATATGTAGTTGGGTGGCTAGTAGATTTATGCAGAGGCCAATAGGGTAGCATCACAAGGTGGTCAAGCAATTTCTTAGGTATTTGAATGGAACTGTGCACTTTGGGCTTTTGTACGACATAGGAGGGAGTGCAGAGGAAATAACTGGGTACACAAATAGTGATTTGACCGGTGATCTAGATGACTGAAAGAGCATAGGCAACATGACATTCTATGTCAATGAGTCCTTGTTGCATGGAATCACAAAAGCAAAGGACATTGACAATATCATCATGTGAGGCAGAATTTATGCTAGCAACGACAAGGGCTAAGAACTGTCATGGCATCCATATTACATATGCGAAATAACCACCATGCCCACCTTCTTTTGGCTCTTCTCTACTGTCATGGCATCTAGATTTTTAATATGCACGTTTGAATCTAATTATTTTTGGCTAATTAACAAAAATTAATTGTGAAAACCAAAGTTATTTCTATGTGGTTATATTAGGTGGTACCCTAGAGTCGATCTCAATCTTGCTCCTTTCCCGATAGTACAATTCAAATCAAATCCGAACTTCCGATTATCCGACTCAAATCATATCTGAATCCACGATTCAAATCCCAAGGATCAAATTCAAACTTCCAAATTCTATTACAATTCAAACCCATGTAATCCAAATTCTTAAATTATAATTCAAATTTGAATTTGAATTCTTCCATCTGAGCCTAATTCTTAAATTTGAATTCTTCATTTCCCCTCGATGCTCTCTCTCTCCCTATACCCTCAAAATTCCCAAATAGTACTCTTATATTGGGCCGTCCATTTTCCTTTCTTTGGCCCAGCACAATTCCCTACTTTTCCTCTCTCTTTGGCCCAACAAGATCCAGCCGAAAAAGATCCGGCCCAATCTGGGCCGGCCCAACAGGCCCGAGTAGGCTGCAGGGATCCCTCTCCACTATAAAACTGAAGGCGCCCTTTTCTTCTCCAACCCCGGCCGACGTCGCCCCCGTCGCTTCGCCGAAACATTCGGCAAGTTGTTTGCACCGGCGTGACCGAGGAAGCCCAAAGGTGCCATTTTGCTACTTTCCCGAGCTCGATCCGCCCCGGACCGGCTACCCCTTTCCTCCTCGCCATTGTGCTGTCGAGCTCGATCCCCTCCGAGGTACCTCCGTCTTCCAATCCCCTTTGCTTCTACCGTCGTTATGAATCTAGCGAGATTCCATACGCCTTGGGTTGAACCCTAGTACACCGTAGAGCGTCGCCGTCTTGCTGCCCTGCTTTCGGTCGCACGCCCACCGTCGCCAGCCCAATAGGGGCAGCTCCTGGTAGATCCGAGCCCAATTTGGGAGATCGTCTGCGCCACCAGATGTCGTCCTCCCTTCGCCCGCCCACCCACACGTGTCGCCGACCACTATCCTCCCTATACCCGCTCTCTGCGTGCCACCGCCCACTCGCCGGCCGACCTCCTGGAGCAGCTGCAGGGGGAAGGGGAGATAGGATGAATGAAGAATAGAAAGAGTGGTAATAAAGTAATTATACATACTAATTTCGGGTTAAATAAAAAACAAAATTAGGAGAATACTAATCTCAAGGCAAAATCTTGACTATTTTGATCTACGTAGGGTCCACGCAGGAAACCACTTATTTATTTATTTATTTATTTATTTATTTAGAAGGCTACACAGATATTGGTCCTCAACCACTTAACACTAATCCAGAAAATTACTACTAATTTGGTCGATTAAAAATGGCTGAGGTTGATAGAGAGAAGGTACGTATGATTTGGTCCAATGATGGTCAGATTTACCCACTTTATTTACTAGAACTCCTTCCCCTTTGGATCGAAGGAATTTTGTGAGAATTTTGAGTGTTTAAATCTCTTGAAAATTTTCCTATTTACAATACAGGATTGGGGTTGGAAAAAATTCATCTGGATTGCTTTCATCCACTGCAGTTCATAGGAAAGTAGCACATGAGCTCAAAACCTCATTTTATCTTTTCTCTGAGAAATCTAATGCATTTTCTGTCTTCTTTCTCTCACTACAAGTTTCTATGTTTATTTGCTATAAATTATCTAAACATATAAAATTTCAAATTCTTGTGTTTTAGATTATCGTAAAATTCACATGTATAGAACATTCTAATTTATGTGTTTTAGTTTCTTGTAAAATTTAAGGCCCGATGGTAAGAAGGAGAAAGAACGAAAACATCAAGGTAAAAATTCATCTTCAACTTATGATAATCTTTACAAGGATGCATTAGAGAATTTATGGTATAAAAGTGAAATAAGAAGAAATATTGAACGGGGCATCTAAAAAGAGCGCAACGATAAAATAATTGCAATATAGAAGAAAAAGCTTGAAATATAGGAAAGAGATCTAGAGTTATGACAAAGGATTGATGATAGAGAAGTGATGAATATGGACCTTTCCTAACGAGTGAGCACCAAAAACAATACTATAGCAAGTTACGAGACGACATTATTACTCGGCAATTTTGCTTGCGTTGTACGAACTAAGATATTTTATCACATTGTATGAACTAAGCTTTTATGTTTAATATTATGGGCTCGTTGTCATGATCTAAAGATTATAAGTTTTGGTTGCGTTGTATGAACCAAGCTATTTTAATGTTGTTTTTTGTCACTTGAATTGTTTCTTGTGATTAGTTGTGAATAGGGTAGACTCTGATTGCTGGCAAGTCGTGTGGAAGATGGATGCTATACTATGATTGGTTGTGATTAGTTGTGGGCTGAAGCTATTTTACCTCATGAGATTCTTTGTTGGAATAAATTCTTATTTTTCTTGATGAAAATAATATATTGATAAAATATATAAGCATTTAAATAATAAGTCTGAGTATATTAAAGTGGATAGTAAAATAGGAACTCAATTTAAATAGAAAGGAGTAATATTGTTACGAATAATAAATCAAAAATAATAATTATAACGAAGATGCTCTTAAAACTTATATTCAAATAACCCCAATCGGGAGAATTGTTTTAAGAGTATCAAAAGGTTGTTCTGCACAGTCAGAAAGGTTCCTCTGATTGCATCAAAAGTATTCTAGAAAAAACGCCAAGCTGCAGAATTATTGAGTTAAAGAATCGTGCTAAACTTAATGGAATCCAACATCCGCATTTGTCTGAACTGTGAGGCATCTGCAACAGGCAGGCAACTAAGAATGATGCGAAAGATGCTCGCGGCTTAACTACAACTTATAACGAGCTCGTGGTCTCGTAGGTCAGCAAAGGAAAGTACTTGTTTCCCTTCTTTTTTACTCATGGCTTGTTTTTTTTCTATCTGATGCCATCTGCTGTCACTTTCTACAAGTCAATCGAGAATAGGATATTTGAGTTTTTTTCGCAGGTCGGCCACACAGCCAGTAGCTGCTAGAAGGCTAAACAGCGGCGGTCAGAGGAGGCGGCGGCGGAAGAACTGCCGGCTCGAGCTGCACTCGCCATCCCTCTGTCCCGGCGGCCGGCGGGTATGATTTCTTCCTAATCTTCAGACTCCTCTTTTTCCCTCTCTGATGGCTTGGATTCGAGAGCTCCCGTTCATGGTGGATTTGATCATGTGGATATTGCCGCCGTATTTCGACTGGAAAATTCATTGCGTCTTTTCCTATCCGCATTGATCTCATCACGCTCGTAGCAGCCACCGATTTTAGTTGAGGGGGTGACCAACCTAAGGAATATTCCGGCAGCATGGTATACTCGGAATCTCGGATAATCGGTGCAAAACTGACTCATACAAAATGTTTTTTTCTTGAACAGTTTGGGTCAATTTCTCTTTATTGTCTGTTCGTTTTCAATTTCCATCACCAGTCTTTACAATCCATGGAAATGTTTGGGCATGGATTTCAATATTAGATCCCTGTATATGTATCATAGACACTGTTGAACTGGTTTCTGACTGTAGTATTTGACAGCAAACATTGCAACTGTAATTTCCTGAATGATATCAGCAGTTAGGAACATCATTGCTGCTGTTTATTCATAATGCAATCCTATATTCAGTTATTGTTCTGTTTCATTGTTGTCATATATGCATGTAGAGCTTACAGGGTGATTGCTCATCTCCTTGAATTGTAGATGTTCTTGACTTCTTGTTCTGAAGATTTGCACTCGGGTTCGTTTTTGGATTCAGGCTGCTGGGTGTGGATTTTTTTTATGGGTTGTCTACCAACGAAGCATGTGGGTCATTCGCCACGTTCCTTGGATCCACGGGAAGCTGTGGCTCTTGCAGCTGAAACATCTTGTGAGAATGTGGATCTACCAGATTTTGTTAATATTGCCATTGGAACGACGTGTGAGAATTGGAACTCATCTTTCTATAAGAAAGGAAATGAAGTAGTTTGTTTTTGGATATATTCTGATGATTTTGTGATAAAATTTGTGGATTAGCTTTGATATGTGTTAGTCATGCAAGCAAAATAAAAGGAGAATACAGCAGAGGAAATATGTGTTTTTTCAGTACAATGGAGCCTTGAACCAATAGTGCTAAATACCATAACATTGGGTTCTACCCCTTTTAATTGAATAGGCAGAGCTCCTGCCACTTACCCATTCAAAAAACATAATCTTGTGTTCTACCACTAAGCCCAAATGGGCATACCCTATTAGATTTGCAGACTAGGCCAAATACATTTAACAAAGCTTGTCATATATAATCATGATATTGCCTAGTTCTGTGGTGCTACCTGAAATTCATATGTTTAGCTGGATTTTACAGAAATTTCTTAACATTTATCTATCGTTGTAGTTACTGTGAATGAAGTTGAAGCATTGTATGATCTCTTCAGGAAATTAAGTAATTCAATCATCAAAGATGGGTTGATTCACAAGGTAGTCCACTTCCGTGTAATTTTGATTGGATTACAAGTTTGTAAGATATTTGATATGCAGCTTGTTTCTTGTCCAGGAAGAATTCCAACTTGCTCTCTTTAGGAACAAGAAGAAAAATCTCTTTTTCGATAGGGTAAGAGTGTTAAAATGTCAAGTAGTTCACTTCAATATGTCATTGGGTGTATATTTTCCTTGTTCCTCTGTTGATCACTGCTAGCAATTTACATTTAACCTAAAAATTGAAACATTGCTTTTCCATACTCTTCAAATGAATACCTCTAAATGATGTTTGCGGTGCACATTCTTTCTTCTTCACGAGAATATGTAAGAGATTTACATATCATTGCATTAATTGCAGAACGTATTTCCAGTGTAAATTCTTGTGCTCACTATTTTCTTAGCCATGCACTGTCAATACTCATCTGCAATCTTTTCGAAAGGTGATTCTACTTAAGTGGCCTGAAACAGTGTTATTTCTCTATTATATGCATCTTGGATCAAGTTAAAAAAACTAAAAAGAGAGATTTTACCTATCAGATTTTCAGTTGAAGAAAGTAGTTGGAATGTATAGTTATTTTGTATAAGCTTGATTGTCTTAAAATTATATGAGTTAAAATATACTCGGCTACTCGCAGGTGTTTGATTTGTTTGATCAAAAAAGAAATGGCGTCATTGAATTTGGTGAATTTGTTCGATCTCTTAGTGTGTTTCATCCAGATACACCTGAAGAACAGAAAGTGGCATGTAAAGACTCTTCCATCGATTGCTTATTCTTACAAAAATCATGTTCTAGCATAAGAGTCTGTATATGTTTAGATTTGAATGTATGTTTTCATTAATTAATTAATTATGCAACTTCCTATTGCAGTTGCATTTAGGTTATATGACCTAAGACAGACAGGATTTATTGAACGGCATGAGGTAAATGTTACTCTTTTTAATTTCCACAAAATTCAACTCAGCACAGAATGATATATGTTTTAATGTTCAATAACACCTTTTGCTGAATCACTGTCAGATATCTATGTTGTCAGTTATAGATGTTGCCTAGAAAATTTTCTCATCTTATTGTTAATGTTAACATTAATTCTGCAATTGAGAAACTTGGGATCTTATAAGAATTCTGTATTGCTACAGTTTACAGTACTGTAGAATTTCAAGACATCCTCTAGTAATTTCACTGATTAGGGAGCTGTCACATGCTGGGTCTGGGACAGGTAAGAATGGGATCGGAGGTTGTATTTGAAGGGGATTAGAGGTCCCGGCCCTGTACCTCGTCGGTGCGGCGGAGCCATGATGGCAGATGCACCGACGAGGCATGGCTCGAATCACTGGGATGAATTTAATTTGATCTGCTCTATTTCTTTCAAAACCTCTAGTTTATATAGTGCTAGTACCTGATAACAAACTAGATATTTCCTTAGAGATATTAGCTTCCTAATCATGTCTATAAACTAATAATTCCTAAATTCTGCTACAGTACTATTCATGCCCTATATTGGGCTATGTTGTGGGCCTTGGCCTCTAGGCCCATGCCCATGACAGATGCTCTCTTTGAGTTCTAGGGCTTATGTTTTGTACCATTTATCTGACATTTCAAATGCTAATTAGTAATTAGCTGTATGTTGTTTCATAAAATTGTTTCGGCCCAGATTGTGTCATAAGCACGTTGCATGAATTCAGTTTTTGTGAAAGACATGATTGTAGAATTGGAATGACAAATATTCCTCAATCTTTAGAGGGAAATTCCCACTTTTATATGTTCTGAAAACCTGCAATTTAAGTCCATCTGAGTACTCTGACACCACCAGAAATTTGAAACAAATTAACAGATTGGGCAGTTTCAGAACATGTGTGGAAAGAATCAGGAATAAAACTGCATGAGAAAAAGTTCTGCTTGTTTTGTACCTCTGAGGGATGTTTAATCTGCAGTGAAATTTCTTTGTTGGTGTTTAATCATGTCCCCTTGACAATCATGATGTATTAATTCAATTTGGTGAAAGGCATTGTTATACATTAGTTTTTTTTCTTACTATCCTCTACTGTTTTCCAGTTGAAGGAAATGGTGTTGGCTCTGCTGGATGAATCAGATTTGAATATTACTAGTGATGCTGTCGAGATGATTGTAGATAGGGTATGGTCCTAACTCCGTATTACGCCGAGCAAAGATATCCTTATGTATTGTTCTAAATCTTTTACAGCTTTGTTAAAACAGACATTTGACCAGGCTGACGCAAAAAGCGATGGGAGGATAGATCAGGAAGAATGGAATGAGTTTGTCAAAAATAATCCATATGTGCTGAGGAATATGTCTCTCCCGTACCTCAAGTAAGTAGTGCCAGAAAAATGTACTACCATCATGCATCAATGAATATTGTATGGATGTAGTTATGCTATTATTGTTCTGCATCAGGAATTCATAATATATATGTGACCATATTCTATATCAATCTGGATGTTGGCCAGAGAAATGATTTCCCCCTGTTTAACACTCATTCTTTATTCTTTGGGGTGCTTTTACATCATGAGGTCATTACATTCTTTGGGGTGCTTTTACACAATTCACACTTTGTCATCTCTTTGTATGAATATTGTGGATTAACTGATTATTGCTTGCTACTGTTCTCCAGGGACCTCACCATGATATTCCCAAGCTTCGTGATTCACTCAGAAGTCAGTGAAGCAGACATGTTTGCCTGACCTGAAACATGGCACTGTGTTGCGCAATTGCGAGTTTGCAACACCTCAAGCTCACAAACCATTTGTACCTCGTGTTGCCGTGCATCTGTCCTGTTTGTTGGCTACGTGCATTGTGGACTGCGGACATAACCAATGTATATATGCAGGAGACGAGTTGATGCTTGTGTAGCATCTAACTCTAGCATCACTGACCAGCAGATAGATGCTCACACATGTACAACCACACACCCGTTATTGCTTCACTGTTAGCAAGTGTTTTCCTTTTTCTGTAAGAAAATATTACAGGAAATGAGGGTCACTATCAGTGTTTTTTCCATTATCTTGAAAACGTTACGCTATGAACTCTAGCTTCTAGCCAGATGCATGTAAACGTCATATATTTGTGCTACGGACTTAGCTTGAAATGGTGATTGGTTCCAGGATTTCTACTTTTCCAGCTCGAAGGCATGAGCGAAGCGAAAGGTGCCAGGACGATTCTGCTCAGCCGATGTCCCCCGCCGACAAGACGATTCTACACGTATTCGCAGCAGCAGATGCAGCTGCAGCTGCGATCTGAGGTGAGCTGAGGCGCCGGTGCCCGGTACGAAGGCACGAGAGTCTGGAACGTGTCCGCACCAGGCCCGTCGGTCGCGAAAGGAATCGGACAAATCCCACCTCGCCCAGTCACTCGCCGCCTCCCCCGACATTTATTCCGATCCACCTCCGCCTCCTGCGAGCGCGCGGTGCCCACCGGAACTTGCCCAACTCATTAACTGCCCTTGTGTGTTAAATTAATTAAATCCACTGTATAATCACCTCTTACTGATCCCAAGGCTATTAACAGTGGTAGGTTAATTTCACTATTTCCTAGTCTAACCAGTGTAATTAAATGTTTTGCAACTGAATTAAATATCATCTCTCCGATGAAACGCTTTGGTTCACAGTGTGCGTTTTATTTTGTTTCATCCGTATTGGAAACAGGTTAGCAACATGTTATGTCAGCAAAAAATCTGATTTGTTATGGTAATTAATATCATGAAACTTTTACGGTGAATAACCTAACCCTAATCATAGCGGGAAATTTAACAATTTGTTACTCTCTTCGTGGACCACTCTTTAAATATCACTCTCTTCGTTGTTTTTACATATTTACCACATGAAAGAGATAAACACTTAATAATTTGTCACTTTACAACCTAAATATGCCTAATAGGCAGCCACATGCGAGGGAGGGCGTGGTAGGGCTTCAGAGGTTGCACGGGAGGGGATGTGAGAGCACGAGAGGCTTCGGGGGAGGGGCGTGGCGGGGGTTTCGAGGAGAACTGCGGGGGACTACAAGGGCAGGGGCTACGAGAGGGGCGCGCTGGGGCTTCGGCCGGCTACGAGGGGCACGGTGGAGGCTTCATAGGGCGCAAGGGCCTGTGAGGAGGCCACGACGGGAACTTCAAGGGACTTGCCGGAGGAGTTGGGAAGAGAGAGGAGGAGGAAAAAGAGAGGGAGGAGTTGGGGAGAGAGAGGAGGAAGAAAAAGGTGATGTGATAAAAAAGTGACGTGGTGATGATGTGGCGGTCTAATAATTATGTTTAAGCTGCAAAACAATAAATTATTAAATGTTCATCTTTTTTCTGCGGTAAATATATAAAAATAATAAAGAAAGTGATAGTTAAAGATTGACCGAAAAGAAGAGCGTGAAAAATAGTTAAATTCTCTAATCACCGCTGCTCTCGCACTTCACCCATCTATTTTATAGATCACCACGCCACGCCATACACCAGTACACTTGCTGCCCACTGCCGCAGCCGCCGCTGCTCATGGCGTCTCCACCTTTGCTCGCGTCGTCCGCGCTTCTCCTCCTGCTCCTCGCCGCCGCCCCCAATGCTGCCGTCGCCAAGGACGTGAGGTACCAGACACTCGTAGCCACCCCGCTCTCGCCGCACCCGTACTCCGCTCCCGCCGCGGTCGTTGAGGATGACGATGTGTTCCTGGGGAGCCTTGCAGCGGACGAGGGCGGTGCCGCGTCGACGGTCGATCTCCGCGTGGTCCACCGCGACGACTTCGCGGTGAACGCCACCGCGGCGGAGCTGCTCGCGCAACGGCTGCGGCGGGACCGGACGAGGGCGTCGCGGATCTCCGTGGCGGTGGGTGGTCGTGGTGCCTCCGCGGCCAACGGGACGCGTGGTCGGAACAGAGGCGGAGGTGGGTTCGTGGCGCCGGTGGTGTCCGGGCTGGCGCAGGGGAGCGGGGAGTACTTCACCAAGATCGGGGTGGGCACGCCCGCCACGCCGGCGCTCATGGTGCTGGACACCGGGAGCGACGTCGTGTGGCTGCAGTGCGCGCCGTGCCGCCGCTGCTACGACCAGTCTGGGAAGATGTTCGACCCGCGGGGCTCGCGCTCCTACGGCGCCGTCGACTGCGCCGCGCCGCTCTGCCGTAGGCTCGACTCCGGCGGCTGTGACCTGCGACGCAAGGCGTGCCTCTACCAAGTCGCCTACGGCGACGGCTCCGTCACCGCTGGGGACTTCGCCACCGAGACACTCACCTTCGCAGGCGGCGCCCGCGTGGCGCGCGTGGCCCTGGGGTGTGGCCACGACAACGAGGGCCTCTTCGTCGCGGCGGCGGGGCTCCTCGGGCTAGGCTGCGGCAGCCTGTCCTTTCCCACCCAGATCTCCCGCCGTTTCGGCCGGAGCTTCTCATACTGCCTCGTCGACCGCACCTCGTCTACCAACCCGACCTCGCGGTCCTCCACCGTCACGTTCGGCTCCCGCGCCGTTGGCCGCTCGGTCGCCGCGTCCTTCACCCCGATGGTGAAGAACCCCAGGATGGAGACGTTCTACTACGTGCAGCTCATGGGCATCAGCGTGGGCGGCGCGCGCGTCCCGGGCGTGGCCGAATCCGACCTCCGCCTGAACCCATCCACGGGCCGCGGCGGCGTCATTGTTGACTCCGGCACTTCCGTGACCCGCCTTGCCCGGCCGGCCTACTCCGCCCTGCGCGACGCCTTCCGCGCGGCGGCCGCCGGCCTGCGCCTCTCCCCGGGCGGGTTCTCCTTGTTCGACACCTGCTACGACCTGAGCGGGCTCAAGGTGGTGAAGGTCCCGACGGTGTCGATGCACTTCGCGGGCGGCGCCCAGGCCGCGCTGCCGCCGGCGAACTACCTGATCCCGGTGGACTCGAGGGGCACGTTCTGCTTCGCGTTCGCAGGCACGGACGGCGGCGTGTCCATCATCGGCAACATCCAGCAGCAGGGGTTCCGCGTGGTGTTCGACGGCGACGGCCAGCGCGTCGGCTTCGTGCCCAAGGGCTGCTAATGGCAAGAAAGGCGCGCGCTTTGTTAACCATAATTAAGTGCTAAGGGTTTGAGTTTAATTAAGGCGGTGAGTGACACTGCGGTCAAAGCCGTGGATGTGCCCGATGTTGTCTGCCTCTTCAAGGCGCTTTGAGATGAGAGAGAGAGAGTCAGTCGAGAAGATGGTTTCAACGCTGTAAATGAGTTGGTTTATAAAATTCCATTTCACAATGTCAAATTATTTCACTTTCTATGTGTTTTTTGTGGTCTAAATGTCATAAATCAAATTATTTAAAGTTAGACAAGGTTATTGTTGGCGTAAAAGATTATGCTAACAGGTTTTCTAAGATTAAGAACTGACAACAGTGAGTTTGTGTTAAAAACTATCTCGAGCCTTCGAATTGAATAATAACTCAAGTAGTCTGAATATGTGTATTGAATAGCTGAGTATTCGATGCCTATTACAGGGTAAGAAGGGGGGTATTTATATGCAAAAAAGTCTAAGGAAAAGACATATTTATCCCTCAATTACAATCGACAGAGTGGAAACTATCCGGTACCCTGAACAGGGTTAAAACGATACAATCTACCCGGAGCAAGCAGATAAGTCAAACATCTTATCAACCTTGCCGCTCATCACTCGAGCTTCATATCGTGCGGAGGGTTCCTTCGGACTATAAGTCGAAGCATCCTTCGGCTTAACAACTCCGCTACCTTCGAGCATAATTAAGTTATCTTGAACTGTTAATCTCTAAGTCCTGAGAGTGAAGCATTTCCCCCAACAGTTATAGAAAAAGGGGAAGTATGTTGTGCACATCGGTTAACCGTGCACATGGTGCACATGTGAGATCTTCGTCTTTAATCTGTAATCTAATGGACAGCGGCTCCACCGGGGGTCATCGCAAATGTAGCAAGGAACAGAATGAGAGAAGTGGGAGGTGTTTTCTGCTAAATGATCTGATGAAACTGCTATCCGTTAGTTTACAGATTGAAAATAGAGATCTCATATGTACACCATGTACACGGTCAGTCAATATGCACAACATACTTTCCCATAGAAAAAATACACCCAACCCCAAACAACAAGAAATAACAAGGTTATTAGACATGCGACCGCCAAGTACTCGCCTTAACGGTCCCAAGGAGTAAAGGTATGTGGGCCCACAGCCACAGACACTCCTGCGGCTTGCGTGTGGGCCCATTCCTCTCTCTCTCTCGCACACACGCGCACTGCAGACAGTACAGCCATGGTGATTGACGACATCGGGGGCTCGAAACCCGGATGGTTTGTCGCGCGGCGCCGCTGCCTCCGCCCTCTCTGCCTGGAACGGGAAGTGGGAAGGCGACCGACGACGCGCGACGGGGAGATAAACCGCGCCTCCACCGGCCACCGCCTTCCCTGCTGCCTCACCGCGGTGTTTGTCGGTTGTCGCTGTCCGGCACCCCATGCCCTGACGCGTCCATGTTGCTGTAGTACTTTTGGACGGCGACTCTGCGAGTAGGGATGAAAACGGAGCGGATTTCCGTCCGTTCCGGGAAAAAAACGGAAATGGAGAGAGTTATGTGGAAACGGATACGGAAAATTGCGGAGCGGAAACGGAAACGGAACAGCGGTTCCCGACAGAAACGGATACGGAAACGGAATATTCCGCATAAAAAAACGGAAAGTTTCCGTTTTCACAGTTTTTACTGCATTATATAGAATATTAGCTTTTACTTTTTTACATTATATAAAATTTAAACTATATTTTATTCATAAAATGTTAAACAATTTAATTTAAATTAATATATAATTATTTTCTAAAAATAAATAATATATATTCATTATAAATAAAATAAAACTTGTTTTTACTTTATTATATGTATTTATCATTTATTAATATGTGTGTAAATTGAACCTATTTATTTGTTTATCGTACTTTTTTCATATATTAAGGGTTTTTTATAATTCCGATAGATATTCCGTTCCGTATTCGTATTCGCTCCTTATTCAGTCCGTATTCGTTTTCGATGATATCCGTTTTCGTATCCGTTTCCGGTATATCCGTATTCGTTTTCGTTTCCGTAAAAAAATACGGAAACGGATATGATAGCACTCATTTCCGTCCGTTTCCGCTCCGTTTTCATCCCTATCTGCGAGCACCCCGATCGGCAGCGGTGCCCAACTTGGCACGTGCTGATCCCTCCTGCTATGGTCGCGACTCGTGTGTGCACAGGCTAGCGTAGAAATTTCTGCGACACGGCAGCAGAGATGCCCTGCATGGCTGCATGCTTCCATGCGCCGTGACCGTACAGAGGGAGGATGTCCCGGTGCCAGTCAAGCCGAACAACCCGTAGGTAACTCCGTAACTGCAAAAACCGGTCAAAACTAATGCCAAAATATTGTTCTCGATCAAAATTAAAGCAAAAAATTTCTTGCAAGATAAACATACGTTTGCCGACTGGAAATTGTCAATTGAAGGCTCTGGTTTGCGCAAACTAACAACTGGCACTCTGGCAGCAAGCCGCAAGCGGCAAGCCGCAAGCCGGCAAGGTTGGAAACCTCGCCAACCGGTCCAATGACATTACCATCGCTTGGTAAAACCCTCTGGCCGCTGAGCGGGGGAGCACGTGGCACAGCAGATCACGGGCGTACGTTGTCTCTGCTCTCCGGAGAGAACGAGGGCGGTAGCGTGCGTAAGCATAACATCGAGCAGTTTTTAGCCCCGCGCGCGCGCGCGGCGGCGGCGGGCACAATGCATGGTGTGATCCCCTGATTCCCCTCGTCCGGCAGCAAATCCCGGCCGGTTATCTGCGTCCGTTTCCCGCGCGCTCATGCTGTCACCGTCTGGGTCGGCGGAGCGTACGTACGTACGTACGCCACTCACTCCTCCATCGCGCACAGCCGCTGCGTGTCACTCCAGTCTCCAGCAGCACTGTACTCCACTCCACTGGTCGATCGGCTCGTGTGGTCGCCGCAGAGCAGCTGCGCGCGCGCGCGGCGCCGGTGCCCGGTGCCATTGATTTCGCGACGGCGACGCTTAATTGGGTGCGTCGTGCGCCAGCAGGAAAGAGGCCCCGCCGCGAGCCGCCGGCCAGCTTCGTCGCGGTGGCGTAACTCGCGTCGACGCATCACATGCATGCACATGTCTCGGGCGACCACGTCACGTACGCGCCTCAATAATAAGCGAGCAATATTCAACTTATAAACTATACATATCATTATATTTTACAATTATATCACAAATTTAGTTAATTCAAATAATTTTATTATTTCTTATTTATTTTATTTTATTTTTAAAAAGGTGATTTCTTTAGTTATAAGAGGGATATCATTTAATATTTAACAAGTGAAATGTTGAATAAAAGAAATTATAGCGGTGGTACTTAACTTAAACTACTTGTTTCGTGAGTTTTTAGAAACTACGGTATTGTAATCCCATAATTTTAATTTTAAGCTCTCTAAACAGTTTACATTTTAGATGTGAATTGTGAAATATAGAATCTAAAAATGAATATGAATCAAAAACATAAAGGCATCCGTGGGTGGAGTCAACTATTTGGGCATGATGATTGTTGTAGCAATTGCGTTAGCTACAACAGGTTTCTGAGTGTATAATGAATAGAATGAACCTCGAAGGGTTTTCTCAGAAGGAGAAAGGATTTATACTGGTTCAGGCCTTCCCGAAAGGATAATAGCCTTACGTCCAGTCTACAGTGGATTTGGCATAGTTTAGCCTCTACTAAACCTATCTATTACAAGGACATGGCCCTGCTTTTATAGGCACGCAGGCCAAAAGAAAATACCTAAATGTCCTCTACAGGTTATAGGCCTAATAGGGGCAAAAAGGGAAAAAATACTAGACTATTGTACAAACAGCTTTACAGCTTTACAGACGTGTCAGATAAACGTCACTTCTGAGCAGCTAAATGACATACTAGGGGCGGAGGGGCCCCTAGTATGGCTCTACATTGTAGCGGAGTTAAGATATTTTCATGGTTCGAGGTAGTGACTGGAGCTCTTCGGGCGGAGACTGCATCAAAGGCTTCGAAGGGCACTTCGAGATGAACTTCGAAGTATGTTCCGAACTGAACTCCGAATGGACTTCCGGAGACAGCTTCGAGAGGGACCAGAGAGGGGTCCAGAGGCTGGCTCCGAAGGGAGCCTGGAGGCTAGTTTCGAAGGGAGTTCGGAGACTTGACTCCGAAGGACTCTGAAGGGAGTCCGGAGGCTAGCTCTGAAGGGAGCCTGAAAGCTTGGACTGATTGCTGTTTAGAAATAACTTCGGTGAGAGTGATCTGCTTTGATAGTGTCAGACTCCAGACCAAAGCCTACGGAGGCTGACGTCAGTCGTCATTTGGTCATATTTAAGGCCCTACCAATGATCTATCTACGACACGAAGGCATGCATGTGTACATGTACGAACACCGGCCGGGCGGGCGCGCGAAACGCGTCAAACGACGGAAGCACGTGGATCGAATCGAGGCGTCGTTGTTTTATCTCTCGCGTATCATGCAAGCAAGCAATGCAAGCTACAGATCGATCAGGCTCGATCTCTCACTGTCTTCTTGGGAGATTGGAATTTTTGTTCTCACATGGACATGGGTCGATGGAGAAAGCGACCATGGTTCGACGATTCTTGTCACCATCGACCATGCATGGCTAGCTGCTGCATGCATGTGCGCTCCACGATACGTACGGGGGGATGTACGTGAGTACTTTCACCGGGTGAATAGTAGCAGGTTACTGTGTGTGCGTGTGTCTCCGTCCCTACTGACACTACTGTCCTGCTCAGGCGCCCAGCCATGGCAGTCGTCGGCGCAACAGTACCGGGCGCTAGAACTAGAACATGTATATGCAAGTGCCTGTCCGTTTCCACCGCCACGTATTTTAGACATTGTTTTTTACTCTTATTACTGGATTAGATTACGACTTAAATAGGTTGTTTATTTCGATCGGATATTCTGAGTAGCTGCATAGCTAGATGCTCGTTTTTTTCAGTTTTTTGATGTGATTGGAGTCGGTTGACCAAGTACGACTAAAGTATGACTAGAGGCCACGTGGTGGCAATCGACCAACCAAGTGCCGATTGATAATTATTTTATAAATTTATGAAATCATTATACACATTTAAGATTTTTTAAAATATTATTTAAAAAATCAATCTGTTTGGGGGCGCACGCAGCACATGCGATGCGATCCGAAAAGCTCTTGGTGCTGGAATCGTCAAAAGAAAGGCTTCAGCTTCACGGGACAAGAAAAGATCGTTCGATCTCCAGCGGTAACGGATGATGTGACGGATGTAATAAGGACAAAGCTCCCGACCGATGCTCGTCGAGTGTAAGATTGTCGCTGCACTGAATTATTTGTCATGGTACTCAACCACTTCAACCATTTAAATGTTATTATAAGTATTACTATATATTTTTAGAAATTTTACAAGATTTTCATAAGATTTACTAATTCTCCGAAATTTCTTTAAAAATAATTCATTAAAAGGAGCCCCTACCTTAAAAGTGAATTCCCCCTCCACCAAAGATTTCTCATAATACACATTTAATGTGGAATATTTGGTTGGTAGGTGAAGTGAGGTAGAACGGTTCTTACGAAAGAAAATTCTCTTAGATGTTACGATGTTAAGATGTTAGACCAATTTATTTAAAAAATTAGTGCAACTCAACGATCTTATTTGGAACGTGGGGATAATAGCGGACCTAAGATCCTAAAATACCAGTATGAAATCATCTCATCCTTAAAAAAAGTATCATGTTTGTCTTAAAATATAATATAGTTATTATCTTTTGAAGTTTAAAATATGCTTCAAATATAACAATTTAATATTAGTAAAATATTATTTTTACTTCTAAATTACTCGTACTAACATTAGACTTTATTACTCATTACTTCACCTAAACTATACTCACTTACCCTAAGAAGAATATTACAGTTTACCTAAACTATACTCACTTACTCTAAGAAGAATATTACAGTTTTTGACCTATTGGGAAGAAATAATCTCATCATACTTATGTGCCAAGTATTTTGCCCAAACAGGATACTTCGGAGCTAATGAGCGGCATCTAGGTTTTGAAGGTCAAAGTTCATTAACAAAGGTACTCTAAAGGCTGAATTGGAGATACGATGGGTCTTTGAGAGCCGCCTCCACTTCGTCATCTTCTGATTTCGAGGTCCGCCGTAATCTTCGACACGACGTCTACTTTCTAAGTGTTTTTACACAAGGGTTTACTGTTTTGTCCCTACAAAGCCTCATGAGCAAAGCTCATATTGTCGTTTGTAACTAGAAGATAAATTAGTATTATTCTGTTATACTTTACCTATAAATATCGGTCTCTTCTACTGTAAAAGGATCCAAAGGTTGTTACGTAAATCAATAAGCATTCACCGGATGTAAGGCTATTATTCGGATGCCTGAACTAGAACAAACCCTTCGCAAGCAGAAGCATTTGAGGTTAACAAACATGTCAAGTGTTGTTTACAACAACATGATCAAATATAAAATACCTTAAATCTTGTAAAGGGAAGTAAAATAAAGTCGTCACCATGCATCTTGAAAAGAGAGGTACGTACGTAGTATTGCCGATCGAGCAGACGCGCGGCGTGCATCTATCCAAGTCGGCATGGTGACCCAACCTGATCGACTTACAGGCGGGACCCGCAACTTAACTGTAGTGTTTGATAGCTCGAGGACGTCAATATGGCATTGCATCGCCGCTGTTGTGGATCGATGTCGGAACGCTGGCGATAGCGATACATAAACTAATCGTGGGAACTTGTTTTTTAGCCATACACATGTCAAACTACCATGCATCGTTTTATTTTTTATATAAAAAAAATCTATAACTATTTGGATTAGTGCGAAAGGGATCGTGAGTTAACTAGTATCAAATCTCGTTAAAATTTTAATATTAAGTATGCTTAGACGGGAGTGTAGTATCAGGATAGATGATCTCTTGAGAAATTCTCGTATCACATCTCGGCACATCTATAGCATTTAAATAAATTCGAACCCGTATGACCTATTTTTAAAAAAATATTTGGATTAGATTTAAGATGCAAAGATTCACTGCACGGTGAAAATCCATCTCCGGTTATTTGTGGCGGGTGCCATGACTCCATTTATTTTGTGACCTGCTATGGTATGATTCAAATCTGACGTATGCGAGATGGGCCTACGTAGCTACCAGAGATATTACAAATATAGTTATAATTAAAGGTCATTTATCTTAGTACTACTCTCGCTTGAACCCACTTAACATTGAGTTCTAATATAAAATTTTAATATTAAGTATGCTTAGACGGGAGTGTAGTATCAGGATAGATGATCTCTTGAGAAATTCTCGTATCACATCTCGGCACATCTATAGCATTTAAATAAATTCGAACCCGTATGACCTATTTTTAAAAAAATATTTGGATTAGATTTAAGATGCAAAGATTCACTGCACGGTGAAAATCCATCTCCGGTTATTTGTGGCGGGTGCCATGACTCCATTTATTTTGTGACCTGCTATGGTATGATTCAAATCTGACGTATGCGAGATGGGCCTACGTAGCTACCAGAGATATTACAAATATAGTTATAATTAAAGGTCATTTATCTTAGTACTACTCTCGCTTGAACCCACTTAACATTGAGTTCTAATATAAAATTTTAATATTAAGTATGCTTAGACGGGAGTGTAGTATCAGGATAGATGATCTCTTGCACTACAACAATCCAGGGAACTTCCGTCGGCCAAAGCCGACGGAAGTTAGCTCTTTCCCGACGAAAGAAGCTAACTTTCGTCGGCAAAAGGCTAACTTCCGTCGGCATTTGGCCGACGGAAGCGGGTAGACGGAAGTTAGCTAACTTCCGTCGGCGGCCGACGGAAGTTAGCTAACTTCCGTCGGCCAAACCTAGCCGACGGAAGTTACCAGAAAATCGGTAACTTCCGTCGGCTAAATCTAGCCGACGAAAATTATTTTTTTTGTTTTTTATTTTTTCTGTCGACGGGCCAATAACTTCCGTCGGCTAATGTTGGCCGACGGAAGTTAACTAAAAATACGAAAAAAAAGAATAAAATTTGCAACTTTGCTGCTCTGATTGCTTCCAAAGTGGCATTCTGCTCATTAACAAAACAGTGGTACACATCATCTGTGCCTTATAAGCACCAGTTTAACCATAGAACCAACGAATAAATACCCATATTTCAATAATTAACATTTCAGGTACTTAATGTAAGCATGACTAGAAATAAGGTGTTGTACTGCAGCCAGGACACAAAGCAAGCCACTTCGGACACAATTCTGGCCTTGTCATTTTCTTGTCATCTTTGTTGAGCGACTTGATCTCTTGACAGCTTAAGAGAATGTCTTCAACTTTTGAAATGATATCCTCCGATATGGAGTCAGAATCCTTATTTGAACCATTGAGCATTTGAACTTTACTGATTCCAAGAAGTTTGGAACCTATCGATGGTGCTTTGGCATCAACAGCATTCACTGGAGGGTTCAATAATTTAAGAAGAAAATGGATACAAGATTCTGAATCCAACAAATGATTATCTTGGACCTGAACAACAAAGAGAAAGGGGGATGGAAAATAAGTACAAGTGAAGCAAAACTATTAAAGAGAATGAACTGTTGGTACTTTAACTGAATTTTGCATCATAAGTTATAACTTCAAAACAAGTGATGAAAATTAGAGCATGGACTTGCTTACATAATCTTCTTTGTAATCACATGACAAAATATTTGAAAGAAAAATGGAATAGAGCACACACAGAGGCATGAGGGCTGAATTAAGAGGTACTCACATCACTTGCCAAAATGAATAGAATAGCTGCTGCACCAATAGTGCAGGGGGGGTCATCAAAGTTCAAAACCAAAATTGCATCAATAATTTGTTGTACCAATCTATAGGATATGAGAAAAGAAGACAGTTGTGAGTAATAAAATGGAATAAATGTAATAGTAATTTCAGAAAGTTGAAACAGAGTATGTTGCTTGCTGAATATTCAAATGAAGATGTTCTGATATTCAATACAAAAATGAATATAAAATTATAAATATTGCAAGTATGTTGATGTGTAACAATAGTTGTAATTCTTATGTACATATATCAGTAGAAAAAGGTAAAAAGTAATGCAAGACTCTAATGATTCAAGCTACCACCCTCCTGAGGGAACATGCTGTTTGCTAACATGAACCTCCACAATTTAAATAAGAAATATTTTGTAACCAAGCGACTGGCAATATTCTACACATGTATCTATATTTATACCTAAGTAGTCCTAATTCAGTTAAGAAAGAAGTGTTTTAGTCTCTAGGCATTCATCATCAGTACCATGTTTCCTTCATCTATAATACATCAGATTAGCTAAGTAAAGAGACCAATATGGTAGAAATGTTGAAGGACGCCATAAGATCATACTTCCTAAACCCAGATACAACATTTGGTCCCAAATTGACTGAGGAGTGGTAATAAGTTAACACATACACACACGGCGCGGGTTCTTGGCAGCACAAAATCGTATACCAGCACAGTGAGAACCCTGACCGAGCAAACAAATGGAACCAAAATTCAGAGCAATCAAACATACACGGGTTGTCCCCGTCGAGCGCGAAGTTCACCTCGTCGAGGCTCTCCATCATCTCCCCGTACTCCTCCACCTCCATGAGCGTCGCGGTGGCCGCCACCGCTGGCTCCGCGTAGTCCCCACCTCCTCTTCCTCCCATCCCCCGCCGCCTCCGCTGGGACGACGGCTGGTGCGCACGATCATGGCGTCTCCCTGCTGCTCTCCCCAGCTGCGCGTGCGCGCATAGGAGAGAGATTTGGGCGTCGCCTCGCCTCGGACTCTCTGGGTCGCGTGGGTGGAGGCCGGGGAGGCGGGCGGAGGCGGCGGGAGGCGGCGGAGGCGGCGGGAGGCCGTGGAGGCGGCGGAGCCCGTGGAGGTGGGCGGAGGCGGCAGGATGGAGGCCGGGGAGGCGGGCGGAGGCGGCGGGAGGCCGTGGAGGCGGCGGAGCCCGTGGAGGTGGGCGGAGGCGGCGGAGGCGGCGGGAGGCCGGGGAGGCGGGCGGAGGCGGCGGAGGCCGTGGAGGCAGCGGAGGTGGGCGGAGGCGGCGGGATGGAGGCCGGGGAGGCAGGCGGGGAAGAAGAGAGAAGGAAAACCTAGGGTTAAAAGGCATGGGCTGAGAAAAAGAGGCGCGGCAGCGAAAAAAAAAAGCGCGTGTATTAACTTCCGTCGGCCACATCTAAAGCCGACGAAAGTTAATTTTAACTTCCGTCGGCTTTTATTCTGGCCGACGGAAATTAAGGGATTTATACCGGGCGGGGAAAAATACCTCTATCTTCCGTCGGCCACTGTGAAAAGCCGACGAAAGTTAGCTTATCTTCCGTCGGCTTCTTTAGGCCGACGAAAGTTAGCTAACTTCCGTCGGCTTTTGGAAAAGCCGACGGAAGATAAAATAGCCGACGAAAACTTTCTGTTTTCTTGTAGTGTTGAGAAGTTCTCGTATCACATCTCGACACATCTATAGCCTTTAAATAAATTCGAACCCGTATGATCTATTTTAAAAAAATATTTGGATTAGATTTAAGATGCAAAGATTCACTGCACGGTGAAAATCCATCTCCGGTTATTTGTGGCGGGTGCCATGCACGACTCCTTTTATTTTGTGACATGCTATGGTATGATTCAACTGACGTATGCGAGATGGGCCTACGTAGCTACAAGAGATATTACAAATATAGTTATAGTTAAAGTTCACTTATCTTAGTACTACTCTCGCTTGAACCCGCTTAACATTGAGTTCTAACGAGATTTAGTGTCAGCTAACTCATATCTATAATAGATGGAGCTGCAGTAAAATTCACTCTAAAATCTAAAATCTAGCTTAATTCTCCCCCTCTAACATATTTCTAATACTATATTCATTGTGTTTTAATATAACACAGTTTTTTTCCTCTCTTATATTACGGAAGGATAGACCATATTTATTATATATCTCTTCTCTTCTTTTTTGCTTTATCACTAAAGATAGAACTAAAGTAGATATAGAATTAGAGCTGCTTTCTAGAAATAGAAAGAATGAAGATGAGTTTTCGAAACTCTAGAAATTGAGAGCTAAATATAGACCTATTTGAGAAATATTTTAAACTCATAATCCTTAAAGAAAGTTGCACTAGAAATCTTGCTCTCATACGGTACCATGTTTTCATACCATATCAGACTTATGGAAATTATATTTATATCATTTATATACAAGATTGTTCCACACATCCGTACGTAGCTACGTACACGCAGTGACGAATTCAGAATAAAAACAATCGATTATCCCCACTTATATTACTATATCATTATCACACATAATGTGAGTTATGCCACGGTAAACTTTCAATTCAATATTAATATAGCGTATGTTCTATTGGTCGAACGCAAGCTCTGCTATACTTAAATGTTAGATAACATAGTTGTATGTGTGTAATATGTTAATTTTTTAAGCCAATTGGTTAAGCACTTATGTATCATAGACTGTATTAAGAGTTGTTCTACCTATTACTAATAAGCTAATGTACCTATCAACCAAAATTTACCAAGTATTTCGTGCACCACAACCCATAGTTTATTAGGTAGTGTATTATTTTGCCATGTCAAAAAGATATTATATTTAGAAGCTATATTTCCAACCCTAGTTTCTTAGTATGAATCTATAATAATTTTTTTACTACTATTTTTTCTATTCTTCTCTCATCCAATCACTTTCATCCATGTCTAGTGAAAACATGGTGTCTAACTTAAGACATATTTTCTTCATATTCTATATCTTTCCTCATCGTGTAGTAATGAGTTTTTTTACCGAACAAATTGGATCCGAACCATCTCGATGCCTACAAAATTTCTCTCGTTTTTGCGCAACTCTGGGCCGCAGCCCAAATCTACACTGTACGCGTAGCTGGGCCGCCGCCACGACCAAATCACGACGTGACAGCAGCATGTCGCCACTCGCCGCGCGCGCGCGCGCGCCTCGAGCGTCACCGGCCAGGCGGCCACGCAGGCCGCAGCGCGCGCGCGCGTGCTCGGTCCACACACACGGCTAGCTCCGCTCCGACGTTGCCGCTCCATCGCTGGCTCCACAGTCTATATATCCGTCGCGCCCCCTCACTCCGCGCGAGCGCGCGTCTCCGATCCCCAGTCACACTCGTCGTGGCCGCGATCGATCGATCAACATCGCGCGTTCGTTCGTGGCGCTGGTTGTCAGCGTCAGCGTGGGCGCTCACCAGTCACCGGTAAGGTTGGCGCGGCAGGAGGCGGTGGCGCATGCATGAGAGGGAAGAGGAGAGAAGGAGGCGGCGGAGGAAAAGGCGGCGGGGGAGGAGTGGATCACCATCTCCCCAGCAAGGGTGGCGGCGGCGGCGCCCCGCCGGTGACCGATGCGCTGTCCATGGACGGTGGCCTCCGCGAGGTGTCGCTCTCGGTCGTCTTCTCCGTCTGGTGTCTCCTCTTCCTCCTCCGCTCCCAGTTCCTCCACAGCCAGACCGACCCTTCAGGTACGTACCCCACACCCGTAGCCATGATCGCGATCGATGTCATTGTCACGCACGTCACCCGGCTGTCGAATGCATTTTGCTGATCGGTACTTGCTTGCAATGTTCGTCGTCGATCGATCGGCGCACGCAGAGTTCTACGACGTCGAGAACGGCATGCGCGACAGTTACTGCAAGGTGATGCCGCTGGAGGCATACATTTTCCCGTCGCAGTATAACGCATCGGCGCCGACGTGCCAGCCGTCGTCGTACCCGCCGCAAGAGGAAGCCGACCACCGGAGCCTGCCGCCGTCCAATGCCACGGCCGGCGGCAGAAACTCGTCGGCGGAGGCGGCACTCGTCGAGCTCGATGAGTTCCGAAGCAGGATCCTGCAGGGGAAGCAGGAAGACAACGGCACCGCCGGACGGCCCCACGTCCTCGACGGCGCCGCACACCGCCTCGAGCCCAGCGGCGCCGAGTACAACTACGCGGCGGCGTCCAAGGGCGCCAAGGTGCTTGCGCACAACAAGGAGGCCAAGGGAGCCGCCAACATCCTCGGCGGCGACAAGGACCGGTACCTGCGCAACCCGTGCTCCGCAGAGGACAAGTTCGTTGACGTCGAGCTCTCGGAGGAGACGCTGGTGCGAACCATCGGTCTCGCCAACCGGGAGCACTACTCCTCCAACTTCCGGGACTTCGAGCTGTACGGCAGCCCGATCTACCCGGCGGAGGCGTGGGAGCTGCTCGGCCGCTTCACCGCCGAGAACGCCAAGCACGCGCAGCGCTTCGTGTTGCCGGAGCCCAAGTGGACGCGCTACCTCCGCCTGCGCCTCGTCACCCACTACGGCTCCGGCTTCTACTGCATCCTCAGCTACCTTGAGGTGTACGGCATCGACGCCGTCGAGCGGATGCTGCAAGACTTCATCTCCGGCGCCGTCCCCGACGCCGACGCCGACGCCAGCAAGGACAGCGGCGGCCTCGGCAACGACACCGCGCAAGCGCGTCAGGTCCACGCCAGGTTGGACGTCGGGGCCGGTGGCGCCGGGCGGAACGACAGCACGGCCGATGGCACCAAGAACAACGGCTCGAGGGTGACGGTGGCCGGCGACGCGAAGCCCGCGCAGGCGCCGCCACCGTCAACCGGGCGGTTCCACGGCGACGCCGTGCTCAAGATCATGATGCAGAAGATGCGGTCGCTGGAGCTGGGGCTCTCGACGCTGGAGGAGTACACCAAGGTGCTCAACCAGAGGTACGGCGCCAAGCTGCCCGACCTGGAGAGCGGCCTCTCGCAGGCGGCCATGGGGCTCGACAAGATGAAGGCCGACGTGCGGGACCTCGTCGACTGGAAGGACAGCACGGTACGCGTCGTCTCAGAGCCGTCACAAATTCAGCATGGTACGAACGAGCTGAAACGGTCATTTCCACCGATTTGTTTCCCACTGTTGATCAGGCGAAGGATCTTGGCGAGCTCATGGAGTGGAGATCGACCATCTCCAGCAAGCTAGACGATCTGATCAGAGACAACGCGGCGATGAGGCAATTGCCGCCATTGCTCCATCCGCGATTCTCCAAGTTGGTCTTTTTTGTTGATGATCTGACGTAGATGGTATCGGGGTGCAGGTCGAACATTGAAGAGACGAGGAGCATCCAGGAGACGCTACAGAACAAGGAGCTGGCTGTGCTGTCCATCAGCCTCTTCTTCGCGTGCCTGGCGCTGTTCAAGCTGGCATGCGACCGGGTGCTGTTCCTCCTCACCGGGAAGGAGGCGGAGAGGATGTGCAGGGCGAGCAAGGGCTGGATGCTCGTGCTGGCAAGCAGCAGCCTCACCACACTCCTCGTGCTGCTCTACAACTGAGATCATCTCAAAACCTAGAAGCAACAATTTTCTTTCACATTTCCTTGCTAGCTCAGGTTGCTGTTAGCCCAATTCACTAGGCGTTGTTCCTAGATGAGTAGATGGTACCAAGTAGTGCTTTGGAAATAAGGTGCCTGTAACTCCGGACACGGGTTCAATGGTAGCTAGATAGGATGCATTTGTCCAGGCAAACGGTGATGTGCAATAAAGCAGTACTGACGTTTTCAACATTTCTTACTGCACCTTTATACATGCTAACAGCAACATAGATATGCATTTGGAACAAGAAACACAAATTGCAGGGCAACAAAATGGGCAATCAAGAGATCGAGCAAATTATTGACGCAGTGTTTGCAACGATGTGCTCGTCTTGCTGACATTCAGCACTAAAAACTTTCCAGAAACAAAATTGTGAAAGGCAGGAGGTATCTTTGTCATTTCGACAAGCATCAGCTGACAGTGTATTTTATGAACCAGGCCTAAATCAGGTGAACTCATTTAGACCTTAGACCTTATAGCCGGTTAAGGTGAATCCTCTGCCAGCAATCTCGCCTACGCAGAACCACGCATAAAGTTCAACTCCAAACAATGTGACAATACCGACGTCCTCCACTTTGAGATCCTTTCTGTTCTTCCATACCTGCTTGACACCATCAAGTTCCTTCCAGAATGCCTCATAGCGCCCTGGAAAACTGAAGGAAACAACAATGATATAAGCCATTAAGAAAAAAAAACTCCAAAATAATAAGCATTGTAACAAAGGAATTTTTACAGCACAGGAACTATGCTTTCTCAGGCAAATGACTCAAAAAAGCACCAAAAAAAAAACTTTAAAAGCATGGTCTATCGAAGTTGATACACAAAAATGCATAAATATATGCATATTAAGTTCACCTAGCAAGTGCAGACCTAGCCATTTCTTCTTCCAACAATCCACAGTAACCATTCCCTTCAATTTCTCCCTGATTTTTACCAATGTACTTAAGAGCTAAGGCAATTAACTCGCTATTAAAAGTAGGGGTGAACAAATGCATTTAGTATATCATACAAAACTCATTCCATTTTGTGCCATGACATATCAACTTCACAATAGATTTCACTCCAGTGCATCTGGCTTCTCATACTTTAACATAAAATTCATGCTTTATTAATTATTATATATGTCTTCATGCACCATGGACCCAAGCAAAAATACAGAGGTAACAACAAGGAATAGATAGTAGTACCAGCATAACAGAACCTCTGATGGTAATCATACTTATTGCATATGTTGTTTCCATAACAAAAATTGAAATTGCACTTAAGGACAGATTATGTGTCTTCCAAAATTAGGTGCCTTGCATGACCAGGTGAAATGGAGGATACACTAGTGCTCCAAAAAGAAATATTTATCCTCTTTCATCAAATTTATTGGGTGTAGCAAGTCTGATCAAAATAAAGTGTCAGGTAACAAATCATCCCACCACCCACAAACATTCACCAACCAACCATGTAAGCTACATCACAGACAGCACACGGTTACCAGCTCTCCAAAGTTCATAATGCTACAAGTTGTGTAATATTCACAATCCATAACTGGTAGAATGTGTGAACAAACGAGCATATCAATCAAGTCACACAATTTGCATCTGCGAAATGCTATGCAGGATGGCTACCACCACCTCAGACCCCTAAACAGGGTATGACACCTACAAAGATGCAACTAGACCATCAAATACAAAATAAGCCAATAGTCTAGCAAAATAACGCAACTCGTCCTGACTAACCCAATGCAGGCCATAAGCAATTGGAGGCACGAAAACTTGGATAGCCACCAATTACAGGAATGTTTTCAGTCGTGCCATGCCACACCAGTCGGAACACACATCCTAAGCCACCCCCATTGACAAACGCACCAACAGACCGCATCACACTGCCTAATACGCAACAGCCTCCAACTGGAAGCCGCATGAACAGTGGGGCGTGTGGCATCACCTGGCCAGGCGGGTGTAGAACAGCTGCTTTGAGAGCTCCTGGCACTTCTCCACGGTGGGGGGCTGCACCACGTGCTGCTTGTTCTTCTCCATAACCTCCTTGTAGTAGGCGCCGCCATGCTTCGACACAAACTCCGACGCCTGCGCCGCCTTGGTCCGCAGCTGCGCCAGCCTCGCCGCCATCGCCTGGACCCCCCACCCGCACACGGAAAGAGAAATCGAGTCAGATCGAAGGGGAAGCAGATCTGGCCGACCGCCGATCTGGGACCAGATTGGGCAAGCAGGCGGCGACGGATCGGATGGTAAGGGGGTTAGGGTTTCGGGAGATTGCTACCTCGGTGAAGCGCCGGGGAGAGGAGAGGTCGCGAGGTGGGTGGGTGAGGGATCCGCAGCGAGGGCAGGAGGACGGCGAGGGACGGAGGGGGAGGGAGTGGTTGTCCGCAGGCGCAGGGACGGGAGGGGAAAACGGCGGGGGTGGAGGGTACTTTCGTCCGTCCACTCGTGAGTTAGGGTTTTTTTCGTCCGACTATCCCAATTTGTGGGATGCGTTGAGATAGATGGTGGTATAGAGCTTTAGGGACATTTGGACCAAGGTTAAAGTTTATCTCATGACGTTAATTAAAAAGATTAAATATGAGTTAATTATAAAATTGATTACAGAATTTTTAGGCCAATTTACCCGATGAATCTATTAAACCTAATTATTTTATGATTTGACAATGTAGTGCTACAGTAAAAATATGGTAATGATGGAACGTCTCGTGAATTAGCTTAATGATTTTGTAATTAATTTTATAATTAATTCGTATTTAATATTTCTAATTAACGTCCCAACAACATCGGATATAACAAGGAGTAAACTTTAGTACCTGTCATGTGGAAGAAGGATGAGCTCGCATCACCCTCCCTCAAGAACTGGATGCGCGCACGCGAACCCGTTCTAGGGCTGCCAAAGCAAGACATTTACCCTTAAGCACAACCCTCGAATTTCTTTCCAACGCTTAGAGAGGTCTGTTATCTTGAGCCACATCTAACCGAAGGATAATTTCATTGGCGATCTGTAATCGAAACCTTAAGCTTCCTTGCAACCTGTCCTTTCTCCACCGGTGAGCAAACTGCTCTCCAAGCCATTAGGCAATGTCCACCATTCACCTCTTTCTGACCTTTCCACAAGAACCCTCTACATTTACGATTTATCTCCTTAGTGACCCATCTGGGTAGTTGAAGCACCGAAAGGAGGTGAAGAGGGAGCGCCATAAGCACTGACTTTATCAAACGCAACCGCCCATCTGGTGACAACATCTTTGGTTTCCATCCAGCAAGTTTCTTAGCAAATCTATCGAGCATCGGCCGAAGCTCGGACTTTTAAGGCTTGCGCATTGACAGAGCCCAGAGGGATACCGAGGTAAGAGATGGGGAAGAATTCCAATTTACAGCCAAAGATCATTTGCACTGTGTCCAACTGCTCTTCGCCACAACAGCTACCGCATCACCATGAGAAGGATGGAGGGAGATTACTACACCATCAACGTAGATAGACACATCAATCCTGTTAGCTAATCTGGTTGCCAAGATTTTGCTAACTAGTTTAGAAAAGCTGTGAATCAAACTGATGGGGCGATAGTCCATCAACAAGGTTGGAGCTTCTTTCTTTGGTAGCAGAATAATTGTTGTTGAATTCAAGCACTCCAAATTTTGAGAGTTACCTTGTTGGAATTTTGATAGAGCGGCTAACACCTCTGGTTTGATCAACCCCCAGCATTTCTGGAAGAATAAGCCTGTGAAACCGTCTGGGCCTGGAGCCTTTTCTTTTGGTAAATTCTTGATAGCCGTCCAAACCTCTTCTTCGCTTCGGTAAAGTCTGCCTCTAACTCTGCCAAGTTCAGGCAAGTAACTCTGGAAGCTCATGAAAATAGGATCTTGTGAGGATTTCCATACCTTGCTGAGTAGTTGCTATCTAACCATTGTGCTCAAGACGATGGATGAGAAACTTTCTACGTCTTGCATTAACCTTCATGTGGAAGAAGGATGAGCTCGCATCACCCTCCCTCAAGAACTGGATGCGCGCACGCTGCCGCACGCGAACCCGTTCTACGGTGAGCCTCAGGAAAAAGAGCTTCCCAATCTGAAGCAACAAAAGCCCTATCCAGCTTGACAAGGGTTGGCCGCTCTTGTTCATTACTCCAGGTGTAGCGCCTACCGAAAAGATAAATCTCCTTGAGCTCAAGATGGTTCAGCTTGTTGCAGAAGGCATTCATCAATCTTCTATTTATCTTTCTATAGTTTTTATCGGCTGTCGAAAGAAATTAGATTGAAGTCCCCAAAAATCAACCAAGCCTCCGAGCACACAAGCCTGATTTCCTCCATCTCTTCCAAGAATTGAAGCTTGTCCTCGTCACTTTGTGACCCATAAACAGTAGATAAAAACCAAGACCGATCCCCCTGCAACCAGTTGATCTGAATAGATGTATGCTACCCCCGGTTAATATATAATTGAGAGGTGATAAGTTTTTTGTTTAAATATTATTTGAGATCATATTTCTTTCGTTTTGTAAAAAAGATATGATGTATGCAATCATGGATGGATACAACCCTCGACTTAAGGCTCAAATCAACTAGTCTATTTATCTTGTATTTAAATTATGATAGTGAAAATAAATATAAATTTATAGGTTTTTACTCTAGTCTTGCACCACGGTGAAAGTAGCCTGAGACATGGCTCACCTCTATACAATATGAATAAGTCATGTCCAAATATGTAATTATAAAAAAATACATTACAATAATCTTTTTATTGGCTGTATGGTTGCTCGCCCGAGTAAAAACAAACTTTCGCAAAATAAAGAATGAATTTTTAATAACTCAGGATTGAATTGAATAAACACTCAACTCATTCAACACGCGCATCATAGAAAACTGGTAAGTTTGCATATATAAGGTATTTCCTCATATGTATCATACAATATTCACATGTATACATCAAGAGGAATGGGCACACATTCATAAACAGTGGTATGTGATTGTGGAAAAAAATGTTATTTTGACACTTTAAAGATGTGCATTTTGTTTATGATGATACTTTTGAGACTTATATGTAAAACCACTTAAATCAATGAAAATAGATCCGGATGTCAAAAATGTAAAAGCCACTCCATTGGAGTCTCAAAATAGCGAATCTTCCGTTGACAGAGGGATGAAGATGAAATATGATGGATATGGAAAGACAAACAAAACTATATTTTGTGAGAGTGAGAAGAGACTAGGTGACTTAAAATCAACTACGTTTAAAAGGCAACATGCACTCATGTGATTATATGAAAACCATAGTTTTTTGTGAAAACAGACATTAAATATTGCCCAAGTACAAACTCAATAGTTTTGACATGCTTTGCAAATTATGCATTTTACAAAGAGGGAAGATTGCCATGCATTTTGCATCCCTCCCATCTACAATAATCAAACAAGAAACAGGAACTGAACTCAGGAACTAAAAAAGAATCAAAACTTTATTTGCATTCCTATCCTTTTTTCTTCCCGACAATATATCTGAAAGAGTGTTTCAATTCACCACCTGATAACGATAACCACGCTTTAACACAGCTACATCCAGTTTCAGACGTCATCACTAAAAGGAAAGTAATTCCTTTGACTTCAGGGACGACTATCCTCGGCAGTCGTCCATCCGCACAAATCCAACAATAAAGTATTCTTAGATTGTTGTGAAGTGGATCTCACCTCGCGCGAAGCCTCCTTCAATCTTTCAGTCCTATCAGATCTCAAATCCACTCAAGGACGCACGAAACAAAGACATTAGCATCTTAGCAGTTTCAGATGTCACCAATAAGGCAATGAAGCGGTTAAAATCAGATTGAATCAGTGCGCGCCTCGAGTTTCACTCGCAAGATCCCAACCTGACCGTGAACACAGAACACGAACAGTAAGGCCTTGTTTGGGACTGCTCTGCTCCACGTTTTATAGCTCTGCTCCATAAACGCCTAGCCAAACAGGTTCAGATCTCAGTTTTTGGATCCGCGAAAAATGTATATCCACGACTCCGCTCCACGTTTTTTGTGGAGCACCTCAGGAGGTGCTTTACGGATTTAGTTTTTAAAACAAAACGTGGAGTTTGGGGTAATTTACCCACCAATGATATTATAAACTTATCGATTCACTTTTTAGTTGATATTTATTACTTTTTCATTTAGTGCTATCTATATTAACTTTTTAAATGTTACTGTTGACTTTTATCACAAATTTTGATTATTCGTCTTATTCAAAAAAAATTGAAATAACATTTATTTTGTTATATTTTTTTAATATTAAAGGTACTTCAATTATAACTTATATTTTTGTATATTTACATAATTTTTTTGATAAGATGAATGATCAAAGTTTGTGATAAAAGTCAACGACGTTATTTAAAAGTTAATGGAGGGAGTACTAATTTAATATATTTTACATAATGGACATGAAAAATAATATAATTGGAGATTTATGAATAAATTCCGGGGTAAAATAATACATTCCTACCAAATTCTACTATTCTTGAATCTGAATTCCCTCCGCAAGCCAAACAAATGCAAATACTCTACAGTGAAGCAGCAACTCCACTCTAGATCTGATTCTAAGTGAATTTCGTGGAGTGAAGCAAATTTTAAGAGAGTAGAGTAGTCTCAAACAGGCACTAAAACAGTGGTAGGTAGTTTACGAATCCGACAAGCTGTGATAAAGTGATTACCAACACGACCTTTCCCCCCTTCTTAAGCCGAGGCTGACAGCGCGGTCAAAACTGAAACCTGCATGCATGCATGGAACTTGTCTGGGGAGGTGTGCAAACTAATCGAATCCAGAGACGGATAAAAATGGCTGGCTTTGATGCCATGACACTGTGTTTCTTGCCTGGATAGTTAACATTGCTATCTCAGCTTTTGTCGGAGAGATGCGGTGGTGCTTGTATTCAGACACAGCCATGCGAACCGTGCTTGCTTAACGTACAGCTTAAGAGCTTAACACTTTATCCAAAACGCCATGAGAAAAACACTTGACCTCCTTGTTGCTCGAAACAAGGAATCAGCTGTCGTCACAGTGTTGTTGTCCCCGTGCTAAAATTTTAGAGGCGCGGGGCGAGATAAAATTTAGAAGCATTCGTACTAACATAATACTTTTTCAGTTTTTAAAAACAGGAAAACAAGTAGTTTTTGATATAATTTCATATTAGTATGTATTTTTTTGTTTATTTATATTAAATACGGTACATAAATAACAACGGTGCAGGAGACAAAGACAAATTAGTGCACCATTAGAGATATAGATGTCCAAAATACACAATAAAATGTAAACCGACTTGTTTTTTAACAACCCCATATGTAAGTCTAAAACAACTTGCTTGTGAAAAAAAGGGAATACTTAAATTTATATATATATATATGTGAAATCTTATCGATTTATAATTAAAATATATGCAAAAACAATATCAAACCGACGAAGCATTCAAACACAAAATAATACAAACATACACATACTCGGGACTGGATCACGATGAAAAACGACTCTCAACAACACAATAGTGAGGGACAAATGATAAAACAACAGCAATATTTAACACGGTTGTCAGAACCATTCTTACCATCTTCTACCATGATGTACAATAATCATTTTCGTTGTATAATTTGTTTTAATATTCATAATTTTCTTGAATATAACTATTTATATTTTAGCACATTTTTAAATCTTTTTCATATTTTTTTGTCAAATACACGCCACTTCACTTATAAATAAGTGACTTATATTTCCAAAGCATAATACATATGTCTTAACAAAGTAAATGATACGACAAGAGAAACTCAAAATATACTAATAGTTAGCGAGATAACTGTTCATACTAATTTCCTCTATGAACAAATATTATATAGGAGGCGTCTCGCAAAAAAAAAAAACCAAAATAGATTTCAAAATTGGTTTTGCAATAGAATATTATATTGACTAAGGTGATCATGGTGTACGGTGAAACAATGCCGCTAGGGGTGACGGTGACGGTTCGACTTAAGACTCGCGAATCAACTTGGGCTTAGTCGAGCCGAGTTGGCTCGGCTCGTAGAATCCTCGAGCTAACTTTTCTGGTTCGACAACTGGCCAAGCCGAGTCAAGCTAACTCACAAGTGACTCGCGGGCTCGGCCAACAACCTAGGTGGAGCAGGTTCGAGAGCACGGAGCGGCCCAACGGCTAACTTGACACAGTGTAGCGTGAGGTGTGACATCTAGGGCAACCCATGTGGCCGACGCCGGCTCGAAGTCGTCGCCAAACACTACACAAGTCACCGTCGGACATCATCGCACGTCGTCGTCAGACGCCGCCACCGAATGCTGCCGAATGTCTACTATATGATACATATATGTGGGACATCGTTTATAAATTACTCTTAGAAAAATTGTTTATCAACCAATTTTTTTTAACAATACAATAACAACACATAATCTATTGGGCCCATAAAATCCAATATTTATAGTATTACTAACATTGTTGTATAAATCTTCGGATGTCTACTATAATACGTGGGGTATAAAACATAAAACGTAAGGATTTTTTCTCTCGCATATCTATGATCACAACCTTATTTAAATAGCTAAATCAAAATTTTTTAGCTTTTGAAACTGTTTTAAAGCGAAATAGTCATCAACTTGAAGTCAGAATTATTTTCCATCATCTGGCATCCATGACGAGCGATCTCGTTGGAGAGGGGGCACACAAATCATGAATAGAAAACCAAAAGGGAAAGAAAGGAAATAAAAAAACCAATATTTATTTTGGTTTCTTACCTTTCCGTTGTCGTATCGGAGCTCTGCCCCCACCACCTCCCTCCTCTCCCCCATCTCAGCTCCCCCTCCGTTGGCCATTTCGCCCCATGAAACCCCAAACCCTCGCCGGCCTCGCCGCAGTCGCGTGAACAGCCTCGCGCTCGTCTCCCCGGAGACCCCCGGCCCCGATCCCGCCGCCACAGCCGACGCCCCTCCCCCCCGCCCGCCCCGCCGACGCGTCCGATCCCGAAGGGAGCTCGCATCGCCGCGGAGGATGAACGGTGCAGTGGTGTCCGAGCCCGCGGTGGACTTGCCCCCGACCCAAGCGTCGCCGTCGCCACAGCCGCAGGCGCCGCTCGAGTGGAGGTTCTCGCAGGTGTTCGGCGAGCGCAGCGCCGGCGAGGATGTTCAGGATGGTATCGATCGATCCTTTTGCTCGCTCTGTTGTCGTGGTTTTTTTTGGGCCCTGTCGTTGCCGCCAGGTGCTGGATCTTAATGGCCATGTGCTCCCGAGCTGGGTACGAGGCTACGAGCCGTGAATGGGCGTGGTTGGGGGCCTACTTCTTAGATCGAGGCACCAATCCGCTGCTGCAGTGGTGGCTTCGGATGGGATGCGCGTAAGCCCGATGCTTTACTATCGCAGATGTGGAATTTGCTGTTTCCTCTCCTCCAGATCAGTGCGGTGCCTTGTCGTGATAGCGCATATGTAGTTTTTACGAGTAGATGTGAGGCACTGTGCCATTCGGTGGTGCAGGTGAGGTTGTTTCATGGGTTATGGACTGATAGGGGTGGTAGAGCGTGCCATGTTAGAATCTAGCTGAATGCCATTGTAGGAATATGCATTATGTGATTACGGTTATAGAATATGGATTATGGGTGGTGTTGGCCAGGGGATACATGCTATCACAAAGTAAGTGTGGAAGACCGATGACATCCTGCTCTTCTACATACGTAAGCGGTAAGCTCGATGTGAAGGACATGCAGTAGAACTTGTGCACGATGCAGGCCTGTTGCGCGCTGCATGGGACGTGGACGCTAGCCGACAAAATATTGTAATGCCAATCAACTAATGAAAAAAAAATCCATTCATGGATTTTGCGATGCGAGCTCCTTGGACTCATCAATGTCTTTTGGGACTCATGTTGCTTTGCTACTGACGTGTCAAATACTCGAGCGTGTCCTGTCTTACAGCCAATGGAATGTTCAGATAAAGCTGGACATAAATGTAAAAAAACATTCCTTTTCATCTGCATTTCAGTGTTGATTATTCTTCATTAGTCAGTTTAAATGGGCTTGCTCCATAGTCACGGGAAATGTATCTAGAATGCAAAACTTTCAATAGAACCTGACGATTTTCCCTGCAAATATTTTGTGATCCATTGCCAATTTCATACTCACATTTTGAAGCTTGACAAATAGTATGACCAGGATATTTTCTGAGCTCTTTCTGTTTCTCTGTTGTGTTGATTATCAGAAACAGAACTAAAGTACTTAGTTTAACACTTTAACACTGTCACTTCATTCATCCTGGTCAGTATTGAGTATCTTCCATTACTTTTTGGATAAAACCTTGTCATTAATTGATCTGCCACTTCCAAGTTACCCAATGCTTACAACTATTTGTGGAATCTTCTCTTCTAGTTTTTTAGTTTTTAATGACATCTTGTCTCTCGAACATTTGGTGATATATTGCATACCACAGAAATCATAATATTGGATGATTTACCTTCTGTTGTACATGTCGTTCCCAATGCATCATGTATGTTCATACTGACTTAACATTGCTGTGTTTCTTTTTGTAGTTGACATCATATCAGCTATAGAGTTCAATAAATCAGGACAACATCTTGCCACTGGGGATAGAGGTGGACGAGTTGTTTTGTTTGAAAGGACAGATATCAAGGATGTATGTTTCTGGAACTGATTGTTGCTTTGTCACAAAGAAAAGTCATAGGATGTTCGTACTTCATGGACTTTGTTTTTTCTTGCTCTGATGGCTTAACATATTTTGTTTCTGTTACCTTAGAGTGCCTGTAGAAAAGAGGCTGAGAAAGGTGATTATTCTGTCACTAGGCATCCTGAATTTCGCTACAAAACTGAGTTTCAAAGCCATGAACCAGAGGTATTCTTTTATGAGACTTACTAACTGCATACTATTGGTTTCCTGTAATTACCTGCTGTAACAATTTGTGCCATTCACATGATTAGTTTGATTACCTTAAAAGCTTGGAAATTGAAGAGAAGATTAACAAGATAAAGTGGTGCCAAGCATCAAATGGCGCATCATTTCTTCTGTCCACAAATGACAAAACTATAAAGTTTTGGAAGGTAAGCTTCATCAATTGGCAATTATGGAAATTTCCTATCAGCCTATATTGCTAAACTGTTCTTTTCCTTAGAATTTATGAAAAAGCGTGCATGTAATGTGCTAAACTTTAGGAATCACCATATATATTTCTTTGTTTTTAACGTTGTTTATTCGGTTAACTTATTTACATATGTATGTGCAACTCAGTGATAAATTTGAATGTGTTTAACATTTAGTTTTGTACTTAATTGAGCTATGTTAATGTGAGGTTTAATTTTTATTTCGTAGGTGCAAGAAAAGAAGGTCAAAAAGGTGTCTGTGATGAATTTGAGCCCATCTAATGGATCTGGAAACGGTAAACCTGCTGGCGGTAATGTGTGTGGTTCAAGTGCATATCTCCCAAATGGTGGCATTTCAAAATCTGGTGGACTTCCTTTGCTTCGCCTGCCTGTGGTAGTTGTACCGAACTTAAAATTCTCATTTATGTACCACAAGAAAAGCTACTCTAAATTAGTCTCAACAGTATTACTGGATTAATGCCTGGCATTTCTGCTGTGCCTGTTTCTTGATTATTGAATTGCTCTTGTTGTTTTATCTCTCTTTTTATTTTTTATTTTTGTAACTTTAATTTTCTTGTAGTATTACATTTATCCATCTTTATTGTGCAACAGGTTACAAGCCAAGAAACAAGTCTTGCTGCAACTTGCCGAAGAGTCTTTACCCATGCACATGACTACCATATAAACTCTATTTCAAATAACAGGTCCTCTACATTATTCACCTTTTCTGCAGTTGCATAATAGCTAACATCTAAAGTTGCTAAGTATTGAACATTAGCTCCAAAATGGGTGCTTTTCTATGGAAGGATGCTTTTTCTAAGAATGGAACCTATTTGCTTTCACCTTGCACATGATAACCATGCATTTAACGTATTTGTAACCAACCAAAGTACCAAACCACCTAGCTTTTCTATGTAGTTTCATTATTTATAGTTTTTTTTTTTAATTTTGCATCATGCCCCTATAGCCCACCGATCATATTAGTCAATCCATTATCTATGGGAGATTTTTGTTGCTTGTACTGTATTTTGTGTGTGTTCTGAAAAATTGTCATTTCATCATTTGTAGTATATCATCATATATTATTGAGCTACATGTAGTATGTACTATGTAACCAGTTCTAGATAATTTAATACAGCTCTTCTTCCCACTTTCCGTGTGTGTTTGCTATATATTTTGCTGATGTGCACCTCATATACATTCAATTTAGATGCATCCTTTTGATATTTATGTAGTGACATATATTGCTGCCTGTTCCTTTCTTTTCCACAGTGATGGTGAGACTTTCATATCAGCAGACGACTTGCGGATAAATCTTTGGAATTTGGAAATTAGCAACCAAAGTTTTAATATTGTTGATGTTAAACCAACAAACATGGAGGACTTGACTGGTATAACTTCAAAATCTTCGAACTCTTAGCTATGCTGACTATTGTGTATTGTACTTGCTATATTTCTGTAGGTCTGACTGTCTGAGGATAAAAATATATAAAACTTTTACTCACATAGTGGAAAAATAATATGCTCCTATACCGCTAGAGTATCCTCTTATACTGCTAGAGTAAGCAAAGTTATGTGAATTATGTTTTACCTTTCATTTCAATTTGTCATGTATTTAGACAGTACTGCATTATGCTATCTGCTAGCATTGTTACCCTACATGCAATTATGTAAATAATACGGGTGAACTAATGAAGTTTATCAGAACAGAATTTCATAATAGTCAAGTTTGTAGGTCAAATATGATATTTTTGCAAGTGTATCCCAAAATGACCTTTGTTGTTTTACCACACATTCTTTCATCTTAACAAGTTTCATCTATTTGCACAATCTACTTGTTGGTAGTCATGTTTTTATTCTCTTGTGTGCAGAGGTGATAACATCTGCTGAGTTCCACCCTACTCACTGTAATACATTGGCTTATAGTAGCTCAAAGGGCTCCATTCGACTTGTTGACCTTAGGCAGTCAGCCCTTTGTGATACTCATTCCCAAATGTGAGTTTTCTTTTGATACTCTTACTCTTTTCAATATTCACCATATTGCATTTAGAAGAACATCATGTAGATTTACCTGCCTTGAGTTTATTACCCTAAAGTTGTTTCATAGTATGTTTTTATAGATATTCCTGTTTTATCTGTGTAGCTTCGAGCAGCATGAGGCCCCAGGTTCAAGATCATTTTTTACCGAGATTATAGCCTCAATTTCAGACATAAAGTTTTCGAAGGATGGGAGACATATTCTCAGTCGTGACTACATGACACTGAAGGTTTGTACCTGCTCGACTGTTCTGACCTGCAATTTCATGAAACTTCATTATTATCAGATTACGTGTTGGCATGCCTCTACCTTTTATTGCTCTGAACTCATTGAGAACCATTATTTACATTGGAACTTGGAATCACTGTTTGTTAGATAATGCATCGATTATCACTACAGGACATTAGGACAACCAGATAAGCAGGGCTATCTTTAGATGACCATTATACAACTTGCACTGCGCTTACATAAACTTCTTCATATGCAAATTCCATCACTATTGTGGTCTATATGGTTATGCCCCTTTAAGTTACTCGATGTAACTGCAATTGTTTTCATCTGGGAAGTTGCCGGTTTATACTATTTTGTATTTTTGTGTAGCCATGGATGTATTATCCTTCTGCATTAACAATTGCAGTGCAAATGTTTCTACTTAGATGCTTTTCCACATGCATAATTTATTTTCCTGCTGTTCCAGCTTTGGGATATCAATATGGATTCTGGTCCAGTTGCAACGTTCCAGGTTCATGAGTATTTACGACCCAAGGTAATTTTATACATGTTAAGAACTTAAGATGAACAATCCTTAGTTCTTTGAGGATAGTGATGAACAAACTATTTTCCCTGAAGTTCCCCTGATTCATGTATTTGTTTCTTGAAATTGCAGTTATGTGATTTATACGAAAATGACTCCATTTTTGACAAATTTGAATGCTGTCAAAGTGGAGATGGATTGCAAGTGGCCACTGGTTCTTATAGGTGTTTCTTATGCTCATCTCAGTTATGGTATAGCTTGATCTCCTTTGTGGAACTAATTTTTAGTTGATCTGTGTTTGTTCAGCAACATTTTCCGCGTGTTTGGTTCTGGTGCTGGTAGCAAAGAGGCAACAACACTTGAAGCAACTCGAAACCCTACTAGGTAATGATTCTCCTGTAAGAATGATGGAAGCTATCTTTGTACTGTATATCATGTATATCAGTATATTATCTCCTATTGTTCTCTCTGCAAAACTGATCATTCATTGTTGTGGTGTATCTAATGAACCTATACTGTCCCATTTGGTCAAATTAAGCATTTCAAAATTCAAATGTACCTATTGGTACTAACCATCTCTTTTATTTGTCTTACTGTTACACAGGAGGCAGCTTCAGAATCCCACAAGGCCTGCTAGATCTCTAAGCACCCTGACAAGAGTTGTTAGACGAGGTTACTTTTATGATGTAACATGTTAAGTTGTAGAAATGTGCATTTCAACTACTAATCTACGGATCATTATGCAGGTGCAGAAAGCACTGGGATAGACGCCAATGGAAATTCCTACGACTTGACAACAAAACTGCTGCATTTGGCATGGCACCCATCTGAAAATGTAATTGCTTGTGCCGCAGCGAACAGCCTGTACATGTACTATGCATAAACAAGGGGAGGAAACAGAGCGACAGTAATTTTTGGTAGCTGCCCCCTTTGAGAAGGTGTTTTACCCCTGGTGCAAACTGGAGATGGTGTATTTCCGGCCGGTCACATGCTGTTCTTTTGAGTGCTATATAGAGCTGTCCAGAGTCCAAGAGGAAGTGACTCGATCATTCCCGGGAAGCAGCTTGATTCTGATTAATTTTTTTTCAAGGGGAAAGGCCTGTCTTTCCCTTATAGGTTCATTTAGATTTAAAGATAAGATTCTAGTTTTCGACATTTGGAAGGAACAAAAACTATTGCGAATCTGTGGTAGATTGTAAGGTTGATGATAATTTCTTGTATTCATGTTGAAACCATGGTGGACAGGAGCATATTGATGCTTTTGATAATTTTATCATTTCAAAGTGATCTTGCATCATGTTTTTATTCCGGTTATTTTGCATCATGGTCCGTGCCTAATATAGGGTCTGTTTGAAACAGTTTCATGGCTCGGAAGCTGGAATATGAACCAAATAACTTTTTTAGTCATCCAACTTTTCTAGAATTGTAGATTCTCGTAGTACAAATTTAAAATCTGGTATAACCAGATTTTATAGATTTCAACTTTGAATGAATATTATCTATCATGTTATTAAAATATATTTGTTTATGTAAAATTTGAAAAAAAATAAATTTTAGTAAAATATATAATTTTAGTATTATTTAAAAATATATAATTTTAACATAAACATTACAAAATTTTGTAATTTCATGATTAGAATGATTTAAATGTAAAATTACACATTCAACGTCGCATTTGCTGCTATGTCGATTCTCTAAAACTGCGTATGATTTCTAAATTTGACACTGTGAAGTGTGAACTTCTTCAAAGACATAGAGAGTTTCAGCCTCATTGAAATAATTCAGGCCCGTCCGGAATAAACATATTTGCACGATTTTGCAAAACTGTATGGATTAAACACGAACCAGAGGAAAATCCAAACATGTGGTCAATAGATACCACGAATTGATCAAAATGTAAAGTTATAAAATCGCATTAGGCAAAATGCATAAGCGTGTTGAACTGTTCTTTTGAGGGCACAAATTTGTTAATTTAGACAAATTAAGTACAATTGGACATGCCATGACTCAAGAAGTTCATGTATCTTTCTTTTTCTTTTTTTTTATTTGTTTGTGTGATTGGGAAAAGTTCATGGATCCGTGCAAGCAAGGTATTAGCCCAAAGATCTCACTAGGCCTTCACTGTGTCAAGTGGAATTAACCTATGCAAAACACAATGCCGGCCCAAATATCTCAATTGGCCTTCCACCAAATTCAAGTCAAACTCAGCTTCTCCCTTCATCCATTTTATATTATAAATCATTTAATATTTATAAATTAAATTCATATAACTTTGGTTAAATTTATGAAAATATTAATATATATTAAATAAATACAAAGACATAAAGAAATATTTTATGATCGATTCAATAAAATAATTTGATGTTATAGTTATCACTATATTTTTCAATAATTTTTTAAAAAATTAAGAAATTTGACTTATAAAAAATCAAAAAGAAAATTCAGTATATGTCCTCCAACTAGATGAGAATCTAGGATTTTAACTCCTTTAGTACCTAATTGATTATATACCCTCCTTTAGCGTATTTGCTTCAATATATACCCCTTATGTATATTTTATTGTATTTTCTCACTTCAAATGACATATTTACCACTAGTCCCGGTAGATCAAAAAGCCTAATTACTATAGATCAAAAGGTAACACCGCAGATACAAAACAACATTGCAGATAAAAAGTAACACTTAAAAAAATAACACTACAGAACTAGCAGATAAAAGAAACCGAGACAAAAAGTAATACTAGACGTTCAGGCCAATCAAACTAGACAAAAAGTAACACTGCCGACAAAGAAATAACATTGTAAACAAAACAGTGTTAATTTTTTATCATTTGAAGTGACTAGAGTAAATACAATAAAATATAATGAAAATATAAAAATAGTATATACTAAGGGGTTTGTTTGGATGCGGGAGCTAAATTTTAGCCCGTGTCACATCGGATGTTTCGACATTAATTTGAAGGACTAAATGTGAACTAATTATAAAAATAATTACAGAATCGGAGACTAAACCGCAAGACGGATTTTTAAAGCCTAATTAATTCATAATTAGCAAATGCTTACTGTAGCATCACATTGTCAAATCATGGTGTAATTAGACTCATTAGATTTGTCTCGTAAATAATTCTCCGATTATGAATGAGTTTTGTAAATAGTCTATATTTAATACTCCAAAATAGTATTTAAACATTGGATGTGATAGATGCTAAAAACATCCAAACACCCCCTAAAACAAACACACTAAAAAAGCAGCATATAACCGATTAGATACTAAAAAGAGTAAATCCTATATTGTCGAATATATTTGGTGGGTATGTACTGATTTTTTTAGAATTAATCGGTATCTAATATAATTGAGAGAGTATGTTTTACTCGCTGACCTTTGGGGCCCACCGATCCGCCCGCTTCCTCCCATCTTCAAAAACCCACAGCCCCGACCATTTCGAACTTCGCAACCAACCCAAACCCCGACCAAACCCCCTTGACCGCTCCGCGTCTTCTTCTCCCCTCGAAACCTAGGGTTAGGGTTTCAGCTCGTTGGGCTCCAGTTCGAACGAATCCCTCCCCGCCTGCCATGGCCGCCGGCTCCATCGTGGTGGACTTCCCCTCCATGGGCACCGCCTGCTGCTTCTCCAGCTTCGAGTCCCTCCTCCGCGACTCTGCCTCCCGCTTCCTCGACGCTGTCTCCGCCGCGCCCGACCCGGACCTCACCAACTTCCGCTCGCTCTTCTCCCGCGTCCTCAACACCTACCCGGACCCTCCCCTCGAGGCCGTCTGGTTCTTCTCTGCGCTCTCCTTCCACGACGCCCCAGACGACCTCCGCAACCTCCTCCACCTCCTCTCCGCCTTCACCGCCTCCTCCCCGTCCGCCGCCAAGCCGCTAGCGCTGCTGGCCCCCGTCGTTGCCGAGCTCTTCCACGCCGCCAAGCCCCGCAGGGAGACTGAGGCCCTAGTAGAGGCAGTCCTCAGCTACATCAGCATCTGCAGCAGCCGCGCCCCCGCCGGCGGCGATGGGGCCAGCGCCGACGCCGGGAGCTTGCTGCCGGCCTTCGGGGAGCTGGTGAAGGTGTGGAGCGTGCGCTACTCGAGGGATAAGTGTCCGTTCCAAGTGCTCTTCCCCCTGGTCGGGGAGGACGCCAGGCTGGAGCTCATGAGGGAAGGCTGTAGCGTCGCCTACCTCGCCGGGGTGGTGGTTGCGGAGGTGTTCCTGCTCAGGCTCTGCCTCAAGGTGCAGGGAGCAACAGGGGTGCCACGTGCTGAGCTGCAGAAGGAGCTCAGGATCTGGGCTGTCAGTTCCATCTCTGTCTTCCAGAACCAGCAATTCTTCGGTGAGAGGATGCTCCCCATATTTATTGTGGTTTCTCTTAAATTCAGGGGCGTTGACCTGATTGTAATGTCTGTTTCGCTCATGGATTTCAGGGGTTCTGCTGAACATGCTCGTGAACCCTCAGCTTCCTGTCTATTCACTATTGGTATGTGTTTCATGATTCATGATTGATTTGAGGGATATAGTTATTATAGTTTATGTTTAGGCTAGCAACCTAATGGTAGTATGCACTGGCCTCTTACTGCCTTTCTGCATCATAAACATTTCAAAAGCATGTTTTTTTGCAGTATTGTCATTGTTATATGGATCATTAGAAGCCTAGGTGTAGAGATTAACTTAATAAGATCATGTCATAAATTAAGTGAGAGTATGTTCAGGTTTATCATTATCTGTTGTGTGTTTAGTACTTTAGTTAATTAGCACAAATTACCTTTCTGAAATAAAAACTCTGCAACTTGTTCCTTTGTACTTCAACTGTGCATGGACTCAGGAGTCTTTCTTAACTTGCGGAAATTAAAGAGGAGAACAGTATTAGGGCTATTATCTTTCCCAATGCTGGTGTTACTGTACCATGTTTGCTGTCGACGTATCCTCAAGGAGCTTGACTTGGGATGAAGTTCTATCTCATCTTTGCAATGTGCAAACAGGTTGAAGTCTGAACTGTGGATATTCTCATGCCCTTTTATTCAATTGATATGATATTTTCTAGGAATGATTATGCTGTATTGTGTGAACTCGTGAAGAGCCGAAGATGACAAACTTGGGTTGCCCAACCTTGTTCTTGGTTATAGTGTTTACTTATAAGGCTCTGATGCTGGCCATATTAACTCATCCCTAATTAATTAAGTTCACCAGTGATATCATTTGTATATGGCACTTGCACCTATAGTTATATTTCCCTTGAGTAGTTGGCTACCTGTTCAATTTATTTCATTTACTCTGGTAATATCATTTAGAAAAGTGAACCGTGAGTTACTAGTCATGGAATGTGAGTAGCAATGAGGACATTTCTGGGATTTTGTGCCATCTTATTGATGTTTCATATTGGTTTCTTATGCATAACTCAGAGTGCTGATGATGAAATCTTGTTGAGAGATATCCTTTATGATGCTATGATCTTGGTGGATTATTCTTTCATTAACAAAGGAGCTGAAGTTGATCAAGCTGATAGTTCCCTTTTGCCTCTTTTTTTGTCAAGATTGATTATCACTCATGATGCCATAAATGACGCCAGGTGATAAAGAATTAATGTAACTGGAACTTAGTTGATGTTGGAGTTTTCTCCTCATTCCATTTCTTTCTGACAGGAGCAAAGGAGATCACCGGAGGGCGATGTCTTTTATGAATGCCTTTTCGATTTCAAACATTCCCACTTATCTTGCTGAGTGGGTTACTCGTCAAGCTGGCTTCAACCAACTCAGCAACCCAGTTGTCACACCTCAAGCTCTTCTCAGTATGTACAAATATGGCTTGATTCTCTTGATTTTCAGTAGAATGTGGGATCAAAGTTTTTATAGAGTAATTAATGAACTTCTACATATTTGCTTTTCACAGAATGGCTAGTAGACCTTGAAGATAAGGGCCTTAAAGTATTTGGAGAAAATGCTTTTAGGGTTAGGGAGAGATTGATGTATGACGAGGTCAAGAATGGTTATCAGAGCAGGATGGTTCACTCAGATGCTGATCTTTTCTTTATTGACAAGCAGAGCGGTGGGGAGGTTATGGACACAAGAGCTGGTGACGATGAAAAAACTGTAGAGATGGAAACTGCAGATAATGCTTTTATGGCTGCTGCTCAGTCTATGAAGGTGTTGGCTAATGGTGTGCGGAAAAGGAAGGATTGCGTAACTGAAGATGCAAATGTGTTTAAGTTTGTGAAGTACAAGGTTGAAGACAGCTCGGTGAAGGATTATTTCTTGTCAGCAAACAACGGTATGAGCAGTGGTAGTGAGGTGGAGAATCCACAGTCTGATGATGAGATGGAAGAAACTGGTTGATGGGGTAGAAAGGAAATCACCCGCTAATGCTTACTAGGAGAGTCTTTTGGCCGGTCTGGAATTTGGGAGAATTGTTGTTGTTTAGGTTTCTGCTTCTGTATGACGACGTCACCATGAGGAGTATCATGTTTAGTTCCTTCTGGATGATGATGAGTGGAAGCGGAGTTCTAGGATAATAATCTGCAACACAGTGCCCGACCCCAGCCAGGCTTTTACCGAAATAGTTGTAACTGCTAGCTAACATGACTCGATGCATGATGCTGCAAACCATATCATGTTCCTTTTTACTATATGCAATAGAGACTTCAAAATGTTGACCTGCTTTAAAGGCTTCTGTAATAGAAGTCTATATTTGATGTTATGCCACGTAACCTCTTTAAGCTAGTGAAACCTTAAACTTTGTGTGGCTGTTACTTACCATGGTTAGCGTTCCTCCTCTAGAACTAGAATGTCACTTTGTATCAGAATGTTGACAACTCTGTGATATGATTGCATGCCCTGTGTCGTGTTGTTATTTTTCAGGAGGCGATAAGGACGCACGGTGCATGGTAAGGTCACTAGTGCTTACTACCAGTTGTGTGCTGCATCACCGTCGACGTTTCCGTGTAGCTGTAGCTTATGTTGTTAGTTTGTCTCAGGTCAGAATTCTTGAAGCGCCATTTGTTGATTCTATTCTCTCTGTTTCATATTATAGATCATTTAATCTTTTTCTAAGTAAAACTTCTATAATTTTTATTGATAGTATGTTTTCTATTGTAGTTTTTATTGAGAAATAACCAGCAGGAGAGTGTTGTTTTCTATTGTAGTTGTTTGAGCTTTTAAAGTTATTTTTAATTTTTTGATTAAATTTAAAGAAAAAATATGTTAGCATCTAAAATATTAAATACATACATTTTATTTTATGGTGGATTTAATAAAAATAATTTGATATTATATTTGTTGTTATGTTTTTCAATGAAATTTCTCAAAACTGGAGAATTTTGGTTTACAAAAAATTAAACGAATTATTTGGAACATGAAATAGTTTGAAAAAATGAATACATAAAATCTCAGCTGTTGGCTGTTGCAGCGCTAGTTGGTAACTTGTCTCGTGTCAGAATACGCCCTTTTCTGACGGAGAGGCGTTCCTCGTAGAATCACGCTTTCTCCGAAGGTAAGCGTATTTGTAGTTACCCGGTCATACACTCATCCTTAACACTTCGGGGAAAGTCATCGCGGCAGCCTGCGGCTCGAGGCGTGGTGGCTTCCCTCCCCCTCCCCACTCTTCTCCACGATTCCCTCCTCCCCCGCGCCCACCACCGCCCTCTTCCCTTACCACTGCTACTCGCCTCAAGCCGCGGCGCAGCACGGCGCGCATCCGCTACGAGGAGCTCTGGTCCCGACTCACTGGCTGCTCAACGTGCGCGGCAAGCGCGGCCGCCTCGCGGACGCCCGCAACATGTTCGACGGGACGCCGCACTGGGACGTCGTCGCCTGGACGGCCATGATCTCCCGCTCACACCGCGGCACGGGGGTGCAGAATCGGCCCTCGGGCTGTTAGCCGATATGAGCGAGCAAGGAGTTGTCCCCAACGGTTTCACACTCACCGCGGTGCTGTGAAGGCCTGCACGGTGGGTTCGGACTTGGGGTTTACGCTCCAGGGGCATTCTCAGGCGGTGAAGTTGCAGGATTTTCTTGAGCCGTCGGTTCTTCCTTAGTCGAGGCCTACTGAGCTGTCAGAGGGTGGACTTTGCTGAGAGAGCTTTGTTGGACTTGCCGATGAGAAGGATGTGTCATGGAATGCTTTTCTCAATGAGTACGAGGATGGTGACTACACTAAGGTCACGTTGTTTTTTCAGAAGCTGGTGGAATCTGGTGATGAGGTAAGTAAGTACACTTTACTGGCTATTCTCAAGTGCTGCATGGAACTTGATCTTGCAACATCTGGTCAGGCTGTGTAGGGTTTGCTGATCAAGAGAGGGCTGGAAACAGACAGTGTATGGAACAATTGCCTTATTGTAGTGTGATGATATCTTGTTTTGATCGAATTGACATGGCTCAGGAAGCATTCGATATTTTCATGGAAGTAAAACCTAATCAATATACATTTGTTTCCATATTGCATTGAAAACGGTGATGTGAACCTATGTCGCAGCGTTCATGCACATATTGTTAAAAGTCGGTTTTCAAGGACAGAAGGAGTGTGATGCCATTCTTGCTATTGACTTATGCATGACCCTGACATAATTTCTTGGAACACTTCTCTCTGGATTTTGTAGTGCAAGCAACTGTGGACATGGTTTGAGATTTTTTAAGCAGATCTGTGAAGGTGTTTTAGCAAACAAATATAATTATGTAGGCATTTTGAGGTGCTGTTCTAGCTTTAATGGACTTGAGGTATGGTTGCCAGGTTCATGCATGTGTTCTGAAAAGCGGGTTGCAAAGAGTTGATGATGTTTCAAGAATGCTTCTTGACATGTATGTGCAATCCAGATGCTTTACAAATGCACACATGGTATTTGATCGACTGAAAGAAAGGGATGAAGGTGAGAAGGCAATATGATGCTTCTGCTCAATGTTGCAAGAAAACAAAAGGCCTAATGATGCCATATTAGCTTACCTCACTAAGTGTTTGCTCTGATTTGGCATGCTTATGCTGTGGCCTCCAACTTCATTCATATACCATCAAATCAGGCTGGGGCAATTCAGTTGTTTCCAGAGCTTTAGTTGACATGTATGTGAAGTGCAGGAACACACGACTTAGTTGAATGGAATACAATCATTTGTGGTTATGCTCATCATGGTCGTGGATACAAGGCACTGGAGGTTCTGTGGGCCAAAAAGCCGGCTCCAGGTATTAGCTAGTTCCTAACTTCTTATTCATCTTTTTTTTAAGAATGTGATTATTCTAACTTCTGCATGTGCAATAGCTCATACACATCACTCTGTTACTCGGTAACGGTTTTATCTGATTTAAGCATGTTATTATATTGTTATTATAATGTAACTATGCTACTGAAAACACAGATTTGTCTGAATACTTATATGATTATCCACTTAGCTAGCAGTAAGTCTGGATTCATATACTTTAATCTGTTTCACTTTCTCATGTGATATAGCAAATCAATCTGTTAATCATTGCATCTTTTTATTACGGCACATATCAGGATAAATGCAGAGTGAGGATAGGTCCTTAGTCAAGGCATATGGTAATGGTTATGCAATTCTCCTGCAATTGTGGGCTAAGGATTGGTTACTGATCAATGTGGCACACGCAGAGCCTGAGGGTGTCCTTCAGTGGATACTGGATTGCTCATCTCGCATTTGTAATCGAATTGGGATGATTGTGCAGGTATGATCAACATGTTGACCAACTTCAGTAGGGTCTTTTCGAGTTCCTCGCCATTATTCCAAGGATGAACCTCAGCCCTGAGAAGCTGTGTGTTGCTGCTGATGAGATTCCAGAGGGGATAGTTCTCCTTTGGCATGACATAATCCCCTTCCCCTAGCTTAAGGGAGGGGCAGTAATCTCCTCTTCCATCACCAATATAGATGAAATGTTTTCCATTGGCTGTCCCCTGAATCCTCTCCATTATCTTGCCCTGCACATGATAAGATAAGCAAACTTTAGTTCACAGGAACCATGTGGAGTTTCCATTGTCCACACCCCTCTTCACATGAATATACCCTAAGATTTTAGCTCAAAGAAACGTAAATAATTGCTGAACAGTACATTACTGTGTAAGATTCAGATTGCATAATCCATCAAAATCTTTCTTTATCCAGTAAACTATAATGTTTCTTTTGGACAGACCTTGCTGTTTCTTTTGTCTCCATCGTCCACGTGCATGGAGTGAAAGCATTGAAGCTGACATTAAAAATGTGAACTGACCTGTCATCCTATTATCTTTGTCCATACCTTGCACATGTTCTCAGGGCAGAGGCTGCATCCATGGGGTGGGCTGGCTGGGTCATGGAACGGTGAGATCCTCAGTCTGCCGTCGGCGTCGACGCGCGCCGGGTTCGAGCTGATCTCGGTGAAGCAGCCGAGGACCCCGTGGTGCTCCAGGACGGTCTCGATGAAGAAGGCGTTGGCGTCGCTCGCCACCCTCAAATCACACCTGCCACGAAGGGTAATACAGAATCCAACCATGACAGCTCCAGACACGGAGGAAGGCATCGCCGTGGCGCCGGTGGTCGGTGGATGTGCGAGCGTACTGCGTACCCTAATGCCGACGCCGTCCGGATGGCGGAGAGGACGTGCACGTCGAGGGGCGCGCTCCTGAGGCACTGGCGGATATCATCGGCCGACCTCCCCTGCGCGTGCAGCTCCTCCATCATCCTATCCTGGAAGAAGCCATCACGACCAGGTTCAGCCCCAATCTATGCATGTTGGTCGCTGCGCGCAGGGCAGAGGAAGGGGAAAGATGCGAGAGCATGGGCCTCATCGTACCATGAGGGGGTTCCAGCGCATGGTGGGGCGCAGGCGGCTGAAGGCGTCGGCGGCCCCGAGCTTGGTGATGACCAAGTCGTCGCTGTCCCAGTCGATGATGGTCCTGTCGAAATCGAACACCACCACCACCGCGGCGTCGTCGCCAGCGCCGGCGGCCATCACCGCGTCAGTCTGCCTGTCTGGCCTGAGAACACCGGTAGAAGGAGTCACTCAGACGACGACGGCGGCGGCGACCGACGCCAACGTTTGGCAGCAATTTCTTTTGTGGCTTTGTGATGGCATCCGTTTCAGTTTATATGGCCTGGTGGTTGACCCGTTGGCGACTTGTGCGGGTTCTACGCTTCCACACCACCGCATATGACCTCTCCTGCGTTGGTTTGTGCTTTCCATTTTGCCGTCTCCTGGCTGCAGGCTGCCTTGCCCCAACCTTACACATGTTCCTCTGATGCATACAGGGTGGAGACGTAATCTGTCACTTTCACTCTCCCCTCCAAGTCTTCTACCATTAGCAGAGCTGCAGTGTGTTCGAATTTAAATGATCTGAAACCCTACCTGGAATCCTGGATATTGTTGATTGCATGATTAAATTGAAAACAACCTCTTAGGACCTGTTCAATCAGGGCCCAGCCTTGGGCCAGTGCCAGCGGTGCGATCGCACCGGGTCTCCGAAAGTAGGGGCCTCCAAAATTTAGTATGTGTTGTAGCAATTGTATTAGCTACATCACAGGTTTGTATGTGTGTATACGGTGTGTAAAATGAACCTCGAAAGGTTCTCTCAGAGGGAGAAAGGATTTATACTGGTTCGGACCTTCCCTAGGGGATAATAGCCCTACGTCCAGTTTGTGGTAGATTTGGCATAATATGCCTTGGTGTGGTGTAGTGAACTTTAGGGTTTCATGACCCTGGCCAAGCTATCCTGTTACAAGGGCTTGACCCTGCTTTTATAGGCGCGCAGACCAAAGGAAAAGACCAAGATGTCCTCTATAAGTCCTAAGCTTATAGGGGCAAAAAAGGGAAAATGAGCTAGCTATTGTACAAAAGTGCTTTACAACTTTACAGACGTGTCAGACAACGTCACTTCCTGACCAGCTAAACGACATACTAGGGGCAGAGGGGCTCCTGGTATGACTTCTACACTGTAGCGAGGTGTAAAAATCTTTTGGATTCAGAGTTGGGGTCGGAGCTCTTCAGGCGAAGCCCGCAGGGAAGGCTTCGAAGTACACTCTGAAGTAGGCTTCGAAGCATATTCCGAACTGGGCTCCGAACTGGGTTCTCAGAGACAGCTTTGAATTGGTTGGAAAGGGTCCGGAGACTGGCTCTGAGGGGCTCCGAAGAGAGCCCGAAGGTTAATTCCGAACGAGGCTCGAAGGCTAACTCCGAACAAGGCCCGAAGGCTAACTTCGAAGTTAGCCTGAGACTTAGCTTCTGGCAAACCTTAAGGGATCTTGAGGGCTTCGCTCCGGAGGGCTCCGAAGGGGCTCGGAGGCCTCCCTCCAGAGGGCTTCGAAGTGCTCCTTGAGACTTGGAATCAGCTTCTTCAGGAATGAACATGCTTCGACAGTGTTGGGCTCCGGGCCGAAGGCTGTCGGAGGCTGACGTCATTTGACCCCTGTTCAAGGGAAACTTATTCCCCCAATAGTAGCCCCTCGCTTGCAGGCCTTCGGGACGAAGGGGTGCCTTCAGAGCTTGGATCGAAGGTGTCTTCGAAATGCGCAGGTAATATCGCCTGCGTCAGCTGTCAGAATGACCTCGGGGAGATCAACTGACTCCGCAACGGCTATAAAATTGACCGTTACTGTGCGCCGGGACGCTTCGCCTTCGCTGGAGGCCCACCTGCCAGTGGGTTCGGCCCACGAACCGTCGGGATTTTTACCGCCTATAAATAGGGGTTTACCGCACACGGCTTCGGCACGCTTCTCATTTGCTTTCTTCTCAGCGCCTTGCATCCTTCGCTCTCTTCTCCTCCTTAGCTTCGCGCGAAGCACCCCTCGCTAGCTTTAGCCCCTTCGTGCCGAAGCTCCACAAAATGCCGAAGAAGGTTGCCTCGAAGGCTTTGGCCTTGGGCTCGAGCTCAAGCTCCGCCCAAGCGCAGGCAGCGGCAGCTGCGGCAGCGAAGCCTGCACCGAGGCGGTTGGGGCCGAGGGACCTTCGGTCGCCATCCGACAAGTTCGAGCAGACACTGGAAATGAGGGCCTCGATTTCCACAGAGGAGTCCGTCCGGAGGGCCTGCGAAGGAAGGATTGCTTCGAAGATTCAACTTAGAGTTCCGGAGAAGTCGGAGGCTATACCAAGGCCTCGGGCTGACGAAGTGGTGCTGTTTGAAGCCTTCTTCGAAGCCGGCCTCGGGCTGCCAGCAGTGGGGATGTTGAGCGAAGTCCTGAAGGCCTACAACCTCGAGCTTCCTCATCTTTCACCCAACGCCGTGGCGAGGTTTACTGTTTTTGAATGGGCCATGAGGGCCGAAGGTTGCGAGGGCCGCACAGACGTCTTCGTCGCCCTTCATGATGCCAACTGCCAACCGAAGCCAAGGGAAGGTGCAGACCGCGTCTAGAGGGCCTTAGCCTTCGGAAGCGCCAACTTCCAGCTTCGGAGGGAGTACCAAGATGCCTTCCCGGCGAGGGCCGCCAACAGCAAATGGTACTCGAAGTGGGATTAAGAGTGGTTCTACGCCTCCGTCGGCGCGAACTCTCCCCTTCGGAGTACCAATGCACTTATCTCTTATCGGCGCGAAGGGGTGGTGAAGACGAGCCCAGACACCCTTCGCTCGAGGATCTCGCTCCTTCGGAGGGTGGCCGCGAAGATGAACATGAGGGACCTCGCGGAGGAGTTCATCACCCTCTGGCTCAGCCCCCTTGCGCGCTCTTGGCCGGAGGGGCTCTTCCAACCTTCGGGCCGAGGGGGCCTAAACGAAGTGGCATTTGAACGCCTCGGTAAGACTTCGAAGCTTTTCCACTTTCATACTTCGCCAAAAACTTTACTCTGACTTGGATTTTTATGAAGCCACTCTTGAAGTGAGGAATCCGGAGGAGGCCATCGCGGTGGCGGAGCACGTTGTTGGGACCCCAACATCGGAGGAGCAAGCCCAACGACTTGCACTGGTGGGGACTTGGGAGCATTGGAACAGGGTGTGGACCCTGCTTGGCTTCGAGGAGGTCCAGACTCTGCCAGACTTCTCCCACCTTGCAGCTTCGACAACCGGATCCAAGAGGAAAAGGGACGACGACGAGCCCGAAACTTCGAGGGCTCGGCCGGAGGTCCCCGCGACCGAAGCCTCTACTCCGGAGGAGGCAACGGCCGCGGACCCTGAAACAGAAGCGGAGCCAACAAGTGCTCCGACAACGGCTACCAAGGTGGTAGCGAAGACCTCGACGGCGATGACTTCGGGCGCGGAGGTCGACGCGCCAAGTTCGCAGCAAAGGGATTGGGGGGCACACATTGACCCATCTACCTTCGAAGAAATTTCCGACGAAGGTAAACACTTCAAACATACTTCTCTTTTATATGTGGATTTTGACTTGAAATTTTTGCAGAAGATGATGCCGGTGCGAGGCCCATTGTGACTAAGCCAGCGAATGCCTCCGGCAGCAGCAGCAGCTCGGAGTCCGACATCTCCTCCTTTGAAGAAGACGGAGGCGGCGGCCGCGATGAAGGAGACCCTCGAAGCGACGAGGAAGTCCAGGTGGTCGATCGAAGCCCAGCCTTGCTGAAGCCTGTGCAGGCGGTTGCAGCGGAGGAAATCGTCCGTCCTTTGCTGCCGAAGGGGGCCGTGACGGAGGCGGCCCTCAACAACTTCCGCGAGGGCTGCGCAGCTACGGAGGCAGGGGGCTTGGTGGCTCAACTTAGTCACTCGAACCCCATGGACATCTTCATCAACGCGAACGAAGCCCTCATCTAGGTGAGCGAAGTCCTACGCATCCTTCGAACTATACTTTGGTCTTCGATCAACACTTATGATTTTCTTGAATTTTTCCAGGCCTTCGCACTAAACGCAGCAGCATCAACTTCTACGGACAGGTGGATGACGCGCCTGGTGGAGGAGAAGGAGGCCCTCCGACGCGAAGTCTCGGTGGAAGCCGAGAAGCGAAGGCGGGCCGAAGCCTCAATCGAGGAAGCGAGGCCCGAGGCCGATAATGCTAGGGAAGCCTTAGCCTCAGAGACCGACAGGCTTCGAGCGGAGCTTCAGGTTGCGAAGGACGCCGAAGCCCAGCTGGTGAGGGAGAACTCCGAGCTTCGCCAAAGGGCTCAGCGCCTTGAAAACTTTGTCGTTGGCAACATCGACGAAGCTACTCTGAGCCTGACCGAGGTCCTAGAGCAAATAGGGACCGAGTGTCGGGCTCCAGACTTCGGCAGCCAGGACCCAATTGGGGATCGCGCCACATTTTTGAAGGTGGTGGCTTCGACGGCGGAGCAATCCTTGAAGGGCTTCGCCTTGATGGCTGGCCGAGTGGCGGGTCAAGGGGTGTTGCAAATGCTTCACGACGCGGGTGCAACCACCTTGAAGCAGCAACTTCGGCGACCCCTGTGGCCTTCGGAGGCCAACACTTGATGACGCCTTCGGCCGGCGTCCGTGGAGCCTGGAGGCGACTTCAGGAGCCATGGAAGGCCCAAGGCTACGAGGCAGTCTTTGAACTTCAGAAGGCCATCCGCCTTCGCCGAGCCAGGGCGCATGCCTCGCCAGCTCAGCCTTCGACGTCGGCACCTCCACCTCCGAAGGTGTAGATCTCCTTAGGCTCCTTGTAATTCTTAGCTGTAGGCTTGTAAAATCTGATGGGGGACTGGTCCCGATCTTCCGCTAGGTAAAGGATAAACTTGGGTTGGTGGAGAATCTCGACGTTGGCGATCCAAGGCTCCGGTCCGGCGGATCAAAACCTTGCAATCGTTACACCACTGTCTCCGTTGGTTATCAACCACACAGGACGCGATTGACCTCGCCACGAAGGCTAATTCCTGCAAGCGAACCCAAGAACACAAGCAAGAACAGGAAGGATACAAGTCGAATGCCAAAACACAGACAAACGATGATAAGGTGAGGTTTCACAAACGCCAATGCAGCAGCCAATCGGTCCGGTGCAAGAGGCGGGATCTAAACACAACAGTGTAGATGCAAACAAAGCAAAACCTAACCCTAAAGGCGGCTGGAGTGAGTTATATAGGGCGTGGGCAGCCTGTGGAAGGCGAACAGACTCAGTAGAAGGCCAACAGACTCAGACTATGGCCCAACACGGCCCAGTTCTGTCACGCAGGACTGTTTTAATCACACAGATCGACTCGAGACTCCAAATGAGACGAAACCAACGGCAAAAGATCCATCTTCTCCTTAGCTTTCCAAAAAGTCCAAGAACGCGCCAATCGGACTTCGTATGAGGAAGTTATGCCCATTTTGGTGCATGGTGGTCGATGTAGTCCGAACCAGCGAAATCTTGACTTCAAAACATCCGTGCGACTCCGTCTTCAACTCCAACTCTTCTATTCCATCTCCCATGTTCCTAAGCAACAAAATATCACTAGTATTCAGTAGCATCCCATCCAAACAAATATAAATATAGTTGCTAAGGAAAGAATTAACCTCATGGTTCAAGCGACGGGCACGGGCGCGTGTGATTGGTCCTTGTAATTGAATTGTAGGTGGAGGCTCCATGTGTGTATCATGTGAAGTGATGTCCTCATCATCCTCCCCCTCTTGAATTGGAGTCGTCCTCGACTCAAGCTCATCGTCAGCTCCCAAATAGGGTTTTAAATCATCAGCACGGGGCATCAATTTAAACTTTCTCAAATCAGGATAACGATCCTTGCGCAAGTACAACCAAACAAGATCTCCTGGTTTGAAAAACATCTTCTTTCTTTCTTTATTTGTCTTTTGAGCAAAATAGCGTGCCTTCTTTTCTATAACTTCCTTGGTCTTTAGATGCATAGTTTTCACAAACTCTGCACGCTTAGTTGCCTCCATGTTTGCTCTCTCTTGAAAAGGAAGTGGCAGCAAAACAAGTGGTGTGATTGGCTTAAAACCATACACCACTTCAGACGGGCACAATTGTGTTGTTGAGTGAACAGCTCTATTGTATGCAAATTCAACATGTGGAAGGCAGTCCTCCCATTCCTTCAAGTTCTTCTTAATCATTGTTCGCAGCAACATGGAGAGTGTACGGTTTACCACCTCTGTTTGACCTTCAGTTTGCGGGTGACAAGTTGTTGCAAATAGCAATTTTGTGCCAAGCTTGGCCCACATTGTCTCCCAAAAGTAACTCATAAACTTCACATCACGATCTGAAATAGTGGTTCTGGGCATCCCGTGCAATCTCACAATTTCCTTGAAAAATAAATCAGCAATATGTGAAGCATCGTTGGTCTTGTGACAGGGAATAAAATGTGCCATTTTAGAAAACCTATCCACTCTTACAAATATGGAGTCTCTCCCCCTCTTTGTCCTAGGCAATCCCACAATAAAGTCCATGCTAATATCTTCCCAAGGTGCACTAGAAACAGGAAGTGGAGTATACAAACCATATGGGTTAAGTTTGGACTTAGCTTTATGGTATGTGGCACAACGCTGCACAAATCGTTCAACATCTCTCCGCATCTTGAGCCAATAAAAATTATTGGACAGCAGGGCCAAAGTATTTTCTCTCCCAAAATGTTCCATTAATCCACCGCCATGTGATTCCTGCAACAACAGCAAACGTACGGACGAATCTAGAACACATAGCTTGTTAGCATGGAACAAGAACCCGTCATAAACATGAAATTTTTTCCAGCCTTTCCCATCATTACATTTAGTGTATGGTTCAGCAAATTCTTTATCTACAACATACAAATCTTTCAAACTTTCCAAATCTAGAACGTTAATATCAAGTTGAGATAAAAGAACAACTATGCGAGACAATGCATCAGCAACCACATTTTCTTTGCCATTCTTGTATTTCACAATGTATGGGAAAGGTTCAATAAATTCAACCCATTTAACATGTCTACGGTTCAGTTTAGCTTGCCCTCTCAAATATTTTAGTGCGTCATGATCAGAATGTATAATAAACTCCTTAGGCAAAAGGTAATGTTGCCAAGTTTCAAGCACACGCACTAAGGCATATAATTCCTTATCATAGGTAGAATAATTTAACTGTGGACCATGTAATTTCTCACTAGAATAGGTCACGGGTTTACCTCCTTGTAGCAGCACACCTCCTATTCCAACACCACTAGCATCACATTCTAACTCAACAGGCTTACTGAAATCGGGTAGCTGAAGTAGAGGTGCACGTGTAAGGCTATCCTTGAGTGTGGCAAAAGCTTGTTCTTGTGCTGGCTCCCAAGTAGAAGTAACTCCCTTCTTGGTCAACTCAGGTAAAGGACCGGCTATGGTGTCGAAATCTTTCACAAAACGCCGGTAGAAACCTGCAAGACCAAGAAAACTACGTACTGCAAGGTTAGTTTTAGTTGTATGCATGACACGTCCTTTCAGATTAATAACCTGCGATGAGGAAGGAGAAACAACTTTGTCTTTTTGTTGCCTCGAAAGTGTTTTAGGTACTTGCTGATTTTCAGAAAGTTGTTTGCTCTTTTGTGCGTCCCTAGCACATTTTTCTTGTTCAAATTTCACAATTTCAGCAGGAGTCATAGGAAGCAATGTAACTTTCTTTCCTTAATACATAAATATGTACTTATTGCTCCTACCATGGTGTGTAGCATCAGTATCATATACCCAAGGTCTACCAAGTAAAAGAGAACATGCTTGCATTGGCACTACATCAAATTCAGCAACTCCGAAGTATGTACCAATGGAAAATTCGATGTGAGCAGTTTGTGTTACCATGACCTTACCGCTATTGTTGAACCATTGCACGTGGTAAGGGTGTGGATGTGCACGTGTGGGAAGTTGAAGCTTAGTTACCACGTCGAGGCTCACTAAATTGTTGCAACTACCGCTGTCGATGATGACACGCGCACGACGGTTATTGACGAGGAAGAAGGTCTGAAATATATTGTTCCGTTGTGCCTGGTCGTCCTGGTCCATGTGAGTGCTCAAGTCACGTTGTACAATAAGTGCTGCCATGTTAGTGAAAAGACAAAACAACAAAGAATAATCCTTATGTAAATAGCTAGGTGGGGTGGTGGATGTGTGGTGGAAGCAATCCATCAAGCGCCTTACCCACGCTTGCAAGTGTTCTTACCACGCTGCAGTGAGGTCACCGGCCTACAGGTGATGAACCAAGTGGAGGGTGGTGTGCAATTGCAAGAAATGAACCTGTCCTGACCAAGAGAAAGGTGTAGCTTGGAAGGCAAAGTGAGTAGCAAGGATTAGCGATAGTAATAACAGTTAAACCAAGTTCAATAAGTATTCCCTAGTACTCGTCAAAGTTGCTGGCCTTAGTGCTCTCAATGTGAAAATTCAAGCAATAGAGGGAAACTATGTGCCCAAAACTCAAATGGAAGCAACAAAGGCCAAAATCAGCTCTCTGCAGATCGGACAAGAGATCGGACAAGAGATCGGACAAGGGAATCTGTTACTGCCGCTGATAATTCTGTTACTACCGCGGATCGGACAAGAGTTCGGACAAGAGATCGGACAAGCAGAATCTGTTACTGCCACTGATAACTCTGTTACTACCGCTGACCGGACAAGAGTTCGGACAAGAGATCGGACAAGCAGAATTTGTTACTGCCGCTGAGGAGCTGTTACTGCCGAATCTGTTACTGCCGCCGATAATGCTGTTACTACCACTTCTTCTCTTTTTTTTTTGATTTTTTTCTCTCTTCTTTTTTTTTCACTCTATTTTTTTTTGAACAAGGATGACCAGAGATGCAACCACAAAAATTGGTACCTACAACTGAGGTGGGATGTGGCTCACAAAAATTCAAACAAGTTCGCTGACCGGCGAGCAAAAACTTTGCCCAATTTTTTTCTTTATCTTCCTAATTTTTTTGGCGATTTTGGTGAGGGCTAACAGGGGAACCGTGTTAGGGTACCCACCCAAATTGGGTCAGGAACACGCTCAAAAAATTTCAGATTTTTCTGCCAAACGAGCAAAAAGTTATGCCTGTTTTACTGAAGGGGGGTCACAAAGAGTCGATGTGGAAAACAAATAGGGTTGCGGAAGGGGGGGTTTTTCGGTGGGGAAATTTTTGAGACACAAGAACAACTACTACTCAAACGACACAAAGGGATTACTAAACCAGCAACAAGACTCGACCAAGAACACGAACTCAACAAAGTTAAAACTGAAATTAAAATTGCAAGGCACAAAGGGGTTCTCGGTGGGGAATTTTTTTGGTGCGGTTTTCTGGACTCTAGGTAAAAACAAAAGCAGATCGAGATTACCTAACGGGAAATATGATCTCTGATACCAACTGATGGGGGACTGGTCCCGATCTTCCGCTAGGTAAAGGATAAACTTGGGTTGGTGGAGAATCTCGACGTTGGCGATCCAAGGCTCTGGTCCGGCGGATCAAAACCTTGCAATCGTTACACCACTGTCTCCGTTGGTTATCAACCACGCAGGACGCGATTGACCTCGCCACGAAGGCTAATTCCTGCAAGCGAACCCAAGAACACAAGCAAGAACAGGAAGGATACAAGTCGAATGCCAAAACACAGACAAACGATGATAAGGTGAGGTTTCACAAACGCCAATGCAGCAGCCAATCGGTCCGGTGCAAGAGGCGGGATCTAAACACAACAGTGTAGATGCAAACAAAGCAAAACCTAACCCTAAAGGCAGCTGGAGTGAGTTATATAGGACGTGGGCAGCCTATGGAAGGCGAACAGACTCAGTAGAAAGCCAACAGACTCAGACTATGGCCCAACACGGCCCAGTTCTGTCACGCAGGACTGTTTTAATCACACAGATCGACTCGAGACTCCAAATGAGACGAAACCAACAGCAAAAGATCCATCTTCTCCTTAGCTTTCCAAAAAGTCCAAGAACGCGCCAATCGGACTTCGTATGAGGAAGTTATGCCCATTTTGGTGCATGGTGGTCGATGTAGTCCGAACCAGCGAAATCTTGACTTCAAAACATCCGTGCGACTCCGTCTTCAACTCCAACTCTTCTATTCCATCTCCCATGTTCCTAAGCAACAAAATATCACTAGTATTCAGTAGCATCCCATCCAAACAAATATTAATATAGTTGCTAAGGAAAGAATTAACCTCATGGTTCAAGCGACGGGCACGGGCGCGTGTGATTGGTCCTTGTAATTGAATTGTAGGTGGAGGCTCCATGTGTGTATCATGTGAAGTGATGTCCTCATCAAAATCTTATCAGTTTATTAATATAAATGCGGGGGTGCTTTATACCTGCCCAGGTTCAGTCTCCAAATATTGACTTCGAAGTACTTGAGGACTCTGAAGAACTTCACCAATTGTGGGTGGTCCTCGAGGTAGCTAGGTCTGAAGGCCCCCATCGGTTTAAACTTCCGAGAGGGCCTAACAGTGAAACCATCCCCGAAGTAGTCCAGGATTTGCTGGGTATTTTGAAGACGGAGTCCCTTCGGAGTTCTTCTTCTTTGCCAGACTTAAGCTGCTTCGCAGTAAATTCACGCAGCGAGGGGGTACAGCCTTCACGAACGGCCTTTGCAGGCGATGAAGCCTTAGACTTCTCCGTCTTCGACATGGCGGTGCCTCGCAAACTTGGAGCGACCTGCAAAGTGGAAGACGAGGTCTGCGGGCTTTGGGGCGTGGACGAACCGGACGCGGGAGAGCAGGCTCCGACGAGGCTTCGTCTAGCCGAGGGGTCCCTGGCCGAAAGAAGGGCAAGCGAGGGCTGGGGCCTCGAGCTCGCTTTTTCTTAGGCTTAGATACAGACTACGCGTAGTTTTGTCTTCGAAGTGTATTTGTAACATACTTCTCAATTATCATTCAATGAATGAGGTTTGTTGTATTTGCATACTTCGTTTGCATGCTTCACATAGTTTGATGACTTTGAACGTTTAGCTTGTCATGCTCGTACTGCGCATTACATTCACACACTTCGCATACATGCTTCCCCCCTTGCTCGTGGCAGCTAGGGACTTAGTCGTTGCTGGCGCGGGCAATAAAAAATGCGAAGGGGTGCGCCTTTTGGTGGCTTCAGATGCTTATAGCACATCGAGCGAAGGCCTCTTTTGGGCTTCGAATGCGTTAATTTGGAGCAAAGCAAGGCTTCAGCATGGCCAAATTAAGAGAAGCATGCTTCGGCATGCCTGGATTTTGTTGTGCGTGAGTAAGGCCCCGAAACGCACTTAGATTTTAAGCGAATCATGACTTCAAGATGCTTAACTTTTAGATTAGATCACGTCACGCGAAGCGAGGCCTCGATGCGTGTTCGGATAGCGAAGCAAGGCTTCTTGAGCTTGATCCTGTAGTGAAAAGGATATTTGATGTGGATTCACCGAACCTGTGATAAGTTGAGCCACCTTTGACTCTGAGCCACCTTCGACTCTGGGTCACCTACGACCCGGGGATGCATCAGGTCAGAGCCTAGAATCCCGGACTTGCCGAGCCATCGCCCAGAAGTCTCAAAGCCCACTGCTACGGGCCCGGAGGCGCTGTGTAGCCTTCGGAGGGATGCTCCGGATTTTGTAAAGCGAAGCTAGGCTTCAAATTTTAAACAAGGCGAAGCAAGGCTTCAGGTTTTTGATAAGATGAAGCAAGGCTTCGAATCTTTAAAAGGAAACGAGGCTTTGATTTCAAAACACGAAGCGAGGCTTCAAATTTTCAATAAGATGGAGCAAAAGGTTGCTTTAAAGGCGAAGCATGGCTTCAAATTTAAGGCAGAGCAGGGTTTCAATTTTATACTAAAGTAATTGAAAAATTGTACATTGAAGTGGTACTTCGGATAGTGTACATACCTCGTAAAGTGGGTGAAGCTTGCCTCGTAGCCCCTGGGGCTTTGACGGCCTTCGACACACGAAGCGGAGCCCCTTGCTGGAGGGTGAGCTCCGAAACACGAAGGATGAGGGAAGGCGAAGAAGGCCTTCGAACTACACCCGAAGCCCCTTGCCGTAGGGTGCGCGAAGTAAGAAAGCTTCGAAGCTCCCCCTCAAGCGTACTTCGAGTTGCAGACAGTGGCAGAGAACTTAGCTTTTAGGATTAAGATCCCCACGGACGACGCCAACTGTTGTAGCAATTGTGTTAGCTACAACACAGGTTTGTATGTGTGTATACGATGTGTAAAATGAACCTCGAAGGGTTCTCTCAGAGGGAGAAAGGATTTATACTGGTTCGGACCTCCCCTAGGGGATAATAGCCCTACGTCCAGTTTGTGGTGAATTTGGCATAATATGCCTTGGTGTGGTGTAGTGAACTTCAGGGTTTCATGGCCCTGTCCAAGCTATCCTGTTACAAGGGCTTGGCCCTGCTTTTATAGGCGCGCAGGCCAAAGGAAAAGACCAAAATTCCCTCTATAAGTCCTAGGCTTATATGGGCAAAAATGGAAAAAAGAGCTAGCTACTGTACAAAAGTGTTTTACAGCTTTACAGACGTGTCAGACAACGTCACTTCCTGACCAGCTAAACGACATACTAGGGGTAGAGTGGCCCTTGGTATGACTTCTACACTGTAGCGAGGTGTAAATATCTTCTGGATTCGGAGTTGGGGCCGGAGCTCTTCAGGCGAAGCCCGCAGGGAAGGCTTCGAAGTACACTCCGAAGTAGGCTTCGAAGCATACTCCGAACTGGGCTCCGAACTGGGTTCTCGGAGACAGCTTTGAATTGGTTGGAAAGGGTCCGGAGACTGGCTCTGAGGGGCTCCGAAGGGAGCCCGAAGGTTAACTCCGAACGAGGCTCGAAGGCTAACTCCGAACAAGGCCCGGAGGCTAACTTCGAAGTTAGCCTGAGACTTAGCTTTTGGCAAACCTTAAGGGATCTTGAGGGCTTCGCTCCGGAGGGCTCCGAAGGGGCTTGGAGGCCTCGCTCCAGAGGGCTTCGAAGTGCTCCTTGAGACTTGGAATCGACTTCTTTAGGAATGAACAGGCTTCGATAGTGTTGGGCTCCGGGCCGAAGGCTATCAGAGGCTGACGTCATTTGGCCCCTGTTCAAGGGAAACTTATTCCCCTAACAGTATGCTAATAGGCCTTACAAGTATTAATAAAGCCTAGTTACAAATTAGTTACAAGTTACAGACAGCAGGCCTGTTAGAAGAAATTGTTTTAAATGATCTAGAGATATTTCTCCTTTGTATTTAAACTTATTAGTGCGAGATTCATTAATGACATTAAATTTTTCAATATTATTTTGTATCTTTATGGGGAATGGGGGCCTCCATTTTTTGTTCCGCACCGAGCCACAAAAATGTTAGAGCCGACCCTGTCAAACCTAAACTGAATATCGAGATCGCCCTTCTCGTAATATCAGCTCCTCATGCCTCTCTCTCTCTCTCCCACATGGTGACCAATACTATGAGATAGTTCTAAGTTTGACAGTGCGACAAGATGGGCTCACAAGCTGACACAGTTATTTTGCCTTTTGCATGCGACCTGACGCTGGAGTGCTGCTAACTGGTCAAAGGGTGACTGGGTGAGATGATACCTGAGAAGAAAACGTTACCCAAGTCAGTGGCCCTGCTTGAGAAATGGTGGAATCTTCATCACACCGGCTACAACCTTTGCTAGTGCATCCCCCGCGACCGAAACATGTTGGTAAATGGTAACCAATCCTAAATTTGGTTCGTTGCTCTGCAAGTTAAATCAGACAACCATCCATGATCCAGGTGTTCCTAGATAAGTGCAGGTTAATTAAATACCCAGAGTGGCGTGTCTGTTTGTGAAAAGAAGTCTGCACATTTAGTGGCATGCCTTTTGTTATGAAGCAATCACTTCAACTTTTGATTCACAAGAATAATGGCAATGGATCGACATGTTTCTCTTTCCTGTTTGTGCTCGTGAAGGAACTTGATTCTCTAAAGATTTCTAGCCCAAACTATATCATATATCCTTATTTTTTTTCTTCTTTTTAATTTGTAGTGACTGGCTGGGTGTTTCTTGACAAGAAGTAAAGGTGAATAGAAAGCTCCTGCAACCCTTATCTTCGGAGGAATAAAGGTGTGAAGACTTGCTTGGACAGTTGTCATTCATGCAAACTTGGAGAGCTAGCTATTAATAAGGAGTCCTGCTATACATACTGGGGCACGACCAAATGAAACGTTGGGCCAGGATATGTGGAGTATGCATTTGATCGTCGGGAGTCAGCTTATTTAGTTGTGTGTATAGCATTTTCGATTAATAAGTCACCATCTGCAGGGAATGTATGAACGCCGTAACGGATGTGCTTTTAGCACACGTGTATCCCTACCCGTTTAATCCATCCAAGCAATGCACGTTTGATTTACTCTCACAAATTTTCATACTTATTTATCAAACCTCGCTAAAGGAAATGATCCAATAATAATTGAGGCAAAAATGCAACTACTTTTGGTTACAACGGTGATCCAAACAGTGCCCTAATAAACTGTGGCACATCAAACTATTAGTTTGAGAAAGTTTGGCAATCAACATGTCTCAAATCTGCCAAATGTTTTTTCTCGTGGAAAAAAGAAGTCATTTTAGGCCTATAATCAGTGTAGGCTATTAAGCGCCGTCCCGACCACTTTTTACATCTACGAGCCATCTTATCAAATTGATGGAATATTTAGCGCCGTGATAATTTATCGGTAATACCAAATAAATAAATGTACTACATTTTAATATTTTAATATTTGTTTCTTTTATGAAATAAACCATACACGTAAGCAATATGTATTTTACAAAACAGAATAATGAAATAAAACACAGTGTTTTGAGTTAATTTACTGATTTTCTCAAATTAGTCTAAAACAAACTATATAAAAAACTAGAGTAAGTATTAACACGAAATGCTTCACTGGTTGTTTTTTATTTTTCTTTTGCCCGTAAACACGTGAGTTTGCTACTCAGACGAAATCTCAACCAAGGGTGACAGGTGGCAGTCCCTGGTTGGCCACGTTCTTACCTACGTGGCACCTCAAGTGTTGTGGCGATAGGTTCCTGGGCCACAACGACCTCCACGTCACCCTCATCCTGGCCCAACTGGCCAATCCCTGCCCTGCAAAAAATCTTCTCGAGGGGTCAGCAGATAAGTCTTCTATCCGATGGCCACCTATTTATACGCCCAAGTGTTTCTTCCATCACACAACGCACGCACACAGATCACAGCTTAGAGCGTCGGAGGAAGAAGCAGCCAGCTATCTTGAAATGGCAGCCGCCTCCATGGCCCTCTCCTCGCCGGCGCTCGCCGCCAAGAAGGTCGCCAACGTGTTCGGCGAGGGCCGCATCACCATGCGCAAGCCGGCCGCCAAGCCCAAGGCCGCCGCGTCCGGCAGCCCGTGGTACGGCCCAGAACGCGTCCTGTACCTTGGCCCGCTATCCGGCGAGCCCCCGAGCTACCTAACCGGCGAGTTCCCCGGCGACTACGGCTGGGACACCGCCGGGCTGTCTGCTGACCCCGAGACGTTCGCCAAGAACCGCGAGTTGGAGGTGATCCACAGCCGCTGGGCCATGCTCGGCGCGCTCGGCTGCGTCTTCCCAGAACTCCTCGCCCGCAACGGCGTCAAGTTCGGCGAGGCAGTCTGGTTCAAGGCCGGCTCACAGATCTTCAGCGAGGGAGGTCTCGACTACCTCGGCAACCCCAGCCTGGTCCAAGCATGCGCAGAGCATCCTCGCCATATGGGCATGCCAGGTTGTGCTCATGGGCGCCGTCGAGGGCTACCGCATCGCCGGCGGCCCACTCGGTGAGGTCATCGACCCACTCTACCCCGGAGGCAGCTTCGACCCCCTCGGCCTCGCCGACGACCCGGAAGCGTTCGCCGAGCTCAAGGTGAAGGAGCTAAAGAACGGCCGCCTCGCCATGTTCTCCATGTTCGGCTTCTTCGTCCAGGCCATCGTCACCGGCAAGGGCCCCCTCGAGAACCTCGCCGACCACCTCGCCGACCCCGTCAACAACAACGCCTGGGCCTATGCTACCAACTTCGTCCCCGGCAAGTGAGTGCCGCCGGCCGCGCCATGCCCATGCACCGACAGCTTCAGCTAGCTAGCTGAGGCCTGTGTACGCACGTGTGTACCGTATAGGTGTATGTGTACGAATTCGTGTGGAGCGCGTGGATGTACGAGTACTCTGGATCTGTACCGGAACCTGATCAATGAAGTATGGTGTGTTGTGAATTATAAAGCATGCTTGTTCTTGCCTACTCAGTGCTACTTCTGCTGATAATTAGTAAGAGTAATGAAGAAATTTCCTTTTTCATTACAATCTATGAATTGAGTTAAGTACAAAATGGCCAGCATTTAGCTGAATTGTGTGTGTCTGCGCATGCTACAATTTCTGAATCCAAATTAATGAAACTTTAGTTGACAGTCACGTATGGGAGTGATCAGGTGAAGTCTGAACATCAGAAGGAGAACCACTCAAGATTCATAAATTACATATCAACTTCAGTTTCATCTAAAACTTTCTAATATGAGAGATCTAACACCATCTAGTTTGACGCAACCTGTAGCTTTTGAAAAGTTATTGTTATATTGTGAGTCCACACTGCTCGCACTCTGCACCGTGGCCTCACCAACCCTGCCCACGCCAGCCCCTGCGCACTCGCCGCTTGCACCAGCTGACGTCCGCACGCATGTGCGCGCCCCACCATCACAGCCACTCCGACGCCCCACTCAGACCGTCGGATTTTTCCCTCTATCGCCCGGTCCTTCGTCGCCCTTGTACCCGTGCTTGAAACCTCCAACCACTCTAGCTCGGCCGAACATCAGCTCCGACACGCCCTTCACCTGCTCCGCTCCCTACTCCGACGTGCGTCGCCGTACCCCTCCATTAATCACCTCACGTCATCGCCCATGCCGCCGCGCACGTTTAAGAGTCCCCCGAGCTCGACCGCAGCCTGCAGACATGCTCATTCAATCCCCAGTCCACTGCCAACCCCCCTCGGAGCACCAGAGTTCACCGTCGTTCTTCACGAGCACCTCACTGCCATTCTCGGGTACGTTGAGATCTCCCTCCTCATTGCTCCATTCCTTGAATCGTTAGGGGGAACGTGACCATCACCCTTTGTTGTCTTCATTTCCGCAGCCGCCGACGCCGGAACCGCACCTTCACCGGAGACCCGTGTCGACGCCGCCGCACCTTGTTTTGACCATAGGTAAAACTTCCTCCTAATCCCTTGTAGCAGTAGCTTAATTATGCCCTACCATTCATGTTCCATGGGATAGCCATGGTGGGACGCCATCGGAACTCATCGACGACGTTTAACCATGGAAAACCTTTAGGCTTCACCGTGGGTAGCTTCGTATGAGCCAATGTAGGTAGATCAGAGATCGTGGATAGTTTATTGCTAGCTCTAAGCGATACAGAGAGGGGCACGGGTAGTGTACCTTCGGTGGCGGTGGCCGGAGTCGACGAGGAGGACGCCATGGCATAGGTGGCGGCGAGGGAGGCGTTCCACCGCTTAGCGCAAAGGTTAGATCGGGTGCTTGGAGTGTCAGGGAAGGTTTGGGCGTGCAAGGTATCAGCACCTTGCAGCCGGAGCCCTTCCCCACTTAATATAGTGCTAGCGGCAGGGGCCCCTCAACCATAGATCGGTTGGGGCGCCCCCGATCAGGGCGCGCGGGAGACCAGGGGGATTAGTTAGGGGAGTCCGAGCTTAGCGCGTGGAGGAGAGGGACTCGGCCCCCTCTTCTCCGAGATCTTATCCCAACATTCTCCCCCTAGATCTCGACTTAGTTCTTAACTTGACTTAACATTACATCTATCTCATTATAGATCAATGCATAGAGCATGATGCATCACGATAGTCAGTTACGTACTATGTGACTCAACAACTACAACACATTTTACTACTCTGAAATAGTTTCTAAACTTATTTTTGGGCCCTTATAAATCCAATGATCATAGGCTTTCCTTTAAACCCATACCGGTTAAGTGTTCTCTGAACACGTTGGGTGGTAAGCCTTTTGTGAGCGGATCCGCAAGCATGCGCTTGGTACTTATATGCTCTAGACTTATAGTATGATCTTGGATTTTCTTCTTAACAACATAATACTTAATGTTGATGTGTTTGGCAGCACCACTCTTCTTGTTGTTATGGGAGTATAGTACTGCTGGCTCATTGTCGCAGTACAACTTAAGTGGCTTTTCAATGCTGTTGACCACTCTTAAACCGGGAATAAACTTTTTAAACCATAGTGCCTGTTCGGTGGTCTCATAACATGCTACAAACTCGGCATACATCGTGAAAGATGCCATCATAGTTTGTTTGGAGCTTTTCCACGATTGGTTAGCACATAGTTACTTAGTAATTGAGTTATCATGAGGTCTAGAGTTCAAGTCTCTCTCACACCATGTTTTTTTATTTGCAATGAAACAAAAAAAATAAGTAATTATATTTTCTTACTCTTACCACTAATTTAATAATTTTATTTTAAAAATAAGGTCATGGTAGAGAAAAAAAAGCATTGTCCTAACATATTTGATTTCTATCTTACCTTTAATTTAATAATTTTATTTTAAAAGTAAGGTCATCGTAGTGCGGAGGGAGTATTTTATAATGTATTAAATTTCTCCTTAACTTGGTTCACATGAGAACAATTTTTAAAACCTTTTTATTTAATATATTTTTGCACCATTTATTATAGTATCATATAAGTTGAAACTATATATAATAATACAATTAATATTTTTATTTAAAAGTAGGTCGTTGTACGGTGGAGAAAATATTGTCTAATATATTTGATTTCTCCTTAATTTTTGGTATCACAAGCACTGATTTTTTGAACCTTTTTATTTATATAATGTTACATCATTTATTATAATAGCATGTAAGTTAAAACCTATATATAATTAATATAATTAATGGTTATATTTTTTGTGCAT